>CP098316.1:2400000-3600000 GCA_030389615.1 Epichloe typhina subsp. poae | reverse complement strand
CGAGCCAGAGGCAAAAACCAGGTTGCGTAATCCGTACGATGTGGAGGAAACGCATGTACGTTGATGGATTTGAGGATATCTTGGAGGAGTTTCCGCAACCGAAGTTCAACTGCTTCAAACCTCTTTGCAGAGAGTTACCGAGTATCTTGTTCCCTTACAGACAGAGATTCTCTACGGACCACAGCAGAGTCATTTACATGTAGATTGCAAAAAAAAAAAAAAAAAAGTTACATTGGGGCCTTAAAAAAGTGAGTTGCCGACCCGCTTACGGACGACGTACCCTTGAGCCCACCCTCCATCCCATCCAGAACCCGACACACCGGACCGGAGCCGACCCAACCCGACCCGACCCAACCCGACCCGACCCAACACGACCCGACCGAACCCAACCCAACCCAACACAACACAACACAACACAACACAACACAACACAGCACAACACAACAACAACACAACGGTTGGTTGGCCCTTGTTCTCGGCGACCAAGTACCGACAAAGCGCCGAGATAAGGTTCATGCACTATTATATCGACCGCTCCTATCAACCAGCTTGTTGAGTACCGCCATCATGGGCTCCCAGATCAACGACCCGCAAGAGTTTGTGGTGCTCGTGACTGGCTTCCTGGTACGTCAAAAAATTCATGGCCAACATCCAGCATCCATGATGCTAATAACTGCGCAACAAGCCCTTTCGGCCCCAATGGCCCGTCAACCCATCGTGGGAAATCGCCAAAGGCCTACCGTCGCATCTACCGCCGCTCGGGGCAAAGGACCCCGACGCCCGAGAAAAGGTCCATCCGCCGCCTGTCCCTGTCCGCATTCTCGTGCATCCCGAGCCCCTGCCAGTAAACTACAAGCTCGTGCGTGAAGCCGTTCCCTCATTCTGGGACACATACCAAGGGTACAAGGTCGATGTCGTGATCCACATTGGCATGACGGGTCCCCGAACGTATTACCAGATTGAGCGCCGGGCCCATCGTCGAGGCTACAGAAATGCAGACGTCGACTCGGAACTGCCCGAGGAAGGCACGGACGGGAGACCTGATGATCCGGCTTGGATCTGGCACGGCCTGCCGGATGAGATTATATCGGACCTGGACATCGATGACGTGCATAAGCGGTGGCAGGCGTACAGCTCTGTAAGAACGAAGCCGCCTTTTCCCCTTGAAGGTCCGTCCGTCCGCCTGTCGGTTGAAACGTTACTGACACATGTTTGATATGTGGGTTTCCCCCCTCCCTTTCTGTCCGAATAGAAAGACATGGACTTGCGCATCTCTGAAAACCCCGGCCGCTTCCTATGTGACTGGATCTACTACTGCAGCCTATCGCACTTGCTGCGATCAAATCGCCCCAAGAAAGCCTGCTTCTTGCACGTCCCCTGCGACGCATCAGACGAATCTGTCCTGCAGGGCCGTGAGCTCGCCATCAACTTGGTTCGGGCCATTGCCGAGAGTGAGATGTCTGCAAAGCAGAAGGAGCCCGAGAGCAATGGCGTCGCCGAATGACTCAGGAGGGGGGTTTTTCATCTCACGTGTGTGTGTGCCGTGGAACCTGCTTCTTGGATAATGAATGACATGGGCAGGGTATGTTAGCATCATGGGCTCTTTTTGGGCGGCCGTGAAATTGGTCACCAGTTGAGTATATTGTACTCCATGACTGCACACGTGTCTCCTCGGTTAAATGAATTGTAGCAATTCATAAAACGAATCAGAAATCAAAAAAGCACCCTAATCAAACCATACGTGGTAATCTCGAGGACCCCCAAAATTCACCATGAGCGTTTCCACCGCTACAGCCAACGTGGCAAAGGCACAGGCCAGGCAGACAAATAAAGTGGGCACCACCCCCCCACCCCCAACTCGACTTCTCAAAAGCCTCATCGAATATTCCAATCCCTCTGCATCCACATACCCAACATGTGTAGAAAAGCATCCTGCGACAAGTGCAGTACGTGAAAACCCCCAGTCTACCCTCCTTCCGATCGGCCAGACTGGACCAGACCGGACTGACACCTCGATCAGAAAAGGCAACGTGGTGGGGCTGCGGCAGCCACATCGCCATGGTCATGGACGGCATCGCCGCCGACGACAGATGCACGTGTGAGCCTCGGGTCGAGAGGGAGGGCAAGATGTATCCTCCCATGGCGAAGCAGCCTGCTTGACCGCAGGTGTGGGTTGTTTATTTTTTTTTTGGCGCTGGTAGGAGTGGTGGAATGAATGCATGTTGGAGGACGCTGGACTTGGACTTGGTGCCGATGGGTAGCCGGTTCAATATGCTTCTAGTAGAAATCAGGACAAGCTTCTGTAGATCCAACGACAAATGCGAGTCTCATCTCCTCCTCGCACCACCCGCGGCCCCGGCGTCTCCCCTCTCTGCAAGACTGACCACTTCCTGGATACCAGCCGCCTCCTGCTCCTCTTCCAACGCTGTGACCTCTTCCCTGCTGTCCCACCACTTCTCCTCGCTGAGCTCAAAGGCCTTGGCTTTGATCTCTTTGACGGCCAGCGTCTCGGGCTGGATGTTCTTCCAGCGGAGACTGGTCATGAGGATCTCTTGCCATTCGGTTGATGTGCGGACGAAGAACTCGCGACGCGATTCGAATGGCTGTATCGGCTTGTTAGTGGGCTCTGGGAGGAGACGAGATTTATGGGTGTGGTATCTGCGTTTGGGACACCGGGGAGGGGACAAAGGAATGCAAGCCGCTCAGTGACGCAAGGAAACAGAAAGAGAAAGAGAAAAAAACAAACGTACCCTTGGGTGCGGAAGACCATCGTCAACAGACGTGGCTGTCGTTACCGTGTCATCATCCTCAATCGATGTGGATGATGATGCTTCGGACGAGGCTCCCGATGATTCCTCCTGCCGCTGCTTCTTGCGCTTGCTTGGCGTCTGGAGCTGTTCAGCCCCATCCTCCTGGTCTTCATCCTCTTCATCCTCTTGGTAGTCCTCCTCCTCATCGTCCTCGTCGTCCTCGTCCTCTTCTTCATCCTCGGACTCCTGGTCATCAGTTAGTAGGGGTCACGATGTGGGCTGGCACACACAAAAAAAAGCCAACAAAAAAACTTACAATCCAATCCTCCACTGGCCGGTTGAATATCTCCTTGCACCCGTTCAACTTGTCCAGATCAATGGCGTACAAATCATCAAATGTGAATTCCCTGTCTCCCTTCTCAAAGGTTCCTCCGTAGATGTAGAGAACGTCGTCCTGAACTGCCAATTGAGCGTTGAACCGGACGTGAGGAGGTTCCATGTTTACGGGCATATCTCGGGTTGGCTTGCCATCATCTTCTTCCGGCTCTTGTGCCTTCTTCTCAATTTCCATTCCATCGGCGTCATCCAGGGACGCACCCGTCTCCAGGGCAGCCAGCTGTCGGAGAAGCTCGTCTTCATTCGCCTGTGCTCGAGCACGGCGCCCAAGACGTTGTTGATCAGGGGTCGCCTTCTTCTGCTGACGCGGTTTTCGCAGGCCCAGGGGCATGAATCTATTGCGTTCAATGTTCCACGCGAAAAGCTGGTTGAAGAACTCGCTGTCCATGCCTTCCTCGTCCTGTTCAACGTCATGCACACCGCCAAAAAGGATGCCCCGGCCCTTGTGCCAGGTCATGGTTGCGCCGGCACGAGAGGGGTTCGGCGCGTTGGCAGGCTTCTTGCGCCTCTCCCACCGGACTGTCGGGGTCGCGTTGGGCCCAGCATCAGCGGCTGGTAGAGCCATTCTCAAGAAAAAGCAGTCATCGTGGACTTTGGGCATCAGGACGTTCTTTTGTCCCTGGCCGGCGGACCCCTTTGCTGCCTTGTTCTTCAGGGCAACAGTAGCCTTGACTCTGGAGTAGCCTCCGTAGAGTACGGCGCCTTGATCACAAGGCAGTAGCGTGAAAGAGGACCGGGCATCTGGCTTGAGCTGGGCCTGCGGCAAGGTCGGGCAGTGCCAGGCAAAGTTGACAGTGTCGAAAATCCACAAGTCAGCCAAGTACTTGGTCTGGTTCGACGTGTCTTGGAAACCACCAAACAAGATGATGTACTGCTTCCAGTATGTCATGCGGTGACCACTCCTCGCCGGGGGACTCTTGTCCTTGCCCTTGGCTTCAATCTTGGTCCACTCTCTCGTCGCAGGCTCAAGTCGCCAGAAATCCGAGTAATGATGAAAAGTGCCCTGTTTCGGGGAAGAGAATTCGCCGCCAAAGAGATACAGGTAGTTGGGGTTCGAGGCACGGGTCCAGGCGTGTCCAGATCGAGGCAAAGGAGCATTGGGGGACGTGACGCAGCGCCACTCGTCACGACTAATGTTGTAGATGTGCAAGTCATTGTAGAATTGCGCCAAGGAGCCGTTGAAGTATTCTCCGCCGAACAAGAGCAGGTTGTTGGTGTCTGTGGGCGAAGCCATCAAGGTGGAAGCAGCTCTGGGCCTCGGTGGAACGTCACAGACAGTTTCTGTAATCTTGAGGAACTGCTCCTGCTGCCGGCGGTACTCCTCGAGAACCTCGTCCAGGTCAACATCCTCGGCATCACTGCCTCCGACCCTGACAGCCTTGTTCTTGGCCTTTTTCTCCCCCTTGCTTGCTTGCCTGCTTGCCTTTTCGGCCTATCTTTCAAAGTCAGTGGGACATTCGTTGCGACTTGGAGATACGAGCTTCCGTGATGCGAAATGGCTCGAAGTGGCATAAGAGTGAGGGGGCATGTCTAATTTCCGCGGAGGGCCGATGGGTAATTGGCCAGGACTTGCAAGCATGGAAGCTGGGACAAGGTGAGGATTAGCAGATACCTTTTTGGCTTTTTTGGCCTCGGAGCTCTTCTTCTTGTCCTTTGCCATAGCCTTGGCAAGCCGAAGCGGCAAGAGGCTTCTGGTTTCGAGTTGTATGTACAATGTGATTTGAGATGCTCAGCAAGACACGATGGTGGTGGGATCGAAAGGATGCATGCAAGTGCCACCCACCCGTGCCACCCTACAGCCCTTACTGCATGATTTTATGGGTCGCCTGTGATTCCACTCGATGCGATGCGATTCATGCATGCTCATGCTCCATGTGGGGTTACAGCAAGTCTCGGCTCTACGGACGTATTAATCTGTAGAAAAGATCCAGCCACATGGTTGGCATATGCCTAGCATGCTAGATTATTGTACATATATTACAAGGCACATACATATAGATTCAGAGGGCCCCCCCTGGATACGAGCCCAGCTTTTTGGAGCCGAAATTTACTCTGTGCCGGCTCCATGTCACGAGAATCCCGAGCCGAACAAGGGTGATCGAGGCCCGATTACCTCGAGATCCGTCGATGGGCATGGGCCGCACTGCCGGTATCAAGCATTCATGCCCGCATGGAGCACGAAACGTTCTAGAGTCTTGTCCGGTTTTTTTTCCTTTTTTTCAAATTTTTTTTTGAGAGTCATTGGCTACCCGAGCTATACATGTATTCGAGCTCACCAGACCCTTCCAAGGGCGGTACATAAAATGAGCCTGCCGTCATCGCAATCTTGACTTGATGGTCTCGCTTCCTACCGCAGCAGTACCGGCTTTTCCAACACAAGCATTACTAGTTATTATTTCTCGTCCATGATGATTCTCTCGACCGCCGTCAAACTCGCCTTGGCAGTGGCATGCTCATCGTTGGCCCTTGGCATCGAAGCTGCTGTTGTCCCCCTCAATCTCAACAACTTCCCATCTCTTCTAAATGCTACGCTGGATGACCTCCGTTATGGACTCGACTTCGGCCTATTCACCACCGTGGACCTGACAAGAGTCTGCATCAAGCGGATCAAAGAGGTGACCAACGACTTGAGGCCCGTCACTGAGATAAATCCCGATGCCTTGTTCATTGCCGCCAAGATGGACGCTGAGCGTGAGGAGAAGAAAATAGTGGGAGCCCTGCACGGCATCCCGGTGCTCATCGAGGACAACATGGCAACTCTTGACAAAATGAACACGACAGCGGGGTCTTATGCGCTCGTTGGCGCCGTGCCCAAGGAGGAAAGTACCGTTGTTGCCAAACTGCGCAAGGCGGGTGCCATTATCCTTGGAAAGACCAACATATCGCAGTGGGGAGCCACGAGGAGCTTCAACACGTCCAACGGCTGGTCGGCGTATGGTGGCCAGACCAAGGGTGCGTACTTTCCTGGGCAGGATCCCCGAGGAGCTTCCTCAGGAAGTGCCGTGGCCTCGTCCATTGGATTGGCATGGGCTTCCCTTGGCACCGAAACCGATGGATCGCTTTGGACGACAGCCAACGTCAACAACATCGTTGCCATCAAGCCAACTGTTGGTCTCACCTCCAGATACATGGTCATTCCTGTCCTCGAGCGTCAGGATAGCGTGGGACCCATGGCCAGAACCGTCAAGGACGCTGCCTATTTGCTGGCAGCCATTGCGGGACGGGATGCAAAGGATACGAGGGAAAGGTTTACCCCTGAGTTTCCTTTCGAGGACGGCAAGCTCCCAAATTATGCTGCTGCTTGCAAGCAAGATGGTCTGCGTGGCAAGAGGATCGGCGTTCTTCGACCCCCGCCCGGGATGTCGGCTCAGAGTACCAAAGAAAACGAACTTATATATGGGGAATTTTCTGCCGCATTGGAGACACTCGCGTCTGCTGGCGCAGTCATCGTCCGGGACATCTACGTGCCCGGTGAAGCCTTGGTGAACAACGGCCGAGCATATCCGATAAGCATGAACGCGGACTTGAGGGGGAATTTAGGCAGGTACTACTTGGAACTGTTGCAAACCAACCCGGCCAACGTGAAGAGTTTAGAAGATGTAGTGCGGTTCACACAAACTCATCCAAAGGAGGAATATCCCGCAAGAGACACCCTGTTATGGGAAGACGCGCTGAAATCCGTCGACAGCCCCGACGAGATATCGCGCTCCCGTTCCGATCTGTTGGATTATGGTGACCACCGCGGAGTCATCGGCGCCCTGCAGAGTTTCAACCTTGACGCCATCGCTGTACCTACGGCCATGATGCCTCGCACCCCGGCCGTAATCGGCAGCCCATTCATCTCGGTTCCCCTGGGCAAGCTGCCTCATGGCACGTCAGTGAAACCGGACGATTTTGGCGCCCTGAATGCAACTGCGCCCAACGCCCCCTTTGGCCTTAGCTTCCTCGGCAAATTTTGGGGCGAGGAGACGTTGATCGAGATTGCCTATGCGTTCGAGCAAAGGACCATGGCTCGCCAAGAGATTCATCCGTACATAGAGCCCCGGACAGAGATGAGGCATGTTGTCGGCAAGAAATAGTTTGGTTGTTGGCTTCTCATTTCGGCTTTTTTTGTAAGATAGGTCTTGACGGCTTGTTAAACCATGCCATGAAGAAAGATTAAAGCTGCAGTCACCCTTTATGATTGTAGATGTCCCCCCTTCCTCTACTTCTCCACTTCATGTGGAAGTAAGACGTCACATTGATATTACCTGCCCATATCGTCATCGTCTCCATCCAACCACATCATAACTCTGGACAAGACCCCGGGATATACGCAGCCATAGCCTTGCTTGCCCCTTCCATACAATACTGCACAACGTCGATTTTCCTGTCATCACCCGGCGCCAGCTTCGCGATATGCCGAACATCACTTGTCCTCGGTAAGAACAAGACGTGGTCCATTTTCCGGTAGGCCGCATGCAGCTTTTCTAAATTATACGGCTGCATATTGCTCAGGTCAAACACCTCGTCGGTGCGGTAGCCCGGCCCTCCCCACGGCGGGCTTGCGAACAACACCGTCTTGGACATGTCGATTCGCAAGTCGGGATGGAGCTCCTGTGGCCGGTTGTGTAACAGCTCTAGGTAGTCGAAGCTATCTGCGTGAACCCAGGTGATCAAAGAGGGGTCCACCCCGTACACCTCTGTGTTGTTTTGTGCGCAGGCCAATGTTGACGGGTCGCGCTCAATGGCGATGATGCGTTTCCAGCGTTGGCTGAGGGCGAAGGCGACGGTGTTGCCTCCTGCGCCGGCGAAGACATCAATGACGGTGTCCTTCAAGGAGTCAATGGTGCTCATCTCACGGGCAATCTGGCTGGACATGTAGTCAGCACGGTAGAGGCTGTAGAGTGATTCCTGAGCGCAGGGGGATTTGAAAAGAACATACCTTGCGACTGGTTCGGGAGTGACGCCGAACCACGCATCGTTGGTCATGTACACGCCTTCATCGTACCATGAGAATATGGAGTATCTCTGGGAAAAGTATCTATCGAGACGGTCAGACCAAGATCCGCATGCAGTTGCTGGCTGGGCAGAGCTCACTTCTGGATATCCCACGGGACTTGGTGTTTGCCCTCGTAGTGTTTGCATTCGTCTGTAAGCGGAAGCTTGTCTGCTGGCTCTAGGGCATAACTGGTTGATATGGTGGGAACATGCGGCTCATGAACGCTCCCCATGCTTCTGGCCTGGATCTGGATTCTTCAAATTTATGCCATTTCTCACACTGACGTTGACTTTCCGGCTGAAGTGGTAAGTTCCCCATAATAAAACTACTTTTGATTACCTAAGACATTCTCCACCCCAACCGATCCCCCGCGCTAGTTAAGCGCACTTGCCGCGGGGCTGGGCGGGACTGGACCTGGACTGGACAGCTTGCGACAGCTTCAACACGACGAACGCACTGTGTTCTCTCGCCCGCCAACTCCCGACCGCGCACGCAGATTTCCCTGCTCTTGAAACCAAAGAGAACCCGCAATACCAACTGAGCTCCCCGGAACCCTACCTACTCGGATGACGTGACTGGAAACGCGGCAGCCATGTTCAACGCGCTCAACCGCTTCATGTCCCGTCTAGACGGCGACCAGCCCCAGCGACGAAACGAGCAGGGTTCGTATGGCTTCCAAGTCCTGCGGAACACGAACCTCGAGCTGGCGGTTGAGCCGTGGTTCGACTTCATCGTCGGCATCAACGGGCGCCCAATCGTACGATTACTCTCCCACTCCCCTTTCTCAAGAGCTTTCTCCCTCCTCCTCCTCCTCCTCCTCCTCCTCCTCCTCCTCTTCTTCTTCTTTCAAGTCTAATGTCGATGCCCATGCTCGGCGGACCGCCTTTCATCTAGGAAGATGCCAATCCCTCACTCTTTGCCCAAGAGGTTCGCAACTGTGCAGGCGGCACTGTGTCCCTCGGTCTCTGGAACGCAAAGGTATGTGCACCCGCGCAAGATGACCCGACCACAAGTTGAACCGAACAGCTCTGCCTCCAGGTCCCGACGAAAGCTGACGATACGGTAACCTACAGGGCCAACGGACGAGAGAACTGCACGCTTCGGTGCCCCCAGACACGGCCTCCCTCGGCCTCACCCTCCAGTATTCCCCGATCGCGCTCGCCGCAAATATCTGGCACGTTCTAGACGTTGCCGCCAAGTCTCCGGCCGATCAAGGCGGCCTCCTGCCATACAGCGACTACATCCTAGGCAGCCCCGAGGGCTCACTGCAAGGCGAGGGGGCGTTGGGGGAACTGGTCGAGGACCACATCGGTCGCCCGTTGCGGCTGTACGTGTACAACAACGAGTACAACGTGACGAGGGAGGTGACGATACACCCCAGTCGAGGCTGGGGTGGCGAGGGAGCCTTGGGATGCGTTTTGGGCTACGGCGCGCTGCACCGCTTGCCCGCCCCGTTGAGCGAGCCCGTCAATGGCCCCGGCGAGACCATGTTTGACGGAGTAGTGAAGGAGACGACGGAGCAAGCTGCATCCGTGCCTGCAGATGCTTCAGCAGCTTCTGCGCCAGCCACGGCGGGTGACTATCTGGTACCGGCGCAGATGGTCCCCTCTGATTCGAAAACCCCTCCGCCGCCCCGGTCTGCTGCCGCCAAGAAGAGGGACAGGCAGCACGGCGGGAAGAACGACTTCATGGATGACTACTTCAAAGAACAAGAGAAGAAGAGCAGGGACGCGGACAATGCCCCTTCAAGCAAGGGATCTGGGATACCGCCGCCACCAAAGGCCGGAGGGCCTCCCAAAGCTGGGTCGAGTCCGGAGAACAAGGAGGGCGAGTGAGTGCCGGGCCACATTTACGAATTCAAACATGCTACACGATTTGAACTGCCCTTTAGAGTTTTATTTTTGTGAAATTGGATTGGGGTCTGCCGTTGCCAGATCACTCCCTTTGCCAACTGTATCATGAACCTTGCTGATTCCGTAATATACATACGTGTCCATCTTTGTGTTTTTTTTTTCTTTCTATTCTGTGATGTTTCCCCTCCCAGTGAAATCCCAGTTTCCTTCTCAACTGCTTTGGGTCCGTCACCACCACTCAGTTGATAAAGTTGACGCAGAAGAAATGTAGAATGAGGCTGCACACGACAAAATCGGCAAAGGCTCTGCAACATGTGTCCCATTAGTAAAGTGTCCTTATGAAATGTACAAAAACAGACACTAGATGTTTTCTTGAGAAAGCAAAAAAAAAAGCAGTAGAAAACACTACCTTTCGGGTGAAACGGCAGGGAAGTCGCTCTTATTCGCAGCAGTAGTCTGTATCCGCAGCGACACTAAAGCCACATGTTAACCAAGAAGCTCCACCACTTGTCAGAAACCCAAATCAAGGGTGTCAACGAACCTGTCAAGACGAATTGGCCGACCGTAGCGCAGAATCCGGAAAGGAAAGCATTGAACGGCTACAAAAGAAAGACACCGCTGTTAGTTCGAGCGTGTCACCGGTGGTGTATTTTTTATTTTTTGGCGCAGAAGTACAAGGGGGGGGGGGGAACAACGTACGTAGTTGCCAGCTAGGACGCAATACAGGAATTGCAATCCGCCCACCACGACGAGGAAGAAGAGGAAGACGTCGATTAGCTTGGTCCGCTGGGGAGTCTCCTTTATGTAGTGCTGGTGAATGTTCAGGAGGACCTCATCCCAGTTTGCGCGGCTGCCCTTGGAGGTCGACGTCTTGGATGGTTTTGGGGGCGCAGGAGGAGCGGCCTCCTGAGCTTTGAGGGCGGGAGTCGGCGTGGTAGCGCGGTCGCGGGCATTCTTCTTGGGAGCCATGGCTGGAGGATGACGCCGTGTATCAAGGGTCGGTTGGTGTGGGATAGGAGGCGGCGAGGATGGGGTTGGATGTCCTGCTTGATAGGGGGGTTTGTATCCAGTGGGCGGGCATAGTTTGGGAGGCTTTTTGACACGACAGCTCCCAAGAGGTGGAGTTACTCTGATTGGCTCGCGCAGCTTGGGAGGTGCGATTTGCTTGGTTGGCGGTCGACCCCACCGATGCATGTCATCAGCTTGATGGAGCTTGTCCGAGGCCGAAGTTGGTTCAACGTTTCCTTTCGTAATCGACACATTTCGTTCGTCACAACCTCGAAATCGTCCGTTTGGCCCAAGAGCGACCGCGCTCCACAGCTATAGATAAAAAGGTGTAGCCTCCAAAGCTCGAAACATCTTCCACCAGCAATGGTGCGTATACAGTTCCTTGCTTGCCGCAGCGTTGGGCGAAAACTGACAAGAACGTCATCTTTCTAGCCTCGACTCGATACCTCCTCGTACGCGCTCGCCGCGCTCACCGCCGGCGGCGGCATCATGGGCTACGCAAAGACGGGGTCCATGCCCTCCATCATTGCCGGGACTGCCGTCGGCGTTCTCTGTAAGACGCTCGCCTTTTCGCATCTGGACCTTGACAGGAATCCCCCGGACTGACATGAAGGAAATGATAGATGGACTTGGCGGCTACCGTATCCAACACCGTCAGCCCTACGGTGTTGAACTGAGTCTGTTGGCCTCAGTTGTCCTCGGAGGATCGGCGATCCCCCGAGCCATCCGCTTGAGAAAGCCTGTCCCCGTTCTTCTCAGTGTCTTGTCCGCCTTCGGCCTGTTCACCTTTGGCAAGGCCTACCAGCAGAAGTTGTAATTCGCCACAAATGGAAAAGGTGGGAAAGACTACTTTGCATATAGCAAGGGAGATGTGAATTTTGGAATAAAAGATTTTGTTTTTTTAAAATGCCATGATCGCATTACATGTGATATTGTACAAATATGCCCTCATCCTGGTCCTCTTTATATAGGTCCCATGCTCGATGTTGCAGCTTGCGCCAACTATCAAGTGCCTCTTCTCGAGCACGGTGGTTATACAACGACAATTCGCCATTGACTGGATCGGTCGCAAACGGGGGAATATGTCAAACTACCGCAGTTGCCAAAAGACCTTGTGTGTGAAAAGACGCAATGTCTTGTTGCAAATTCACAAACCCAACGCCTTCTGCTCCTCCTTGATCTTATCGCGCTTCGCCCTCGCCGCCTGACGATTCTCCGCTTGCAACTTGCTTCGCTCGACTCGTAGGCACTTGTTGACCTGCTCCTTGATGTCGTTGCAGCCTCCTGTTGCCTTGTGCATGAAGCCCCTGGTGTGGCAGGCCTCGAGGGCGGCGATGATTTCTTCGCACGCTGTTGGTCGGGGTGTTTGTTCTAGGTCAGCTTGCGCGATGATTCTGTTTCGCCTGCGGGCACACACGCGCGCGCATGGCTAGATTTCCAACGAATGAATTACACACCTAGCGCATTCTTGGTATGCAAATGAGGGTGCATTGTAGTGTTTGGACCGGGCTGGCGGGATTCTTAGACTATAAGACCATTCTTGTCGATTCCTTGTGCACAGCAGGTCTGGTCTTGTCCCCGTGGCGAGGCTGGCGACTGGAAGAAGATGGGGAAATGGAGACTTTTTTTTGGAGGGTCCCTGAGGTTGGACCGAGTCTAGGGTGGGCTGGGCTCTTCCCAGGTTATCAAAACCTCACAACTCGCATCTCGTCACAGCACCGCCCTTGCATGTCAAGGCTCATTCACCCAGGACGTCAGAGAACGATTAGTGCCGTCCAGGGACTATCATCACCTTGGAGCAAAAATGTCGGCTCAGACAGCCGCGCAGGCGGCGCCCGGCAAGAAGCAGCAAGGTAACAAAGCCTCAACTCACCCACTCTCAGCTTTGTGCCCCCCTCGCATCGCGAATCCCGCCATCCCGCCCTTGGGCTTCGCTCAATGCTGATCCAACTCTCATAAACGGCAGACCTCCAGAGCACATACTCAAACTACAAGAATACGCTGCAGCAAATAGCCCAGAAAATTGGAGACATTGAGCAGGAGGCGGAAGAGCACAAGTGAGCCATTTTCCCCATCGACTTTTTCAATCTCGCTCACCCTGCAGAGGAAGCAGCTTTGTCCGTGGTGCTCCGGGCTCAATCAAGTCTTACACCCTGATCATGACTCTCGTCGAATAAATTCATTCTAGCGCTCCATCTCACCGCTTGTACGGATCATGGTTACTAATTTTCAAATACAAAACAGGCTGGTTTTGGAAACTCTGGAGCCTCTTTCCGGAGAGCGCAAGTGTTTCCGACTGATCAATGGAGTTTTGGTAGAGAGAACGGTCAAGGATGTGGTGCCTGCGTTGAAGACGAACCAGGATGGATTGAAAAAGGTTTTGGATGATCTTGTGAAGCAGTACAAAACGAAGCAGGATGAGCTGGACAAGTGGAAGGTAAGTCATGGCTCCATCGGCGCGCTGACTTCTTCGTTTGCCTCGAATTCTTTCTCGCCATGCCGCATTGGCTAACAAGTTTGTGCCATTATAGAAGAAGAACAACGTTCAAGTAGTGCAGCAATAGAAAAAGAGAGAGAGTTGCCTGATGCGATACATTAAGCTTATTCGAGAAGTAGAAGACGCCAAACTTCGGTGTGATGATGCCGCATATGAGATTTTACTAGACCTCTTGTGGACGTCTTGAACAGCATCTCGCTCGCATGGCATGGAGACAACCAACCAACCAAACACTCTTTGCCGGCAAACAAATAAAGTTTCTGCCTTTTCTGGCCCAAAATCATGGGCAGTATCTCATGGTAAGACGAAACGATGGCCGCACAACGCCAAAACCCCTTGCATCGATTGAAGGAACACTTTGTAGCTACATATCATGCTCAAAGCGTGACCGGGATCCGCAGGAAATATACCCGAGATGGTGGGCTGCCAACTCCGCACTCAGCTGTGTGAGTTCACTGAGTTGGTCTAAAGCTGAGAGTGTGTGGTATTGGACGCCCAACGACCAGATTCTCCCCATCTCTGTTGTTCGACTAATAACGTGCGTGTATGTGGCGCATGAAAATCGCGTTTGTGCTGGAGTATCTCTTTTGTTTCTACAAGATGGACACAGATTTGACAATTAGCCGAGCAACCTTCTTTGTTTGAGAAGAGAAGGGGGGAAATTCGGAGAGAGAAGGATCACCACATCTACTGCTCAGCACGATGACGCCAAAACCTTCGCAGTCAGCATCCTTTTTGACATTCCTCCTTGTCAGATTTCTCCTTTGTTCTGGGCCGATGGGCCCTTCTTTCTCACATTGTATCGTATACGGTGCTGCACAGCACATCCACATTAGATAGGTACCCAGGAGTCCTCGAGGAGACCGTGAGGACACCTCCATGCCTGCCGCGTGATGCCATTACATGCCGAGTGCACTCTTAAAATCATACGCTGAAACCCTCCCGTGTTCAGCAAAGCTTTTGCCGATGATTGCGACAAGGCACGGCACAAAGTGTATGCCAAGACCGTCGTGGAGATTCACCAATCTCTCCGTACTCGGTGTCCTTTGTGCATGTGCATGGTGGCCAGCCAGCCACACTGGTAGTTCTCGAAGCGGCATATGGTTCCGCTGACTCGGTGAAGTGGCTAGTCATTGTTGATCATCATTGATACTTTCTGTCTTATTTGAAAGACTCAACGAGATGGCCAATGAAGCTGTCTCGAGGCTTGGCCATGAAAAGGATGCTACTCAAAGCCAGGTTGGGGACAGCACCCCGTGGGAGCATGCAATGCATGTAGGAGGAGCCTTCGGGATGAATGCCGTCATACTTCGGAAGATCTACACACGCAACGGATCCCATGGTGTGGGACATTGACGTCCGATATTCTTGGAATGCTCGCCTGCTGCCATGCTACCGAGGCAGCATGCTTGGGCGCCTTACTGGCTTTTGTTATTGACCATGTCATCCATGGCCTAATTGACTGACTGACTGACTGCTGGTACTTCCAACAAGAGACCAGGGTCATAAATGCTCAGCTTGAAAGTTATAGAGCGCGGTACAAGCCAGATCGCTGAAGTCTCATGCACGCCAGCACCAAGGCTGACTTGTACAATGCAGCTCTACTGCAGCAACAGACCCTAACAAGAAGGCTCCATGTGCACCATGGAGCCGCAGTGCAGCGCGTGTACGTACAATACAGGAATACGGAGCGCAGCCATGGCCGTACACCTCATCCAGACGGAAGGTATAGCTGTAAAATGCTGCCCAATCATTGGGTGTCTTGTTGGCGATTTGCATCGTAAGACGGTCGCAGAATGGGCCTCCAGGCCTGCGTTCAGGCTGCGGTTCCTGGACGGGCCCGAAGAGCTGGGCAATTACTGATTGGCAGACCATTATCTCTTTCACGAACAAACGCAGGTCAGCCTGATGGACCAAGTCGAACTGTTTGAGTCATCCTTCTGGTGTTGCGAAGTTTTCTGCGTTCAAGTCACCCTCAGAGGTGATCCAGCAAGGGCATAGCATAATTCCATGCTTCCCGGGCGAGGCTCATGATAGAATGGTGTCCAGGGGGCTGGAGTTGTCAGACTAGCTGGGCAACGACCCAACTTCAACCGTTCGCTCGCTCTCCCTGACCGTTTTATTTTCGCAAGCCTCGTTTCCCACGAAGCTGGAGGGCTGGAGTGCTGGAGTGCTAGAGCCTAGAATCCTTGTTGGGTTTGGTGCCTGGTGCATGGTCTAATGCACACCGCCACGTCCTTGCACGCCTCGTCAGTCGAAGGTTCGTAGCAAGGATGGCCGAGAAGCAAAGAATTATGGAGCTACGTCGTCGGGACGCGAACGTGAGGAGGTGATATGTCGGACACGAGCACGAGAGCCGGCTTGCCAAGGTTGTGACGTTGATCTTGCTTGGGAAACGAGCGTTGGGAAGGAAGAAGAAAGGGGATGGTGGCACGCGAAACACGAGGTGTACATCTATACTCGAAAGGTTGACGCGGAAAGCTCGGAGTAGAGTTAGGAGACGATTCAGACGAATGAACTCCATCTCAAACTCAACTCGACAAGTCTTATCACTAAGTCTTATCACTCTGAGCAGGAGTCTGGCCTGACCGACCCACTCTTGTTAGTGTCCAAGTCTTGCTGAGCGTTTTCTGACCGCACCTTGCTTCACCTTTGCCTCAACTCATCACCTTGCTTTCCTACTACCAGACTACCAGACTACCAGACTACCAGACTACCAGACTACTAGCCTCGTCTCGTCACTGAGTCGCCAGCCTTCTCTCCCTTGCAAAGAACCCCCAAAGAACCCCACGCCTTACCACGGTCCACGGTCCACGGTCCACGGCCCACCAATGCAATTGCTGCCGCGACCATCACGGAATAACGCCGATTGCTTCGACTGAAATCCCCATTGCGCCGGTGTCGCTGACTGGCGATCCTGCTAGGTGAGAACACCCTCCTTATTGTTCCGCCTCCTGTCTTTGTCTTGCCTTCTTCTTTCACATGCCGCTTGGGACACACACCCTGCAGGGGCGGCATCGTCGTGCTAGACAGACGTTGCGCCTCGTGTAACATGGCCACATCGCGGTCGCAACCAGCGTCGTCGTCGAGCACGCGCGAGCCCATCTCCCAGTCTCTGGCATCACTCCTGGCTTTACCTACAGTAGCAGAGACGCTTGATTCGCGCTGTTCCGCACACACCCTCCTGATCGGTTGCTGGTATCGGGAGCTTGTCATTTTGTTGCTGATCGTCCTGTCTTGGTACCACATTTGCCTGCCTTCACGCCTTCACGCCTTCACGCCTTCACGCTCGCATGCGCACCCCCCCCCTTCCTTCCTTCCTCGCTGTGCCATCGTCTCCCAACCCACAAGAAAATAAACACCCCCAAGCACAATTGTCATAGCCCATCATCCCCTCACACCCTACGACAAAAGCCATATGCGACCGCCTTTGTCCCTCGAACGTCACTGACGCATCTCTTGCAGGTAGCCAAGCGCCATCAGCCCCAGACTACCCGAGCGGCTCTCTGCCCTACCTCGACGACCTGGTCAAGGGGGATCACATCGCCCTCCAGACCCCATCTGTACCAGCCCGAACACCTTTTGACACGGACGCTAGCAGCCGCTGCAGGTAGCCAAATATGTCGGACTCCCCCCAATCTCCTCCAAAGGATGTCGACCATGGTGCACAGTCACCGGACGACGGAATGAATGACAATCAAGACCCACACTCGGCTGGCGGCGCCGCTGGTTATGAGTTTGAAGTTAAAGAGCAGGATAGATGGTTACCCATTGCCAATGGTGAGTTCTGCCTTCTTGCTTCGCAAACTCTGATGATTGGTCTCTTCTCGCTGCTGGTTGAAGTTGGGAATCCAACTCCTCTTCCAAATCAGCATCACACCTCTTCTCACGCTACGTTGGCCACTCATGTCTCATGACTTACCCGAGGCTGCGTCTGAAACAAGACGTCCGGCAAAACTAGATCCTGCTGAGGAGGTAGATGCTAACATTCGAAACTTTGCTCCAGTTGCTAGAATCATGAAGAACGCGTTACCAGACAATGCCAAGATTGCAAAAGAAGCCAAGGAGTGTATGCAGGAGTGTGTCAGTGAATTCATTTCTTTCATCACCAGTGAGGGTAAGTTGGACGACGTCCAAGTTGTCGAGTGGAACATTGCTCGTCTCATACTGGAGACCTCGCGCTGACCAGATGTTTCTCTTGTCCCACAAGCCTCTGAGAAATGCCAGCAAGAGAAGAGAAAGACCGTCAACGGTGAAGATATTCTCTTTGCAATGACCTCACTTGGATTCGAGAACTATGCCGAGGCTTTGAAAGTCTATCTTTCGAAATATCGAGAGGTACAACGTTCCGCTTTGCCAAGGCCAATTTTTGACAATGAAAGAAAGCATACTAATCTCCTCGCAGCAACAAAACCAGTCCAACCGAGAGCGCGTCATGGACAACACCTGGGGTGGCCCCATGATGCCGGGCGAAAAAGGCGAAGGAGCTGGTGCTGCCGACTTTGCCACTGGTGAAGTTTCGAATGCTGCCGAAGGCGGTACTGACCCCAACTACATGTATGGGCAGCACACTAGTCATAATGGTGCCTCTACTGGGGATGGCTATTGACCTACCAGATATTCACCTTGACTGGACTTGTCTTTGCGATAATGAATCGAAAAAGAAAAACCAAAATTAGAATTTTTTTTTGGAGAATCTTGGTGGCTTTCCACCATAGACTCCAAGATTATCGAAGACGGTGGCTCATGGTCTACCCAAGATTGAGTCTTGGCGTTTCTGCAATATTGTCCCTATCATACTGATTGGCCAATGTACAATTTTGGGGGTAGAGCCTGATGGCGCGGATGATTTGAGTTTGAACTACGCGACTCTTGCTCAGCTGCTCAGGACTTTACTCAACAGCCAGGAGCTGACTGTAAGCGCTTCATATATCCGATTACTGCTGGACACCCGGCTCATCGGCGAAATGTCGTTTTTTTTCGTCTTGCGAATTGCATCAAAGCAAAGGGCCAACAACAGAAGAAGTCTTTCAACAGAACAGGTGTAATATATAGGCGCAGATGGGAACTCGCTCTAGATACCAC
This sequence comes from Epichloe typhina subsp. poae, assembly GCA_030389615.1. Classification (NCBI taxonomy): domain Eukaryota; kingdom Fungi; phylum Ascomycota; class Sordariomycetes; order Hypocreales; family Clavicipitaceae; genus Epichloe; species Epichloe typhina. The sequence goes on along the minus strand of CP098316.1, from coordinate 3,581,430 downwards.
ACGAGAGCAGAATAGCTCGCTTCAATATTTTGGAAGCTTTTTTTTTTTTTATCGCTGAACCTCTTGATTCATAAAGCGCAAGCCTTCGCTGGATATTATATTTCGTTTGTCTGATTTTGAAGATTGGGCGGACGTCGGACCGAATTATGGGTCTGGTTTCGACAGACGCACGGACCATTTTGAAATCTGGAAACGCCAGCATCGGGGTGAAAGTTGCTATTATTAATCGTGGAGCTATGTAGTCCTGAACAGCCGGCAAGTGTGAGTCACGAGAGCTGCAGGGCTTGTGAAACGCTGTGAGTTCAAGACGAGGAGGATTCGTCGAGAGACGAAACCGAGCAAGCTTAATTTGCGCTTAATCGCACAGGGAGCTGAGAGTCTTCTCCGTGCAGGTTGGAAGTTGTCAAAAAAACGAGTTCAGAGGCACGTGTGGAGCCCCACTCTTTCAGTCGAAAATTTTCCACCGCTTGTCCAAAAAAAATTAAGCCCAGACCCCGACATCATCACAGCCCTTCCACCTTCTCCGCAATCACATCATTACATCAATCACTTTTAACCTAGCTCCGCGTCCTGGTCTGGCATCGTGCTATGTGTTATACCACATTCTGACAATTGACAGCGAGAGTCCCGTATGCATCGTCAAGCTTCATTTATTCCTTGCTATGATCATACCTTGAGCCAGCATCCCTAGAGTTGCCGCAGAAACCAGGTAGTCAACCGGGGCTGCTTACGTTGACTTACCGCTGCCCTGATGCGACCGTTCACTCCAAACACCAGGGCTTTACCTAGACCTTTGCCCAGAAGCGCTACGCCAGTGAAATCAATTCTCAAGCCTGCCTCTGTGTTGGGAAGACGAAAGGATTTGCACGACGTGCGGGAGTCCTCCCCGACTGCACCGGAGAGCCCTACCAAGCGACGACGAAAAGTTTTCTTTGACGATATTCAAAATGTAACATATGAAGTTGGTCGCAGAACAATGGAAGACGTCAAGCTAGAAGTTCGAGCTGCCTTGGAGAATCATCTCCGGGGTAACGATGGCCAATACGACATGTTGAAAGAGCTTTTCGCCAACGACAAGCAAAGATACCTGCCTCCTGTGGTAGGCGACGAGGATGATACTTTGAAGCCACATGAGCTCCAGGTTTATGTCATGGCTTTGACGAGCTGCGTCCCTATCCTGAAGGGGAAGGATTGCAATGGCTTGGTCAAGACCATCTTAAACTGCTCCTGGCTTGGAAGGGATGCAACTTTCTTGAAGGTCTACACACACTTTTTAGCAGCCCTTGTCAGCGCACAAGGGTCCTATCTGGTACCGGTTCTATCAATGATGGTGGAGAAATTTCGCGATACTCGCTCGTCTGACTGGTCCGTTCCCGACTTCCCAGAACTCAGTCGCGACACAATGCGCAACAGGTTACACTCCGCCATTCAATACCTTCTCCAGATGTTTCCGTCTGCCATAGCCGTTCTCGAGACCCTACTCGGCTCCAAGTTTCCGTTCCCCGATGAGTCCACTAGGGTGCACATGGCTTACATTCACAACTTGTTGCAAGTCAAGACATACGCCCCGGATCTGCAGGATGAAATATTGGACCTGATTTTGAACCGAGTTGTCAAAATAGACTCTCAAATGCAAGTGGACTTGGAAGACTTGGATGATGACGTCGCCGCAGCTGTTATGTACGCGCTGCGCGAGAATCAGCGACAGCCGGCCGCATGGGAGGACGACGATTCAGATGGGAGCGATGATGAGTCTCTTGACAGCGAGGACATGGACTACGACCAGGGGGCCGTCAGAATCAAGACTGTGAAAGAAAGTGTGGAGAAGATGGATGCGGTTCTCGACACGCTCTTTGCCGTCTACAGCCCACACTTTGTGAACCCAGGATCAGACAAGGCGTTTGGCATGTTCACGACGATCCTCCGCGAGTTCGACCATATGGTTCTGCCGACCTACAAGTCTAGGCACACACAATTCCTGATATTTCATTTTGCACAGCAACACGAACGCCTCACCGATGCCTTCTGCGGCCAGCTCATTGCCACGGCTTTCCAGTCCAATACGCCAAACGTTCTGAAACAAGCCGCGGCAGCCTATCTGGCGAGCTTTGTGGCTCGAGGAGCCCACGTACCAACCAGCTTGGTGCGCACCATTTTCATGCTACTTCTGCATCATCTAGAGCAGTACAGAAGGAAGTATGAGCCTCTGTGCCGTGGACCTGATCTGAAGAGATTCCACCCGTACTATTCACTTGTCCAGGCGACGCTTTATATCTTTTGTTTTCGGTGGCAAGATTTGGTCGTGTCGGCTCCCGAGACGGTGGATCCAGACGATCCAGTCTCCTATATTGGACAAGATTTAGCATGGATCGGAACGTCCAAGCAAGACTTGTGGGTGCAGATCCTAGGGAAGCTCAATCCGTTGAGGGTGTGCGCCCCGGTCATTGTGGAAGAGTTCACAAAACTGGCGCATCGGCTCAGCTTCATGTATGTCTATCCTTTGGTGGAGAGCAACAAGCGTGTTCGATTGACGCAGTTTCTCTCGACATATGCAACGGGCGGCGCACTGCGAGATGCTGGTTATGAGGACCAAAGCGAGAGCTATCACCAACTGGACTCGTACTTCCCCTTTGACCCCTACCAGCTACCGGTCAGTAAGCGATGGCTCATTGGGGACTACGTGCACTGGAAGTCGATGCCGGGTCTCAACGACGAGGACGAGGACGACAGTGATGAGGACGAGCACAAGGAGGGATTAGAGGAGGCGACCGCGACAGACAGTGAAGATGATGACTTTGAGTAACACGCGAGGCTGATTTGAGTCGATTGCTTGGACGTGTGGGAAGTTCTGTGGAATTGCTCCTTTTTGTTTCTGGGCATGACATGTAATAGCGTTTGCATGTGGCCTGGGCTGTCTCGTGTATCATTTAGGCAAGAATGTTTCCGCGATGTCGTCTGGATTTTCCGTATTTTTGGCATAGCGAGGAGTTTTGGGGGAAAATACATGTTCCAAAAAACATGGTGTTGCTCAGGTGTCAAGTGTATATAGGTGTAGAGGCTGAAAAAGCCATGATTTCTCCGAAGCAGCATTCGCCCGCCTTGACTGATGATGCGTGGAAATGGCAAACGTCGGATGGCGTTGGAGAAGACTAAAAGGCCGGGCGGATACGTGTGGTCGGGCGTTGGCTGACGTGCTGCATGGCCTCTGCCCCGGCCGTCTTCCAATCCCTCAAGAAGTCCGAGGCGAGGCCATTCCAATGCCAGCACGCCCTTCTCATGGGGAGCCCCCAAAAAAAAAAGATGATGCTGGTGGTGAAATAGAAATGGTCATTTTTTGAAACGGCCAACATGGAATGAATGCAGCTTGTGGTCAGACGAATACGAAATTGAATTGTTCGAGTAAAAAGACGAGACAGCTACATGATGTGATGCTTCTGTTGTTCATTCAACCTCGTCATTGATTCTTGTACTGCGTACAGAATAACCTGAACTTGTATCAAATCAGCTTGAAACAATCCTCCATTTTCTAGACCACGACCACGGCTGTTGTTACTGCGCTCTCTGCGCTGCACACCCGTCATCAAGCATGGCCTGTTTTATATTGCACACAAAGTCTGTAGAGTTGTTGTTCGATTCTACCAAGCCGCTCAAAGCGCCTTTACCATTGTCCTTTCATCAAACAAATCTTTGAGCAGTGCCTCGGTGCATGCGTTGCGATCCAGGGTACCCATAGCATACGTAGACTCAAATGCAAATATACTCAACTGCCCAAAAAATGGCCGCAGCACCTTGGCAACTAATTCGTCCTTTCTTTCTAGACTCACGTCATCATTGATCCCACCTGCTCCTAGGAGAGGCCGTCTACGAGGTCCGCTGGCTGCTACGTGAGCTTCTGTGTCGGTCTGTAGCAGAGCACCCCCGAAGCTGCCTAGTTCCTCCGAGATTTCGTCCACCAGCGCAAAAGGTTGGTACGTGGATGATCGGTGGACTGCCTCGATAGTGTCTGTGATGAAGAGCCACTCATGAAGCTGAAAGTCGTCTGGGGCAACGCAAATGAGGACATCGAGAAGCTTACAGGCCTGTATTATGCCTGGGTTGGGATACATGTCTGACGCGGCGCTGTGGTCGGGTGCAACGACGGATGAGATGGCGGCGTGGATTTCGGCGTTGACCACTGGCCAGGACATGGCAAGATGAATGGGGCTGTTCTTCAGTACCAGAGCACGAATGACCATGTAGACATCGGCTCTGGTTGTGGATGATGGGGACGACGTCAATGTTGCAGCCAGCAATTCGACCAGCTTGTCAAATATGGCTGGAAGCTCGCCCACGAATGCATCGTCGGCTGCGGCGAGGACCAGCGTTGCTATTCGGCGCAGATTCAACTGCGTCTTTCTATCTGCCTCGAGTCTTGCCGACGTGGCGCCAACACCAAACACAATACCTGCTGTCGTCGGTGCAGTGGTGCGTGCAATGATTTCGGGCATGCGTTCCTTGTCCGCGAGAATCCACTGTCTCAGCAAGGGCAGCCATCCATCGCGTACAAGGGTCAAGTTCATGCTAAAGAAGCGATTGTCGTTGAACGCATCTCCGACATCCTTCTTCCACGTTTTCTGATTGTTTGGCAACTTAGACAATTCAAGCATTAGTCTCAATGTACTTGCCGAAACAGTGGATGGGAATGACTTGGACCGCAGAGTTGGGCCAATGATATTTGTTGACATTGTTCCAGCGGCCGAGAGTACACGATCTGGCTCAAGCAGAATTTTGGGTAGATTTGGAACGACTGAGGCCATGATCGAAACGACATCACCAGGGCCGTCTATTGTTGGCCCATGTTGGCGGGCGCTCTCCGTCTTGCTTGACTTCTCAGACGTGTTGTTGTTCATGCTGCTGCTAGACTCTGTAAATGTCAGGGGTCGTGTAGTGAAAAGTGCAGCTAGTAACCGTAGAAATAAATCCTGGACCCAGGTCAGCTTCAAATGCTCACGCAATGAGTTATTCGCTTGATGGAAAAATCGGAGGAAAAAAGGGGAAAAAAAAAACCCCTTACCCCTAACTCTCGGCGCATGCGCCTCTGTTCCCCGAATTTTGTGTTGTCAACCTTTTCACCCAAAATACCTGCGAATTCAAGAAGGCTTGGTAATATTTGACGATGGGGAAAGGGGTTGCCGAGCAAATCTTTCAGGAAGATCATACAGTCAGGCCATATCTCATCCATGGCATCGTCATCCAACGACCGACTATATTCGACAAGGAACACGACGAGGTCGGAATTTTGAAGTGAGATTGTCAGTGTAGACTTGCGTGAGGGGTCTAAAGCACCGGGGTTTGTTCGACTATAAATCGAGTTGAACAATGCTGGAACGGAATGCCGTGGGCGACAAGCGTCGACTGATGATAGAAAGTTGAATACTAGAGTACGGTCGGACTCGGTTTCAGACGATCGCCATATGTCAATGATTGTCTCCAAACATTCCAGAATCTCTGCGGTGAACAGGTGTTCCATCAGCCTTCGAGCACGATTTCTCATGCGCAGAGACGTATAGCTAAAGGACGCTGACGAGGCCGCATCTTGTTTTCTGGACTCATCTCCTTGACCCCAAGACCAGATTGTGTAACAAATTCGCATTGCGTCTTGGAATGCCAAGTGTACCGTCAGTCGATCGTTTGCAGTGGCACTCCGAGACTGTGGCCCCTCTGATTGAAACACTCCTGATACCATGCTGCCGAAAAGAGACTGCGGTTGCTCCGGTCCTTTCATCAGTTGAGCTTGGCTTTCCTCGGCCATCAACTGATCGTGCGCTAGTGCTAGGACCTGCTCCAAGCCATTCAGAAGGTAGATCAGGGTTGATTCAGGTGTATTTCCAGGAAGCACATCTGTGGATGCATGACAAGCAAAGGTATCGCGCAAGGCTGCAAATGTGAATCCAATTTGGTTGCAGAGTGTCTCAACCAGAGGAATGACGATCTGAAATATGCTATGTGAGTAGAGGGCGATAATATCGCTCAAGAACGTCACCCATTTGTCAAGAACCGCTTGGCTATTGGGCGAGCTCAAGCCAGCTTGCATGCATTTCAGTAGAGATGCAGGCATCAGCTGGGGTATTGACCGTTCGCTGAGTGTCAGCGATGAGCGGCCCTTTCTCGAGTTGTCTGCACTTGTTGGTCGCTTGTCTGATGGTTGCGAAGCCTGCATTTCGTGGAAACCTGTATCCCGTAACTTGAGAGCGTCATGAACAGTTTCAAGCAGCAGCACTTGTACAAATGGATCAGAGGTGTTGATGGTTTTGGACAGTTTTTCAATAAGAATGTTCTCCAATTCGAGGCCAGATAAAGCCGCAGCATGTCGACTCGATAGAAATTGATGGAGAATGGTCAAGGCATATCGTTGCAGCTGAGAGACTCGTTCACGCAGGTCTATGCTAGCGGATGAAGGAAGCTGACCCATAACACATTTTATGCACACTCGGACGAAAAAGTCTTGCAACGTCATTTCGTCTTCTTCTGCGCCGGCTTCAGTCCGTTAGTGAGAGATCAAATAAAACATGTAATATAGCAACTTACCTCGAATGTGCACCGCCTTGTCAAGAAATGCCACGTATTTTGAGGCCAAAACCGTTCGTGATGTGTCGCCGGAGCAGCCAAAAACGTTGTGCAATGTCCTCAAATAGTAAAGACACAAGTCCAGATCATCGTCCTCTGTAAACTCCAGGAATTGAGAGTCAACCTTCTCGCTTGCTCGATGGGTTGTTACCTCTTGGAGAAACGGCAATTCGGCCATCTTGACTATGAAGATGAGGAAGAGCCTAACAATGTTAAAACACAGGCATTGGAATCAGAGCCAGGGTTTTTACCTGTCAATTCCAATCATACTGTTGAGCCAAGTTTTAACGACCATGTACGACCGGGTTCTGTCATCTAATAGTTCATCCAAAACCAGGAATGTGGGTTGAGTTAACATAACTTGGTAGTGCTCGACCCCGGAAAGCCGCGGAGCAGACCGCTGATCCAGTTGCTGACCCTTGGATCCTCTTCGCTCAGAGGTTGCATCTTGAAGGGTATGTGACCATAAGACGCCGAACGTCCTTGCGTTATTCGCAGAACATGAAGACCGTTGAAGACCTGCAGGTGGCTGCGTAATGATCCCGGAGAGGGCAGCTTCGACGTCGCGGCCCGACGTTGTGAGCGCTGTCTGAAGCTGCCACAAGCATCGAACAGTTTCGACGTGGTACTTGGGCTCTGAAGGTGATAGGTAGGTCCAGGCGTGGCGAACTAGCGGTATTGTTAGCTCCGCCAGATGGGCGTCGTCGATTCTGTTTGCTGCATGCAGCTGTGTCGACAGTTGTACAAGGGCAGAAAATTGAGAAAAGTGCACTGGAGTGGTTGTGGTCGTTTTCTCATTGAGATAGGTTATGATATGCTCAGCACCAAAGCAATAGCTCCGAGGTGTCTTTGATAAGACCAAGCCGAGAACTCGAACCCGAGTAGAGATATCGTCTGCAAATTTTGACTCTCGCGAGTTGTTACAGATATATTGAACGGCTTTTCCCAGCAGCAATTCTCCACATTGTATGGCTGTAAACGGCGGCGCAGATGAATCCAAATTCCCTTGTTCTTGGACATAGAAAGTCCGAATCTTTTTGAGAAGCTCCATGTTGGAGAGCTTCAGGCTGGTGGCTGCGTCTTTCCGGTCCTGGCCACCATCTGCTTCTGGTTGTGGAGGGAAGGCCCTGTCTGGTATCAATTCCAGCAAAGATACGACGACACCGAGGACATGTTCTCCCAGTTCCGTGAACTCGTTAAACGTCAAAGCCGAGTTGCCTTGACGGTCTCTGCCGTCTTCCAACATGAGCAATGCAGCCATACACGTCATTGGCGCATGTACTGTTATCATCTCCTCCTCCCGGACATTAAAGTAGGCAATGATGAAATTGACCAAGGCAAGCTTGTCCTTACGGTCCTCGACACTCAGGCTACCAGGTCCTATTGCTTGGGCCAAGAGTCCAAGAATCTCACTGTAAATCAGACCGCTCTCAATGCCATCAAAGAAAACGCTTGCGCTTCGAAGGACTTCCATGAACTCGGCCTTGCCAGAGGCTTGAGCCTGAAATTGTCGCACACTATCAACCACAGGCAAGAAAATTTCCGGCACTACCAGCCCCCCGATCTCCCACCTGTCCATGAGAGACAGACATATCCGGTATGGCCGAGCTCTCTCGGCACTACTTCCACGACTCGCGCCCCTGATCATTTCGAGGAGAGCTCTTGTGAGAGGCTGAAGCCCGTTCTCTTCGAAGTACGTGGTTCGAGAAGAGAGATACGCGGGACCATGTTCGCCATGGTCGGCCTCTGGTCCTAGTAGCCAAGCCCAGAGACGGCGATTTAGACTCATGTCTCTTCTTGTAACCACACCCACAGCAGCTTTCACAAGGAGCTCAAGGTCTGCGGGCTTAACTCGAGTTTGAAGAACATTTGCATTCAGAGGTAAATGAGAGACGAGTAAGTCGAGGAATCCGCGTTGAATGAGCAATTGTTCATCCGCAAGTCCGCTTGCGAAACATCGCACTAGCAGCCCCGGTTCGGGGGACGTTACAATAGCATGCACCTTTTCCGGCAGAACGCCACTATCCACCGAAGAGACGGAGGCGGGCCCAAGGGAAGGAAGATAGCGTACAAGATAAGCCAGGGCGCCTGATCTGCGGCTATGGCTGGTGATGGACGCCAAGAAGAAGCATTGCCAGAAGAAGTCATCTCCAGAGGCATGAAAGCTTCCCAGATGCTCGCTCTCACGTGGCCGTATCGCTTCTTTGAATCGAGAGACAAGATTCAGCGTCCTCTCAAAGTCTTCGCTTGTCTCATCTTCTAGACCAGGAAGTAAGGCAAGGATGATGGACTTCATGGCCGGACGAAGCGAGCGACGGTCTAGGTCAAGAAAATGGGTTTCCAGAAGATCCAAATAAGGCGACCTGACGGAGAGTGAGGCGAAAGAAAGCGTGGGCGCAAGACCCGGAAGATAAAGTGGAAGATCCCGAGAGAGACCATCTTTGCCAATGGTGATGAAGACGTAGCTGTAAATTTCGAGTGCCTTTTGATGCACGCCGGACGGTAGGGCAGGATTCAAACACTGCGAGAGGCGCTTCGCAACAAGCGCTTTGGCTGGTATCGTGTTGAAGGACGTTGGTCGAGCTTGCAATGCCTATTTTCGTACAAGTTTAGCGAACTGTCAGGCCATACAGCAGCTCTATGAAGCTCACGGAGAGGTACCTACCTTCAGCAGCTTATTGAGGAAGGCAATGTAGTCTGCCCATTCTTCCAAAGCGGTCTCAAAGAGCGTTAGGGTTTTCTCAACCCCTGAAGCGTATCTACGGTATGCCTTGTCTTTGATCGGAGTTTCCTCTGTGCCAAAAAGTTAGCATGTCGCCAGGTCCGTAGCTTTGCGCGCATCAAGCGAACCTCCTCCGAGCTGGTTCCTCCATTGTCGAGGGATGGGGGAATCGCGACCAGAGCTTTCGGGAGAACCTGCAATGGCGCCAGATCCCGGATCAAGCGCCATGATTGATCAAGTAGCTGTCGGATCATAGGATATCGGGAGTCGCATGGTGACGTGGGGTGGGTGAACTGCGTTTTTGTTCGCCTGCTCGCATCTAGCTCCGGTCGCGCCTGCCTGCCACGCGGGTTCAAACTTCAGGCTACGTTTCGTTTCCAATCACAGGCCAAGCTTGTTGATTGGCTGCACATCCCAAGTGTCCCTCCAGCGCAGCCCTATGTGCGGAGTACATACGTCCGTATGCCACTTATGCCACTTATGCCACTTATGCCACTTATGCCACTTATGCCACTTATGCCACTTATGCCACTCGCATTTGCAAGTTGAGGAGTCGACGTCATAACTCCTCTAAGCGGCACCATCATCGCTTGCTCCAACTCGCCATCACCATCGCTGCTGCGGCAAGTATGGCTGGGTAGAGAGGCCCCGGAACCATGGTTCATCTAGCCAAACCATTTCCAATCAACGTCTGGCCTCGGCACGCTTTGTCGTCTGCGAGACACAGCCTATTTCGATCGCACAGCCTCATCCGCGTTGAAATGCGACGAATGCGGCACAGCATCTGGCCTCATTACCATGGACCACACGATTAAGTCTTCCACCGAAGAGGAGGAACAACGCCCCCCACTACCACCGCGACGGAATGCGAGCGCTGCAGCAGAGACAAGAGGTCTGCAGGCCCAAGCTACGACTGCGGTGACCCCCGTGGAAATCCAAACGCTGTCATTCCCCGATGGATCCAGAGGAACCTTCTCAACACCCGGAAACAGATCCTTGTCTACTCCCGTTGGCAGCGATCATGATTCTCTTGGATACAAAGCCAGTCATCTTGGCGGAGAGGCTGCTGACGATTCTGCAAGCATTATGAGCTTCGCGCCGACGATGAGGCCAGCGGCTGATATTGCGAGCTTGATGGTAGCTGATACCCACAAGCGCAGCCCAGCCTGGAATCTACTTCAATCGCAGTCTGCAACCATCCAACCTTTTGAGCGGCTCCGCGCCGGCATCCATGACGAACTCACAGACTTTGAACAAGAGTTTCAAGACATACCGTCACAAGAAGATGAGAGCTGCGGCGACGAGGACAGACTATCCATGTGGAAGTCTAAGCGCAAGCATTACATGATCCTATCTTCTGCCGGAAAGCCTATATGGAGTCGACATGGAGACCTTGACCTTATCAACTCGTCCATTGGGGTCATTCAAACAATCATCGCCTTCTATGAGGGCTCTAAGAACTCTTTACAAGGTTTTACTGCGGGCAACGCCCGGTTCACCGTCTTGACGCAAGGCCCTCTTCATCTTGTAGCCATAAGCAAACTCAATGAGAGTGAGTCGCAGCTCAGATCGCAACTTGACGCATTGTACATGCAAATTTTATCCACATTGACACTACCAACACTGAAGAGCATCTTTGTCCACCGTCCGTCCTCCGATTTACGCAAGCCCCTCCAAGGCACAGAGTCGCTTCTCTCATCCTTGGCGGATACATTCACTCTGGGCTCTCCATCTACTCTTCTGGGTTCGCTTGAATGCCTCAAGCTGCGCAAATCTGAACGACATGCCATAAATAATGCCTTTTTGAAGCTGAGGGCAGACAAACTTCTGTACGGCCTCATTGTTGCTGGAGGTAAGCTTGTGAGCGTGATTCGGCCACGGCGACACTCGTTGCACCCCAGCGACCTACAGCTGATTTTCAACATGTTGTTTCAGTCGGACGGCATCAAGGGAGGTGGCGGCGAAAACTGGGTACCGATCTGCCTGCCAGCCTTCAACAACAAAGGCTACCTGTACATGTATGTCAGCTTTTTCGAGGACCAGATGGAAGGACAAACCGTGAACGCGGATTCGGGTGATCCCGATGCGCAGCAGTCGAATGAAGAGATGGCCATGATCTTGGTCAGTGCCGACAAAGAGAGTTTTTTCGAACTCAAACAAATGCGTGATGATGTTGCGCGAGTCTTGACGAAAAGCGGCAGCCTTGCAATTATTCGGAAAGCCGCGAGCTCCGGCCGACCGGTCATATCGCAAGTCGCTCCAGGTAGCCAAGTCAGTCATTTCTTATACAAGTCCAGAGCGAATGTTCAGTTCTGCATGTCGTCTCTTGAGCCGTCGTTCGCCAACGTTGTGGAGCGACGCAGGCTATTGTCACTCTATCACGAACTGCATGCTTCGGTTCACACTAAGCACGCGCACCTTAGGGTATTGCACTGTTCGAGCGAAGAAGCGACGTCTCTGGCCTGGATCACGCCTATTTTTGAATTCTACTGCGTTGGAGGACCCAACATGTCCAGGTCAGCCATGACACAAGGGGCCAACAAGATCATTCAGTGGGCGAAAAAGGAGGAGCAGCGGTTGTTCATCATTGGCGGTGGTGTCTTTTGAAGGGCATTAGGCGCAGAGCAGGTGGGTTGAAAAATCATGTACGTTTACTACTTAAATGGCAGCATGTATATAGCCGTAGGATATAATTAGGTAGGCAGATACAGAAAGCGCGCAACATGAAACACATATATATATGCGTGCGTCATTTTCCCCTCCCCATTGAACGCCATGTTGGATTAAAGAACAAAGGGGGTGCAGCCTATCCCGGGCACCCAGATTCGCTGCGGATCTAGCCGCACTATCAGAATCTGGAAGTATATAGTCATATTGGCGCATTGGCTCTCATGCCAAGTCGTCAAGTAGTCTGGCTCTCATTTCGTCAGTCGTTTTTTTCTCATACCCCCTTTTCCCCCCTTGGGCGAAAGACGGGGGCATGTCTTGTTTCACCTGGCCTCGGTTTGTGAGTTAAGACGAGCGTGGGGTTTGTCCGTCCTCGGGATGCCTGCTCGGCAGAAAAGACCTTCTAGCCCAACCCTTTATTCTGTCATTGACGCCAGTGCTGCTCGTGTTGCGACTCGAGTCTGTTGACGACCAGCTATCTTCGCGTGACTGGACGGGGCGCTGAGCATGTTGTGCGCGGCTCAAGGACATGTCGCCGGGGTGCTCTGATGACGGCGAAGTCGCGGATGCACCTGACGCGAGAGTCACCGTGGAAGCGTTCAAGAGTGCTTCTGAGAATGGGGCATCAAAGTCTTCGTGGAAGCGCGGGCGGCGCACGCCACAAGGTCGTCTTTCCGCCGTGGAGAGTTGTAAGTCTGACCCAGAGGGCATCGTGACAACGAAAGACACAGAAAGAGTCTGGTAGTGAGTGGTGAGAACTTTTTCTGCTCTTCCTCGGGTTTGCGGACGTTAAGCTGGCGCTTTTCGGGTGAAGACGAGAGGACTAGCGTATTGTGCCTTGTGTGTAGGTAGTAAGGAAGAGTGAGAGCAAGGTGTCGAGGTGTAGGATTTGATAGAGACAAGGTCGAGCCACGATGACAAGCACGAAAGTAGGATAGCCATAAGGTTGGAGGATGTGGGAAGTCATAGTCATAACAAAGGGAAAGCTTGTAAACCTAGATGTGCCAGAAGACAAGAAGTGACTGACGGATACACACAAATCAGCTTGGATTAGGAATAGCGGGATGGAGCCGGCACAAGCAGAAGCTTTTGCCAGCCGAAATAGCGACGCCACTATCCGCATAATAATACCCCTGCGGGACTGGGAGCTTTCTGCAGCATGTGGGAGCACAAGTCTCCAATGTAACCCCTGAATGATTTTACAACAACTACAAAGCCCCGCGCGGGGCGGCTACTATCAGCTCTCAGTGGCTATAGTCAGTAAAGCTGTTAGGGGTGGAATAGTGGTATTTATGCTAGTAGGAGATACTACGGAGTCCTGGCAAAATACACGTGATACAAGGTACTTCCGGCCATTTCCCTTCAGGCCTAATCCGTACGGACGTACATGTACATTACTAAGTCCTTGCGAATGATTGGTCACCGCCCTTGCAGCTGGGCTTAGGGCCGCCACAAGCTTCGAGCTTCGACAACCCTTTCTGCTCTGCGAAATTCAAACACGCAGACACTGCCAGACAAGTCGAGTAGCACCCCTTGCGGATTAGAGAGGTTCGGCAAGAAAGTGTTGGATATCGCAGCCTCACATTTTCCGGCAGCTTCCAGCATCGCGTTTAATATCGCGACCCGTGCTACATCCGTGCATTGCATTGCTTTGTTTGTTAATCATAGCCTTCTTTATTAGATGTATAAATCTATATAGAGCTCCCTTTCCCTTCTTTTTGCATCATTCCACAAAAGGCATGACTACGGAGTACATACAGAGTACAGAGCGTTTGAGTATGTCAACAGAGTCCATTCTTCCTTGTCATGCATTGCCGATGTCAGGTGATCAGCGTTGCAGCCGGGACCATCTGAACACGACCAAGCGCTCGCTGTCTTTGTGGTCTGCAACGTCCTTGATGCTGTCACAAAAATGAACAGAAATGAACAGAAATGAACAGAAATCGGCTCTCCCCGCCCAAGATGTCCAAGTACCTGGTCTCTACCGAGTACATAGGTCGGTCGGCCAGAATGGTGCGCGGAGAAAAGGCCAGATGTGACGCTCTCGGCCGAAATGGCCACCAACCGCTCCTGCCCCGCTCCTGCCCAGGTCATGCCGTTTTTGTTTGTTGGCATCGCGTAACTGATGAATAAGCGCGGCAGCCGGACTCTGTGAAGCTCCTTCCTAGGACACCTCTTTGGCGCTCTTGTGCACGCTGGCAGTTGTATGAGCCATGAGCTATGAGCCATGAGAAGAAAAAATCACACCGGAACCGCGCATCTCCTAAGCAACCATTCGAAAGGGCGAAAGGTGAAGCTCCATCCGCTCTACTCTGCTGCTGTAGTGTCGGTACAGCAACGCCATGTTGCGCATGGAAAGAGATGGCGAAATGTGAACAGCCCATCAACCTTCTCAAGAAGCCAACGTGCTTGCCGCTGCCGTCCCGATGATGCCGTCGGCCACGTACCCAAGTGGCGGTTGCTCGCTTCGTCATTGTCTTTGCATCGCTTGCGTTTCCCAGGACCTCCCTGGGTGGTCCTCGTTCCTTGCTTTCTGAATCTTCTCGTAGCAACATCTTCGTCTTCTCTCATTCTCCCGTCGTCACCCTTTTTTTGGTCGGCCATCTCTACCAGCATCCAACTGTGACGTCTCGCTGTGAGCCAGTGTGTATTTGGTTTCGGAACTACAGCAGTCCTCACTGTCGCGGCTTCGACGGCCTTCTTTTTGTTCTAGTTTGTGTCATTGCCGTATTTTTTTCCATCTATACTTATTGTTCTTGGAAGATATCCTTTTTCCCGGGCCACGGATCTGAATAGGATCAACATGGACGTGGCCAAGTGTCGACTGAAGACCACGAGCAATGGCTCGTTGCACAGCACTTACACCGCATATGGATCACATTTGCCATCAGCCTCAGTTGGTTCTAGAGGACAAATCCCTGCTCAACGTCGACCTCTTCGAAGTATCAGCCAGAATTCGACCTTGCCCCCGTCTCCAGGGCCACTGCTCAGCATGCTGAAGACTACGACCGAGATGGGTGACGTTGGGGCCTTTCCCATACGTCAGCGACCAGTCACACCAACCGCCTATCATCAGCTTCCCAGATCGCGGCCGGAACTTGTTGCTGCCACTCCTCCCCCAAGATACACACCCAAAAGGAGCGACAACCTATACTACGCTGACGATCATAAACCCTTCCGTTCCTATAGGGACACCACTTCTGAGATCATCTCTCTATATGCATATGACAATCAGCCATTTTACTTTGGATCTGGTTCTCCAATGTTGGATGATTCTTGCCACAGGTCTTATTCCATTACAACAAACAGTTCTCGTCACCTGCCCTCACAAAAATCGTCAGCTATCATGCAGAGTCATTCCAGCGGAGGTGAAGTCCAGAGGCCACGCTCTCCATTCCCCTACCCAACACGGCTCAAGAGGCCAGGGGTCCGTCCGGCATCTCCTGCGGTAGCTGGTAACGGATGTGTCGATTACAGCCGGATGATTGAGCTGGATCGTGTTTCACAAGTAAGATCTAGCTTTCAGACAAGTGAACAGAGTTTACGTGTTAATCTGAGTCAAAACTAGAGAACTGTGCACAATTCTTACAAGGCAAACTCTCTGAAGTGGGCTCGCCGACCACCACCCTTATCCATCCGCCCGGACTACAGCCGCTCCGCAGCTTCGTTACCTTTGAGGGCATCACCAAATACTTATCATGCAGCACCTGGATCCCATAGGTCCAGGACTCCGAGTTCTTCGCAATCTAGTGCCAGCCGCTACGGTCGTTTTGAACGGCACCCAAGAAAGCCTACAGATCATGGAGAAAGATCCCCAAGTTTATCCTCGATTGTAGGTATGTATCGGCGGCCCAGCTCGGCAAAGAGGTGCAACCCTCAAACCCCAACGGCATGCCAATTTTATTACGACTATAGCGAGGACTTTGACAAACCAACTGTCAGGGAGATTGACATTGAACAAGAGCAATCTGTCACGCATGCTGTACGATATCTCGGTGACGCTGGCGAGGAAAACTGTAACCCTGATTCAGGTGAAATGGCAGACATGGATTGTGCAGCACAAGACAATGATTCCGCGGAAGAGGCCCACAAAGAAGGCGAAATCTCCGCGTTGGTGGCGGCGGACAAAGAGCGAAGCATTTGCAGTCAGGA
This sequence comes from Epichloe typhina subsp. poae, assembly GCA_030389615.1. NCBI lineage: Eukaryota > Fungi > Ascomycota > Sordariomycetes > Hypocreales > Clavicipitaceae > Epichloe > Epichloe typhina. The sequence continues at coordinate 3,565,283 of CP098316.1, read as the reverse complement.
TGTCTCCCAGCTTGCTGAAGTCCTAGCGCTTCGCAGATTATCTCGGTCTGCACCACCAAATGGCCAGCATCCGAAGCGGGTAGCATCACAAGAGAACAGGGAGAAGCAAAACGAGCTGGCCAGTATCGGCGATACTCCGAGATCAAAGCTACTCAGATTGTCGAAAACTCTGGGTGACAAGCCAGCTGTGAATCAACTGTCCGACGAGGCCGAAACCCATCGGATCGAAGGTGATGCAGCATTCTCCCCGGAGCAGACCCTTCCCGACTTCGCGTCTATCTTTGGTGCATTTGATCTGCTGGATAGGTCACCATACTTCAAGTCAACAGCAAGTCTCAGTAAAGCACTGGATGCGGCGCGTGATACTGACAGCACTCACTCGGCGGATCATGTAAGCCACCGTCATAAAGTTTCAGCAATGGAAATCATGGCGGCAGACCTCGGTGATGAGTCAGGATTTTCGCTCAGCCGTTCTGCTCAAGATCAAGAGTTGGACATATTGTCTCCGGAACCGATATCTCCCGTTCGGGGATTGAAGGTGAAAAACAGCATACCGCAGTTCATGAAGGCTTTGCCACCTTTGCCTTCCAAGTTGTCGCAATATGTCCAAAATGCGGTTGATGCGTCTATCCTAAAAGATGATGGGCAGCCGGTTGCTGGCGCTTGCCGTGATGAAGACGTGATGCAAGATGGACCTCAGGAAGTGCAAACGACGTCAGCGACCCTTGAATCGCAGTCGTCGAAGGAGAGTCTAATGTCAGCGAAGCGAAGCAGTCCGTCTAAATTCAAGGTTCGTGTGAAATCCACCACCTCTCAAATGCTTGCGCCGCCCAGCGGTGCCAGCTATTCAAAGGATCCGGCACACTTGGGAGAAGTTCCTCGGGCTTCAGCTTCTCAGCCAAAACCAAAGCTGAAGATCAAAATCTCTCGCAGTCAACTTGGTCAAGGTCGCTGCACTACAGATGGCGCAAATCCCAGAGTCAACCGCATGAAAGATTGTAACTCACTCGCTGACCTGGCCCTATATTCATCGAAGCCCCGTAAGATGGCTGACGGCCTCGATGTCGCCGCCGGCAAAAACAGGCAAGACTCTTGTCGTGAAAAGCTTCATCAATCATTTGATGGTGTCCAAGATGTGCCTGTCGAAAGCAATAGCATATCACCCCAGCCTTCCGACCAATTCAACATACCATACCCTTCATCCCCGGACGACAATGCAGGAATCAACCGCTCGATATCATCATCGTCTAACAAGGACACGCTTGTCCCACGGCCAAGTTGTAGCTCAGACACGTTTCTGCATCATGAACATGGCCTGCGTAAAATGATGTCCATGTTTCGCTTGCGCATCGTTGAGTCCTTGTCCGCGAATGCGGCAAAAGGCGAGAAGGCGGAAGAGTTGCAGCGCAGCGAGAGCCATCATTCGGTCAACATGACATCGAAAGAATCCGAGACAAATCTAAACGTTCTTTCCAGCCACGCGGGCAGATCTCACAAACTGAAATCGGATTGGATGGCAACACGCGTCAAGCGATGGGCAATGGATGCCAGAAGAGCTGTGCGATCATATGTGAGACGAACTTTGGATCGAACACCCAGGGGCAATCAGCAATGAACAGGGGTTCTTCCTTCATATTTTTGATTGACTCTTGGGAAAATCATCTTGGACTTTGGCATGGAATGATATTGGTCCTCACGTTGAGTCTAGGACAAATGTTTGATATGGACTACTACTATAACGGATGGGTGGTTTTTTTTTTTTGGTGCCTTCAGCAAAGTATGAGTTATGCATAGCTTACTCGGGCTTATAGCTTTCTATGACTTAATGAGCTGCTCTCGCCACAGAGGCGATGATTTCTGATTACCCCATTTCTTATTCTCGCAGATCGTGACCGCATCAAGCACATGCTCCACTGGGTATTAGACACAACGTCCGATTGAGGTATCCCAGACAAAGCATTTTCGTGCGGCATGAACCCGACCTAGACTGGGAAAAAAAGCGTACTGGTTCCTCGGATGTCTCGACAGCATTTTAGGGGCACACTGATTGATTGTTCGACGTTTCGTTGTTCCTTTTTTGTTGAGGTTGCAACCACTTGCAGCCACTTGCAGCCACTTGCACCAGAAGGATTTTTCGACTTACCACCTTGGCGGATGTCGGCGCAGCAGCTGTCAAGTGAGTGCAAGGCCCCACATCCGTCAGTGCTGATGGGCTGATTATCAGGGATGCTTTGCCCATGATGACGACGACGCCTCGACTCAACATCACGGCCCCATCGATATTTCACTACCGCGACCAACCTCCTCCATGACGCTCACCTGCGAACGAGTGTCCTTTGAAATACTATTATGGCCGCATGCCCATATGATTGTCGCCATTGGCACGACTGCCGCATTTCAGCGTCCTGCTGAACCATGGACGACGTCACAGAGCAGCGACAGTCCAGCATCGCAAAAATGCTCGTCACCATCGCTTCCGACATCAACCCCCACCCCGCCCCGAACGACCCCGACCCCGACGCTTTCCATCGACTGCCCGACGAGATTATAGAACAGTAGGTTTGAACTTGACCTTGATGAGCAACCCTTCTCTTGCCTCAAGGCTCGCTCGTATGGCTCGCAAGCAACTAATACTGACATTCGTCGGGCCAGGATCCTGCTTGCAGCCGATCCGAGCGGATTCGCTTCATTGATTCTTCTCAACTCCAAGTGGCGGGCCACATCTCAACGATCGCATCTCTACGCCCATCATCTAGCCCGATGCCCGCCATATGCCACGTCTCACACTGATGTCCCTCCCGCCGACGACGAGCACCTGCCTTTGCTACGCCGCCTCTTCGTCCGCGAGGTTAAGCGAAGCCTGTTCGAGGCCTATCTTCGCCCCCGGAAAACCCTGATAAAGCTCGTCTCGAATTCTATCAGCTCATCATCATGCCCGGGAGGGGAAGGCATGCAATTTGGCTCCTCGCCGAGGGGGCATCACGTCCTGGCATCCAATTCATCGCGAATATATGTCATTGATGTTCGCAGCCACTCGGTCAGTATTGAACGGGAATTCAAGATTCAGCGTCGGCCCGTCTCTGCTTGCATCACAGACGATGCCACTACTCTGGCTGTCCTCTCCACTGAATTGCAGGTCGACATTTATGACCTCCAGAGCTCTCCGCCCAGGCGGAAACAATCTCTCATACTGGACAACAGCTCCCAAACCATTGCCATATCATCTTGTGGCACTGTTCTTGCTGCTGCGTATGACGGAGGTATTGAGGTTTATTCACTGAGTGCCTCCGCCCTACCGACAGAGAAGAGGGCCGTCAAGTGCGACGCCGTGGACGCCCTGGCCTTTTCACAAGATGGAACGCAAATCTTGGGCAGTACTGTACACTCGTCTCCTCCCAGCACTGTCGTCTTGACCGCACCTTATGTCAACGATCCCGTCAGCCAGACGATGGACGATAACTTGAGTGCGATGTGGACCACGTCGATTCTCTTCCCCAACACGAGTCGCGACTGCAGTCATGCCATCTGGCTACCGACCAGCGACAGTGGTGAACCTGAATGGACCTTCACGTACGATCGCAGCTTCGAAACCTTCCGTGCTGTCCGGCTCGACGATCTTCGCAATGGAACGACGTACTTTACTGGTCCCATTCCGGAAGCTGCATCGCAGACAAAATTATTGCCTTGCACTCTACCTGCTACAACGCAACAGGGGGGGCTCGTCTCAGCTGGATTCCAAGGCAAGGATATCTGGGTTTATGGCGTTCCGGAAGTTCTGGATGCAGTTCCTGAGCCACCACCACCGTCAAGTCGCGACTCCTCATCCAACACTTCCGGCCTCGGAAGGCACAACAGCACTCAGAGCAGTTCATCTCGTCATGCTTCCACCAGAGGAAACGACGGCGAGAGTGAGAGGATTCCACAGTGGCAGATTTTGTGCGACAAATTGCGAAATAATTTGGTTGCTGGTTCCAAGGTTGCCGAAATTGATGGCGTGAGCAGTCTTCGTTGGGTCGGGCAGTTTGGCGACTCGCCGAGTCAGGAACGACTAGTCGTAACAGCCGCTGGTGTCATGGGGTCCAGGCTGGTTACAGACGAGGAAGACATGGACTTCGCGGACGGTGGCCGCATCGTCTTGCTTGACTTTGATTACGGGCTTGTCAACGGACAGGCAGTGGAGATTACGATCGAGGTGGGAACAGACGACGCCGAACCTCTCGCGGAGGAGCGACGGGACTTGGAGACAGAAGTGGCCATTGTTCGACGAAGAACGGATGCACAGAAGCTTGGTGGTGGCGGCGGCGGCGGTAATGCACTGCTCCGGGCTGCGACTACCGCGGCTGCAAGAGCTCCTCTTCCTCCGCTTCCAGGAAATCAGGATGACAGTGACCCTTTTGTTCCCAGGATTGTCGGACAGCATCCCGTCAATCGCTCTGATGGCTCTACCAGTCCCCAAGCTGACGGTGAGGAGTTTGCATCTGCCGAAGAGCAGGAAGCCATGGACGCCCCTTATACCCACTCTAGCCCTCGCTCCCAAACAACGCTTCGCCGGGCTGCCACAGCCGCTGCCGTTAATCGACGACTGAACCCTCGGACAGCCGACGGGCGCCCAATCGAATATCGACGTGCCGATGGGCGCGCAGAGCATCCCCACGAAAGCGACGCGGACAACTGGGTGCCCCCTCCTCCCCCGTATCAGAGGGAGGACCCAGGAGATATGCCAGCCTTCTTGCGCGGCTCCTCTGTGGCTACTCTGTCAGCGACCGGCTTTCCACCTCCTACACCGGGCAGTGAGGCTCTGGATGATGCGCTTGCCCTGGCATCTGAAGGGTCAGCTCAAGCCGATGGCATCACGACCCAGTATAGACGAGCACAGCACACAACAGGCGAGTCGACCAACTTGAACAGGCTGAGGAGCGCAGATATGCCGCGTCCAAGATCTACGCCATCAGTACACTCGGTCCAGATGGACGACTTATATGATGTATCACCGCATATCTCACCGCGAATGCCCCTTTCTCGGCCCGTCGACAGAAACACGTCCCATGCTCAGCCAGTGTCCCCCTCATCTTCCCGGGACAACAACGTCTCTACCGACGGTCCCGCTTCTATCTTCTCCCCCAACACCTCGGCTTCTGCTCCGTTGGGCCCTGGCTCCGGTGCGGGACCCGGAGCTCGTCCAGCAGCGCCAGTGTTGGAGTTGCAAATCCCCACGTCTCCATCGTTGAGCGTGGGTTTTACTTCGGCAGTGGCTGAACCAGTCGTAAGAAGGCCCTTGAATGCTCAGACATGGCCACGACAACCGCAGGCTGCTGCGCCGACGGCAGCCGACGCCCCAAGGCAGCGATTCGATGGCTATCATCCGTTTACTGCACCCCCGTCCAACATGGCCGCGAACGATTTAGCGGCAACTGCCTTGCCCCCAGCTCCAAGTTCGAATCAAATTGCAAGCCTGAACAAGAGAATCAGCCAGGGTAACCCTCGCAGACTCTCGGGCAACATGCTCAACCCGCATCTATGGACGGACAACGGACGGAGAGCGTCGATTGCAGAATCGTCTCAGCCGTCATCCTCCCAGGATCCTGCGTCTCGATGGCTGTCGGAGGCTCAAGTGTCGGACTCTGACCGTGCTCTGATTATCAGCACACCGACTGGTGTCAGTGGCTCACACGACACCCCCCGACGAGTCTCTGTTGCCCGAGCAGAAACGCCTATTCTTGCGCCGATTCCGCGACGTCCTCGAGACAATCTCCCGGGTCCAAGAGGAACGGCGCAGCAGCTCGAAGATACTTACGGCCACCATCACGCCCAGATATCGCTGCTTCCCCATATGCACCCTAACACGTTGCCCATGTGGATTAGGACGCCGTCAAATTCGTCGAGGCGGACACCAAACAGGGTCAATAGACACCGCAGCCGGGCTGAACGAAGTGCTGCGAAGAACATCAAAGAGGCACGGCTGAAGGGTTGGAAAATGAAGACGATGAAGAAGAAGAAGAAGAATGAGAAGAATGAGCGCGTTGCTGGTGATGGCTCTGGCTGGGTTGATGTACCGACGCCGGCGCAGCCAAAGGCCAGCAAGTGCGCTGTCATGTGAAGTCGACGTCTTGAAGACGAGTTTGATTTATTGATTTATGGAATGGAGATACTGGACTCGAGTTGGCATCAGCGTCATGTCTGGGAGTGTTTGCCCTCTTTAATCTGACAAAGAAGAAGAGGCATGCAGATGGAGTGAGTGCAGGATCGAATTGATGCACCCTTTACTGGGAGGGCATCGGCCATGAGAGACGCGTGCTGTGTGATGTTATATGTCGCCTGGTTTTTTTTTTCAACGCCTTCTTGCACCTGGTGTGTGGATCTTGTAGATACATTGTGAACAAGACATGTCATTGCTCATTTGACGACATTTTGCTCATGGAAGTGGCCCAAGGGGTTGTTCAGTCGCTGGCTGAATGGGGGCTGGTCTATTAATTCTCCTTGTTAGTGTCCACTTTAAATTCAATCATCAGTTTCTTGATTGTTGTCGTTGAGCGACATGTAACTGCCATCCACGGCGTCTTCATCAGATGCAGTGCATGCAACAAACAGTGCCCTTTGTTCAGTGTGCTGAAACGCGGCAAGGTTTACTCATTAAGTGGTAACAAGGGCTACCTGAGATATTGTCGACGACGACAAGAAACAGGCCCCAATGTAATCTAGGAGACAAAGAAAAGAGATGGCCAGAGTAGCTGGGGGAGGAAAATTTTTTTTTATTTCGCCGTAGCCGGAGTACACGTGCGTAATGCAAAACGCGTGCGTGTTTGTGTTTCAAAGAAGATTTCAATGGCGCCACGTTGCTCCTCCTCCTCCTCCTCCTCCTCCCTCTCTGCCTTCATATCCTCGGCGTTGTGCCAGGGACGTGCCTCTTGGCGCCACCTGGCACGTACGCCTGGCCCCTGTGAACATGACCCATCTTGGCTTCCTCCATCATGGCACTGAAGGACGTTTGCCGGTTGTGGCTTTGACCACGCTTGTCCCCCCCGTTCACGGTGTTGGCATCTGCGAAGACGCTGATGCTCTCGCTACTACTACTACTCGTGTCTCTCTGAAGGTTCCGTCTCGAAATCCGTCGTGACTCAAGCCATGATGACGGGGCCAGTGTCCGAATGGGCTTTAGTCTGGCCCCTACCTCACCTCTATGGACCCCGTCGTCATGATCCGATACGCTGGAGTAGGTTGAGATGGCGGGGGAGACACCAGACGGGTAAGGAGAATTGAAGGGATTCGGTATCGACATCCTTGAGTCGGGCGGTGGCGCGTGTTCGAGACGAGGCGCCCGGGAGAAGCCGCTCGCCAGCGAGCGGGACACTGATGACCTCGCCGAGGACGACTTTCGGATAAAGTCTGTTCGGTAAGATGTCTCGGGGTTCATGATGGGACCGGAGATCATGTTCCCGTGCAGCCCCGAGCCGCCTGACTGGCTGCGAGGTAATGACTTGTCCGAGCCTGCATCTCCCTTGCGGCTGCGAACACACAGGAATATGATGGCGGCCACGAGAAGCAGGGCGAGGACGCCGCCTACAGCGCCGACTATGATGGATGTCTTCTCTGGGCCCGTTGACTCCGGACTCGGTGCTTGGCTCGGCTCGGTAGGCGCAGGCGCAGACGCAGACGCAGACGCAGTAGCAGACGAGGATGGCGTACGTGTCGAGACGGGGACGGATGTTTTTGTAGGGCTCGGTCTTGCTGTGTAGCCTTCTGGTGGCTGTGATTGATCCTTATCCTTGACACACAGCTTCCCGTCGTCTGCGCAGGTGAAGCCGAACGGACAACAGAAATCGCCCTTGGCGCATTTCGGCAGCTTTGATTTACTGGCCAATGTCTTGATGGGGGCCCTGGGATTTGTATCGGGATTCTGTGCTCCAACGTCGCATGTAATGGGCCGGATCGCCTCGCAGGAGCTATTGTCGGGACAACACATGACGGTAGAGTTGCCGGCCAAAGCCACGCACGTCCTGCCCGGCTCGCAGCAAAAGGCGCCCGACAATCCCTGGGAAGCGCAGGACTGCAGCCCCTCGGCGGCGCATTTCTCATTGCGAGCAAAGATGGTTGGCGAAGTCGATGCCATGGCTGCGAAGAAGAGCAGCAGCCGGAGAGAAATGGGCAACCGGGCCATGATTTCGAATATGGGGTAATTATGCCACCGAGGAGCGATCCAGCCGCCGAGAACTGCCGAGAGCTGCCGAGAACTGGGATATATATATATATATATATTTTTTTTTTTGGTTGTCAAGGCAGTGATTTGTGATGTGAAATAATTGATCTGGGGTTGGATGACGCCTGCGAACGAGGAAAGGGAGAACAAGGTACGAAATAGAGTCAGCAACTTGTACAATTAATTCTTCCGTGTGCCTAACTGAATTGAACTGATGTGGCGCGAGGCTTTGTATATAGTGTGAACAAAGGCTTGACTTGCTGAGTGAGAGAGACGTGATTGTTCAGTATCCGCGTGGCGAGATGAGTCCTTTTTGGTTCAGGGAGGATTCCTGTTCACGATACGCGGGCCGGCTAGGTGAAGGAACAAGACGAGAAATTTCCAAAGGAGAAGGCAATCAAGACGTTCGCTTTCACAACAAGAAGAAAGAGATGGGCCGGAGGGAAGACGGCAGAGGCAGAAAATCCTGGTCTACACTGGACATTTCTCTCCCAAGTCTTTCTCTCTCTCTTGCCGCCGTCGGCAGGAATACGACGACTCCAGGCCCATCCCATGCTGGTTCAAAGGACGGACTGCGCCGCTGCGAATGGACGCAATGCAATCTGGCGGGCCCGTTGCATTCTGCGACAACCATTCGAAGCCCGGCTACTCAGGAAACACACGGCGTCAATGGGAACATGCAGAAACACGATGACTGACTGACTGGATGGAGAGGAGAGGAGAGGGGAGAGTGTGTCAGAGCAGACGCGCTTAGGAGGAGCGTGTGAGTTGATTGGCCGAGAGCTCGTCCAATGATGCTCATCGCTGGTGGGGTGGCGCTTGCCGACAACTTGTGAGCACTGTGGCCAGAGAACCGTGCACTGTGAACTGTGAACTGTGAACTGTGAACCTGGTCGATCTGCACCGCCACTAACGGCCGGGGCTGCCGTAACTGCCCCGCAGCGGCCCTTCCGTCTGATGAATTGCGAGAGGCCGTGCTCCGTGCATGTACGGGATGCTCGGTGTTTCCTGGAAATTCCCCACAGCAGGAATTAGTCAAGAGGCACACGCACAAGCACACGCACAAGCACACGCACAAGCACAAGATACAAGTCATCAATCAGGATGAGCCTCCATTGACCAGCCCGTTACGTCTACAGAAAAAGTCGTCCCAACCTCCCTTTCTCCCGCACCGCCCTGTCCTGCAGTGATGACGAGCAAGCCAGCCCGTTGCGTCATGGCAGCTTCCAAGGGATTTCCCCCTTCCAATGCCGTTTCTCTCCCAGTATGTCAGTACGTTGTGTATTTGTGAATAAAAGACCCCGACAAGCCTCGCGGCTTCCCTCTATATGGAAATTCCCATGCCAGTGGGGTATAATGTGGAACAAGCATGTTTTTGGGTTGCCAGAAACCAAAATGAGATGGAATTAGGAAGTTGTAGGAGAAATGGACAGAAAAAAAATGGAAATAAATAAATAAAATAAAGATGAAAAACAATGGTCCGTGGCAAATCCATGCGCTGGCCAGCCAGCCAGGCAGAGAGGGGTCGAGAGAGGAGAGAACAAGGCTAGGCCAGACTAGGCTAGGCTAGATGAGCAGAAAGTCCCAGCCCTTGGATCGCATCACGTCTCGCCAGTTGACGTGGGGATGCATCATGGTCATGTCGGAACCAACAGTCGACGACGACGGCGGCGTGGCGGCGCGGGCGAGGCTGTCGGACCGCCTCCAGACTTCGCGAACAAGCGTCACCATGCGGCCAAAGGCGCCACAGGCGGCGGCACGGCCGAGCTGGGCGACGCGGTCGTCCAAGAAGGCGCGGAAGGCGCTGTCCGGCAGGGCAACGGACGCGGCCATGAGATAGACCCAGACGAGGCTCCGGTCGTAGCCGTGAGGCCCCGAGGGGATCAGCCGTAGCACCTTGGTCAGCTTGCGGATCAGGCCCTGCGGCGAGGGCTGGCTCGGGCTGAAGCCGGGGATCAGGCTGCAGAGGTGGATGCGGGCGGCGATGCGGAAGACCGCCGTCAGGTTCCTGCAGAGCTGCCGGGGCGAGAAGCTGCCGTCGGCCTTGTAGGGCATCCTGGGCTCCGGCTCGCCGACCTCGGTCAGGGTGAACTGCTCCCCGAGGGCGGCGACGTGCTGGCACAGGGTGAAGTCGTCCATGCCGCCGGCCTTGAGCGAGTCGAGGCAGGCCACCTCGGAGATGAGGTACATGACGCCGTCGTCGCAGCCCATGAGCTCGCGCAGGCCCAGGCGCGAGTTGGCGGGAGACAGGTGCTTCTCGCGGTACGTGTGGGCAAAGGTGGGCGAGGTGCCCTGCATGGTGGCGCCGAGGATGTCGATCCAGCCCGTCAGCGTCATGTTGAAGGGGATCGGGGTCGGGTTCGGGTTCGGGTTCGGGTTCGGGCCAGCCCGGCCAACCTGGCCGGCAGGATCGGACACGAGACGCGGCAGGCCGAGTTTCTGGACGAGGCTGATGGCGGCCTGGAAGTGCTGGTGCCAGGCAATGTCCAGCAGGCCGTCGTCGAAGCGGCCGACGACGCACTGGAAGAAGATGAGGCCGAGCGTGGCCTCGAGGATCTGCTGGTGGTTCTCGTCGCGCTTGAGGGACTCGCAGAGCGACAGGATGGTGGCGTAGCGGTGCCTCATGATGTCGCCGTCGACGTCGTCGGCGGGCAGGTCGGCGGGCAGGTCGGCGTGCGTCTTGAGATGCTGGGCGGCGATGCTCAGGCAGCAGTGGAGGTAGACGCGGTTGGACTGCAGGGCCGGGAGGATGACATCGGAGCCGACGCAGCCGTGCTGGTTGGACTCGAGGATGGGGAAGATGATGGGCAGGACAAAGCGGACAAAGTGGTCCAGCAGCCGCTGGTCGTTGTCGTCGAGCTCCATCTGCTGCACGTTGCGCATGTTGCGCGGGCCGTGGGCAAAGTCGAACAAGTTGACGTCAAGGACTCCCTCCTCCTCGCCCTCACCCTCACCCTCGTCCTCGTCCTCCTCCTGCCCGAGATGCTCGAACCTGTCCCACGCCCACTGATGACCCACCGCGGGCAGGAGAACGGTGCTGGCGCCGGGAGGCGGAGGAGGAGGAGGAGGAGGAGGAGGAGAAGTCGTCTGGTACGTGTTGCTGCTAAAGGTGGCGACGTGCGACTCTCGCAGCGTGGGCACGTCGTTGACGAACATCTGGCGCTCCGTCTTGACGTCGACCTCGTACGGCGAGTATCCCGCAAACGTCAGGTCCGCCGGGTGCATGTGCATGTGCATGTGCGCGTGCGCGTTGTAGATGCCAAAGTCGCTCGCATTGGGCAGGCTGTTGAAGTTGAAGCCGCCCGAGTAATGCGAGTCGATCGAGGCCGACCTCGTGCGATCATCATGATCCATCGACGCCGCGTCCGAGTAGCTCGTGGCCGACGACGTGGGCAGCGAGTGCGACAGGCCCGGGGGAGCAAGGAGAGGAGGAGGAGGAAGAAGAGAAGGAGGAGGAGGACTGGCCGACGGGTGCATCGAGCTCGACGACGACGTCTTCTCCGCCAGCTTCTTGCGCTTGATGATGTTCTTGATGTCTTCCTTGTGCTTTCTCCGCGCGTCATTGTTGCTCCACCACATTGGTCGCTTGTATTCGCATTGCAGTCCGAGGTGGTTGCACGCCGTGCACATGGGCGTCCCCTCGTCGCACTTCTTTCGTCTTAATCTGCACGTGTAGCAGCCTGCAGCGATTCATTAGCAAACGCGAAGAAAAGGGCAACAGTGCAAGTCAATCAGTCGGGACGGCCTTCCAATTACCTGTTCTTGACCTGCGGTGCATCTGTGACTTCGATTTCGATTTCGAGTTTCCACTACCACTGCCATTGCAGCTGCCGTTGCCGTTGCCGGCTTTTGATGCCAATCTGGCCTTGGGAGTCTGCGCGACGGCCATTCTCGCAGCGCTTTCGCTTTCGCTTTCGGGTGCTCCCTTTGAGCAGATGCGATGATCGGGGAGCGAGGACGAGGATGGCATTTGTACCGACGGGTAGCTGCTATCAACGGTATGCGAATGCGATGTTGTAACTTGCGAAGGGGGTGGGTGGGGGTGGCCACGGTGGGGGTGGAGGATGCGGGGTGGCTTTAGAGACACGACCCGGCGAGTGGGGCGGGGCGGGGCGGGGCGGGGCGCTACCCAGTGCGCAGAGTCAGAGCACACGGACACACACAGGTCCAGGTCCAGGTCCAAGTCCAAGTCCAGGGTCCAGGGGTCCGATAAATCGAGCGAGCGAGCTTTGCGCTGTTTATTCTTCTGCCCCTTGTCTTCTCTCCGTGTCTGTTCTCCCCGAGGTGCGCCTTATTCGCAATTTTTTTTTTGGATTTCTTCGTCGTGATTTTTACTATTATTATTTCTTGTTGATCTTTCTCTTGGCACTTGGTCCGTCCAAGATCCAAAGAATGAAAATGACTGGTTCCCGAAAAGAGCAAGTCCAGCTTGCTTGTGTTTTGGATTTTGCCGACTGAATCGTGATGTGAGCCCGAGCCCGACCAGGGGGTGGGGAAAGCAACGAGTGTTGAAAATTAAAATAGAAGGGGGAAAAAAAAGGAAACAAAAAAAAAAGGGCCCTTCTGGCAAAAAAACACTTGGAAACTTCTTCTCGCCGTCTACACACGGGAGAGAAAAGAGGGTTAAATTCAAGATCCGGGCAGGATGGGCAAAGACTTATATCATGGCCGGCATTCTCGTGGCCGGCACCAGATGTTGGCCGAAAATGCGTCGTGCTGGATCGAGTATGAGTGCATTTGTGCATTCTTTTTCTATTCTTGTTTTCTATTTTTGAACCAACCTGCGCTTACAGGGGCCAATGAGGATGCGGCCCTCCGAGCGGCCCGCCTTTGAACAACTTCGTCGACATCGGGATGTGCTCGCAATGTGGACCAATATGCAGCCCAAGGGGCTTGTCTGATGCTGGTCGCAATGTCACCCACACTTCGTCATCCATCCATCCTTCCTACCATCATCCGTCCCGTGCACCGATTCTTGCTTCTGCTTCCCGGCCGCAAGCCAAATCCATACCTGCCGTACGACGCAGAGTTTGGGTGTGCCAACCATGCATTGTGCGCCGTACATATTACACCCGGGGCTCAGGGCCCTTTCTTTTTCAATTCGTCATGGTAATATGGCGCACAACGAGAGCACAAGAAAAATTCCACCTTTATTTGCAAGCACTCCATCCAGCATGTCGTTCGAAAGTGTGTCAAGTAAGCTGTCCAACGTCCGGAGTCTACTTCGAGCGGGCCGCCATCACGCTTGCTTGCTTGCTTGCTTGCTTGCGTCAGCCGTGACGAACAGGAACTTTTGTGTTCATCCCCTCCTTCTGCAACACTACTACATGCATGTAGGGTTATGTACGGAATAACACACGGCAGGTGACTGGAATTGCGTCCAAGCAGGCTTCGGATGTTGACAATGAATGCCTCCGCATCGACCCACAGAGCAACACCAAAATTGCAATCTTTCACGCATCGGAATGGAGGGGAAGCCTGACGATGGAGTCCGGCTGATCCATGCCCAGATTCCCTTGACCGAATAACGCAGTCATCGTGCGGAGTGCATCGTACGGAGTGCATCTTCGCTTTCCCGCTGAGCGCTCTTCATAATTGGCAACATGTCTCGGGTTCCAGACCAAGGGTGGCTGCCGATACGCTCGGGTCAGAATCTGTATGGCTGCTCTTTTTTTTTTTTCCAATGACCTTGTACGCCGGAGGGCCATGGCGATGACAATTTCCGATGCGCGAGAAAAATCGTGACAAGGTATGACAACAACGTCAAAAAGGGAAGTGAGCCTCCCGGCCAGCAACGTGACGGCACCGGGCTTGTGAAGTGTGGATCATTGCCGGAGGGCTGAAGTGGTCCGCGAAATGAACCAAGAGTAGCCTGAGCCACTCAGCATCGTCACTCTTCTTTTTTTTTCTCGAGAAAGGACATGTGACCAAGGTGAGCCAATTGACCAGCTCACTCTTAGCCAGCGGTGAGAGGTGGTTCGCTGGGCAAATAAAAACACAGGGAGTCAAGTCTTCTGAGCTTCGCCATGGTAATAGTACGGAGTACGAAGTAGGTGCCAGTGTCTCGGGCAACGGTGTGAAGTGGCACCACATCTCCTTCCTCAACAAACATACATGTAGACTTGACGGCCTGCAGCATGATCTTATCAGTAGCAAAAAAAAAAAAAAAGGTCACGTTAATAAGCCGTGGTAAAGATGAGGTGTTCGAGGGTCACACAACAGAGGAACAAAAGGCCAAGCATCAAGCCACGAAGCATGGTGGTGGAGGAAAGTCAGGACAGAGAGAGACAAAGTCAAGTGCCTGCACGTTGTCGTGTAACATCACATCAGCCGAAGGTGTGTGGGTGTGTGTGGGTGTGTGTGTGTGTGTGTGTGTCCCGTGAAGACATAGTCGCATTCGTGGCAGCATAGTTTGCTGATTTGAGGACATAGTGTGCATTGGCGCTCTTCCGTCGAGATGCATCCTGCCCATTGATTCGCCAGCTGCATGTGACGAAAAGGGCGGCCTGTGCTTGTGCAGGAGGCAGCAGGGGCCGCGGGACCAACCGATGACGGCGCAGGGGTCCCTGCTTAGCCATGAAGGCTCTTGACGATCAAGATTGGCTATTGCCTGCATGAGGCTAGACAGGGAACGTTTTGTTTCCACAGCTCCACACATATCCACTTCCAGCCATTGCGGCATTGCGGCATTGCGGGGGTTGCGGCCCTGCGGGGGTCGCGGGGGTCGCGCACCACCTGCCTGCTGTTGTAGAGAGAGAGAGCGGGACTTTTTTCCTATCCATCTGGGCTCTGTTCGCTCGCTCGCATCGATAACTTTTTTCCTGCCCAGCCTCTCCACAATGTGGAACTGGAAGGCCCGTGCGCTCCTCGAACCGCAAGATCGCCCGCAGGGCCCAAGTTATGTTGTAGATCCGTTACCAAATTAGCCCCTTTCCCAGTCCTAAATCTGGGCTAATTTTGGCCTCTTGCTCGGCGCGTAGCAAGTACCACAACTGTTCATGATGTCAACTGACGACAGCGCTGACGCTAACAGCTCCCCCTTGCCTTCTATTTTTAATTTAGCCCAAGCTGTCCAAGTGTCCTGATTCTGGATGTACTCCGTAGACAATGTGCCTCGCCTCGCAGAGGTAAGTTGAGGCGCCTATCTGTGACCAGCGAGGTAATTAACCCACAGTTCTTCACGTGTTGGACCGTGGATTGTTCCTCAGTTCAATACGTTTCCAAAACGGAGTGATCCTTGAACATGGATAACAAGTTTGTCCCTAACATAGGTCGGAGTTTGTCTTCATTTGCTGGAGTGGCCCAGTCTGCTTTAGGGCTCTGCCGCTATGAATCGGTTGACTTAAACCATGTCTACTCCGTATACTCCGTACTCCGTACTCCGCACAGCATTCATAGTGCTCTTTCAAAATAGTTGGTATGCCTGCGTCTTTCTTTCTTTCCCCCATTTTTGGTCCTGCTCGCTGGCACATCGGAGATTCGTCAACTTCGGTGGTCGTAAGCTCGGCGGCTAGATACCTTTGGCTAATCGGCGCGCTGTGGCGGAAACCGGCCAGACCAAACGGGATATTCTGACACACGACCCAGATGCGGCAGTGATACTTATCTCGAGTTGTCGTTTCCAGTTGCCCATTCAGGCCACTCGGGCCATCCTTGTCCAACGAGGGGGCCGAAGAGGGGAATTTTTCCGTTTCTGAATGGTGTGCACAGCGTCTCTCGGCCGATTACACCTCTGTATTTGCTATTCTTTTTCTCCCTCGAAGAACCCCCCATTTCAAGAAAAGATGGTGTGTGCGTGGCTTGTCGTTGGATCAGAACCGGCGTCCATTCCCAGATATTATCACAGTATGTACCACAAAAAAGCAAAGTGGGGCGCCAGACATAGCCAAGCACTCTGTTGGGAGTAGTAGGTTTCGGTACGGAGTACGGATTAATCCGTAGGAGCTATCAATTTTTTCAAGAACTCAATGTGTCGCCATTAGCTTACCAAACTCACCACCTTTACATGGTGGGTGGCGATGGTCGGTTCATCAAAACGGGCGCACCCAATGCTTCTTCATGAGCAGCACGGCGCCGTGCCTAGCCGGGCATAGCATCCTCTGTCCGAATCCAACGACGGACATATTCCGCCAAAAACGCCACGGCCGATCTTCTGGTGAAGCAAATGACGATCGCATATCAAACATGACGAGCACGGAGTCCTGAATAATCGTACTCCCTACGAAGTGAAGACCTGGATGAAATAACTCATGGCCTCACTACTCCATTCGGAGTACGGAGTAATCATCATTCGATATGCACAGCACATGTAAACAATTTCAGAGTGGCTGGGCACAGCACCAACGGGAAATGACGCACCACCACCACTGCTTGGGCTGGGGCCCAGGAAACCAGTTGACAAGATCTGGGTTCTGTTGAGCATCTGCTCGTTTATCGCAGCTACTGTTAGGGGGTGACAGGTTCCACAATCCGCTTATGCAGTTCAACGACGAAAAATGCACCGAGTACGGAGTTGTCGGACTCAAGTCAGTCAACCTTTTTCGCAATTTGAACATGTTGAGATGATTTTCTCTTGAGATAGTCGCCTTTTCCTTGGCTTTGAAAGCTGCGCTGTTCCAAGAGCCGTCGAAAGACACATGCACGTAACGGCCTTCAAAGGACAGAAGAAGCCCGGCTCCTCCATCGACTGGTCGTCCGTGTATCGTGCGAAAAGGGCACCAACGACAAGTCCGAGAACGGAACCCTGCAGTATGTATATAAGAAATATTGGTCGTTGATGTACATAAGGGCGGCTTTCGGTCAAGGATTGGCATGTCGATACGCACTGCTCCGTACTACCATGACACTGTGCGCGCGTGCGAACAGGGTCCAGACAAGACGAGCTCAAGCGGCACCAAGCAGAATGCGGATTTCTCAGGGAAAACAAATACCATCCATGTGGATGGCAGTTGCGTCGGGCAAACCACAGTGCTAATACATGTCGCATTCCCCTGCCCCCTGCGGTTCAGTCGCTGTCCTTGTCAATCCAGTTCACGTTGAACCCTGCAACCCTGCACTCGTGGTCAGCACTCCGAAACAACTGAATGCGACCCAAAATGTTGCTCTCTGGTGTGATGATGGATGGTACTATCACATTTCAGGTGTGGCTGATGAGCTGATTTGGTCCCGTGAGTGATCCGTAATTGATCTCATCTCACTGACTCATCAGCTTAGCTACCACGGCTTCGGGACGGGCTTCCCACTCACCCATTCGTCTATCAAGTCATTGATCCACGACATAGTCAAAGACATGGTCGGTTGATGGCATCGACCGCTGAGTGGCCTGGTCTAAAAAGTGGCAAATTGAACCATGTATTCTTCTTTGTGCGTCGCACGCTCGCACACCTGACAATTTGATCGTCACATCGACCTCGTGACCAGATGCCGTCGGCCGAGACCTACAGTTAGGTGTTCACGTGTTCCATTGGTGCTCTTCCATGGGCGTCAAACGCAATTGCCGTCATCAGAGGCGGGCCGCATATTGTATTGTTGAGACGCGAGACGCGAGACGACGAATCCCCACGAAGCACAGACCGTCCCACTTCTATTAGGGTCGGTGATTCTGTAAGACGATTGGCTAGTTTATGATGGAAGTCGTGTCGACCGACAAATCCATGGGATGTAGCCTCCCGAAACGGAAAGGTGCGGTTAGGATCACGGGAATGTCTCTCATTTTGCTAGTGATAGCTAGCCCTTGTTCATCGGTAAAGTCGCAAGGATATCTTGATCGAGGGCGGTATCATGCAAAGCTGCAGAACATCATTGCTGCGGGGGCGAACGATGGTGTCAATCTCAGATTGAATGACGATATGACAAGAAGGAATGAAGTGGTAACCTAGTATACCAATAGCTCGAAGCCACTCAAATGCTGTTGAGCTATCTCATCCAGGGCATTGAGGTAGTGCAATATGTGGCGCAACAGAATCCGTCCGTCAGTTGATGCTGGACAACTAATCCGTACTGCTCCATGTTCTTTTGTCGAGTGTGCGTGGAAAGGAACATGCACTCGGTAGTAGACTGAAGAAGTTCGGATGAGAGTAGGTTCCAGTGGCTTTATGTGTATGGGATCGATGAAGTTGGCAAGCTGGTATGCATCCATCATGACGCGGATGAATCTTACTGCCTCACTGTCTTCCTTTCTCTTCTTTTCCCTTCCCGCATGATATACATGTATCGTGCTCCGCGTGATGCATATGTAGTCGGTCTTTTTTTTTTGGAACCGAGACGGAGGAAGACGCCCAGGGTGGAGCAGAGCAGAGCAACTGCATATCCCCCCCAGCTGGTGATATGTTTTAGAGTTTGCATGATGCAGCGTGGGAACAGCGGTGTACCGCCGTAGGCCTGCAGTAATCCGTATTACAAAGACTACGGATCCGTACATGTACGGAGTACCCACAGAGCACGAAGCACCTGCCCTTCAGGTTCGCCGGAGGGGTGGTTTCCTTCCCAAAAAGTGCAAGGACGAGATTGGAATGAGTGATTACATGTATTAGGCAGGAGCGCTGGAGGGGAAAGAACTTGAGCATCGGCCTGTGAGCGTCCACCAACGCTAAAATACATAGGGTGTTGCCACGTCTGGTAGGGGTCATCCGTACTGCATGTAGGTACTGTAGAAAGCGGGAGAATACGGAGGACTGGATGGCTATATTTGGAGACATTTGTTGAGACATTTGAGTGATTCGCCATGGCTTGCCAGGCTGCTTCCCCGCCCAAGCTAGGGCCACAGGCCCACAGTAGCTTCTTCGCGCAGCCAAAAAAGACGACGAGTAATCAGTAATCAGGCAACTTACCTATCGGGCAACCATCGACGGTTCGACTCGACTGCGCCTTTTACTCCTCATCTTCGTCCTCCTTCCATCCCAGCCCCTGTCCGCTCCAGTCACGGATCGGCACACCACCATGGCCAGCCTATCACCCTCATCCGCGGACGGCATGCAGCAGCGCTGGCGGCGGCTTGCAGTTCGGCTATCCAATTGTCCTCTCCGTCTTCGCGCCGACGGTTTTCAGGGTTGTTGAGTAAATCATGGCGAGGCGAGGCGAGGCGGGGAGGTCAAGAGAGAGGCCTATTGTGCAAGGGTTTACAGAAGGCCCGTTGACGACGCTACAAGGCCTGGGAAACCATAACCCTCACCGTCTGCAGCGTGATGGGCTGTGATGGGCTGTGATAGATGCCGCTTGATGCGTCTTGAACCAGTTCTGGTCTTTCCCCAGGGGTATGTTGCGCACCAGACGGCTATTCTTGTCTCTTAACCAGCCATCTCCTCTCCGCAACCGCCTTTATTACATGCGCATACGGACTAGATGCCTTGCATCGAGTACACACACACCGTGCCCTCGTCAGAGTCGTAGCGTTTTGGATCGCAGTCTAGCCAGTTGTGGCCGCCATAACCTGTTCCCATCCCCAGCGTACATAATATCAATCACTGACCGCCGACTGAAACTACCTCCCTCTTCTCCCGAGTTTTGCGATTTCGGTGCTGTTTGGTTTTTATCGCGAGGGTTTCCTTATCTGTTCCGGGTTTTGCTGTCGAATCTATTTACTGTCTCGCGGCGGCAGTAAATGCATCTTATCGCGATTTCATATCAAGACGTCAGACCTAGAAGATCTACATTGCCGACGACGGCCACACGGTTTGCCCGAACAGGCGATAAAAAGAATATCAAATCGGCAAATTGTACCCTCTAGCTCTCGTTCCAACATCAGGAATTGCCACGCCAGTCAAAGGTCGGCAACAGGCCGGCAAGTCGCACACATGGTATATCAGTCATGCGACTTCGTCCTGACCACAATGTACTAACGGAGCAATTGTTCAGGATTTCGCATACTTTCAGCCTGATGATGGCCGGGTCTATAAGGAAATGCGTCAAAAGAACACCAGAGATGCCTTCTTCAGCCTGAGGAACGAGTCTCAAGCTCAGCGGCCCATGTCGGTAGCCACTGAGTTCGTAGACACAGACTGGGATGGAGAGATCATGAGCGAAGCCGAGGACAACTCTCCCCGCATTAGTCTGCAGTCGGTAGGTATTGCGCCAAATGTTTTTTGCTGTCCAAGAACTGCGGACATTTACTGACGTGCTTCACCTCATCAGTCTGGGCAGCCAAGTTTTACTACTGTGTCGTCGTATGACGAAGCACCCACGCCACGATCAAGTAGAGGCCGCGAGGCATATCCCGAAAATGTGTTGAAGCAAGTACAGGGCCCCAGCGGCCCTCACCTTTTCCGAAGCTCGACAGATCCATTCCTTGCGGATGAGGAGCTCATCTTGACTCTGTCACCAATCACCCCGAAAACTCATCGTGGCATTGGTGACCTGCTGGACAGGCCTCCACTTCCACGAAAGAGTAGCCCCTTCGAGTACACGGATGCGGAGCTTGATTCCTCCAACCTCGCTTCATGGACGCCGGAGATGGTTGCTCAGTCAATGCTCGATGCAGGCATCGAGCTGTCCATGGCAGATCGTTTCATCGAGAATGACATTAATGGCGCCATTCTAATCACCTTAAAGTTTGAAGATTTGCGCGAACTTGATATCCAATCCTTCGGAGTTCGCACCAAAGTATGGCATCAAATCCAAATCCTCCGCGATAGTCGACCTTCTTCTCCTCGTCCAGCTACCCCAATCGAAGACGTCCCAAGCCGAGAGGCTCGCAAGGAGACGAGAAAGAAGGGTGACCAAGAAGTCGGCGGACGGCAAAGCAGTAGGCGGCGCCCCCGCCGCACGGCCTCAGCGGAGGACACAATACATCCTATGGAATCGGTATCAATCATCGGCATCGAACAGGTGATCCCGAAACCCCACCAATGTTCAAAGGGGGAGAATTGCACAAAATGGAAAAAGCAACAGAAAGTCATTGAGCAATTCAAGAAACTGAATCCAACAATTGATGTGAAGAACGGAGGTGCTGTCATGATCTATGGCGATGCAGGCAACCCTGAGACGGCAAGGGCGATTGATCCCACGCGGCCAATGTCTGATACAGTTCCGTCCGTGGTGGCATCTTCAGACGTCTTGGGACCTGGCGGATTGCCACCTCTACAATATCTTCAAGAAGCTACATTGCGAAACTTCCAGGCACGAGATCCACAAGACAACGTTCGGCAATTCTTGAATTTTCAGCAACAGTCTGTCAACTCGGATCAGGTGCCTCCCACACCCCCGTTTGAGTTGACGCCGTCGTGCAAGCCAGCGCATCAAGGCTTGCGCCGCCTCCCGAAGCTCTCCATCCCCGGTCATCCTCAGCATCATCGTTCTGCTCCTCTGAGGACATCTACAGTTCCTCAGACTACCGAAAGCCAAGCACAGCAACAAGCACCAAGACAAACTCCACCACAGGTTACGAGACAGCCGGCGCAGCACAACGATTTGGTCCCGTACCGCATGGACAAAGCAGCACCGGTGTTGCCTGATTCGGAAACACACCGGAATCCTTATCGATTTGGTACTCCTTTCTCTGAAATGGATGTTCCCGTGACAGCATTTCATGTCGGCCCTGTGGCCCGTGATGTGTCCCAGTCTGTTCCTCCCGATATGAATTATCGAGCTGCGCCAGGAAGCAATCCTGTATCTCAGCCTCGCTCGCAGTCGCGAGCGTCAGCTCGTCGCCCATCCTTCCCCGTGCTTCCAGCCGTCGATGAAAATATCTCTGTTCGTCTGCTGTCCAAGACGCCTTCCCCGAAGAGCTCATCACCCGTTCATCGTGTGCAGCAGCAGCAGCCACTACAAGCCCCTCCTCGATTCAACTATCCCTGGTCTCCGGCAGGGCGTACGAAATTCGAGCAAGCCATCCCGCCCTTGTCAACTTTCCGTCCCGGCCACGCTGTTGACACTCCGGAAGCTGCAAATGGGGTTACATACCAAGGCCCAATGAGGAAGCGCAAGACTCGCTTGCTTCGCAACGAGTGGCACGACGGATACTTCACCCTCAAGGGCACCAGGCTGAACATGCACAAGGACGCTCAGGAGATGGACCGTACTCTCGAGTACATCGACATTGATGACTATGCCATAGCATGCTCAAGCCTTGCGTCGACATCCAAGCTCAGTGCTGCCTTCAAGGCTGTTCACATCTCTCACGAGCGAAAGAAATGCGATCCCGTCGGAGCTTTCAGCTTCCAGCTGATTCCCCAAGACAAGAACGCCGGGGCCCGCCTGCGCAAGCGAGACAGCTCTATGAGCGGCATGAGTGGTACCGGCCCATCAGAAGGTGTGAATGGCACCGGAAAAACTCACCACTTTGCTGTCAAGAACCGCGATGAGCGCATTGACTGGATGCGTGAGCTCATGCTCGCGAAGGCCATGAAACAGAAGGGTGAAGGCTTCGAAATCAGTGTTAATGGCAACATGATTTAAGACGGCATTCCCCACCTTCCACTGTCCCTCAATCCTCGCTTCTTCCTCTCGAATCTACACTGTACACCCAATTCCACTGATGACGCCTCTTTAGAAAAGAAGTACTTTTCGTTACGCCGCTCCCTGTTGGCATCATTCCCTCCTCTTTTTTTCGCTCCAGATCTCTTCATCTCTCTGGATTTATGCTTTCGACATGGTCTGGCTTGGCCCTCGGTAAATTGGGTGTTTGTTGAATCTCAATCTTCCTCTTTTGGTTTTCCGCCTTTCTCTCTCTCTCTCTTATTGTACTTGATTTTGCACTCGGCTATTTCGTACTGGATGACATCAACTTACATTTCACGACTTTTCTGTGCATACTCTCCTTTTTTCGCAAATTGGACGAGCAGGATACCATATTGGTTTTGTTTTCCTTAGTTCTTGTCAGTCCTTAGTTGACTGTTCTGTCTACAGCGCTGCTTGATGTAGTTGACAGAGTCAATTTGACCTTTTTTTTTTTAAACAAAACCGTGTTCCTCTTGTAGTATAATTGAAACTTTTGTGCGCAGTGAGTGACTTCATGCCTGTTGGTTGGCACGCTGGTCGTCCCAGGCCCCGTTGATTCCAGTGTGCTTGTTGCTACGTCTTCAAAAAACAGCCTGTGGGTTCTCCTTTTTCCGCCTATTCTGTGTAATAGATTACATGTAGTCTTACAATGCTGCTTCCCAGCTGAAATTGCCCCCCCCCCCCACTGGCGCTCACCTTGCCGCTCACCCTCTCACTCAGATGGCTGTCTTGAACTCTGGACGAATGGAGCCAGAGTTCTGAGCAACCTTTTCCCAGTCAATGAGGTTCCACCACGACTCAGCGAAGGCCATTTTCCCCCCGTTCCCGCCAGCACCGACACCCCAGTCCAGCAGCCAGGCGTGCTCCCAGGTATTTAGACACAGCAAGGGTTCCAGCTCGATACCACCAGGGGGTAGGTCACCGCTTCGCTTCCTGCTCCCGAACGCTTGGTTCCTGAAATAGGACGTGGCGGAGCCGTCGTTGCCGACGGTATTCATGTCGGTGGGCTGAGCGCGCCAGTGGGCGCCGGGGTAGGGCGAGCCGGCGAGGTAGGTCGGGAGGACGCGGTAGTCGCCGGGCCCGGCCTTGACGAGCCAGATGAAGCCGGGGCCAAACATGGCGGAGGCGGTCATGATGAACTCGCGGCGGAGTGTCTCGATGGAAGAGAAGGAGGCCTCGAGCTCGGCGCGGAGGGCGTCGGGCATTGCGGTGCCCTCGGGCGAGATGCCCTGGAAGAAGAAGTGGTTGTTGTGGGCCATGGAGGCGTAGTTGAAGATGGGCGCTTGGCTGGGCTCGCGGGCAGTCAAGAGACTGATGGTTTTGGCGTCTTTGTCCTCGAGCTCGGTGCCTGAAGGGGGGGGAAGAGCAAGTCAGTTATATGTGCTTTGCGTGGGATGGCAGATGCAGAGCGAAATCTTTGTACAAAGTGATAGAGGACACTTATCGACTACGAGGCGAAAACAAAATGCGACAGGGACAGACATACCGGCAGTCAAGGCATTGAGCTTCTCCACCATCAGCGACATGTAGTCTGACCAGGCGATTGCAAAGCCGCCGGGGCTCATGAGATCGGGCACACCCTGCGAGTAGTCGTGAGGTAGCGTCGGGACATGATGCAGGCCTCTTCTGGCATTGACGGCGGTGGTTCGCAGACCAAGTCCCAGGCTCTTGCCGGCACGTGGCAACAATCTTGAGCGGAACATGATGTGTGTATGTGTGTTTCGGATCGGCTCTTGAAAAAAGGGAGAGGATACTCCAGAACGGGTGCGCGTGCGGAGGAGAAAGGGTGATGGCCGGGCCGGGTCGTGGGCGAATCCCGTCGTGATGCTCGAAATGCAGTTGGTCAGCACTACTTTTTTTTTTTTTGTTTGGCCAAGCTTGCAGCCACAGATTGAGTGAAACGTGGGGCCATGGTCTCCTCTCTTCGTTTGACGATGCAGCTTCCCGCAGCGCGTTTGTTATCGCGTTTCATCGTAGGCTTCGTTTGAAGACCTAGATTCATTGATTAACAGATTTGAAGCTTATAATAGCTTCCTTTTTCCCTAGCGAATTCCGTATTATCTTCTCTTTCCACCGCTCTTTGCCACCACTAAATCCCTTAACAGCGCCTATGCCTCTGCCCTCTGTGCCTCCATGCTCCTAACACTGCCGCAGCGAAAAAATTTGTTGCACGAAAAAAAGAGGCGCAGCCGACTGGCCACTAATTTGTGCGTGTATTATCCCCTATACGGATTATGCCTTGCGACAAAATTCAGATCTAGGTGTGGGTGGGTCATACCTTCCCCCTCCTCTCTCTGTGTTTGCGTGTGCGTGTGTGCGCGTTCTAACTTTTAATTCTAAACCTTGTTACCCTTTGTTTTTACTACTTTACGGAGTACAGATTACTTTCATTCTACCTCTTCTCTCTTCTTTGGCATCCTAATTTCATCTTTTTCTAACATAATCTATCTTTCAAGATTTCTCTCTCTTCTCTGAAATAGGCGGATCAGCTTACATATGAACTTCTCGTCATTCGCAGCCGTGTAAATTTCCATTGCTTCCCTTCCTTGTTCCCCTCCCGGCGATTTGCCCCTTCTAACCCTTCAGCTAGATCGCAAAGACATCTATCTTACTGACATGGCACTGCGAATTGTGCCTCAGTTCCGGCGGAGAGCCGCTGCTCGCAATGCCCTGTTCTGTTACTCTCAGATCTTTCGGTCCGTCGTCGGCCGCCCCCGATCACAGTACTCGGCTCTGCCGGAGCTCCGCGCCTACAACACCACCTCCTTCCGACGACGACAACTGTCCGACGCTTTCCCCTCGCAACTCGAAAACGCCTCTAATGCATCTTTTATGTCCTCCGAGAAGCCCGTGGCCAACTCTCAGACCATCACCGAGAAGATTGTTCAACGGTATGCCGTCGGCCTTGCCCCTGGCAAGAAAGTCAAGCAAGGAGATTTCGTCACGCTACGCCCCGCGTGCGTCATGACACACGACAACGGTTGGCCAGTTGCCAAGAAGTTTATGGAAATTGGAGCCTCCAAGATCCATGATAGTCGGCAGGTTGTCATGACCTTGGATCATGATGTTAGCAACGAATCCGAGTCGAACCTTACTAAATATCGTCTGCTTGAAGAGTTTGCCCACAAACATGGCTGCTTCTTTTCTGGAAAAGGACAAGGGATAGGTCATCAGCGAGTTATTGAGGAGGGGTTTGCGTGGCCGGGAGCAGTCACTGTCGCGAGTGACAGTCATTCCAATATGTACGGCGGCGTAGGAAGTCTCGTTCGTACCCCCCTTTCTCCCTTTGTTCTCGCCGATGCAGGTTCACTTATAGGCTGAAGCGTGTACTGCTTTCGACTAAGCAAATGCTAACACCCGTAGGGAACTCCGGTTGTAAGGACGGACGCGGCCTCCATCTGGGCTACTGGGTGGGTTGGACAAGTTTCTACATGACCCAGCAGCGGATAGTGATGCTAATACTTCCATCTCAGAACGACGTGGTGGCAGGTCCCGCCTGTCATCAAGGTGAATCTCACTGGTGTCCTTCCTACTGGCGTTTCTGGAAAAGATATAATTGGTGGGTTTTTGATCTGATTTGTTGAGGTGAAGAAGTACCGACCGTATACATGCTGACTGCGATTAGTTGCTCTCTGCGGCCTTTTCAACAAAGATGAGGCTCTCAACCACTGTATTGAGTTTGCCGGCTCCGAACAGACCTTGGCGAGCATACCAGTGGACGACCGCCTTTGCGTAAGCAACATGACGACGGAGTGGGGAGCCCTAAGTGGTACGAATACAACCGATCATCCTGGAGACGAATTCTTACCTGTCTCTTAGGGCTTTTTCCTGTCGATGATGTGCTCATCTCCTGGTATCGTGCCAAGGCTTCCATTGCCGCTATGCTCAATAGTTCCACCAAAGAGCGCATCAACCATGAGCGAATCGACCAACTTGTAGAGAATCGGCTCACTGCTGATTTCGGTGCGATATATGCCAAGGAACTCTACCTTAACCTATCCACTTTGTCACCAATGGTTGCTGGTCCTAATTCGGTCAGGATTATTACACCAGTTACAAAGCTCGAGGCTGAGGGCATTGCTATAGACAAATGTTTCCTGATTAGCTGCACCAACGCCCGAGCTTCAGACATTGGCAGAGCCGCCATGGTTTTCCTTGAAGCTGGAGTGGATGGTAAGCCTGCTAAGCTTGCCCCAGGTGTCAAGTTTTATCTCGCTGCAGCTTCCCTCGCTGAACAACGGTTCGCCGAGGAGGCTGGCGACTGGCAGATTCTACTCGACGCCGGGGCTCAGCCTCTGGTCTCAGGGTGTGGCCCTTGCATCGGACTCGGCCCTGGAATCCTTGAGGACGGTGAAACTTGCATTAGCAGCTCAAACCGCAACTTCCAAGGCCGCATGGGATCAACGGCGGCGTTGGCCTACCTCGCCAGCCCCGAAGTTGTTGCTGCCAGTGCTATCAAGGGCAAGATCGCGGGTCCGGGCTGGTACCAGAAGCCTGAAGGTGTTGAAAAAGTGATCATTGGCGAGGGAAGTGGCGATCATGTAGTTGATCAGACCCGCTCTTTTGAGAATGCCTTTGACAAGCTTATCAATGATGTCGAGGGCGTGATTGCTGCTGAAGGCGCCGAGGGCGCTAAAGATGCTGCTGAGCAGCAGTCTCAGCCTACTGCCCTCAACGAGGAAACCTTGACTGAAATCCTTCCCGGCTTCCCTGACAGGGTTGAGGGGGAAATCATTTTCTGCGATAATGATAACATCAATACCGACGGTATCTACCCTGGTGAGTTACTCTTCATCATCTTTCTTGATAACTCGTATTGACAAGTGCACAGGCAAGTATACCTACCAGGATGATATTACCAGGGAGAAGATGGCTGAGATATGTATGGAGAATTACGATGTCAAGTTTCAAACAACTGCCAAGATGGGCGATATCTTGGTGAGTGGCTTCAACTTTGGCTGTGGCAGCTCCCGTGAGCAAGCCGCGACTGCCATCTTAGCCAAGCAGATCCCTCTTGTTATTGCTGGCAGCTTCAGCAACATTTTCAGCCGGAACAGCATCAACAATGCTCTGATGAGTATTGAGATGCCTGATTTAGTGCGGCATCTTCGTGAAACTTTCAAGGATGATTCCAGCAAGCCCCTGACTCGCCGCACTGGCTGGAAGCTCCTCTGGGACGTCCGTCGCTCGAAGGTGGTTGTTACTAAGCAGGATGGATTGATATGGGAACAAAAAGTTGGCGAGGTGCCACCGAATGTCCAGGAGATTGCGAAGGCCGGTCTGGAACAGTGGGTTAAAGAGAAGATTCAGGCTTGACAATGGACGTCGTCCAGCATTGTCCACGTGTTCTAGATGCAAATTTGAGATACCCAACGTTGAGGTTGAATTGGCTGGTTGATAACAGCCAGGCCAAATAGCCAAAAACGGAGCGCGCACTCCCAACAGTAGCTGCGATAACTAAACATATATATGCTTAACAAAATTCTTCTGCCAAGGGTCTGCCAAGGGTCTGCCAAGGGGTTGGTTAATGGAAAAATGCAAAATAATTCACCACAAGTGGGGTGGCATGTTGTATGTGGCAAGGGCTGAGGCAACAAGCCACATTTAGCTAGTCGGTAACTTTGCTTCGCCCCCGTGACCCTGATGACCTGATGACGCTGACACACGGGTCTCAATCAACAGCTGACCTGGCTGGTTTATCTGAACAACATCCAACGACATCCAACAATAATCCCACCCAGTCCGTCCCTTCACCCGCTCTCCGCTCTCGTTCAAACAACAAGACCCGTCCGACAATACTCCGAATCCCCTCCCTGTCCGCAACACGGTTCTCGCCTCCGGAAATCACACAGCCCGATGCGATGCAGCCTGCCGGAGCGATAGGCATCGACCTGCCTTCTCAGACGACAAACGTGCCAGCCGGAGAGGGCATGGCAACAACCATCTTTGCCGCCGCCGCCGCCGCGACGTCCTCGCCCGGCAACCCACCGCAACAGCATGACCACGGCTCCGAGGGCGAATGCCAGCTCCTGGGGTCCTTTGCACTGTTCGTCCAGGGCGCCCTCGGAGCGCTGGCGCTGTCGTCGCTGGTGTACAAGAGATACAGGGAGCGTCCGCAGCGCCCTCTCAGGATCTGGTTCTTCGACGTGTCCAAGCAAGTCTTTGGCTCCGTCCTGGTCCACATGGCCAACATCTTCATGTCCATGCTCACCAGCGGCAGGTTCTCGATAAAGCTGGACCCCGGCGCCGTCGCCACGCCTGCGGTGCGGGCGCCGAGCGACAGCGACGACTCCTCCAACGTCCCCAACCCTTGCTCCTTGTACCTCCTCAACCTGGCCATCGACGTGAGTGACTTTTTCTCTTTCGCCCTGTTTTTCCTTCCCCCCTTCTTGCTCCTCTCATGACGACTATAGCTTCCCGTGTATACTAACTGCGTATACCAAACCCCAAAAGACCACTCTCGGCATCCCCATCCTCATCCTCCTCCTCAAAGTCCTAACCCGCATCGTCGCCTTCACGCCGCTCGGCAAACCGCGCGAGTCCATCCAGTCCGGCCACTACGGCCACCCCCCCAACGTCTGGTGGTGGCTCAAGCAATCCGTCATTTACTTCTGCGGCCTGTTCGGCATGAAGATCTGCGTCCTCGTCATCTTCCTCCTCGTGCCGTGGATCTCCAAAGTCGGCGACTGGGCCCTCGGCTGGACCGAGGGCAACGAGAAGCTCCAGATTGCCTTTGTCATGATGATCTTCCCCCTCATCATGAACGGCCTGCAGTACTACATCATCGACTCCTTCATCAAGGACAAGCAAACCATTGAGCACGAGCACGAGCGTCTCCCCTCCGAGGACCCGGACCCGCACCCGCACCGCCACGCCTGCCCTCGTCGTCTTGGAACCCACCATGAAGACGGCGATGCCGACGATAGTGACAGCGACCTCGATGGCCACACCCGCCCCCCCGCACGCTCTTCCAAGACTCTCGGCATAGTCGTACATGTAGACGAGGAATACGACCCCGATGTGGACGGACGTGCCCCCACCGTTGTTGGCAGTGGCTCCAGCCGTGGTAAAGCAGGGCGGACAAAGGTTCCGCTGGACTTGTATCCCAAGGAGTAAAAAGGATGGGCATTTCTGACCTTTTTTTTTTTTTTTTTTTTTTTTTTTTGTGTTTTTTCCCCTTCTTGTTAGACTTTGCACAATTGCGGTTCCATTTCCCATTCAATCTTCATCCTCTGTGAATCATCATTTTCACTTCAAGCCATCATCTGGGCATAAATTTTCCAATCTTCTTCTTCCCCAATCGGAAGCTGTGTATATACGAGCGTGGGTAGAATTCTACTAGTTGGGCGTTGGAGTTGTGGACAAATCACGCGCGACTGCTTTACTTGATTACTCGCCATACACAAGAGGAGCATCACAATTGAACATAATTTCTTTTTGGATGCGTGTTCAATGTACACGAATGACTTCTATTGTCCATGCCATGCTCCCCCCGCCTACCTGAGAGATGCATGCTAACAACACCCAGTCTCGTGTCAAGATGGGTCACTCATTCTTCCCTGTCCACTAGATTGCCCCAACTGCCATTTGCACAGACCCTGGTCTGGCTAATTGACTCGAGAAAATGTCTCCTTGTCCAAGAATGAAACGTTGAATTGAAACGAGAGGCAGATTCGTAAAGAGGCGCCCTGCCACAGATATATAGGGCAAACAGGGTAAACAAAATGTGAGGCGTCATCGACAAGGACGATCAGATGGCTAAAGATGAATGAAGAGCCTCGGGTGGCCGATTCAGCGGCAAAATGTGTGGCAGAATACTATATACAGGTATTTCTCTATGATGGATGAAAACGCCAAAGATCCAGTACCTTTGTGGGAAAGTGAATGAAAGTAGTGGGTTCTGAACGAGAATGAACTCCAGCACATGTCTCAGCATACACTGGACGCCGTAAGATGGACCAGGCCATGCATGTTCGAGACAGTTATCGGCCGGGCTGGTATGTCCTTTGGCCGGGATAGGCCGCAGTCGTGGATGATTGAGCTGGGGGAGACTGGCCTCCTGGCGGTCTGGAATAACCTGATGTGAAGTCAAAGCCGGCATTGTTGGTGATGGGGGATCGGGGTGGTGACGACTGTCCGAATGAATTGCTCGGCGGCGGCACAGGCTTGGAGAGGGCAAGGGGGCCTGGTGTGCGCTGGCGCTCTGGTCCTGGGGAGAAACGACGCTCGGGGCCGGGTGTGAACTGTCGTGGGGGAGCGGGTGAGTAGCTCCTGTTCATGTTTTCCCGCGGGGACTGAGGTGGCGGTCTGCCGTAGCCCTCATCGTTGCGAGGACCGGGCGAACCTCTCGGCGGACGACCATACGGGCTTTCGCCTCTGGGTCCAGGTGTCTGCCTAGGAGCTGGCGAGTTCCTCATGCGAGGGTCCATGCCGTAGGGCGGCCTGGCGTGACCTGGTAGTGTATTGTCCGCGGGACCGGGACCTGGCCGTCTCGCGCCATGAATCTCCGGGGGAGCACTGCCGGGCAGCTCCATCGGCGCGGCGTGTTCGGTAGGCCATGTTTGAGCTTGTTGGAGATGGGCTGGGGTATGCACGCTGCTGCGGTCGTGCGGCATGGCCGGCATTTCGGCGAGTTGCCCGTGAGCCTGGTCTTGATTATACGGACTCTGGCCATGGGCATGATGGGTGTTTGGGCTGGTGGAATGGTTTCGCAATCCCATGGCTCCTACAGCTGCGGCGTCCATCGGCGGAGCGCCAAATGGTTCAAGATTCTGGGGGCTGACTGCGTGGTCTCGCGTTTCCATGTGTGCCCCTGCTCCCCCAGCTGCAAGAGCACCACCATAGGGCTGATTCGCCAGGCTGTCATACGGCTGCTGTGCGGGAGCGCCGTATAGCAGGTTTTGCTGACCCGGGCGGCCATGCGTAGCCGCCCTAGACAAGGCGCTGGGGTCGTCATATGGCTCGTCGAGTCCAAACCCGTCGGGTTGGCGGTTCGCATCGTAGTTCTGGTTATATCCATGGTCACTGGCACCATAAAGGCTCTGTCTAGGCCCCTGTCGAAGTTGACCATGGCCCGCGGCTTGTTGATTGGAAACCAAGCCTTGCTGACTGTGGTTGAACATTTGTCCACTTGAGCCTCCGGGAAGACCGCCATAGGATTGACCACCGTGACTCGTGCTCATGGGGCTCACGGGGCTCATGCGGCTCACCGGACCCGGGGAAGGGGCATTCATCCGTTGCCTGTTTTGGTCCAGTGTGGGAGACTTGTCCAGATTTGACAGCTCAACTTCTTCCTCCAGCATGACCTTTTTGGATCCAGCTTGCTCCCAGGTGGGCATCTGCGGTAGAGAATCTTCGCCGGCCTTCTTCGGCACATCGAATTCGGCATACTGAGGAGGTGCATGTCTTGCTGGTGCTGGTGCTGGTGGTGCGAAAGTAGGTTGCATTGGCGCCTGTGCGTGGTAGCCTTGCCCATGATGGGGTGGTACGTATGGTTCATCAAGATATTTGGTATTGCGGCCCCCGGGGGGGTCGCAACATCCACAGCAGTTGCCACAACACTTTAAGCAGTTGAAACAAGTGCAGCAGCAGGACACACCACAGCAACAGCATCGAATGATGCACCACAGAATACTAAAAATGATGAGGCTGCCGACAATGATGACAGCAATTACAGGCCATCTAACAGGCTGGTCAGTGGTGAACGAGGTAGCAACCCGACGAAACAGGACAGGAAGGCTGGATGAGGCGGATCATACTTGCAAAACGTGGCCTTCATGCAATTGTCCCAACTTGAGAAGGCAGTCTTCACATTGGTGATTTTGTTTTCTGTGTCTTGTACAATGTCTCGTCTAGACAAGTCTTGCGCAACGCCTCGAACAAGGGCATCTCTGACCAATTCCCAGGCTGGGGGTCGCAGTGACCTTGCCATGGCAACGTCGACTGAAGGCATATCGGCAGTGCTTTCGCGTTGCAGGCAACAATTTCGACGAATAGAGGACTGGCGAGCAATGGCGTGTTGTACCAGCTAACAGGCGCCATGCGACAAAGGCGAAGGGTTATGATTCGAGAAAAGGACAAGAGGTAGCTTCGTTGGATATCAGTGGTACCGCCTCTCCAGTGAAGCGAAGCGCAGGAAAGCCGAGGTGGTGAAAGGGCAGATTTCGATTAAATATAACAAGAAGAAAATGGTCAGATGGTCGGTTCAGGTTCAGATATGAGCGATGCCTGCCAGCTCGCAATGAGGAAATGGCCGTTATATAATGGAACCTGCTGTCAAGCAGACGGACAGGACAGTGCCAGCTTGTCCTAGTTGGTGGTGGGCAAAAATAAACCAAAAAAAAACCAAAAAAAAAACCCAAGAAGCTGTCGGCTTTCAAGGCGCGATGTCTGTGAAAAGAATGGCAGGCGAAGGCATCAGTTGCAGACCGTTCGCCTCGGGGGATGACGGATGATGGGTGGAAGGATGGGTGGAAGGAGGATGGGCAAGGACAAAAGAAGCAATGTCGACGTCGGATTCCCTCCTGCCTCCCCCTGGATGCCGAAAGGAGCATGGACAAGTCGAGGGGAGAGGAAAGGGAAACAGGGGAGGCGGGAGGCGGGAGGCGGGAGACGGGAGGGAGGGAGATGGGGAAGGAACGCCTCTGGGTGACAGAATTTCTTTTCCCACCTTCCCACCGCCAACCAAACCTGTCTGGAGACGTACATATGGAGATATATGGAGATGGGCATGTGCATGTGATTGAACAAGTATCCCGCATTCGGGCTTGTGCATGGGGTGCCATTGACTGATCAGTGAGTAATCCGTACGGAGTATTGAAGCCGAGTTCGAGGGAATTGCCTCCTTGTTCATGGGGCCATGGCAACCTACCTGCATGAGGGCCCCTGCCCTGCCCTGCACCCCGCCCGTCCCAACGAACGGCCCCAGTCTTGCCTGCCTCCTGCCCCTGGAAAACTGGAGCCGTCCTCTTGTCAAGTTTGCAAGTTGGTGTTGGCACCTTGAGAGCTAACCTTTGTCCCGTATTATCGCCAGGGATTACGTTCCGGCATGCTGGGTGCAATCGACTACATACACACGGATTACATGAGTGGAAGAGGATGTTGATGCAGTTGGTCGCATGCACACGTGACAAATTCTTACGTCATTTACGACCATGTAGGTGACGTTTCTAACCGAGGCATGTAAACCATCTACATTGTGTGTACACAATTATGGGGTATCATTGTTGCATAGGTATATATATATATGTATACATACACATCAGCCTGTTGAAACATGCCCCCAAGTACAAAAGTCCCATTAACGCCACCAAAAGTAAAGCACCATGTGTATGGCCTATAGGCAAGTCGTCGGTCCCCCTCCCATCCATTCTGGTCGTCTCGATGAATTGATGACAAGGTGGAAAAAAACACACGTCACGTCGTATTCGAAATGCACGAGCAGCACATTACCAAGGCTCACTAACTTCCTTCGCCCCGAGTTACTCCGCTCCCTCCCACGACTTACTTGCCAGGTGGAGGGCCAGCTGGAGGGGCGTAGTTAGCCTCGCGCTGATACGTGTTCTGGGGTGGCTGAACACCAGATTGCTGCTGGCCATAATAGCCGTCGTTGGGGTTGAACGTGGTGCCGGTGTTCTGGGGCTGCTGGCCGTAGGCAGGAGGAGCGTTGTATCCTCCCTGCTGTGCATTGTAGCCCTGGCCGTACGTCGGATTGTAATTTCCCTGCTGATAGCTGTTCATCTGTTGCTGGTCGTATTGTTTACCGCCGGGAGCCATCCAACCGGTTCCGTACATGGGCTGATTGCCGCGACGGCGACGGCGACGAGCAGTACAGCTGGTTGTTTGGTTAGCACGACTCCTTCTTGGGGGAGGGGGGACGGCCGGCAAACTTGTTGGTGGCCGGGTAAACTACTTACGCGCAAGACACGAGAATGAGGAGGATTACTACGATGACGCCGGCAAGGAGGATCCATCGACCAAATGAGTGCCATCTACTATTGCAGCGGTAGTAGCCGTAGCCGGCACGGTAGCATGTAGCCCTCGATGCGAGGACATTGAGAGCGCTATCGGTAGGCGCCATCGTGTGAAAGATTTCGAGTATCGTATTGATCGTATCTGAGACTGATTAAGTTGTTGGTGATAGAATACTGGTGAGGGGATGAGATGCGATCAAACGAGATGGAGTGAGCAGGATGTGGATGATGACGCAGATGGTGCAGGCGGTGCAGACGGCGAAGACGGCGAAGACGGCGCTGCTTACTTAAGTATGTTTCGAGCAGGCTTCGAGCCGGGCTGAGTCACGCCACAGCCACGCCACAAACCCCAACAACTCTGGGCACATTGGTCGGGCGTGTTAGCGTCTTGGCTTAGCTAGATATCGAGTCTTGGCAGTGCTTCGCCTCGTCCATTCGATATCTCGAAATAATATTTCCAGCAACGGCCTCACTCGTTTCCTCGTCAACAAAACGACAACATCTTACGTTGCTCTCTACCGTCTCATTCAACGATGCATCACGACCGGGAGCTTGCTCTGATCTTATTTCAGAACCAAAATGTGAGGGCCAAGAAAAACTTGGATGCGGTGGCACCTATTACGGACTACGGAGTGGGACCCTATGACATCAAAGGGGAGACACGCCATGCTTACGGTGGCACCTTAGAGAGGTCCCGCAAAGAGCTGCCAAAACAAAACAAAACGCCACATCACGAATTCATAGGACACCGTAGATGCGCCACGATGTGAAATTCGAATTAATCTCAACTTTAAAATATTAGAGTGATTAGGCATGCGAAATCTGTGTCATCCACAGATTTCGCATGCACAGAGATTTAATCTCCAGGCGACACACGCTGCTGCGAAAGATCGGAGAATGTATCCTTTTGTGCAAGAAAACTCGACACACACCAGACGGAGAAGAAGAAAGCAAAGACAAGAAGAACCAAACTTAAAAAAAACCCTTTGCTCGTGCCAAAAAATACAAGCCCCAATTTCGGACCCCAGAAGTGTGATAGGGTAGCAAGTTTGTTTCGTACTGCATTTCATTACGTAGTGTACCCATGAGCGCTCCACGCCATTTCGCCTCATTTCGTTCCGTTCCACGCCATACATCCTGCCCGTGTGCTGCGCCTTGCCTGAGCGCTCATTTGGTATCGTTGTGAAGTGTTTAGGTCGTAGGTCATTGCCAAAAGTAATTGCACGTCAGAATGCCTTTTTTGGTGTCCTTGCACAGCGCGGTGGCGGGACAGTGAAAAAGCGCCTTGTGAATAGTCATGTCGGCCTAAGCCCGTCTATGCGTGAGAACAAATCAAAAGTTTCCAAAATGCTGTCTCTCAAAGACCGGGCTTGGGAAACGAATATCGATGGCGCCGTAGCTCCTCGGAAGCTTTCATGTTGCGCTCAGCAGCTTGCTGCTTGGCGGCTAAAGCGTTGATCTTCTCTCGGGCTCTCAATAAACTGCTGTTATCCTGTTGCTTGATTTTGGCCCGGATATCATACAGGGCCATCAATGTTGATGCTCGTTCCCAGTCATCGTCAAACTGGTCAAAATAGTTAGCGCTGGGGTTCATTCGTCTTGGACACCCGAGCCTCTGCTCTTTTGATTAAGAACACTTAGAAGCAAGGGCAAAGCGGGAGGCGGAAGGCGCAGGACAAGGGTGATAACAATCATACATTCGCGTCACTAGGACGAGGTGTTCCAGGGGTAGAATTGACTGCGGACCCAGGTCGTGATCCCGACGAGCTGCCGAGGATACGTCGGCCAAGCTTGTCGAACTTGGGAGTGACTCCAGGCTCTGACGACCAGGATCGTTTAATGGTCGAGGGGCGCTGAGGGGGAGACTGAGGGTTCGATGCGACCGAGGATTGAGGGTCAATCTTGATTGTAGGGACATTGGCGCTGACGATGGCGGCGGCGGCCTCGGGTTCCTGCTTTCGGCGACATTTAGAAGTGATCTTGACATTTAAGGACTGTGTTCATGTGGCTCAAAACCAACCGCAGCACCAAGGTTGCTCAAGTCAGCGAGCACCTGTGAAAGCTGGAGGCTCTCCATGACAGTCTGTATGTCGGAAGGGTCCCCAGTTTCTGGCGTCGATAGTGATCGGGGGGCCAGGGAATAATGCCGTGTTGCTCGCCGGCTACACGTAGTTTCGAATATTCGAGTCCTGGGGTTCTCCGTAGAGGATGGTTCGCATGCGGATGGCGCGGACGGGGACACGCAACGGGGACACGCACGAGCAAAACGCGGAGCGTGCCGACACTATGTTGTACGGAGTAGCGGAGTAAAGGGGGTTTGGGAATCTGCAACGAGGGCTCCTTCTCTCGAGTTGGGAGAGTGTTGCAAGGCAGCGACCGTGTGGTTTTGGACGGCAAGACAGAAAACAAGGTGTGGTGGCGGCGTGTGGCCGACGGAGGGCAGATGCAGAAGCAGAGGACTGAAAGGCAGAGGGCACAGAGTTTCGGGGCTCGCACATACCGTATCGATACAAGAGGTGGGTGTGGGTGGTGTGGATCTCGAATCTTGCTTGAACAGGTTGAACAGGGCCCTGGGGGCAGCCCCGCTTCCCGCATGCATCAGTAGATTAGTCAGCGCCGGCTAGCATTGATGCGCGTACTACGGATCCGTATGACGTAATGTGACGTGCTCATATGCCTATCCGCTTTCTTCCATCGCGGCTGGAATCGCCGTTGTCGCACACGGAGTTTCAATCAATGTTCACGTTGGGGAGGGGAGAGAGCATCTGGCTATCAATTTTTGACTAGACAAATATGTGAAGCCGCACAGCGATATCCTCGCTATTTCACCTTCCGCCGAGATGGATGCCCTGACAATCTATCACCATTACCTGCTCTTCGGACACTCAGTTCATCGATTCATGATCCGAAATTTCCCATATTTACTTTCCACAATCCGAACAATGCCATCAAGTAGTAAGGGCCAACAAGACGAGATGGACAATGCATGTCCATGCCGGAATCAGGCAGAGAGCTCTCCATCAAACACCAAATATACTTTGCCTCAGGCGTCATCCCCAAGGGAGATCGACCACTCAACAATCAGAGTTATCCATATATATAATCATATTCATATACTCACAGCCAATGCTGGCAAAACATACAAGGACGTTGCTTAGGGCAAAGGGAAGCAAAGACATAACTCCACCATATTCGCACTATAGCCAGCTTGTACTCATCATGCCCATAAGAGTCCAACGCTGGCTGTGCTCTCCCTCATGCCCGTCTCTTATCAATTCAATCCAACCTCCCCACTCCGATATGCCAAGCTTTCCTCGTGGTTCTGTTAGATTAGGTACGAGTCTAGGCTTTTGTAATTCTGCAAACGAGATCGGAGCCATCGACGGAATCGCCTTCCTTGACGTGAAGGCTGGCTACCTTTCCGCTGTGAGGTGCCGATATGACCATTTCCTGTTTATCGCATATAAGTCAGTGATCCTTCAACTAGACCATCATAGTCGATTATCAACGTGAAATCAAGCTGTAGCACTTACCATCTTCATGGCGGACAAAACAGCCAATGGGTCTCCCTTCTTGACTTCAGTACCCTCGTGCACGCGGAGTTCAACCAGAACACCAGACATGGGTGCGCCGACTTGGCTGGAATCGCTGATGTCGGCCTTCGGTCGGCTGATGTTCTCAACAGCAGCCTTGTTGTCGAGGACGGCGACTTGTCGGACTTCGCCGTTCATCTCAAAGAACACTTCACGCTGGCCAGTGTTCTCGCTGAGGGGTCCGACAGCAAGAAGCTTCAGAATAAGAACCTTGCCCTTCTCGAGTTCGACGTTGAATTCCTCGCCAATCTCGGGCCTGGAGAGGAAGAATCGGGTTGGCAGGACGGACAAGTCACCATACTGCTGAACAAACTTCTTGTAATCCTCAAAGACCTTGGGGTACATGACGTAGGATGCAATGTCGCACTCCGTGACACCGGCTCCGTACTTCTTGCCGAGCTCCTTCTTGACCTTGGCAAAGTCCACAGGTTCGAGGAAAAGACCAGGTCGCTGTTCCAGCTTGCGACGACCGCGCAGAGCGTCAGAGCGCAGAGGCTCGGGGAACCCGCCGTAAGGCTGGCCCATCATGCCTTCCAAAAATTCCAGAACAGAGCCGGGGAAGTCGAGCTCGCCGGCACGAGCCTTGACGTCCTCAGCAGAGAGCTTGTTGGAGACCATAAACTGAGCCAGATCGCCAACGACCTTGGAGGTAGGAGTGACCTTGACGATGTCGCCGAGCAAGTCGTTGGCGTGTTCGTAGGCCTTCTTGGTCTCGAGCCATTGTGAGCCTAGGCCAAGCTGAGAGGCCTGGAACATCATGTTGGTAAGCTGACCACCAGGGATTTCGTGTTCGTAGACCTCGGGGTCGGGGCCAGCAAGGTGGGCCTCGAAGGGAGAGTACAGCAGACGCAGCTGCGACCAGTAGGTGTCGAGAGCGCGGACCTGACGAGGATCGAGGCCGGGCTCGAGTCCAGTGCCCTCGAGGGAAGCCAGAATGGCGTTAATGCTCGGTTGAGAAGTCATGCCAGACAGGCTGTCAGTGGCAGCGTCGACAGTGTCAGCACCAGCCTTGGCACAAGCAACCATGGAAGCCACACCGGTACCGGCAGAGTCGTGGGTGTGCACATGAATGGGCAGATCGGGATACTTCTTGCGGATAGATCCGATTAAAAGGGTGGCAGCATGTGGCTTCAACACACCAGCCATATCCTTGATGCCTAGAACATGAATGTCGAGGGCGACCAGCTTGTCAACCAGGTCCAAGTAGTACTCCAAGTTGTATTTCTTGCTAGGGTTCTAGTTGAGGAAAAAGTTAGCAAGTTTATAAGCTGTCATTTAGCATCAAATACGGCAATACAAGATCCAGGGGCGTATAGGAGCGGATCAAAGTGTATAGTGGCATATGAGCGTGCAAGTGAGCGCATAGAATCGTCTGACATTAGCACAGCACATTCCCAGGGCGTAAGCGAAACAATCCAGCTACAAGATGGCTTTTATCCCTTCGTAAGGTTGTGGGGCCTCTTGTAAAACCTTGAGTTTCGGTTTTTGGTCGTATAATCGTTGCCACCAGAGTAGTGATATTGCCATGCGGCAGGATCGGCGAGGGGCGGTCCTGTGTCGTGCCTACACTTTTTTGATACACCTACCGTAGCTCCTATACTAACCTGGACGCTTCACGGATGGACTGCATGGGAAAACGGGCATAGAATAGAGCTTACCAGCACTGCAGTATGGTGGTCAGCATGAAAAGGTGTCTTTGAAAAATGGGAAGGGGGGTACGGACTGTCACCGCTGTAGCACACGGTACCCTCGGCAACACCACCAGCCTTGTGAACGGCCTTGATACCAACCTCAAGCTGGTTGATGTCGTTCAAGGCGTCAAAGACACGGAAGATATCTACACCATTCTTCTTGGCCTGCTCGACAAATTGGTCGATGGCGTTGTCAGGAAGAGATGAATAGGCAACACCGTTGGCACCACGGAGAAGCATCTGGAAAGGAATGTTAGGAACAAGCTTTCGCATCTTGCGGAGACGGTCCCAGGGGTCCTCATAGAGGAAACGCATGGCAACATCGAAGGTGGCACCACCCCAGCATTCCAAACTATAGAGGTTGCCCAGGGCATGGCTGGTCTCTTTGGCAATGTTCAAGAGGTCCACGGTTCGAACACGGGTGGCAAGTAGAGACTGATGAGCATCTCTCCAAGTGGTGTCCATGAGGAGGCAGCCCTTGTAGTCGCGAACAGCCTTGGCGAAGGCCTTGGGGCCCTGCTCCAAGAGAATGTTTCTCCAACCCTTCTGGCTGGGCTGGCTGACATCGACCTTTTGGCCGTTGGAGGCGATGATTTCGGGAACAATGATATCGGTCTTGAGCTTGGGCTCGCCAATCTGTCCCTTGATGGAACTGCCGTTGACGGCCATGTCTCCAAGATAAGCCAAGAGCTTCTGGGCACGGTTTTGGCTGCCGACGAGTTCAAAGAGCTCAGGGGTATCGTCGATAAAGGTAGTCCAGCAGTTGCCATCAATGAAGACGGGGTGGGTGAGAAGAGAAGCTAGGAAAGGAATGTTTGTCTTGACGCCTCGGACACGGAACTCAATCAAGGCACGGAGAACCTTTCTGCGGGCGATTTCGTAGGTTGAGCCGTGGCAAGTGCACTTGACCAGCATGGAGTCATAGTAAGGAGTAATGACAGCGCCGGCAAAACCATTGCCACCGTCCAGACGAACACCGTTACCACCGGCAGATCTGTACACCTCGATCTTGCCGGTGTCGGGTCGAAATTGCTCAGAAGGGTCTTCGGTGGTGATACGGCACTGGATAGCAAAACCACGGGTGGAGATGCGGTCCTGCGTTAGACCAAGCTGGGCGAGAGTGGCACCGGCAGCAATCTGAATCTGGGCTGCAACGATATCAATGCCAGTGATTTCTTCGGTGATGGTATGCTCGACCTGGATACGAGGGTTGATCTCGATGAAATAGTATCGATTCTGCTGGTCGACCAAGAACTCGGCAGTGCCTGCATTGCGATAGTTGACCGACTTGGCCAGCTTGACAGCATCAGCCAGAATCGCATCTCTGGTCTCAGCAGGAAGGTCCTTGGCAGGGGCAATCTCGACAACTTTCTGATGTCTTCGCTGAACAGAGCAATCACGCTCATACAAGTGGACAATGTTACCATGGTTATCACCCAGTAACTGGACCTCAATGTGCTTGGGCTTGTCGAGGAATCGCTCAACGAAGACTGTTCCGTTTCCGAAAGCCGACTTTGCTTCAGAGGTGGCACGCTCAAAGTTCTCCTTTAGTGACCCAGGTTCGCGAACGACTCGCATACCTCGGCCGCCACCGCCATAAGCAGCCTTGATGATGATGGGGAATCCATATTCATCGGTGAAAGCCTGGACCTCTTCGTACTTGGCAACGGCACCGTCGGTACCGGGGACGACAGGCACGCCAGCAGCGATGGCCAGAGTACGGGCGGAAACCTTGTCACCAAGGGCATCGATGACATCGGGCTGAGGACCGACGAACTGTGCATAGAAAAAAACGGGGCTCTTGTCAGCAAACATTTGTCGACTAGTACCAAAAGACTTGTATAGACTGGTTTTTTGTCATGGTCTTACGATAAGGCCAGCCTTCTCGACGTTTCGGGCGAACTCGGCATTTTCTGACAGGAAACCGTAACCTGTTTCATGGTCAGCAATGATGCTCTGCGGAGAGGCTCCCGATAGCTATACTGACCCGGATGAATCAATTGAGCGCCATGCTCGACAGCAATCTTGATAATCTCATCTCCGGCTAGGTAGGCTCCGACCGGGGTGTATTGGCCACGCTTGCCAATGACATAGGCTTCGTCGGCCTCTGAGATAGCCGTCAGTAACCGCAATGTGAAATTTTCGAGTATGGTAAATTTCAATCTGGGTGTTCCTACTCTGCCTGTGCATGCTGAGACGGTCCTCATAGCTATCGCGGGGTCAGAGCGCAGTTCCGAAGCCATCTTTTAGCAAAAGGTGGGGAAGGTCTGAGCGAACCTAAAGACGGCAATGGTGTGCAGTGAAAGCTCGTGGGCCTGACGAAGGAGTCAGTGACATGCGACTCAGGCTTGCGCCGTGCGGAACGCGCAATTTCATGAGCCGAGTGCGACTCACAGTCCTAAAAATCTGTGTAGCGATAGAAAGAAGAGTCAGTAAGCAGTTTCTCTCGGTAGATGTAATTCAGGTCGGCTGTGAGAACTGGTGGGGTCGGATCGTACCCGGATGGCTGGCACATGTCAGTCAGCATGATTGATGATGCTGCGAGCATTGCCGCGCCTCGACCAGAGAGGCACTGGCGATTGGCATCGGATCATGGGGCAGCACTTACGGATTTCACCACGGTTGGCGACTGCCGAGCAGAAAAAAAACCACTTCAAGTCAGCACGAGCTTCTCGGCTTTCAACGCCAGGCCATCGGGGGCCGTTGCTCAGTCTGGCGAGGGCGGAACCACCACCACAGGACCGAGACAAGGACTGCAGATAACTTACCGAGGATCTTCTTCATTTGCATGATGCTCGAGTTGGCTCGGATGTGGTGAACCGTGTTGGCGGCCTTGGGCTCGTCAACATCCTCGTCTTCGAAGACATCGTTGAAGGTAAGAGGCTGCTGAGGGGCTGCCATGATGGACAAAGCAACAAAGCAATGAGCAGAGCAGCAGCGAGGTCTTGGATAGAGGGAAGGGGAGGGGTCTGAAGAGATGAAAGAAGAAGAGCGCGGGTCGAGTGAGCTCCGGCGTGGTTTTAAAGCTACGACACGGTGCAAAGCAGAACAGAGACAAGTCTGAAAGGAATGCGGGAGGGATGCTTTTTTTGTTGAACCTGCGAGCGAGGGGTCTCTGGCCTTAGCCTGGTGCTCTGGTGCTCTGGTGGGGGAGGGGAGGGGGAAGGGGGGCGTGTCTGGAGGTGTCAGAGGTGTCAGCCAGTGCAGCCAGTGCAGCCAGTGCCAGGTGTCTTGGTGTTTGGTGTCAAATGTCTGAGCACTCCGAGTGATGTTCAACAGAGCACAAATCTGGTCTGGTGCTGCGTATCCCAAACAACAGTTGCCCAGCGAGTGGGCCGAAGAATGGCAGAATAGGCAAGGCAGAGAGAGGTGCAAGAACAACAACCGACGAGGAAAGTCGGAAGCAGAGGGACTTGGCGGATCTACTCGGTACGGGGTAGTTTGATAACAATTCGGGTTTCTGCTCAACCAGGCGGTCGCTTTACGACGAGAGTGCGGCTCTCTCTCTGCATAGCGCCTTCGCCCTCGCCATTATTTCATTTATTCGCCCTGCCGTCGAGGGTATCCGGAAAGGGACACAAACACAAACACGATGGGCTACACGCACCGTGTTTTGGCTCCTTTCAGTTTTCCAACATGGCCATCACGGAGCGCCGAGGACGCGGTACAATAGGGCGTTCGTTCCTACCACCAAGCTCCGCTGTCACCATTAGAACAGTTCTCCGTCTTGCACGTTTCACGTTTCAATGTCCCTTGGCCCCAGTTGCACGGACAAAGATGTACCAACAAGTCACCAAGTAGGTGGACAGGCCGCTTGACGCTAATCCTCGCGAGATGATGGACCTCGATTCAACCACTTTTCAATGCGCTCACTTCTGCCAACAGATGGCGGTCAAGTTACCGAGACAATTTTGACTCACTGTGGCTCTCGCTATCAAGTGGAAGTGGCGCTGTCAAATCGCGCGAGAGATTTGGAGCCTACAGTACATGTATTAGATACTCAACTGCTTTCGAGTCTCGAAACGCCCTTGACCAGACAT
Organism: Epichloe typhina subsp. poae; assembly: GCA_030389615.1. Taxonomy (NCBI): domain Eukaryota; kingdom Fungi; phylum Ascomycota; class Sordariomycetes; order Hypocreales; family Clavicipitaceae; genus Epichloe; species Epichloe typhina. Next base: position 3,521,360 of record CP098316.1, on the reverse strand, counting down.
CCATAATGCAAGGACTCGAGTCAGCCTTCAATACGGATGTGAGCTCTTCTTATTTAGCAGCGAGGCCCCTGCCGAAAATGATCTACTGTTACATCCCATCTTTCCGAGACAAGATGTGCTGTGCAAGGGAGATCTGTGAGATGAAAAAAAAAATACGACACAGAAATGAAGGAAAAGTCTTGGCTAGGTAGCACCCTGGCTGGGGGTCCATCGCCATCGTCGTCATGCCCACCCAGGACCCAGTTTATCGTCCCCTCTAACAGCATTGGCCAATCAAAGAGTCGAGATAACAAGCTTTTCGCGACTGCCTGTTAGTACATAATGACAAAACGTCGCTGGACATCGTGTCTCGCCGCGCTCAGCCTATTTGACCGAGATCGGTGAGCCTGCCAAGTCCGATTCCCATGATGGGGTTGCTCTTACTCATACCAGGTAGTGAGCCGTGATAGTGCTGCGGCGGTCATGACACTTTTTTTCTCTCATCGTCAGACATGACAAAGCCAATTAAATGACAGTCAACATGCGCACGGGATGGACGGATGAGGGCAGGACGCCCAGACCTGCCGGCATACTTCTCTGTTATCAACTTTTAGCTTTCATTCCTCAACCACCCCGCTTTCGTGCTTGCCCAATTGGTTTCGGACTCCATTGACCAACAACAGATTCCAACCACTGTCAAGCTACACGAATGAACAGCGGACACGGAAACAACTCGTTACATGACAGGCATGCATCTTATCAGAACCCTCTTCCTCTTTCTTTGGTCCCTGTGCTACGGTTAACCCTCATCTGATATCTCGGCCCGTGACACGGGATTCCTTCACCCCCACTTGCTCCAATTCCTTCCGACCCGCTCCCTGCGCCCGTCAGGTCCGTACTCCATACAATTCACCGGAAGGAAGTTTTCGTTTCGAGGCAATCACGTCACTGTCAGCCCCCGGCTGCTTCTTTTGGCGGCGCCGTCGTACGGAGTTGGAGTAATCAGTGCAGATGAGCGCAATTCACGCTGTTCCCGTCCACGCGTTATTGTGGACCGACCTAGATCGATCCGTGAACGGTTTGCCAACTACGGAGTACATGATGATAATAATAATAATGGCCGCTAGCTTGATGCAGCGGTTGCGTGTGCCTCAAAACTACTTTGGCAGTGCGCGTTCAGCAAATGTATGTATTATGGTACACATGAAGTCAGTTCTCTCCCCTGCAGAGGAAAAGCAGCATGCCTACACAAGATAGAGTCATCAACGCTGGAGAGTGCTGTCCCCGGTCTCCGACAAAGTGGCCACGAGTCTCAAGCTCCGAGTCCTCGAGCACGTTTTCGCGTCCGTATCAATACCCGTGAACCTTCCGAAGCGCAAGCATCCTCTTGGCTTGCCTGCTCACACACACCCTTGACAAAGAGTCCCCGCCCAATAAAACAGACACCTTGTTCTTTTTTTTATCTGCCGACTGCCTTCTTGACCTTGTCCTCGACCTCGTCGATCTTGTCCTTGGCAGCTTCGACACCCCTCTCGAGTTGCGCCTTCTCCTTCCCCCCCCAGTTGTGGTACGACAGGTATCGGTATCCCTGCGTCAGCTGAGCGCACTCATTGACAAAGTGGCACGCAAAGAGGAGGTAGTTCTTGGGCTGTACGGCAAGAGAGTATCGCATAAAGGTGGCCGAGTAAATGCACAGAGCACCAGTCATCTGTCCCGAGATGCTGAACCCCCCCCCAAGACAAAGTCAGCACGACCATTCGGGGACGCTCACGTCTAGAACACGGAACCCCAGCTTCAACCCAGACTCACAGATCAGGACTCTTTTGTGTGTCGAGGACCGCGGCGACAGGAATGCCAAAGTTTGATACGGGTCCCCAGAAATCTGCCATGGAATTGTCCTCGTCAGCTAGTTGTGCTTCTTGAGAAGAAGGGGGGGGGGGGCGCCTCGCCGGCTCCGATGTTCGGCCGCGCACAAACGCCGAAGCGAAGCTCAAGGTGAAAGCGTAAAGGCGACGCGTAATTCCTCCCAACGACGTCCCTCGTTCACCGACGTAAAAGTTGCCGTTGGGGAAACCCCATCGCTCGCTTTGCCCCAGGGAGTCGTGCAGGCTCTCCCTAAATGAAAAAGAAAGTCTTGGGTGCGAAATGTACGTACGTGTCGAGCAAACATAGTCCAACACAGGGTTGGACCTGATCTTTGCATTTGCCGCCTTGATAAAAGCTGCCATTGTATGAGTCTTTCGAGCCGTCGAATTGGCGATGCAATGCCGGCTGGGTCGGGGAGGAAACGGATCGCGGTACTCTGCGATAACTGTTGGTTGTCCGCTTGCCTCCTTGCTTGCCTTGCTTGGTTGCTGGGTGCCGGATTTTTTTTTTTGGCAGAGGTCACGTCACGTGGCTCTCAATAGGGGTCCCCGTATCGGGCGGGTTCCGCGTCATATCCGGGAATCCGGGGCATAGTTATTCTCAAATCTCCCGTATTAATTCAAGGATGTTGAGCATTGCATACGCTCATTTGGTCGCAGCTAAATTAGGGCTGCGCACTCCGTTTCTGGCCATTTGGTCTAGCTGCTTGCTGCGTGACAACGGGGCTCTACGCCCACTGAGAGCAGTCTTCGTTCTTCCTGCGTGGGCGATGAACATATATCACGATTGAGAAGTAGACGAGTTGCAGTCGCGTGAGGGGTGTTGTGCATCGGACCTGCACAGACAGCTACGTAGTTTGTCACTGGGTGGAGGAACCATGCTCGAGAATAGAGCAAGTTGAGTGTCATATAGAGGCCATGCATCATTATGAATCATTTGTAGGGAAGAAAAAATTGTAACAAGAAAAGAATGCTTGCTCGGCCGGGAACGTCAAGGACAACGACCAACAGAGAAGGAACATCCATCCGAACCCAAAGTATCCCAGAATTCCCCAACACCAAGTTCGTGGGTGTCATGAATGGTCGATCGATTAATCTGTCATGACCTCATTTTTGATAACCATTTCCAAATATATCGCGTCAGGTGTGTTGTCACCTTTACAAAGAGATAAATACTACCAAAAAATGAAAAATTTCCCGACCATCATATGTGAGGGTCATGCAAGTCATAATCGTGTCTGATCCATATCTTCTCCCCTCCATAAATTGCAACATCCTCTTCTTGCAGGTCAAGAACCCCCCCAACGAAACTACTCAAACGCCAGGGGGGTTGAAACCATCACCCTTCGGCCACTCGCCCAGCCTTGCAGGGTCTCCGCCAATGCGAACGAAGACCCCGACGGCTGGGATACCACCATCGAGGACAAAGAACTGGTACCAGCCTGGGGGGGCAATGTATTTCCCGGGGGGAGTTGTGACTGTGCAAGACGTTCCTGAGCAGGAGACGGCGGGGAACAAAGTACGAGCACCCATCGAGTTCCCGTGCGTACTCGAAACAGATCCTAGCAGAGATGCAGAGATGGCCCCATTCTTGGCAGCCGAGCCCAGGGTAAAGGTGACTTGCTGGCCGTAATTCCAGTCCTTGTTGGTGACTGTGAACGTCGGTCGTGGTTTGCCTCTCTTCAGATAGGGGGGAGTAAATGTCTCCACACGATACTCCTCCGGGTTGACGCCGTCTTGGGGATCGGATCCAGAGACAAGAACGCGGCCGTCCAGAAGTGTAATGGCCTCGGAATGATAGAGACGAGCAACGGTCGTGTTGGCCATGACGGTGATGCGCGATCCAAGCGGCTTTCTTGGGTCGTACAACAGAGCATTCAGGTTGGGGTCTTTGGCCAAGCCGAAGCCAGCAACGCCGTGCTGAGCGCCGTTGAGGATCAGGTAGGTGCCATCTGGAAGCGGAGCCATGCACGTCATGACACGCTGGGACGGCATACGCTCAAGCGCCCATTTGGGATTCTCCGAGTCAGGGTAGATGCTGACACAGTTGTCCAGGGCGTTGGCAACACCAGTGGTCGAGCCGCCGCAAATCAGAACTCCGAGCGGATCAGTGTAAGGGGCATGCTGGGGTAGGAGAACGGCAGTGCCTTCGAGAGGATACGTGCGGCCGCCCATTGGGTCGTTGACAGCGCCAGGGATGTTGGGAAGTGTCTTTTTGGTGCCGAAATTGTTCTCATCCAGAATTCGGGCTTCGTTGTAGTAGGCGACAAAGATTCCCCCGGATGGAAGAACGCAGGTAAAGGGGTACAGGTTGTTGGGATCAGTTCGCTCCAGCCATTCCATGTAAAGAGGTTTCGTGCCCGTCGGGGGAAGTATTTCGAGAGTCGGCACCGGCTTGTCGTTCGATCCAATTTCACCACCAATGACGAGAATGGATCCATTGGCCATGTTCATGGCGGTTGGGTACCATCGACCCTGCTGCAGCTTGAGCACAGCCGCATTTTCTTCCCAATCGTTCTTGCCGGGCTTTCCAGCAGATCCGTCGGGGGTATACAGTCGAACACCGTACAAAGAGGAGCCAGACCAACCACCGACGTTGATCTGTCGACCGGCTTTATCGGGAAGAGTAAGACCACCGGCACAGAAAATGTCAGTCTTGACATGCATTGTTCGCCATGCTGATTTGAAGTCGTCCACCAAGGAGAGATCCAATTCATAAGCGCCAGTGGAATTGGGTGGCCCGGTGCCCCATTTCTCGAGGAAAGTCACCTTCCCGGTGATGGCCTGCGAAGTCATGAGCGGAACACAGACACCTCCGATGAGAAACTCATACGAACCAGCATCTGGAGAACCAGGAGCTGGGAAATTCCAGGTATAGAAGGGGTCACCCTTCCAAAAGTACGTGGTCAAAAGATTGCCGCCACCACAGAGGGCGGAGGGGTTTCCACTGCAAGGAACGTTGCATTGCTTGTCGTCAACCTTTTGGGAAGCTCGAGCCGGGATGTTGGCAGGATCACCACAGTAACACTCTTTGCCATATTCCAGGCCAGCGGCGTGGTATCCAAAAGAGGCGCAGAGGTCGAGGCACTTCTTGGGAGTCATGTCCTTCTCCATGAAGTTTTGCCAGAAGAAGGTTTTTTGCTGCTGGACATTGTCCTGATAGCAGCCCTTATATTGCCAACTTCCAACAGTGGGAATGACAGCCGGAGGCGCGGCGACTCGAGGTTCGCCGAGAGACATGACTGTCATTCGGCCTCCTCCACCGCAGTTTACTCGAGGGTTTCCGCCGCAGGCAGTATTGCACTCGGTGCCAGACTGGGCCTTGACACCACCGTTGACGATCAGGTTGCCGCAGAAGCACTGAGTTGAGTATTCGGCACCGGCAATGGTGTACTTGGCATCACTGCAGGCCTTTGCACAAGACTCGAGGGTCAAGCCAGGGTCATCGGGGAGCTGCTGGTTAAGAATACGGCCAGAAACGCCATCAACCCAGCAGCCATAGCTGGACCAGCCGGCTGGCAGCCCCGTGACGGCGGGGACCCCCGTAGAGGAGGCGGCAGCAGAGGCAGAAGAAGCAGAGTCTGAGCTGGAGGTTGAAGACGCGGTGGCATCGCCCCCACCCCCCAGGGTGTGGGTGTAGACGGAGAGGCGGCTGCCGGCCCCACAAAGGTCACAGCTCGACCCGGCGCACGCCATGCTGCAGTCAGCCGCGGGCGCCTTGATCGAGCCCGTATTCAACTGATCTCCGCAGTAGCACTCGCGCGAATACTCGACGCCGAAATACGTGGAACCCTCGCAGTGCTGCGCGCATGCCGCCAAGCTCATGCTGTCAGCGGCAAACGCCTTGCCGTCGAGAGCCCGCTTGCCCGTCGCCTCGGTGTAGCAGCCGTACCAGGAAAATCCCCCAACGGCGGTTGGCTGGACGGGGCAGGCAGATGGCCTCGTCATTGGGTCCGATCCTGCCGATGCGGTGCTGCAGGTGGGTCACGAGTCCGTCATCAGCTTGGTAATCCCGTTTCTGGCTTTTTAACATTTTGGCAGGTTCAGCGCGTCACGTACCTGGTGGGCAGCAACTGCCCGCCGTAGCTGTAGACGTTCAAGGCGCCTGGGCCGCCGCAGTATTCCGTGCTGTTGCCATTACAGACCATGTTGCACCCGCTGTTGTCGGGTGCTTTCTTGGCTCCGTTGGAAAACGTCTTGCCGCAGTCTATGGCCAGGTACACAGGCACACGGGATGGGTTAGAAACTTCGCTGCTGAAACCGATGGCTCCATCAGGTCCCCCGCACAAACGTTTGTTTGCCTTTCTCCGGGGTCCCTTGTCAAAACTCACAGCATTCGCCTCCGTATTCCACTCCCGCCAGAACATTTCCAGCATCGGACGACTTGCATGCTGCCGCGCATTTGGCCACCGTCATTTCAGCCCCAGGGACGGCGCCCGCAACCTGCTGCGTCAAGGCACGCCCTGCTGTTCCCTCGCTGGTTTGAGTTGCCGTGTGTTAGTGATGAAAAGAATGCCAGCGCCTCATAACTTACGAATAGCATCCCATTGACACCCAGCCGTCCACCCCAGGATTAACCGAAGGAGCAGTGATCTTGCTCGTCTTCCACAAGCTAAGTCTGCTGCCACCACCGCAAGGCTGAGTTGCATTTCCGCCACAGGCCATGGAGCAGTCTGTGGCCGGAGCCTTGACTCCGCCAGTTACCAACTGGCTTCCGCAGTAACACTCGCTCGTGTATTCAGTCCCGGCATATGGGAATCCGTTTGTGAAGCAAAATTGTGTACACTTCTGTGTCGTCATTTGTGCATCAGCCGTATTGGCTGCATTGATCGTCCGACCGATATCCCTATTCGCGCCTGTGAGCATGCTGTGTGTTTCATCTAGAGTTTTCCCTCGCATAAGCCCATGGCTTCACTTACACGTAACAGCCTTGGTATTCCCATCCATTTCCAAGCTCAATATCGTTCGGTGGGACGAGATCACGTTTCTCGACGGATGCTGCGTTGCTTGGAGCTATTAAGGATACGAAGATCAATGACAACAAAGGGGTCAGTGGCGATGCCTTCATCATGGCGACGATGCTGCCCCGAGGCACAGCAAAAGGCAAAAAGAGACAAATCAACGAGTGAAAAATCGGTTGCAACGCAGAAAAAAAAACCCATGAAGTGGTCTTTATCACTAATAAATTCTTTCCGCCGCCGACAGTCAATATTATATCACAAGATGCACGACCCGGTTATATCGGCGGCCTAGACCCTCCCACCTGCGCATGGCCGCCGACCTGACGACGAGCTACGCCCTAGGCAGGTCACCAACGGACGGACTCCCTCAGACGGGCTAACAAGCCTGGTGAGAACTACGGAGTAGGGACCACCATGGACGGGCCTGGCGAGTGGAGAGCTTGCCGTGGCCATGGTGGGAGAGCATACATGTACCGCGCGGGGGGGACAACCCAGGTGTGGCATGTTGCAAACCGGTGACAGGCCTAGACGGAGACGCACTAATACTAATATTATCAGGAGGGAGTCGAATCGAAGGAGACGAATTTGGAACTATTCGATTGTAGGCTCATCCGATCATTCATCAATCTTGCGCCAGCTACCCCCGAATGGTTTGATCCCTGCGGGTGGCGGCGACGAGGCTGAGATTCCGGTGCTTTGAAGATGTGAAGGGCCCGTGTTATGCTGCTCGAAATCTCGCACAGATCCTTGGAATACGGAGTACTTCTGAGGCTGAGAATTGGTGTCGAGATGTAGAGGCTAATAATAAATAAATAAGCTCCATCATGCTTCTTGAGTAGGGTCAGGGGGACTGTCGGCTGTGCCACTGCATTAGTAGCGTGTCACCCCTGTGGAGTTTGCAACGTCGTCGAAGCTGTCATTTCTGATCCCGGTCGTGCTCCTGGTGGGGAGGAATGTACATAAGAGTACGGATCTAGCACGTAAAGGGGTGATACAGGTATTGATGATATTCGGTGAATCGTATGATTGACTGAAGAGGTGAAAACCCGGTGCGCCTTGTGGAAAAGGGGCGCAGCCAATGGCATTCCCTAATGGTATGCGCATTAATGTTAACCCGCCGTGCATCAACGGAGTACATACTCCGTACCGCAACCGCGGAGACGTACGTTGTTGGAGCCACCGGCACGGCACAACTCCTTGATCATTCTGTTCGTCAGCAACAAAAACAGAAGAGGGGAGAAAAGAAATTCTTGACGACACGTAGACTGAACGAATGCTACCGGATCTTCTACGCCTGTGTACGTCCGTAATAGTCGTCTGATGAAATCTCCATCCAGCCCCTCCCCCCCCGTTTTGCCTGTCAAACTTACAATGTAAGTCAACTGTCCGAGCAACCCCTGCCCGCATCCAATATCACAGCGCCCACTTTGAATGTGGGAAGCTGACGGGGTTGACGGGGTTGAGCCAGGCAATCCGTCGGACCCTCCATCTCAGGTGTTATGCACGCTCCATGATTCGGAAGAGCTGTTGCTGCCCTGGACCCGTCTTGCCGTGATTTGGTGCGTCCGTAATACAGTGACAGTGTACTTCATGCGCGGGTCATGACGGCACGAGTTCCTGCTTCAGATGAATCTCAGGCTGTGTTCTTGTCACGGTCAGCAAGTCTCTCGTCGGAAAGATTCCGCAGGTGGTGAATACAGCATGAGTAGATGGGACTTGGGCAATCATCAGTGATCACCCAAGACGGGCGTCGCTTTCAAAAAAAATTTGGTCCCCGCTTTGTCTGGGGCAACCAACCCCCACTGTATGTGCTCTCGATAGATCTCCGTACGGAGTATACGTGTTCTGATTGGCTACGGGCTGGCAACAGCGGATTGTGAAAGGACGCACCGCGTTGTAATTCGGGCAGTATGTACCGAGTACGGAGTTTTGTACTCATCAGTGGCACGTGCATACCCTCCCCTCCATCCAGCAACGCCCAGAGTTGATCCCGAAACCTGCATCTCGTATCCGACGAAACCACGAAACCACCTGCCGGTCGTATCCAATCACATCAACCGCGGAAGATTACTTGGAGATGTCTACGAATATTAGAGACACGCAGCCGTCCCGACATTCTCGTCATCGGTTTAGCTCTGATTGTTGTTTGACGCGACCATATCCCCTTCCTGACTATTCAGTATTCACCAATGGCCACTCCTGCTCGATTAGTTGTTCATGTGAACACAGCCCTAGATAAATCAGAATCGCCGCTCCTGCTTGATTATCGTCTGTTCCCCCTCCCTGCCTCTTATCACGGAGACTACTCCGTACGAATGGTGCAATCGCAAAGAGCGAACATCTAGAGTTGATGTCGCCTTTGCATTCATCCCCACGTGCAAGAGCATGCTGAGATTCCTACCATACATGGGCTGATGACATTCGATTCGGTTGTTTTTTGCATACATCCATGTTGTCTTGGCCAGTCACTGCCAGTGTTCCAACTTGATGCATGATATTTTACGATATGTGGTGCAAGTCTCTGGATAACACAGCATATGAATGTGATGCCACTGAGTGGTGCGGTGACATGTTATTGTTACACTTGCCTCACATTTTGGACCAACAAGCCGGACGCACTGTGCTAGTGAGCAAAGTACTCTGGTCTGATTTAATAGAGATTGTCCAAAAGTCATCTCCTGATGATGACGTCTCTTGTACCCACTGATGGTTTCCTTCTCATGCAGGTGACTCTCTCCATTCGAAAAGTCCGGGCTATTTGATGACGCGTGTTAGGAAGCCTCATCTTACATATGTTTTCGACTATATGGAGAGCCAAGGCGAAGACGAGTGAAGGTCAATATTCGTCTACTTCCCAGGCAATTCATGGTCCTACCCTATCACGCACGAAACTGCCAACCTCTTGACGGGCGGGTCGACAATCACGCGGCCCCTTGCGTGCTTCTGTTATCATGTTCGCTCCAAACTTCACTTGCCTCTACGGCACACTGCCTCCCGCTGTTCGAGAAACATTGTGTCGATTGTTCCTTTGTTTTCTCCAAGGCAGAACGAACTAGCGCTGGTCTGAGCTATTGTCGAAATGTCTAAGCTATTATAAGACAGAAGAATAGAAAAAGGGGCAAGATGACAACTGCATGGATCGAGGAATCGCTACTGCATGTTTACTTAGTCGTTAATTTGTGATAATGACTCCTCCTCTGAGGCGGCGCAGGAGACAGTTACTCTCGATTCGTCGATGACTCATTTGTACTCACCTCTAGGCTCTAGTGTCATTTACCGCCTAGGCCAGCATCCAGGCGCCGTCTGGCAGCTGGCGGCTGGCGGGTTCTGCAGTGTTTGCAGGTGTCTAATGTCCTGCTGTCAAGTTGTCAAGTTGTCTACCCGGAGAAATTTTTCCCAGCCACTCATGAGCCGCCACAAGCCCTGCCCTGCCGAGCCACTCAAATCGGCCGAAGAGGATGATGCAGCATCTAATATTATTAGTGTCAACTTCAAGGCTCCACTCCAGGTTCTGTTCCTTCTCTGATAACAGACGACGATCAAAACATGAAAACTATGATAATCGCCACCTGCTTCTCATTCTATTCTTTCCACCTTCTCCAAACCTGAAAATCTCCGCCGTCGCTTGTCTCAGCGACTAATATACACGCGTTGATAGCGTCATTGCGATTCCGAAACGAGAAACTTCTACTTACTGCCGTCACGGTGGATCTGCAGGACTGAGGAGACTCTCTTTTGCTCTCGCTCTCGCTGTCTCCCGTCTCGGGCATGCCAGATCCAGAGGTCCCTCAGGCTCGAACTGAGTCGCAGCGTCAAAATCGGGGAAGAAATCGTGGTCACCGCAGAGGTCGCCTTGGTGGAAACAGACCACAAGTGAACGGCTCTCGCCCTGGGGCCGATTCCGCCTCCTCTCAGAGCGATGCTCCACGAACACAACCTGGCCCAGTAGCTACACAGACACCACCTCAAGCCCATATATCCGATTCTCCAAGAACAGAAAGCTCCAACCCCGGCTCTAGAGGAAGAGGAAGAGGAAGAAATCGACCATCTCGAGGCCAGCGGCAATCCGAGCGAGGTGAATTAGCCAGCCGTGATGCACCTAGACCGCCAGCTCACAGGGCGTTCGGCGGTCATTTAACAAGCGCAGTTGCCGAAAACGATTCCGATCATGGGTCGAGCATCGTCTCCCCTTCACTGAGTGGCGATGCTCCCGAATTCGTGCCAGGGCAGCCTGTAGTCCCAAGGAAGTATGTAATCAACCCTGTCTGGGCCAGTCACTTTTTGCAATGTTGCTTCTGACATTGAAGTAGGAAATCTTCAAGGCCCAGAGTTCCGACGCAGCCAAAAGCGAAGCCTGCAAAATCCATGGCAGACGATTTGGGAACCAGGATCCATGAAGACATTGCCAATCTCAACTATGAATGTGCCATCTGCACAGACGATGTTTCGAGGACCTCACACATTTGGTCATGTACCCTTTGTTGGACGGTTGTTCATCTCAAGTGTGTCAAGAAATGGTATGGCAACCAGAAGAAGCAGCAAGACTTGCAGTCCGCAGAGCCTCAGATGGAATTTTCCTGGAGATGCCCTGGATGTAATTCCAAATTATCTGATGATCCTGGGTCATACCACTGCTGGTGTGGCAAGGATATTAGCCCTCAACCGGCACCATCTTCTCTTCCCCCACATTCCTGTGGCCAGACGTGCTCGAAGCCGCGGCCGACCTGTCCGCATCCGTGCTCCCTTCAATGCCACGCCGGGCCATGTCCTCCATGTGGCTTGGTGGGACCAACTCAGTCTTGCTTCTGCGGGAAAAACGAATCTCGCAAGCTCTGCAGAGAGACCGACTATGAAAATGGCTGGAGCTGTCAAGAAACATGTGGAGATCTTCTTCCATGCGGGGAGCACTTTTGCTCGAAGCCTTGCCATACTGGACTGTGTGGAGAATGTGATATGACTGTCGAAGCCAAGTGCTATTGTGGTCGTGTCGAGAAGACCATGCCCTGCTATGAACGGAAAGAGCCTCAGCAGTCTTACAGCGAAATGGACAAGAGCTGGTTTGAAGGTGTCTTTACGTGCGATCAACTCTGTCAGCGGAGCTTCGATTGCGGCATCCATGAATGTTCCGAGACATGCCACCTCCAGGAAGAACAGCCAGCGCATTGTCCATATTCGGCAGGTTCAGTATCTCACTGCCCCTGTGGCAAAACCACTCTCGGAGAACTACTCGATGAACCACGATCGTCATGTGAGGATGCCATTCCTCATTGCGAGAAACCTTGTCACAAGAAGCTACCGTGTGGTCATCTCTGCGCGTCAAAATGCCACACCGGACTTTGCGGGTTCTGCAACGAGACTATTGATATTTCTTGCACCTGCGGAAGAACCAGTAGCAAGTCTGTCTGCCACCAAGGTCACATTGAACGGCCAATGTGTATGAGAATTTGCCAGGCAAATTTGAGCTGTGGTCGCCACAAATGCGGCGAACACTGCTGTCCTGGCGAAAAGAAGGCCGCTGAGAGACAGGCTGCCAGAAGAAAGCACAGGCTGGCAGGTGAAGCGACATCAATCGAAGCAGAGCATATCTGCATCAGGACATGCGGAAGGGAACTCAAATGCGGCGCCCACGATTGCCAGCAAATGTGCCATCGTGGTCCTTGCGCGAGCTGCCCCGAAGCCATCTTCACCGAGATAAGCTGCGACTGTGGCCGGACCGTTCTTCAGCCTCCGCAGCCGTGCGGAACCAGACCTCCAGACTGTCGCTTCAACTGTCAACGACGGCCGAGTTGCGGACATCCTGCGGTTGAACACAACTGCCACTCTGGCGACATATCTTGCCCCAAGTGCCCGTTCCTCGTTGAAAAGTGGTGTGCCTGTGGCAAGGAGAAGCTACACAGTCAGCCCTGCCACCTTCAGGAGGCACGTTGCGGGAAGGTCTGCGGCAAGAAGTTGAAGTGCGGGCTGCACACTTGCAAGAAGTTGTGCCATCGAGCAGGAGAGTGCGAGGACATTACTTCACCTGGCAAGCATTGCGAACAGCCATGTGGAAAGATCAAGTTATTTTGTGGGCACCCGTGTCAAAAGACTTGCCACGGACAGACTCGTATGTTTCCATTTCCCTCCTTCCCCCTCCTCCCCTCCTCCCCCGTGAACTGCAAAGCCAGAGAAACGAAATACGCAAGCTAACAAACAAGTCTTAGCATGCAACGAATCATCTGCTTGCCCTGCCAAGGCAGTTGTCTCCTGCCCCTGTGGTGCTCGTCATCAAGAAGTAAAGTGTCTTGCCAGCAGCTCGAATCCTTCGCCGTCCAGGCCAGAACTGAAATGTGACGACGAGTGTCTCCGACTCGAACGCAACCGCCGTCTTGCAGCGGCGCTAAACATCGACCCAGCCTCCCACCAGAACGACCATGTTCCCTACTCGGATGCTACACTCAAGCTGTTCAAAGAGAACACATCATGGGCCGAATCCCAAGAACGCGAGTTCCGAGTCTTCGCCAAAAGTCCCAACGAGGTCCGTCTGCGATACAAGCCCATGACATCCACGTACCGCCAGCTTTTGCACCTTTTGGCAGAGGACTATGGGCTGGAAAGCAGGAGCGAAGATATTGAGCCCTACCGGTACGTAGTAGTCTTCAAGGGCGCGCGCTTCGTTTCCGCGCCAAGCAAGACTCTCGCCCAGTGTGTCAAAATCAGAGCCACGCAGGCCGCCGAAGCAGCTTCCGCCACCAGCGCTGCCGCATCGCGAGCATCGTATCCTCCTCCGCTACCACAAGCCGACCATTTCAACGGCTTCCTCCTAATAAAGCCTCGTTTTGGCCTTACCATCGACGAAGTCACCTCGACTCTGCAGTCCGATCTCGCCATCCGGCGTTCCATTCATTTCGAAACCAGCTTCCTCCCTTCGGAAGAGATTCTCCTCCGCGCGACCACGTCCTACTCGGCGTTCCTATCGCCCACAGCCCTCGAGCAAGCACTCATCAGCATGAAGAAGCGTCTCGCCAAAACCATCGAGGTCACAGGTCTAGCTGGTAAACTTGTCCTCTGCCACGTCGATTCCAGCACCACCCAAATCTCCCGGCGAGATGACTTCAGCACGACGGATGATGCCTCCGGGTGGAGTGCCGTTGCCGGACGAGCCGCCGCCAAGCTGGACTATGCTCCGCCCGTCGAGGAGCTTGCCCGCGGAACAGGAAGAAGATTTATAGGACTCAGAAAGAAGAAGGTCGAGCGGGAAAAGTCCTGGACTGAACGGCTCGACGGAGATGTCGAGTGCTAAATTGGACGGCCTGTAACTACTACGAATCACGATTCACCCGACATGATTTAGAGCAGCACAACTATGAAGAGTCAAGCGTTTTCTTGTTGTTTTCCATGAAAATCCTCTGGGAAAGACCATACTTGTCATTTACGACTCGTGCCTTTTTTCCCTCTGCGTCCCCCCGTACAGAAACACAGTATGCTTACTTGTCCACAGCGCAGCGTACACGAACCCATCCGCAAATGCCCCCTCCCCCCTCTCCCACACAACCAACCCATCACAACCCATCTGCCATCTCAACGACGATGGGAACCCCAGCCCCCACCCAACCCCAGGCATTCATACATCAACACCCCTTTTCGTCAAGACGGCCTTTCGGGAGGACGAACGGAAGTGGTGGCCCAGCCATGCCACTGCCATCACGCGACCCGATCATCTTGAACCGGCGTCACATGAGCTAGTCTGTCGCGCCACTACACCCATTTCACGGACCTACACTGACTGACTGGCGCTGATGACAGCACTCTTTGGACCGCCAAGGGCCGGTGGGATCATCACAACCGCTACTCGACAACATGCACTAATGCTGCGTACATGACGCACGACGGGCCGGTACATTAGGTCCGTTGTGGCGTGGGGCTTCTGGTGTGTCAGACTGCACGTGATTCTTTTCTTGGATCTGCCCGTGCAACCTGCTTCCGAGGAAGAAAGATGGGGAAATGCAATTAGAAAGATATTGGCTGGTTCGCTAACAGTACTGTACGTGAGCCCAAACAAACAACAATTATGTGCATGTTTCAAACATAGTCGTGACGTCAAGGCTGGGTATCTATCATGAAGACAGCAAGGACCTTTCTTAGGCGCTATCTGCTGATGATCCTATAATCTTGTTTTTTCTTCGCTTGCGACTTCGGTTACAAAATCGGCAATGGCCTCAAAGTAACCCTCCTCGAGAACGCTCGAGTTGTGGTCGCCACCCGGCAGTGGCTTCCACCGTTTGCTCGGGGCGTTGCAAAGTTCATACAATTGGCGCATGTGACTAGGTCTATCTCGGGGTGTCTCATTACGTTAGTTTTGACTATTTCTGCTGATGTTGGTGCATGTGACTATCGGACAAAACGGGATTGATTGGGATGGATCTTGTCAGACTCGTGATTATGGTTTCAAATCAGGACCGCAAGCGGTTCATATTTTGTGGGTGATGCAATTTGATCATCATTTGATCCAAGGTGATTTTCGTATGAGATGAGAGGGAGGGGCGGATTCAGCTCGGAAATTGTTCAAGTAAGAAAAAAAGGAAGCGACTTACGGTACGATTTCGTCCTGCAAACCACTAATGAACAAGACAGGAACCTTGGTGACAAGAGGCAGTGTGGAATCACTTGGCCACACTTGATGACAGAGTAATGTCAGGTACTTGGCGGGTGGGATGACGGATGGAATCAGCTTCCGCATTGATAAAAATGTGTTCTCCAAAACCAAGCCAACAATGTCACCTGCGTCTTGGTTCTTGGCTGCTAGTCGGATACTAACCGCGCCACCAAGACTTTGACCATAGATGATCAGGCGGTGGCCGCTGGTCTCAGCCCGTTCGCGAAGATACTTCAACCCCGTATGTGCATCGAGGTTGAGGCCACTCTCATCGGGTTCGCCCGTTGAAGTGCCATATCCTCTGTACTCTAGCATAAAAACGTTGCAGCCGATGTGGTTGATGAGCATCCTTGCTATGGGAAGCCGATGGCCTATGTTTCCGGCATTTCCATGGAACATCATCATGGTGACATTGGAATTCTTGCCGCCACGGGGACCGCGAATGTAAAAGGCGGAGAGTTTTTCTCCATCGTCAGTCGGAATCACGAGCTCCTCGAAGTCTCGGATACCGAACTGGGTTGGTCTGGGTACCTCTGTTCGCGAGTTCGGGGGCATATGCGACGGATATATAAGAGCCCTGCAAAGTAAGACAGCTGTCAGCACCCACACCACACCAGCGCGGAGGAAACAAGCCAGGAGGATACATGGCGCACTTTTGTTTGAAGTACAATAGAGACGTCAAGGCAGCAGCAATGCCCTGCAGACAAGATCAGCACCCGATTTTGGGTAACACTGGGAGAAATTAAAGTATCATGTTCATGTCACTTACTGTGGACGCCAATGCGGGAAGACGCATATAGGATGCTACTGAGCTAAGGGCAGAGGCAGTCTGCTCCAAATAGCTACTGAGCGTAGATGCGGGAGCGGAGTTGGAACTCGACATTTCTGAGCGGTCAGGCATCGAGGACTGCGCTGCTTGTAGGGGGACCTAGTCGATCTGTCGGTATTCTTCCGACTTCGTTCCCTTGGGCTGACCTCGTCGGGTGAAAAATCCAAAGAGACAGACAAGACAATCAAGTGATTTGCAGTGAGGGAAGGCAGGGCAATTGAACGTAAGTGTACATACGCAGTCTGTCTCGGTGAGTCTGTCTCGGTGAGGAACCAGCCTTTACCGAGAACCAACACCCAGCAATATCTATTGAATGTACAACGAAATCAGGGGTGGGTTGAAAGCGCGGTTGTCGTCGTGAATGCCCAAACGCGCCTGCTGCCTGGATCAGGACACGAGATGTAGGCTCATTGGAGGCAAATCATATGTGGCAATGAATAGCCACGTATATGGCTAGGACAGGGGCGACGAGGTCAAGAACAGACAAGTCAGAGTGTACGGATTACAATGCGGTGTATGTGTCGCGATGCCCGCCCAGGGGGAAGGGTCAATATTGTGAATGTGCGGCTTTTTCTTGCGTGCGTGCGTATGTGCGGGCAGCGGGCAGCAAGGCCACGGCCAAGTTGGGAGAGGAGAGAGAGAGAGAGAGCGGTTCAAGAGTGGAGCCCGATAATAGTGGTGCTAGCAGAGCAGGTGCGTCCCACGGTCCCACCCGTACCTGCCTTCCAGAGGTCTCGGACCGCCACCAACGGGGGAACGGGGGACATGTCTAATTAAATGCCATCTGAATCTGGATCCCGAACACCTCTCAAAAGCACTTCCGGCCTGAGCCGCTGCAAAACATAGCCGACCAGGTCTGGACAATATTCAATGTTTGCATCTCAAACCCCTGGCAGTGCCAGTGCCAGTCCCACTCGAGGCCGACCAAACCTTGGGGTACCGCGTCATCTTGCAGGCCGCTCATCTAGTCATTCTCACAGCTGAGATGCTGGCTGCTATCCGTGGTAATGTTTTACATTGTGGACAATCGTGGCCGAGTCTGGAAGGTGCTGAAGAGGAAAAAGCAACCATGAACAGCATGAGCATTCCTGGAGTACGGAGGGCAAGTGGATGTTGTTGCGGACCAGTGAAGAAGTGGTTGTTAGGCTCCATCCTGATGGCAAACATACCAGCATAAAAGCAAGCGGCATTTAAGCAGAGAAGAAGAAGAAGAAGAGGAAGAGAATAATGTTACTCAAGAGTTGACGAAAAGTCACTGGGTTACCACTCATGGGCTACTTGCTTTTCTCTCGCGTTGGGTTACACTGTAACTCATCGGCTCGTGAGTCGAGGCAAAGCTGAGGTCTACCCGGTCATCTGTGAAGTACAGCATGCATGCATCACACATTTTCAGTGCACGTACTCTACTCCGTACTATGAGTGAAACAGAGACAGGAGATGACCGGCAGATGCCTTCTTTCTCCTTTGCGTGAGGAAATGATGACTTGGAAACACATGGGATGAGAAGGGGTGTTCTGAAACACGGCTGCAAACCTCCGTCGCATATCATCACGAGGATATGCGCGAGACCGTAGCGTGCCTTTCTGACGCGAAAATGACTTGCCACTGAAGCGCAGGGGGCATGCATACAAATGTCAGCCATGGGCATGAGTGCGACAAGTTGGAAGCGCTTAACTATGGGTTTCGGCGCCAGCAACGGATTCCTTCTGCAAGCTGCAAGCCCTCATCAACCCGTAATTCGTAAACGCGCGTCACCGTCGGCGCGCTGGTATTGGACTGCCCCTGCAGCAGCGCAAACCCACGTCTCACTTGGAGACGGATCAGGGCCGTTGGCTGAGCCATTCTGTACTCCGAAGTCCGTAGTCCGTAGTCCGTAGATGAAAGCACATTTAACCGAGCTAAACATCATTGGTTATTAGAATTTTACGCCATTTCTTGTGACAAGACGTGAGAACGCGGTGTGGTGGAAAACTGCTATTTTCGCATCAAATTATCGTTTCGGACGTATCCCGCACCTGGCGTGTTGGCCTCCGTGGTAAAGATGTTCAGTTGAACGAACTGATATTAGGCGAGGGAGTTGTTGTGCTTGGGTGTAACAAAGTGCACACCGAACAGGAACAGGAAGCATACATAAATGCCACTGAATACACACCCGATCCTACCAGAAAATGTAATTCTCTGTTCGGCCTCACGCCAAGGGCAAGTTGATCTGATACGAGATCTGATACGGAGTACTCGGTATGTAGATGAGTGTCGGAGTAGATCTACTCCGTCGGCGACCCTGGCTTTCCACATGACCGGGACGCCCTTTCCCTTCCTTCCTTCGCTGCCATCATCCCTCTCTGGACAGCCAATCAGAGACCTGCGTCAGGCGAGTTTTGAGAAGGAAGGAGACCCTGGCATGTTTTGGAGAGGGGAGGGGGCCTCCGAGGGAGGGGGTGGTGGATGGGGCACGGCGGGGCGTGTTGGCGGCGTGGTCAGAGAGAAGATTTTGATGCTGGTCTGCGATGACAAGCAAAGCCGAAGGAGAATGCAAATGTGATTGAATAATAGCAAGATGGCTCGGGACACCTTTATTTACGATGCCTGTCCAATCGAACCCACTGGGCCGGAATTGACCATGTTGACCAGCAACGAGCAGCCAGTCATGTGGTCCAGATGTTGCCTCACAGTCTGCCGATTGGTGCCAACAAAAGACATCTTGGAGACAGATGTACCGAGTCGCCGTTGCTGCTGCTTCGGAATTAATGTAGACCACTGGAGTCAATTGCTGGGGCTACGATGGGTCGGAGATGCGCAACACGGCAACAGCGACAGCAGCACAACAAGTGGCAACTTATGCTCCGAGATTCGCCAGTTTTTCATTTTCTCCCCTTCATGCTCTCGTCCACGCCAACAAACAATAGTATTCCCCTGGCTTCTTTTGCTCCGTTCTGATACCCAATCAATACGCCTCAGCGCTCGCACGACGACTACTCAGCAACGCAATTTCTTCATCTTAGGCCCATAATAAATTATATTTTGCAGGCACAACATCCCTTGGTTCACTGCAACTCTGGTGATTTTACGATCCACGGCCCGCAAATCGAGCTTTTCTCCCTTGCACCTTGGCACCGGCCTACTTACGCGACTCACCATCATTATTTGGGGGTGGGGGAAACCGGACTACCGGCTCACACCAAACTTTTCTCGTCCACTTCTCGTTTCTCGACGCGACATAATCTTGTCGGCGCACCGGATCGCAGGTCGTAAGTTCAAATCCCGCCCCAACCGAACCCCCTACAACTTACCATGTCAATAACTAAACATGAAATAGCTTAGCTTTACAATGGAGAATAATAACAGACCGCCGAACTTCGCTACAATAGCCGCTAGCTTCGAAACAATTAGTACAGAGATAGCTCGGATTCCAAATATCCCTACAGTTAATAACAGCGAACTACTTTCGAGGCTCGACTACCTAATCTCGTCCATGGCAACGATGTCACGACTTCGGTCGGAAGGAATATAACAGAGTGATGACTGAGATTCGGGGTCGCAACTAGAAAGGTGCTACCTAGGGGTCGGTGCGTGAAGGTCTCGAACTCTGACCTGCCACATATAATATAGGCGGTCTAGCGGCTACTTGGTCATCCGCACAACCCGAGGTCCATCCGAGGCTCCATCATATGACTGCCTTGTCTCTGGCCTCTGTGCTCCTGACAAACGATGCAATAAGATATCGTCTCGATCTGGCAAGATATTAGGTTACTGCGCCAAGAGGTGACGACCGTCCAACAAGATGTGACAACTATCCGGCTAGATATGAGAGTGGCGTAAGTAAATACCCTTGTATATGATATAGTATATAGCTAACATAATTAGAACCGCGAACTTAGCTTCGAAATTAGCCAATAGTGTGTGCATTCTTAGGGAGATGCCACTAAGCCCGTTGTAAATAATACGACAGGCCAGATCGTAGCTAATTGTCCGGGCACTCTTGTGATGATCTAGGCCTTGCCTAGTCCTAGCAATATAGGTTTCAATTGCACAAGTCAAAGGGACTTGTACAATACGTATTCTTTTGTTGCCTCTTATGGCGCAGATGGATTGGGCACATCACCCACATGGTGGCGCAGGCACCCGCGATTAGCCCTTAGAGCTAGACCATGACAACTCTAAGGGAATTGGAACGTTGTAATGGTAAGTTAATTTGAGTAAAAAGATGTATAGCAAGTGACTAATGTGTTAAATATATAGGGCGTGTTGCAAGGACTATCTTACAAGAGTTAAGGGAACCAGTACCACAGCGACTTGCAGCAAGGCGTCGAAAGTTGAAGCTAGTATTTGGAATTCAAACACAGTTAGTCTAAAGAGGACATACTGTGTGGCTAGGAATATGACCCCTCGAGACCTCTCTCACAAGGCCTCTAGCCCCTAGACCTCGACTTGTCGGATCAAGTCGGCCACATCGGATCCCTAGTCATGTGGCCTAGCCCCTGACCCCTTAGCTAGATAAAAGCCCTAGATTCCCTCCCTTTTTATAGAAAATAAACTCTCCCTTTAATGCCTTCAGCTTAGATCATTTAAATCGTGTTTATACCTATATTCTCCTAAGATTACCATAAGATTATTCGAGATTATCTAGCTGCCTAGCTAGGCCCCTTTTTCGGCTTGGATCCTTGCGATAGATCGCAAATATCGCAGACCTAGATCCCGACATCTAGGTTTAGTTACTAATATCGCTAATATCGCTGATATCGTTAATATCGTTATTATTATTAATATTATTATTTTCATTAGCATTATTATCGTTGTCAAGTCCGTCTTTTCCGTTGTTTTTAGGTGGTTGTTTTTCCCCGACAAAATACTTAAGGGGCTATTAAAAAAGACTTGGTAAATGTTACGTGCTAGAATTGACAATCATAGGATGTGGCCTGCCGTGCCGAGGATGTGGCCTAGCACGTGACCTAGAACCCCTATATTAGACGATAGCTTCGACCTCTAGCTAGTTGAATTCAACAACCTTCACACACTTATTATATCTTACATTTTATATCGTAACAAGTGGTAGCAATTGGAGATTCTTTCGTTCCGCACCTCTAGTAACCTAGATATAACACCTATATATCTAAAACTAACTATTTATAGCGTTAATATAGAGAACTAGATATTTTCCTAGTTACTAAGAGCAAATTATACCTTATTTATTAGTTCTAGACTTTTAATAATATAAATCCGGATTTTAAATATTAAAAGTAAAAGCTTATTAAAATTAGTAACTAAAAGGACTTATATAAACTTATATAATATAAATTTAATAATAGAATTATAAGAAGGTAAGAATATGTTAGGAGCACGGAGGCTAGGGAGTTAAGGACAGAATAGTTACATAATAAAACCCTTAGATAAGCCTTAGGTTATGCAAATAACTAAGTAGCTATTAAGTAGCTATTAAATAGCTATGTGTATATAGTAAGGTATTTAAATAAGAATTACCTATAAGGTATATAAAAGATTAGAGTTTAAGACCTTTATATACTTACCTCTAAGTAATAGCTCTCTAGCTATAACTAAGAACCTTAGCCTTTACTTTATTTATATTTTCCTAATCTAGTTATAATAAGTTAAACTCTTAAATCCTTTAGGGTAAATAAACTATTAGCTAGGTTTAAATATAAAAAAGCTATAGAATATTTACTTAAAATATACTTATACTACCTAGTAAGGGAGATATAAACCTATAGTACCTAGGAAGTAACTTATATACCCTAACTTTAAGGCTTAATAATAAAAATATAATAAATACTACCTAACCTTAATTAATATAATAATACTAAATCTAGGAAGAATAATAACCTAAATAAGCTAAAGTAATACTATAAGGTTATATAAGCCTAGCTATAATATACTTATATAAGGTAAGATATTATAAATATAAAAGTATAGCTTAAAGAAATTAAGGTAAACTTATAATTAGCTAGATTAGGTAAAGGACTTATAATTACCCCTTAGATAGTTATACTAATTAATCCCTTATTTCTAGCCTTTTTACCTAACTTTAACTTTATAGTAAGTATATACTTATAAAGCTTTATAAAGATATAGTATAAAGTACTAGTATATAAAGGTAATACCTATAAGAATTTATAGGTATACCTAGTGGATTTAAATATATTATTCTAGTTAAATCTAAAAACTTTTTATAATAATATATTGGAACAAAGGTAATATTAATCGCGCGCGCAGCAGCTGCAATTACCTAGCAAAAGCTCGGGCCGCGCGCAAGCCTCGCACGTGACCTATAACCTAGCCTTGTGATTAGCTAGGAATTATAGGGCTACAAACGCATAACCTCTTTTACCTTTAGTATTATAGCTTCTAGTTTCTAACTTCTCTTTTCTATATTAATTACACATAACATAGCCTAGAATAGATAATCAATAATAATACTATTCTTTAGGCTTATAATCTTATTACATTAAATTTAATACCCTATAATACTAACACTAATCAGTGGTTACCTTTATAAATAACCACGTAGTCTTTAAACACTATAGATTAGCAAGGTTATATTAGAAGAGGTAGCTTACTTAATAATAACTTACCTTATAAAATAAGAGAGCTATATTTAAAGGAAAGTTATACTAATAGAGAGGTATAGATATAGCTCTCTTCTTACTTTAGTATTAATATCTAATCTATATAAACTCTAAAATAATAAAGAAGGGTTTAATACTAGTAGCTAAGCTATCCCCTTATCCTTTTTTATTATATATTTTATTATATATTTAAAGTTAACTGCCTTACCTTATGATTTTTTATATTAGTAATATAATTTTTATAATTTACCTTTACACTCTCTTACCCCTTTACACTAAAAGAGTTATTTCCTTATATTATTACTTACTTAGTTAAGATATTAGATATAGCTAGCCTATTAAGGGTTACTAGTTAATTTAAAGTCCTAAGTAAAAGTAATAAATATAATAATACTATAGAAAGTATTAGAACTAAAGATAATAAAGAATACCTTAATAAAGGTAAAACCCTAGACTATATTACTTATTATACTACCTAATTCCCTTATATCTCTTTAAAGCTATACTTATATATTATAGAAGACTTACTTTAATAAATAGGAAATTCTAAGTATAAAGAGATAACTATACCTAAGGAAATTACACTTTATATTCTTATTAAGGCTAAGTAATATAAAGAGTAAGGACTATTTAGAAGAATACTTTTCTTTAAATTTAGTAATAACTTTTATAAATAAATAAGGTATAAGTTTATAGAAGGAAAGAACCTTTACTAAAATATTATCTAAGACTACCTCCTTTATAATAAGGTTTATATAACTATTAGAAAAGGTATAAAAATAGCTAATAACCTTAAAGAGGTAGTAACCTAGGAAGAATTCTAATTCTAGACCCTTAAAAAGATTAAGGAAGCTAGAAAGAAGTATATAGACTTCTAAAAGAACCTAGAGAATAAAAACTTCCTTTATAATCTTTTAGATAATAAAGATATTAGGATCTAATACCCTACCCCTTTATTACACCTATTAGTCTAATTACTATTAAAGGGATTAATAGACTAATTCCCTTTTTAAAGATTAATTACTTTAGAAGTAAGGACACTAAAGAATACTATCTATAAGCACTTATAGGTAGTTCCCCTACCTATACCTTTACCTAAGGTTATATAGTAGGAGGAACCTAATTACCTTATAGAAGACACCCCTAATTATAATAATTATTAGTAAAATTAAACCTTACTACCTAGGGCTAGTAATACACCCTTTAGTATAGCCTAAAGGACTATACTTCTTACTTCTTAATATAAGGAGGAGAAAGGTTAGAAAGAACTATAACTCCTAGAATTACTACCTTTAAGGCTACCCTCTTACTAAATACTAACTATCCTAATGCCTTTATAAATATAAAGAAAGGTACTTAGAGAACCTCTAAATACCTAAAAGCCCTCTCTAAAGTAAATTATTAACCTTTTAAAAGTATACCTAAAGGAATAACTATATAGTGCTAATAATTATAATATACTTAAGTTAAAGCTTTAAATATTCTATAGGAAATATAAAATGCTTAATATCTAACTAAAATAAGCTAGATATATATTTAAGGATATACTTAAAGGTAAGGCTTTATAATACTATATAAACTACCTCTTAAAGCCTAGTTAACTATAAGACCTCCTTATACTTATTAAGTATATAAAAACTATTTTAAAATAAAGAATATATAGTAAAGATATCTCCTAGAGTAAAATAATACTACCCTATAAGGAATAATAAGTAATAGCCTAAGTAAGTTTATAGTTAATTACTTTAATAAACTTATAAAGAAGCTTACTATTTTATAATATATAAACCCTAAGATAGGTTAAAGTAAGAGAGTACTTTAGAATTAAATTATAAGAGCTTATAGTAATATCCCTAAATATAAAGAAGCTATTATAAATTTACTAAAAAGTCTCTAAGAGTTTTATAAATACATAAGGATAATAATTTAACTTATTAAGGAAGAGAAAAAGAGCTAATAATAATTCCTAACTAATATAATAACCCTAAAGTAGTTCTAGACTAACTAAAAATATAATAGGAAAGGAAAAGAGGCTTAATACCTATCTAGAAGGTTCTAAAGTAAAAAAGAACCCCTTATATAAGAAAATGCTATATATATAGCAAGGAAGGATACTAGTTATTAAAGCACTTAGAAGAGAACTATAAGAAAGTGTTTTAATATTATAAGAATTACTATCTTATAAATCTTACTAATAACTTATATAATTTATTTCTTATATAGTATAAAGATAAATAAGAGCCTTAATCTCCTACTAATAATAAGATTACTAAGTATATAAAGAGTATTAGGTTTAAGAATAACCCTAATAATATAAATAGGCTAGTACTTATAAGCTTCTTTAATTATAGTATATAGCTTAATAGCAAAAGAATAGTTTAAATCCTTATAAACTAAGTAGCTTTTTATAGCTTAAGTAAGGAGAATTTTCTCTAGTAAAAGCTATTTAATAATACTCTAGTAATATTTATGCTAGGAGATTACTACTTATATATAATATTCTAAGGGATTATGCCTAATATAAGTGCTATAAAGTTCTTTATAGTAAGGCACCCTTAATTCCTTACTTTATAACATATAATACTAGAGATATAGCTTAATAAATCTAAGGTAAGGAAGGCTATTATTAGATTTAGCGTAGGAGAGCTAATTTCTATGCTTAGAGTAATTAATATACTTACCTCTTTTAGGGATATTCTCTTTTAGGTTATTCTTATAAATACTCCCTTTCTTTTATCCCTTAATAATATAGATTAATTATAAATTAACTTTAATATCTCTAAGAATATACTATAATAAGGAGATATTAAAGTCCTTATAATTTATAAATAGGGGCATACCTAGATACTTCTTACATAAAAGGAAGAAGTAATTGCCTAAAGCCACCTTATAGAAGGCAAGCTATAATAATTATATTATTACTTTAAATACCTATTAATTAAATACTTATATAAGGTTCTTTATAAATTAAGGCATAAAGTTAATATTAAAGCTATTAAGGAGCTAATAAGGGTATGCTACTAATACTAGATATATGTAAATAGCCCTAATTACTTTAAATTCACCTTAAAAGATAAGTATACCTTTAACTTTAAAGTTATAGTAAATATCTTTTACCTTAATAATAATTACCTTATACTCTATACTATAGATATAGCTATAGTATTTAATATAGTAAAATTTATAAAGGATATCTTTGCGAAGACTACCTAGGAAGCCCTCTAAATATACTAGATTAATATATATTAAGGCCCTCCGGATTTAATTATTATAGATGCTAGCATGAACTTCTATAGTAATAAATTTAGATAATTTGCGGCTTTAATGTTAATTTTAATTAAAAAGGTCCTTATTAAAGCATACTATAGTATTAGGAAGGTTAAGAGATATTATAAGCCACTCTATAGGGCTTATAATATTATTAGACGTAAATACCTTATAACACCTAAACCTATTACTTTATAAATAGTAGTAAAGGCTCTAAATAATACTATAGGCCTAAATAGCCTTATTTTAATAGTCCTTATCTTTAGTGCTTACCTACGCATAATAAGCGAATCCCTATTATTACTAGATATTATATAGTATATAATTATAGTATAGAAGGTTACTAAAGAAATTAAGAGGCTTTATACTATCTAAAAGGTTAATAAAGCCCTTGCTATACATAATAGCCTAAATATATTAAAGACCCTTAGCTTATTACTTAGATTAAAGGTCTAAGTCTAGTAAGAAAGCAAGGGATAAAGAGGCCTATATAAGCTATTAGCTATAGATAAAGAGAGCTATATGTTTAACCTCCCTAGAGGCCTAAAGACCTTTAGATTAATCTCTATTAAGCCTTATTATAATAATCCTAATAAGGAGTTATAGGTAGACTAATAGCTAATAAAGCCTAATAAGGAGGAAGAAAAGGAAGAATAAGAGGCCTAAGATAAGGACTTAGTGCTAGTAATACCTCTAAAGCATAGGCATAGAAGACCCTAAAAGAACCCCCTAGTAATACCCTAAGAGACTAATATTTTCCTATTAATAAAGGAAGTTAATAACCTTACCTTAGTAATTAAGCTATATAAGAAAGGGATTATTAAAACCCTAGGAGAACTATTTAAGAAGTTAATAAAGGTAAAGATTAAAACCCTAATTAAGCAAGAAGTGTTTAAATTTATTATATTTAATAAAAAAGAATATAGTAAGCTTTAAATCTTTAATTCTTACATTATTAATAAAATTAAGGGTAAGATAATAAAACCCTACAAAAAATCACGCCTTATAATCTAAGAATATAAGGATAAAGGGAAATAAACTATCCTCATATAGGCCCTAATAATTTAACAAGTAAGTTAACGTCTTATCCTTATAATAGCCCTATTAGTAAGGCTAAGGAAATTCCTTATATAGCTACAGGATATCTACTAAGCATATATATAAGCATATACATTCCTAGAGTAGCTAATCCTAGCACGCTTACTAATTTAGATATAGCACCTTTACCTACCTAGAACAATTCTAAAGGTTATTAAACCTCTTTATAGTATTGTAGAAGCTAGAATATACTAGTAGGTTACATATTATAAGTATTACAAAGAGAATCTCTAGATAGAAACCTTTATATATAATTTATGCTTACTTATAACTATAAAGGAAAGCCCTAACTTTACTTATATTAGAATATAAACTAATAATACTATTAGCCTCTTAGATAAGAAGTTTTCTAAGAAGGAGGAGGCCTAGATAGTTACTACTAGCTTTAATATAAAGCTAAAGCAATTCCTAACTAAGGATAATCCCCTTATATTTAATAGAGGTATTATTACACTAGAGAATAATACTATTAAGATTTAGCAAAAGGGATAGAGTAATAAGCTAGATTTAGTTCCTATAACTAATTTAAAGTATAAATATATTAAGCAGAGAGTATAAGGCGCTTATATTACCTTAATATATTAACTAGAAGCTTGTTTTAATTTATCTATTATAGCATAACACTAAGAGCTAACCCTAGAGAATATGAAGGCCCTTAATCATTGCCTAAAGTAGCAGATAGACTACCTAAATAAAGGCCTAATATTCATCCTAATAGACCTTAAGAAAGCAAAGCTCTTTACCTTTATAGATAAATCCTTTACTAATAATAAGGACCTATTCTTGTAACTAGGATATATAATAATTCTAGCTAATAAAGACTACACTAATAGCAAATTCATAATTAAAGGTAATATTATACACTTTAGCTTAATAAAGAGCAAGAGAGTTATATAAAGTATACTTACCTTAGAAGTCTATAGTATAGTAGCTAGTATTAATATAGCTTATACACTAGTAATAACTTTAAACCTAGTTACTAACTAACTAAAGCTCCTAATAATCCTAATTATTATATATATAGACTTATACTCTTTATATAAATACCTTATTAAGCTTAGTATAATAAAGGAGAAATGCCTAATAATTAATATTATAGCCCTTTAGTAATTATATAAACGCTAAGAGCTTTACAAGATCTAATGGATTAATAAAGAAAATAACCTAGCTAATGCCTTAATAAAGGCATTACCTAATAAGGCTCTTAAGAGCTTTATCTTTACTAACTAGATAACTATCTAAATAAAGGGATAGGTTACTTATACGTAAAACACACGTAGTAGGAGAGATAATCCTCTAGGAGGGTAACTACGCTTACGCTAGCTATTAGACCCCTCCTAGTTAATTATAGAGTTTAATAGTAGTGCGTAGGAGAAGGAAGATATTATTTACGCGCTATAGCGTAAATAATAGTGTTATTTTAAGGAAGGAAGGGATTTAGAAAAGACTTACTTATTCTTACATAGGCTTATAGGTTAAGTAAGATTATTTTTCCCTTTTATTAGCTATAATATACCCTAATAAGCTATAAGGTTTCCTTTCTTATTTTCCTTATTAATTAAGTTATTAATCCGTTATTCCTTTTCATTTTTACAATTAATATCATGCGTTAATAATTATATTAAAAGAGAGAGATTCTAGTGTTAGAACAAAGGTAATATTAATTACGCAAGCAGTAGCTGCAATTACCTAGCAAAAGCTTAGGCTACGCGCAAGCCCTGCACATAACCTATAACCTAGCCTTGTAATTAGCTAGGAATTATAGGGCTATAAACACGTAACCTCTTTTACCTTTAGCATTATAGCTTCTAGTTTCTAACTTCTCTTTTCTACATTAATTACACATAACGTAGCCTAGAATAGATAATTAATAATAATACTATTCTTTAGGCTCACGATCTTATTACATTGAATTTAATACCCTGTAATACTAACAAATATAGTAATTCTTTTATTAGTATTAGCCTCTTATATAACCTTTATAGTTAGCCTTACTTATTTAGCCTAGCTATGCTTATTAGTGTTTTTATAAATAAAAGTATATTATAAAGTTTATATTTTATATATATTAAGCGCTAGTAGTATATTAGTAATAACTTAAGTTATAAAGATAAATATATATATATATTATTAAGAAAGTAAGGATTATTATTAAAGATAATATAACTATTAATATACTTAAAGAGTACTTAATATAATTTTATAAAGCAAGTAAAGTATTAGTAATATATTAGTATAAGTATAAGTAATAAAAAAAAGAAAAATATACCCTTAAATAGTCTTTATTATTTTATATATAATAAGCATATTTTATTAAGTTACTTATATAAGTTAGTAGTAATATATAGTAAGGTAATAGTAAAGTTATACTTAAGAAGTTAGTATACTTAGTTAAAGTAAATTTACCTTTAGTAATATACTATAAAATAATACTATTACTATCTTTAAGGGTAATAGCCTATATTACTACTTACTATATATAGTATATATAAGGAATTTTTATATTACTAGTATTACTAGCTATAAGTTAGTAAGGTATATACTAGGGGTTAGAGATACTATACTTATATTAAAAATTTTAAAGCTATTTACTTCTTAAAAGATTTTTAAGAAAATATTTAAGGGGTTTTCTTAGTTATTAAAGAATCTAATAAAATAGAAGTACTATAGTGCTTAAATATAATTTACTATTAGTAAGTTAGTAATAATATACTATAGGAATATAAGTATAAAAAGTAAAGTAACTAATATTTTAGTATTTAAAAGGGATTAAGTATTTAAGTAAAATTAAATATAGATAATAAAATAATACTATAGGATATTAGTAATTACTATAATAATAGCTATA
Organism: Epichloe typhina subsp. poae; assembly: GCA_030389615.1. Classification (NCBI taxonomy): domain Eukaryota; kingdom Fungi; phylum Ascomycota; class Sordariomycetes; order Hypocreales; family Clavicipitaceae; genus Epichloe; species Epichloe typhina. The sequence goes on along the minus strand of CP098316.1, from coordinate 3,491,300 downwards.
AAGCTACTAGGTTATAAGTAAGGGTAACTTATAATATTAAAGAAAAATATAAAGGAAAAGAATATATAAAAGTAAGGAAAAGTAAGCCTTTTTATATTAGCCTTAGACCTTTAAGTAATTTATATACTATATATAGCTAACCTAGAAATTATAATATTTATAGTTATAGCTATTACTAGTAAATATATATACTAGCTATAAACTCCTAGTAAGAATAATATAATATCCTTAATATTAAATAAAAGCTTATTTATTTTAAATAGTATATAGTACCTTATCTATTTAACCTAATTATAAAATCTAATATAAGTAATTTACTTACTTAGTATTAATAACTTATTAAGTAAAGTGTTGGTTACACTAAGGTGCCTACGCAGGTAGGATAATTCCGTAATATTAAAGTTAATAATAGATAGATAGCTAGCTAGGAAAGAGAGAGAAGAGAGGGAAGGTCTAGATAATAGAAAAGTAGGTGAAACCTATAAGTAAGGCGGAAGAGGGGGTGGCAAATTAATGTAGCTAATCACATCGCGTGCATCGCGCTAGACCTACTATTAGTCTAGTCTTTAGCTATGATTAAGCTAATGAAAATCTAAAGGATTTAACACTAGTAGTCTCTCTTTTTATCTATAGCTAAAGGAGCCTAAAAACGCAATAAAAATCGAATTAAAGGAAAGTATATATAAGTAAATCCCTTAATAGGAATTCGCTGCTCTAATTAGCCGTTGTGGTATTAGTTAATTAAATTAATCTATTAGTCCTTGTTAAGGCTCCTATCCCTTAATATTATAAGTCTCTTTACCTATCCTTTAATATAAATCATTAATTTATTTAAATTAATTAGAGAGGAAAGGGATAAATTTAGTAATGCCTTTATTATTACATCCACTAGATTATTGTTCCTATTAATTTACCTTACCTTGTAAATCTTATGCCTTTTGTATGATTAATAAAGGGCTATAATATTAATTATTAGTTTTTTCTTTTTTATTATTCCTAGCTTTATAAGGCATTTATATAATAAAAAGGAGTTAGTATAGAGGATCGTAGGAATTTAAGGTATCTTTAATTAGTCTATAATCTAATGTAAAGTTATGAAAATTACGTAGGCAATATCTACGCCTTAAACTATACTATATAATTCGGAGGCAAGCGTGCTATATGTAACTTACTTGCTCTTTATTAAGCTGTATGTAATAATATTACCTTTTACAATAAAGGTATTATTATCTTGTATTATCTTGTTGCTAATTACGATAATGTATCCAATCTATAAGCTTAAATCCTTGTTATTAGTAAGCAATCTATTTATAAACATAAAGAGCTTTGCTTCCTTAAGGGTTAAAGGTATATATTATAGTCCTTACTGCTAATTCTTAATTTGCTATTTAAGGCGTTTATTAAGGCATATAATATTATTAGTAGAGGGTTCTTAGTGTTAAGCTATGATTAATAGATTATAGGAAGCTTCTAGTTAGTATATAGTTATAATATAGCTTCCTTAGGCTTATTATTCTATGTAATCTTGCTTTACTATTAGAGATTAAGAATTAACTTCCTTAATCTTCTAACTTTAGCCTTTTAGGTTAAAATTAATAAGTTATTAGCGTTTTAGGTTAAGATATAGCTATTAAAAATAAGGGGATTCCTAGTGGTTAATTACTACTTTTCCTTAGTAGTAAACTTAGCCTTCTAGAGCTCTTTCTCTTCTTTTTAGAAGAAGTTATTATTACTTAGGCCTAATGTATTATTAGTTTATATTCCTATAATACTAAAGAGGTTCTTATTATTTAGCGCTATAATTAATAAGTAAGGATTATAGGTTAAAGTTATTATATTAAGGTTATCTCTATAATAATAAAAGTATATTACCTACTAGTAAGTTCTAGCCTCTGTAATCCTATAAAGAGGTTTAATTAATTTAATTATAGTTCCTTCTAGAAAGAGATATATAATTTATTTTAGTAATCTTATAATAATTAGTCTTATTAGCATTGTGTGTAATTAAGTGTATGCTTATATAATATTATAAATCCAAAGGTAGATGCCTCTTCTTCTTAATAATAAAGCAATAGCTATAATAAGTTATTAGCTTGCTTATTATATTGTTAGTGATTACGTTAAGATAAATTCCTTTCCCTTGTTATTATAGCCTTGTATAATAAGGCAAGATTTCTTGTATAGTAAGGCTATTCCCTTGCCTTTAATCTCTCTAACTATATAAGAATCAAAGATTCTATAGCCTCTGTGCCTTGCTAGGTTATATTTAACGAATTTAAAGATATCGCAAGCTTATAGGGCATTAATCTTAGCTTAAATAGACTGCTTAAAGGGTTTTCCTAGGGTTATAATCTTCCTTTCTTAGTGAAGTTAAAGAGTAAGGTTTTAATTAGCTTCTTCTTTTACTATAAGGAATACTATGCTTAGTATCCCTTTAGCTATAACCTCTTAAATAAAGGCCTTATCTTAGTCTTTATTAATAAGTATGTAAAGTTTAATTAGGTTAATATTCTTTTTAGAATTATAAGTTTTACCTCTCCTTACTTTTATTCCTTTAGGGTAAGGTAATAAGTCTTTAACTTACTAGCTTCCCCTTAGGGTTACCTAGGAATTATAAGCCTCTTCTATTAGCTTCTCTATACCTATAAATTAGACTATAAGGGCTTTTCTTAGCCTTCCTTACTTTCTTTTTAGTAATACCTATAGTTTTTCTTTTTCTTTTATTACTAATTCTTTTTTAGTAGTAGTAGTTAGTAGTATTATTATAGCCTCCTCTATATCTTAAGGCTTTATCTCCTGCTACTCTAGCCTCTCTATAATATATAGGTCTTTATAGTAGGGCTTTACTACTATAAAGTGGAATTTCACTAGGCTATAAGGCATATTAACTATATAAGTCTCCCTATTAGTAGTAATTAGCTTATAAGGGCTATACTAGCTACCCTTCTCTTTTTATATATATATATTAGCCTATAAAGGTAGCTAATATATAGACGCTATATTAGGACTATTCTAGGCTTTAAGGATATTATAGACCTGCTATAAAGCTATATAATAGCGGACCTTATTAGTAGCCTTCTAAATTACTTTAGTATATTAAATAATAAAGACACTAGGTAGTAACTTATCTATTATCTATAGGTAAGCTCTAAAGACTAGCAGGGTTAGTATAATTCCTTTAGGGTCTATAGAATTATTAATAGCCTTAATAGCTATTTAGAGGTGCTATTCTAGCGTTAGTTCTATGCTAATTAAGTTAGTGATAATATTATAAGCTTAGCACAAGGGTCTATGATATTTTTTAACCTTTCTAATGCTATTATAAGCTTTAATTAGTATCTTATTAGTCTTAATTAACATTAATTAAGCGTAATATTTAAATTTAGTAAAAGCAAAGTTATTACTAGCATTATAAACTATCTATTCTGGAGGTCCTAGATAGGTATTAATCTAGCACTCTTGGATGGTGTCCTAGATGTCTTAAGCTTTCTGCTTTTTTAGATTAAGAAATTAGGCTACTTAGAATAAAGTTGCCGAATTAATAATATAAAGCACTAGTTAACCGTTAATTTATATAATATTAATAATAATCTTATAGTTAAATTCGTGGTTATCTTTAATTATAAATTTAAATTAACTAGAGGCCTTACTATATATTTAGCAATAGTAGTAGACTTTAGTTAATTTCTTAATTACCTAGCGTTTAACTTTATAACTAGCTTATTAAAGGACCTTTGCAAGTTATTAAACAAAAGGGTAACTAAGCTAATAATGTAATTAATAAATATCTCCCTCTAAGAGATAGAAGGTAACTATTTCTTTTGCCTCTAGTAACCACTAAGGATAACCCTATTATTATACTATAGGCATAGTCTTATTGCCTTAAATAAGTATATTTATAAGGTTATTAATCTTAACCTATATCTTATTTATATTAGTAATTAAGAAAAGGAAGGGAGTAGCTATATTAAGGATGTAAAATTTAAGCTCTTTAAGTTTTGTAAGTATATAGATAATACCCTTTATAACTACTAATCTAGCACTAAATATAATAATTTAAGATTTACAGGGGATTACCTTTAATAAAGGTATTAATCTTAGTAAAGCTTTTACTTATGCCTCTCTTACACTTAATTTTCCTATAGCACTAGTATTAGGTATAATACCTCTAAAGACTTCTTTGGAATAGTGTTCTTTAGAGATATAGTAAAATAAGCCTTTATTATACTCTTATAGCTTGTAGAGCTTTTGCTTAAGGAATATATATTAAAAGGCTTAATTATTTAGGGTTATAAGGATATTAATATTAGTGGTATTATAGTTAGTCTGTTATCCGGAGTAGAAGAATTGCGTAATGCTTAGATATGCTATTAATAGTAGCTCCTTTACCTTATTATTATTATTATCTTAGGCCTTTATGTAGGCTGTAAGATATGATTCCTAATTCTAACTAGAGTTATTATTAGGCTTATTATTATCTTGCCCTTTATAGGAGGTAAGGAATGCCTAAAATCCCTTCTTTATAAGGGTTATATAATATATTTTACTAGCTTACTAGTAGTCTTTCTCTTTTTAATATTCTTTAGTGAAGTAGTTAGAGGACTAGTAGCTACTCTTACTATATATAAAGTAGCGCTTAAGGCTTAGCCTAGGGCTTTTTTTATAATAGCTTCCTCTACTATAGGATTATTATCTATACTAATAATTAGTAAATATAGCCTCTAGAGGGTCTCCTTATTAGTACTAAAGGTACTAAGAGGTTTTCTTATTTAATTCTATAATAGTAATTACTTTATAAAGGTCTTTAGTAAGACTTTTAAAGCCTAGGGAGTATATGTATTTAACTATCTAACATTCGGGTACACTAGCTATAGTATTTAATGCTTGCTTGTAAAGCTTAGTATTTACTATGTTAGAAGGGTATAGCCCTTTGTAGATTTTCTTTAGGTTTAATAATATAATCTTAAGATACTTAAGCTTACTTTTGTTAGGGTTCTTATTAATTATATTCTTTAAAGTTATGCTACTTTACTTATAATAATAGAATTATTAGTTACTTTCTGTTTTAAAGCGTTAATAAATATAAGTAATTATTTCTTTGTAAGAGTAGTTATTCCTAAAGAGGTAATTAAGGTAATACTATTTAGCATTACCTATTAATATAATAGGAAAGGCCTTCTAATAATGCGTTTAAGGGAGATTAATCCTATTACACTTATTCTTAAAGAGCGTAATCTTTAGTGTTAGGAAGTTATATAGCTTCCCGCTATAGTGGTTACTATCCTTATATATCTTTGTAAGCTCCGAGATCTTCTTTGTAATTTAATCTTTAGAGGGGAATTACTATAAAGGCATAATTTGTTATAAATAATAGTCTATAAGTTGTTATATATAATGATTATTAGGATAAAGTAATTAATTAGATTAGGATTATTATAAGGGCTTTTAGGGAGGTTTAGGGAATTATTAAGGTTAAGAAAGGTAGATTTCTAGGGTAAGTAATTAGGTTTAGGGCTAAGGCTTTAGGGGTTTAAAAGATTATAACTTTTCCTATAACTAAAGAGGTATTAAGGTTTAGTAAAGTACCTCTTTAAGAGATACTAGGATTAAATATCCTAGGCCTTGTTTAATAAGAATGCTATAATCTTATAAGGAATTACGTAGCTTTCTAATAATATCCTTATTTACTTTTTTAAAGGTGTCTTTAGACTAGCCTTTAAAGTCTTCTTAGAATAACTCCTAGAGGTTATTATCTCTCTAGCCTTAATGCTTACTAAGGTTAATAAACCTTGTAATCTAGTTATTAAGTTTGGGTTATATAGTAGTCTCTAGGTCTAGTTTAACAGGCTCTTTCTAGTCTTTTATAAGGTTGTTTATAAGCTATTATAAACGTGCTAGTAGTTTACTCTCTTATAGTCTTTTAAGAGAAATTATTTAAGCCTTACTATTACTAGTAGTAGTTCTTCCTCTTGTGGAAGGTCTAGATTCTAATTTTGCTATCTTATAATATCTAGGCTATAAAAGAAGATCTAAGGTGTTATTCTTTTGCTACTAATTAAGCTTATGTGTTTGCCTATTGCTAGGGTCTTCTTTTACACTTTAGGAGCGTTATTACTCTAATAAAGCTAGAAAGTTGTAAAAAACACAGAAAATCATAAAGATAGGAAAAACGGTGGAAAAAGTAGCAAAAGTAGTAATAAGAACAAATTAAATTAGGGTTAAGTAAAGTAATAGAAGTGCTAAAAGTAACTAGAAAAGCACTAGTAAAAATAATATAGAAGTAATAGAATTACTACTTCCTATTTTATATAAAAAGAGGGAAGGAGATAATCTCTCTTACTAATAAGCATAGGGTAAATAACACTAAGAGTAAAGGGGGTAAGAAATAAGTAGTAGATGCTTGTGGAGAGAGATTAAAGGTCTATTAGAAGAAGGTAATATATTAAGAGAAGTTATAGGTGATTTAGCTAGCTTAGCTAAGGTTATTTAACATTAGGTTTGAAATAAATGCCTCGCGGCAATAGATTTAGTTAGTTGGTTAGTTTTCTTGTGATAGACAATAAAATCAATGATTAATAATAATATCCTAGATAGATATAACAAAGTTATATCCTATAAGCCTAAGGGTTAATAAATTAATTCCTTAGAAGCCTAATAAGCCTATAACTAGGATTCTAGTCTTTTCCTTTAGCACACTTATGTAGTTATGCCTCTCTACTACAATAACTATTAATCTAGCGTAATAAGAGGTAGTGGCTATGATATCTATAGAAATATCTTTTCTTGTAATACCTAACTTATCTATAGTTATAAAGTTAACCACTAATTAGTGTTAGTTACACTAAGGTGCCTGCGCAGGTAAGATAATTCTATAATATTAAAGTTAATAATAGATAGATAGCTAGCTAGGAAAGAGAGAGAAGAGAGGGAAGGTCTAGATAATAGAAAAGTAAGTGAAACCTGTAAGTAAGGCAGAAGAGGGGGTGACGAATTAATGCAGCTAATCACATCGCGTGCATCGCGCCGGACCCACTATTAGTCTAGTCTTTGGCCACGATTAAGCCAATGAAGATCCGAAGGATCTAACATAAAGGTATATATATTAAAAGTAATAAAGTAGTAAGTATATAGCTATTTAAAGCTAGAGAGTAAAGGAGAGATTACTTAAAACTTTATAACTTTTATTTTATTATCCTAAGTAAATATAATAGCTATATACTTATAAAATAACTAGTAATATTAAACACTATTATAAGCTATATATAGTATACTTATATTAGCTAAGTAGCTCCTTTTTTAATTAAGAATAATTATATATTAAGGGGTAGTATATTAGGAGTATAAAGGCTAGGGAGTTAGGGATAGAATAGTTATATAATAAAACCCTTAGATAAGCCTTAGGTTATATAAATAACTAAGTAGCTATTAGATAGCTATATATATATAGTAAGGTATTTAAATAAGAACTACCTATAAGGTATATAAGAGATTAGAGTTTAAGACTTTTATATACTTACCTCTAAGTAGTAGCTCTCTAGCTATAACTAAGAACCTTAGCCTTCACTTTATTCACATCTCCCTAATCTAGTCGTGACACTTAAAGAGCTCTAGGAATATATTAATAATAACCTAAGGAAAGGCTAGATAAGACCCTTAAAGAGCCTAGCAGGCGTGCCTATCCTATTTATACTAAAGAAGGATAAAACACTTTAGCTATGCATAGACTATTAAGGACTTAATAAGGTAATATAGAAGAATCACTACGCTCTCCCCCTAATTTTAAAGATCCTTAACTAATACTAAGGGGCCTATTTCTTCTTAAAGATTAATATTAAGGACATATACTATAAAATTCGTATTAAAGAGGGTAATAAGTAAAAGATAGCTTTTTATATATATTATAGGCACTATAAGTACTTTATAATGCCTTTTAGGTTAACTAATGCCCTAGCTACCTTTTAAAGCTATATTTATAAGGTACTTTATAGGCTAGTTAACACTATTTATATAATATATTTAGATAATATCTTAATCTTCTCTAAGATAAAGAAAAAGCATACTAAATATATTAAGCAAGTCCTAGAATATATAAGGTTAGTAAAGTTATATATAAAACCCTCTAAGTGCTTTTTCTATAAAGAATTAGTAAAATTCCTAGGGTTTATTTTCTTTATTAATAGGATATTAATAAATACTTACTAGGTTAATATAATTAAAGAATAGAAGAAGCTAATAAGTTTTAAGAATATATAGTTATTTCTTAGATTCTATAACTTTTACTAATAGTTTATTTATAAATACTCTAGGATTATAGTACCTCTTTATATATTAATAAAGGGTAGTTAAAATAGTATTTAGATTAGGAGGTTTATATTTAGAGAAAAGGAGTAGCTAGTATTTAACTAGCTAAAAGATGCCTTTTAGTAAGCGCCTTTACTTTAATATTATAACCTAAGTTAAGTAGTGTATATTAAGATAAATACCTTAATTTTTATAATAATAGGAATCCTATCTTAGTAGGATAATAAGGGCTATTAGTATCTAGTAGCTTTTAAGTTAAGGAAGTTTATAAACACTAAACATAACTATAGTATAGCTAACTAAGAGTTACTTACTATAGTAAAGTTATTTAAGCACTAGTAATACTATATTAAAGGCATAAAAACACCTATAGAAGTCCTATTAGACTACTATAACCTATAAACTTTTATAAGGTAATAAAAGCTAAATAAAAGGTAAGTATAATAATATATATTCCTTTACCTTTCTTATTTTATAATTAAGTATAGACTAAGGAAAAGTAACCTTATAAATATACTATTAAGAAAGTCTAATTATAAGGGTAAACCTATATTAAATAAGGCACTCTTACTAAAGCTTTAAAGGAAAATAATAGTTACTTATATAGTAAAAGAAGAAGTATTAATATATTAAAGAAGTTATAGTATAATACTAGTCTTAAAGCTTACTAAGTTAATAGTAGCCTAGTTAAAAGGCTAGTTAGCTACTATAAATCTAGTAATAAGTTAGCTAAATAAGAGTAATTTTAAGGAGAAGGTAATATATATCTAAGATATTAGTATAGTATAAGTAGTTTAGGGAGCTATTATATTACTAAATCCTTACTAATCTATAGCAAATAAATTATTAGCATAACTACTATAGAAGGTATAGGACTAAAATCTAGATTTATAAAAGCATAAAGGTAAGGTTAACTTCTAAGTAAAAAGGAGGGGAAAAGCTAGTTTATAGTTATATAGTATAAAGGGTCTCCTAATATATAAAGACTAGGTAGTTATTTTATAGGAGCCTATCTTATAATAGAAGCTTTTATAACTACACTATAATAATTCACTAGTAAGTTACTTTAGAACTAAATACACTCTTAAGCTACTAAAATATTACTATTAGTAGTTAGTAATAAGTAAAGCTATTTTAGACTATATATCTAGCTATAAAGTATACTAGTATATAATAGCTAGAAGGCATTACCTATATAGAAGCCTTAAATTACTACTAATACTAAGGTAACTATAGGTAAAGATCTTAATAGATTTTATTATAGGATTACTACTAGTATAGCTAGGTAACTAAGAAACTAACATAATCCTAGTAATTATAGACTAATTTACTAAGTACTTTATTTTCCTTACTATAAAGACTATAATTAATATAGCTAAATTAGTAAAGTTATTTTATAAGGAAATTAAGCTTTAATTTAGGCTACTAGAGAGTATTATATCTAATAGAGAACTAGTGTTTATAAGCTAATTCTAGTTAAATATATATTACTTATTATACGTAAAGTAAAGGCTTTTAATAGTATTTTACCCCTAAACTAATAAGTAAATAAAGAGAATAAACTAAGTACTTAAATATTACCTATAATACTTTATTAAAGAAAACTAATAGCTATAGCTAAAGCTACTCCTAATAGCTTAATTTATATATAATAATACTATTAATAGGATAATAAGTTACTTCCCTAACTACGCTCTTATAGGCTATTTACCTAAGTTTTATTTAACTCTTAAGGATAAGAGTAAGGAAAGGAAAGTCCTAGAAGCCTATATATATATTTAGAAGCTATATAAGGTTAAGGAGAAACTAGTATATAACTAGGTAAAAGCTACTAAAGTATAAGTAATATATTATAACTAATAATACTAGCTATTAACCTTAAAAGAGAAAACTTAGTATTACTATTAGTAAAGAATATTAGACTTAAGGATATAAAATAAAAGCTAAACCTAAGATTTATTAGGCTATTTTAAATACTTAATACTATAAGTAAATAAGCATACTAACTAGTGTTACTTAATAAGTATAGTTAACTATATAATATATTTTACATTAGCCTATTAAAGCTATAGAATTACTAGGAAGATACCCTAGATAAAGAGATACTAATACCTAATCTTAAAGATAATAATAATAAGTTTAAAGTTAAAGAAGTTAGGGATTATAAGAAGACTTATAAAGGTAATAAATACCTAGTAAAATAGAAGGGCTAGCTAAGTAAATATAATTAATAAGTAATAGTAGAAGATATAGAAGGCACTTAATATATAATCTAGGCTTTTTATTAAAGTAAAATAAGTAAGAAGTATAGTAAAATATAAGTAAGTTATAAGTAATAAGGGATAAGGTAATTATAAAAAGGCCTAGCCTTATTAGCTACTATTACACTTTAATTAAAAACCTTATTAAACTATTTACTAAATAATAAAAGAAAATATACTTATAAGAAGAGGAGTTTTAAGGGAAACCCTTTTATAGTTACCCCTTATATATTAAAATAATACTATTATAAAGGAGGTACTTAGCGCTCTTACTTTTATCCTCCTAAACTATTACCTTTATTACCTAAAAAAACTAGTGCTTTACTACCCCTTAGGGTATAAATCCTAGGTTATAATATTATAGCTATAAAGTTATTTTTACCTTCTAGGAATTATAATATATAGTGTAATCTAGCTATAAAAAGTTAGTAAATATAGTAAAGAAGAAGTAATAACTTACTATCCCTAGGATAAGGGTAGGAAATATAGTAACTAAAAGTTACTAGTATAAAATAATATACTAATTATATATAGCTAAAGTAGCTTACCTAGAGAGTAAGTAAAGGTCTAGAGAACATATAGTAAGATATACCTAATAGACCTTAGTAGCCCTAGTTAAACTAAAGGAAATATAATAAGCTATATTAGTATAATTAAACCTTAAAATAAGGTTTAGATAATAAGTACTAAAATAGTAGTAAGTTACTTCTAAAAACATATAATTATTAGGGTTATTAAGGACTTAATTACTTAGGGTATTTATTAAAGTTTTTACCTAATTAAGAATAGTAAGAAGATTAAGGAAATCCCCTTATATAGTTAGTATTACTTAAAGAGATATAGGTAATTAGGGACTAAAAATACAGAGAAAGTAATATACTTACTATCTTATAAGTATTACTATGTTTAATATATTAGATATAATATTTTAAATACTTCCCTTTAGTAATAATACTTAGCACACTAGGGAATTAATAGTTAATCTAAGGGATATTAGGCTTAGATAGGGGTTCTTCTTAAAGTCTATATAACCTATATATAAATAATATATATAGCTACATCTTTTTAAATAGATATTAGGGATAGTAATAATAATAATGCTTTCCCTATCTAATTCTATTCTAATAATATAGTAAATAGCAAAGGTAAAGTTATAGTAACTAATAATATAATAGTATCTAGGAAAAGTTTACTATAGATAAGGAAAGGAAAAGTTAGTAATATAATAAGAAGTTATAAGTAAACTTATACTTAAGTGCTAGGTATTATTTATTATTATTTTAATATTACTATTACTTAGTAAATAGCTATATACTACTTACTAAAAGCTATTTAAAAGCCTAGCTAAAAGTAAGGGGGTAATTATAAGGCCTTACTTATAATACCTATACGCTAGCGCACACTAGGTAGGCATATTATACCCTAGGGCTAGGTTTATATAATACTAGTAAGCTACTAGCTATAAGCTAGTAACTCGCACGCATAACACACTTAGACCTAGCAAGCTTTAGTCAATATACGAGTGCCCCTATACCTCTTGCCTAGCTATCCCTTTGTTCTCATAGGTAATAAGTAAAAGATAGCTTTTTAATACTACTATAGCTATTTTAAATATCTTATAATACTATTTAGACTAGTAAATATACTAGCTACTTTTTAGAAATATATTAATAATACCCTTAAGGGACTTATAAATAAATTCTATATTATTTACCTTAATAATATTCTAATATATAGTAGTAACCCTATAAGATATATAAAGTATATTAAAAGTATACTAAAGTAACTTTAAGATATAGTCCTTTATATTAACCTTAAAAAGTGCTAATTTTCTATTAGGTAAGTAAAATTCCTAGTTTTTATTATATTTAAAAAGAGTATTAAGATAAAACTATTATAGGTTAAAGCTATTATAACCTAGCTAATACCTTATAGTATATTTAATATTTAATTATTCCTTAGGTTTATAGGTTTTTACTAATACTTTATAAAATAGTATAGTAAAGTAGTAGTTTTACTAATAAACTATTTAAAAGGTATTTAGCTAGTAAAGTTTAAGCTAAAACTTAGTAAACTAGTAGTATTTAAAGAACTTTAAAAGAAGTTTTAAAAGATACTAATTTTAGTGTATTTTAACTTACTTTACTTACTAAGAGTAAAAATAAATATATCTAGTTATATAATTAAAGCTATACTTATAATATTAGTGCTAGGTAACTAGCACCTAGTAATATATTTTTAAGGAAGTTAACTAATATTAAACTTTATTACTTAATACCTAATACTAAGTTATTAGTAATCTAAGAGGTATTTTAAGCCTAGAGATATTACCTTATATATTTTTCTTATTAGATTATAGTTATTATAAACTATTTAAATTATAAGTACTTAGCTATAAAGCTAAAGCTAACTAGTAAGTAAGTAATAGTATTAGATAAGCTTTATTTATTTAATTTTAGAATTAAATATTATATAAGTAAGTTAAACCTTACTAATACCTTATTAAGAAAAGTAAATTATATTAGTAAAAAGTATAAGGCAAAGGTATTAACCTTATAGCTACCTAACTTCTTATTTAAATTTAATAATACTAAGTAATAGGAATACTATATAAATAATAGTGCTATTATAGGTTTTAGTATTATATTACTTAGTATAGCTAATATTTTATTATAAAAATACTATAATAGCCTTACTAGCCTCTAGGGTTTTAAGAAGTTATAACTTAATTATATTATTAAGAAACCTAATAGTCTAGTAAAGCCTAGTAGTAGTATATAAACTAGGTTTATTAATTCTAAGTAATAAGGTTATACCTTATTTATATTTATTAATATTTCTATAAGTCTAGTAAGCCTATAGGTTAGAAGTCTAGCTAGGTTAGTAGCTAGTAAGTAGTATAAGTACCCCTTTAAAATATTACTTATTTATAATTTATTTATAATTTATTTATAAGTCTATAAGCATACTATAAGCTAGCTACTTATAGTAGTATTATAGTAAGAATATAAGTAATCTAGTAAATCTCTTCTAAGTTTATATATAACACTTATTTTATATATATAGAATTAGAGGCTTTAATTTAGGTTATATTATTTTAAGTATAGTAAGGTAATAACTTTATTATAGGTTATAAGAAGTTACTTAAAAGTAGTAACCTAGAAGTATTATAAATATAGTCTATTAGGCTCTCTAAGCTATTAATATTTAAGAATTAAGTTTTTATTTTAGCTAGTATAAGAAAGGAAATTTTATTACTTACTTATAATAACCTAGTAGTAAGCTACTAAGGAGTTAGTAAAACCCTTTATTATATTATAAACTAGTATTACTAGCTATTAATAAAGAAAGACACTAAGTTATATATATAAACTTATATAAGCTATTAGACTTTAAAGCTAAGGCATTATAAACCTTATAGTAAGCTAGTAGTATTACTAGTGCTTAATTAGCTTTTTTAAGAATTATTAATAGATTTTATTATAAGGCTACTACTTATAAGAGATATAAATTAGACTTATAATATAATCTTAGTTATTATAAACTATTTTATAAAATATAGTATTTATATCCCTATTTTAACATAATTAACTAGTAATAAGTTAGTTACTATATTTCTAGAATATATTTTTAAGGACTATAGTACCTTAAAAGGTATTATTATAAACTATAGTTTAATATTTACTAGTAGGTTTTAAATAACCTTTTACTACCTTATTACTACTAAGTAATAACTAAGTATTATATTTTACTTATAAATAAATAAGTAAATAAAATATTTAAACTAAGTTTTAAAGTATTATTTAAGAGCTTTTACTTACATTAATTAAACTAACTAAGTAAATAACCTATTAATAGTATAGTTTATATATAATATAAGTATTTACTTAACTTATAGCTATACCCTAGTAAAGGTATTATAAGGTTATAACCCTAAAGGCTTATAGTAAGTAGTTATAAATATTCTAGTAGTAAATAACTAGGTAAAAACTTAAGTAATTATACTAAGAGATAAATATATAATAATTAAGTAGTTTCTAAGTAACTTATAAACCTAGTATATAAAGTATTATAATAAGAAGTAAACTTTAATAAAGTTTAAAGTAAGTAACTATATCTTATTATTTATAAAGAATATTAACCTATAGTAATTTAGTAAGAAGCTAAGTATAAAGTACTTAGGCCTTTATAAAGTTAAAAGGTAATTAAAACTTATAGATTAGTATACTAATTAAAGCTATTACCTAGTATATAACTATATAATATTTTTAATATTACTAATCTTAAACTATTTATAAGGGACTTAACTAGTGTAAAAGATATATTCTTACTATAAGATAATATTATAAATAATAAATAGGAGTTTAAGGTTAAAAGAATTATCTTATATTATTATAATAAAAGATATTAGAAATACCTAGTTAAATAAAAGAGCTATAATACTTTAAAGAATTTATAAGTTAAAAGAAGAGATTTTATTATAATAAATATTATTAATAATTATAAGTAATAACTAAGTAACTAGTTTATAAATATAAAGGTATATTTAGTAAAGATTAAATAGTAATAGTAATATATAAAAAAAAACTAGATAATTTCTTAGATAATTTACCTTATAGCTACCTAGCACTATTTACTTTATATTTATATTAGGCCCTAGCCCCTAGTATTATTATTTTTATTCCTAGGCACTAGGTTAGTAATAAGGCCTTAGGTAAGGGATTTATTCTTATTATTAGAGAAATCCCCTCCTTATATATATATATATAAAGCTTATCTAAAAGGTCTAATAACTTAATATAAGTAAGAAGTATAAGTATATATATAGTAAGCTATTAGTAAGTTAGTAAGGCTATAAGTAAAAATATTAGAAAACTTACTAAGGGAAGGTTTTATATAATAAAGTATAAGCTATTAAAGATATTAATCTAGACTTCTAAATTAATAGTATTACTTAGTAGTAATATAGTAATTCTTTCATTAGAATTAGCCTCTTATATAACCTCTATAGTTAGCCTTACTTATTTAGCCTAGCTATACTTATTAGTATTCTTTATAAATAAAAGTATATTATAAAGTTTATATTTTATATATATTAAGCACTAGTAATATATTAGTATATATATTATTTACGCTAGTTAGCTCTATAGATAGCTATTACTAGTACTCTTAATACTAAGTTAAAAGGGAAAACCCTATACTAGGAAGAAAAACCCCTTATATTTATGTATAAGTTAGTGCTAGCCTTATAATAGGTTTACGCTACTTAGTGTATTTCCTATTATAAGTATTTATTACTAGCTTACACTAGCCTTATCTTATTAAAAAAGAAAAAAAAAGGAAAAATATATAAAATAAGTATTTATAGGCTTCTTCTAGTCTTATTTTAGTATAATAATAAGCTTACTCTAGGTCCCTTTGCTTTAGGCTAGGGTAAAGTAAATCTAGGTTTATAGTGTTAATTTACTTCTTATTTACTTTTATACTAACTTTTCTATAGCCTTACTTTTTAGCTAACTCTAGCCTATTACTACCTTATACTTCTAATAAAGTTAAAGTACCTAGTTTTATTTAATTAGTATAAGGGAAGGGTAATTATAGTCCTAGACTAGTGTAATCCTAGGTTAAGATTACTTATATATTATTAGCCTTATTAATTATATTA
Organism: Epichloe typhina subsp. poae; assembly: GCA_030389615.1. NCBI lineage: Eukaryota > Fungi > Ascomycota > Sordariomycetes > Hypocreales > Clavicipitaceae > Epichloe > Epichloe typhina. Next base: position 3,475,073 of record CP098316.1, on the reverse strand, counting down.
TACTTTATTTTTAAGTAAGTTATCTAAATTATCCCCCCTTTATAAGCATAAAAGAGCTCCCCCCTTAGGGTCCTAGTCTCTTTTTTCTCTTTATATTAGACTTCCTATAGGTTTTTCCTTTTTTCTAGCTATCTAAGGCTTTTCTAGGCTAGGGTTAGGTTATTTGCTAATATTTACTATAGATTTAAGTTAAATCTAATATAATACTACTAGAAGCTATAAGTACTTTAGTATTACTACTTATCTAGCTTTAATTTACCTAGAAATTTACTAAGTATAAGGACTTCCTAGGGAAGTCTATAACTAAGAAGTAATACGCTTAAGTCTTAGAGAAAGGCCTATCTATAAGTTATATTTGCCTTTATTCTAGGCCTAGTCCGCTGCTAATCCGCTTACTAGCTTAGTAAACTAAGAGAGATTTAGTGTGTTTCTTACAAGTCTTATTTAATTTAGGACTATAAGCATTAATGCTATATTATTATTAGTAAGTTAGTCCTATTCTAGCTTAGAAGTAGGGCTAACTCTCTAGATAGGGGTAGCTACTAACGCGTGTTTTAACTACTAGGTTTGAAATTGTTAATATTATTAAGTAACAATCATCTCTATTCTAGCTTAGATCCGTATCTAATCCGCCCGTTTTCTTAGCCAAATTTGTCTAGCCAGCGGAATGAGCACCGGTGGTTAGTTAAGACCCAGGAGTAATATATTAGTAATAACCTAAGTTATAAGAATAAATATATATATATATTATTAAGAAAGTAAGAATTATTATTAAAGATAATATAACTATTAATATACTTAAAAAGTACTTAGTATAATTTTATAAAGTAAGTAAAGTATTAGTAATATATTAGTATAAGTATAAGTAATAAAAAAGGGAAAATATACCCTTAAATAGTCTTTATTATTTTATATATAATAAGTATATTTTATTAAGTTACTTATATAAGTTAGTAGTAAAGTTATACTTAAGGAGTTAGTATACTTAATTAAAGTAAATTTACCTTTAGTAATATACTATAAAATAATACTATTACTATCTTTAAGAGTAATAGCTTATATTACTACTTACTATATATAGTATATATAAGGAATTTTTATACTACTAGTACTACTAGCTATAAGTTAGTAAGATATATATTAAGAATTAAAGATACTATTTTTATATTAAAAAATTTAAAGCTATTTATTTCTTAGAAGATTTTTAAGAAAATATTTAAAAGGTTTTCTTAGTTATTAAAGAATTTAATAAAATAGAAGTACTATATTACTTAAATATAATTTACTATTAGTAAGTTAGTAATAATATACTATAAGAATATAAGTATAAAAAGTAAAGTAACTAATATTTTAGTATTTAAAAGGAATTAAGTGTTTAAGTAAGATTAAATATAAATAATAAAATAATACTATAAAATATTAGTAATTACTATAATAGTAACTATAAAGCTACTAGGTTATAGGTAAAGGTAACTTATAATATTAAAGAAAAATATAAAGGAAAAGAATATATAAAAGTAAGGAAAAGTAAGCCTCTTTTATATTAGCCTTAGACCTTTAAGTAATTTATATACTATATATAGCTAACCTAGAAATTATAATATTTATAGTTATAGCTATTATTAGTAAATATATATATATTATTTACGCTAGTTAGCTCTATAGATAGCTATTACTAGTACTCCTAATACTAAGTTAAAAGGGAAAACCCTATACTAGGAAGAAAAACCCCTTATATCTATATATAAGTTAGTGCTAGCCTTATAATAGGTTTGCGCTACTTAGTGTATTTTCTATTATAAGTGTTTATTACTAGCTTACACTAGCCTTATTTTATTAAAAAAGAAAAAGAAAGGAAAAATATATAAAATAAGTATTTATAAGCTCCTTCTAGTCTTATTCTAGTATAATAATAAGCCTACTTTAAGTCCCTTTACTTTAGGCTAAGGTAAAGTAAATCTAGGTTTATAGTGTTAATTTACTTCTTATTTACTTTTATACTAACTTTTCTATAGCCTTACTTTTTAGCTAACTCTAGCCTATTACTACCTTATACTTCTAATAAAGTTAGAGTACCTAGTTTTATTTAATTAGTATAAAGGGAGGGTAATTATAGTCCTAGACTAGTGTAATCCTAGGTTAAGATTACTTATGTATTATTAGCCTTATTAATTATATTATACTTTATTTTTAAGTAAGTTATTTAAATTATCCCCCCTCTATAAGCATAAAAAAAGCTCCCCCTCCTTAGGGTCCTAGTCTTTTTCTTCTCTTTATATTAGACTTCCTATAGGTTCTTTCTTTCTTTCTAGCTATTTAAGGCTTTTCTAGGCTAGGGTTAGGTTATTTACTAATATTTACTAAAGATTTAAGTTAAATCTAATATAATACTACTAGAAGCTATAAGTACTTTAGTATTACTACTTATCTAGCTTTAATTTACCTAGGAATTTACTAAGTATAAGGACTTCCTAGGGAAGTTTATAACTAAGAAGTAATACGCTTAAGTCTTAGAGAAAGACTTATCTATAGGTTATATTTACCTTTATTCTAGGCCTAGTTTACTACTAATTTACTTACTAGCTTAGTAAACTAAGAGAGATTTAGTGTGTTTCCTATAAGTCTTATTTAATTTAGGACTATAAGCATTAGTACTATATTATTATTAGTAAGTTAGTCCTATTTTAGCTTAAAAGTAAGGCTAACTCTCTAGATAAGGGCAGCTACTAATACGTGTTTTAACTACTAGGTTTAAAATTATTAAAATTATTAATATTATTAGGTAATAATTATCTCTATTCTAGCTTAGATTTATATCTAATCCGCTTGTTTTCTTAGCTAAATTTATCTAGCTAGTAAAATAAGCACTAGTAGTTAGTTAAGACCTAGGCTTCTATAGCTAATAGGGGTAATATAAGTCTGCTCTAGCTTAGTAATAGTTCTAGTCTAGCTCTAATCTCTCTTAATAAGTCCTAGAAGGCTTCTAAGACTAGGTTAAAAGGCTTTATACTAGTAATTAGGTAAAAAAGAAATAAAGCACCTTAGTAGTAAGCCTAGACTAGGCTAGTTCCTTAGAGAAATAATATACTAAGCTTATTTATTAGCTTATATACCTTAATATATATATAGTAAAAATAAACTATCTCTTACTTACTACTATCCTTATAAAGTCTTATAATAAGGTAGTAAAGAATGCTATTCCTATCCTAAAGAAAAAATAATATAGTAGCTTAATTTTAGTTTAAAGTAAGGGTAGTAATAAGCTAGTAGGATATATAATACCTAGAGTTTATAGTTAAAATTAATCTAATAATAGTTCTAGATATAAATATTCTTTATTATAATTATAAATTATAAAATTAGTCCTTTCTCTAGCCTATCTTTATGCTTATACTATTTATTTTATCCCTTACACTAGATTTATAATTAGGAGGTTTTTATTTATTAGTAAGGTTAACCTAGGTCTAGTAGTATTTTAAGTTATTTTATAGCTAGCTCCTATACTAATAAGTAGTATTAGAGTTATCTTATACCTAGGAACTATTTAGCTAGATATTTTGCTTTTTAAGGTTTATTTAAGGCTAGCCTTACTTCCTATATATTAGTAAGCTAATACTACTAAGGTTACTTATAGTTATATTTACTATAATTAACTAGTATATAATATTAGTTTTCTATAGCTTAGCTATAGTTATATAAGGGCAAAACTACCCTAGGAACCTTTCTTTAGAATAGGAATTTATTTAGGCCTATCTTTCCTATATATAATTAGATAATTATTAAAGAAATATATTTATTTATATTAGTGTAAAATTCCTAGATTTCCTTTAGATTATAGAAAGGTAAGTAGTCTTTAGTTAGTTCTCTAATATATTTACTCTAGGCTAGCCTCTCTTTATTATACTAGTTCTCCTAATATCTTTTCTATTCCTTATATAGGTTTATATCTAGCTTATTATTAATAAGTAAGGGTTTTCTTCTATAGTATAGTACTATTACTACTAAGTTAGCTATAGCTTAGATTATCCTTACTATCCTATTACTAATAATTTTATTCTTAAACTTTTACTTTATCTTATTTAAGTAAAGGTTAAGGGGGGATATAAGTCTTAACCTCTAGTTATATAATAGGCATAGCCTTAAACACCTTTATAATAATCTAGAGGTAGGCTAATTAGTTTACTATAAAGCTTTTACTACTTCTCTTAGTTTTTCTCCCTTCTTAGTAAGAGTATAATAAGTACTTACTTTATAAGTAAGAATAAGCTAAACTACTTATATATATAAAAGTCTAGTATCCCTAAAGCTATATCCCTAGGCTAATACTACTAGCTTAGAGAATATAAGCTACTACTAGGCTAATTTACCTTTAAGGATATTTCTATAAGCACTCTAGTTAAGTTTCTTATTAACCTATACTCCTAGGAACTTATATAATTCTATAGGCACTATCTCCTTTACCCTAAGCTAGACTCTAGTCTATAAGGGTTTATAGGATTTACTAAAGTATATAAGTTTAGTTTTAGCTAGGTTAAACTTAACTTTTACTTACTTTACTTATTCCTTATAAATCTTCTATATAGCTTTAAGTCTCTTCTAAGTCTATACTATATTCTTACTAAAAGCTACTATATTTATATTATTTATAAATCCTATAGTTACTATACTTAGAATAGCCTAGAGATAAATATAAAGCTTTACTAAGTAAAGTAAGAAAAGGATTAAGAAGAGGGGTAAACCTTATAAAGTACTAGCCTTAATTATAAATAGTCTAGAGAGTCCTTTATTAAAGCTAAGCTAGCTTATTCTATTTATAAGGAAGCTTTATATTACTATTATTAGCTATTATAAGACTTCTATTTTTATAAGTAAGTATATTAAGTATAAGTAGCTAACTTTATTAAATATAAAAATATATTTATTTACACTAGTAAGGTAATACTGCCCTTACCCTAGGCCTCTCTAATGTATTTTATAAGGACTTTTATTATAGTTTTTATTAATTTATTTATCCTATTACCTATCTAGAGCTTAGGGAGTAGTCCTTTTACCTTAGCAAAGGCTATAAGTTACTTTACTATTATTACTTTTATAATCTTTCCTACTATATTAAGTAGTAAGATTAGTCTTTATATATTAGCTCTCCTTATTTCCTTAGTAGTTTTACTAGGTTTCCTAATTACTATTACTCTTATAGTTTAGAAGTAAGCTAGGAAATAGCCTATTTCTAGGACTATATTTAGAAGCCTAGCTATAGTATCTTTAGCTAGGTTATTATAGGCTTTAATAAGGCCTGCTAGGAGTTTATTATCTTCTAGTACCTTTTAACTAGCTATATTTACTAAGATATTATTAATTTTCTTTTATTTAAATTATTCTTTATTTAGTAATAGTATATTTTCTAGCTCTAGGAAGGAGAGGTCTAGTATATATAAGAGATTTACTATTAGTTTAAGGAAAAATCTTTATACTAGTACACTAGCCTTATCTTTATATGTAATAGCTAGGTTAAGGTTATTTTTACCTCTTTCTAGCTTAGGGAGCCTAGGGAGCTCTAGGGGGGCCTAGCTTTAAAGCTAGGCTTATCTCTTAAGCCTCTAGACCTCTTTATTCTTTTCCTATATATTAGCCTTTTATAAGGTATCCCTTTATATGTTTCTTTTCTCTTCCCTAATAGTATATTCTTAGTCCTTATTTACCTTAGTATAGGCTTACTAGTTTATATTAGTCCTCTAGTATCTTTATTATCTTTTAGCTTACCTTACTTTACTAACTATCTCTTAGGCTTTCCTTAACTACTATACCTCTAAGCTAGGGAGTCCCTAGGCCTTCTTTAGGACTACCTTATTTATAATCTATTATAAGCTAGTAATAAGCTATATTATATAGTTATTTATTCCTTCTTTATTATATAAGTCTAGTATATTTTTAGGCTAGAGTATTACCTTAGCCTCTGCCTTTATATATAGTTAGTTTATAGCTTCCTATATATATCTAAGGACTTAGGGGGTAGCTTCCTACTATTTATTAAAAATACTAATTAGCTATAGTATATAGTTAGATCTAGGGAGGTCTTTAGCGCTATTATAGTAAACTCTAATATCTAGCATAGCCTATGCTAGGTTAATAATACTATCTTTATTATTTTTATATTATCTTATAGGTTTACCTTAGGGGTAATAATTCTAAGCCTTTACTAGTTTATAAACTAGTAATTTATTTACTTTATTAGTTTTCCTATCTAGCTTATCCTAGAGGGGTATTTTTAGTTAAAGTTACCTATAAATACGCTTTAGTTATAGGGCTTTTCTAAGTTAATTATGTAAATAGGGGTGTTTTAGTTATTACTATATCCCTTTAAGTAAAGGGAGTAAATATTAATTCCTTATAGTTTTACTAGTAACTAGTTAGTTTCTCCTTAGGCTAACTATAATTTTACTTTATATTTCTTATTTATATATACTATATTCTATTTATTATAGTATATAAGTTAGAACTAGGTAAGGCCTAGTACTAAGGGCTATAGGTTTCTTATATATTCCTATTCTTAGATTATAATTATGTCTATATTAGTCTAGTAATAAAGCGCTATATATACTAGTTTATTTTTCTTATTTATATTCTAAAAAGGACTTATAATATTATTATATTAATTAGGGGGTTATTAGTCTTTACTATCTTATACTAGTTCTAATCTAGCTTTAAGTTACTTTACGTACTATCTTATACTTCCTAATCTTAGTTATTTAGCACTTTACTTTATATTTATAAGTCTTTCTCTTTTCCTACTTACTATAATTATTAGCTCTAAGGCTATACTAGTCCTCTCCTAAGGCTAGGTTAAGCTTTTACTTAGGGAGTAAGTAATAAAGTAAGAGAGTTACTTAAGGTATTTTACTTTAGTAGTATTTTACTTCTTTTTTAAGATAAGGTAGTCTCTTAACTAAGCTAGATATAGTCTAAAGTATAAAATATAGTTTTCTTTTACTTATTTATCTTTTATTAAGTAAGAGAATTCCCTATCTTTATAGTAGCTAGCTTTATATTAGCTATACCTTAGCATTACCTTATAAAACTTAGCTATATATTCTATCTAAAAGTAATTATAGTACTATTAAGGTTATAAGGTCTTATTATATAGTTTAGTTTAGAAAAGCTTTACTTTAAAGACTATTTTATCTTAGTATATTTTATTAGTGTCTTTAACTTTAGCTAGGCCTAGTATTAGGGTAGTTCTTTAGGCACCCTTACCCTAGGGTTATCTTGCTATTACCTTAACTATATTTACCTTATTAGCTTTTCCTATTTTAATTACTAAGTTCTTAATAAAAGTATATTTAATTAGAAATCCCTTAATAATTACGCTAAGTATATAGTAATAAAGGGCTACCTCTAGCCTAAATACCTTAGTAATTTATTTTTAGTTTTCCTTATATTAAGTAGTATTCCCTTTAAAGATAATAATTATATCTTTACTAAGGAGTCTTCTAGCTACTACTACTATAGTTTAGCCTATAGCTTTATTTACTACTATTACTATATCTTCTACGCCCCTAGACTAAAGTAATTCCTAGATAGTATTCCCTTTAATAAGTACTTCTTATTCTTACTTACTAGGGATTTAAAAAGGAGAGGGTAAGGTATTTAATTATTTAGAAGCTAGGCTAGTAGTAATACTTACCTAGGTTAAAGTATTACTTCCTTTAGTTTTTTCTTTAATAACCTCTTTAATAGCCTATTTAAGGGCTTCTTTAGTAATATAAATATTACTATTATTATAGTTTATTACCTTTATTTTAGCTTAGGTATAGTCCACTACCTATCTAGTAATAGCCTTAGTAATACACTATACCTAGTTAACTTTATTACTTAGGATAAGGTTTATGATTTTATTATAAAATTTTATATTATCTAGGTATTTAAATTAGATCTAGCTAGTCTTTAGGTTATTCTTATTACTTTAAATATTAAACTATCCTATTCCTATGTTTAGGTAGTAGTAGCTTTATACTAGCTCCCTTTCTCCTAAGTTAATTACTATTAGCATTATATTCACACTTTTACTACTAGCTTTATTATAATATAATATTATAGAGGGGGGTAAATAAAGGCAAGGAATTTAAATATTAATATGGTTTGTATTTTAGAGGCGATTCTAGACCTTTAGAGCGGTGCGGAAGTTTATGCGAAGGTTTTAGTAAATATATATACTAGCTATAAACTCCTAGTAAAAATAATATAATATCCTTAATATTAGATAAAAGCTTATTTATTTTAAATAGTATATAGTACCTTATTTATTTAACCTAATTATAAAATCTAATATAAGTAGTTTACTTACTTAGTATTAATAACCTATTAGGTAAAGGTATATATATTAAAAGTAATAAAGTAGTAAGTATATAGCTATTTAAAGCTAGAGAGTAAAGAAGAGATTACCTAGAACTTTATAACTTTTATTTTATTATCCTAAGTAAATATAATAGCTATATACTTATAAAATAACTAGTAATATTAAATACTATTATAAGCTATATATAGTATACTTATATTAGCTAAGTAGCTTCTTTTTTAATTAAGAATAATTATATATTAAGGGGGTAGTATATTAGGAGTATAAAGGCTAGGGAGTTAAGGATAGAATAGTTATATAATAAAACCCTTAGATAAGCCTTAGGTTATATAAATAACTAAGTAGCTATTAGATAGCTATGTATATATAGTAAGGTATTTAAATAAGAACTACTTATAAGGTATATAAGAGATTAGAGTTTAAGACCTTTATATACTTACCCTTAAGTAGTAACTCTCTAGCTATAACTAAGAACCTTAGCCTTTACTTTATTTATATCTTCCTAATCTAGTCGTGACAACTAACTACAAACAAATACTCTGCTCCTCTTATAAATTTGCGTGGAAAGATACCTCTTCCGTTTTAGGCCTAGTTACTACTGCATGTGAACGTGTTAATAAATTAGCTAGGATACCTAGAGCTCTAGGGTCTAATTTTAAGCTAGGGTTTGCAACTATATTGCATAAAACAGATGGGTTTAGGAACTAGATTATAGAAAACGGGGATAGTTAGAGGAATATCATTGTTATTTAGATATCAAACACACACGAGTTAGAACCGTGTACGTAGCATAACATATCGTAGTAGGGTTTTCACCTAACTAGGCAACTAACTAGATAACTAGCAACCTAGTATGGTTTTCCTACTACAAAGCAATATCACCGTAGGAGTACTAGTTAAGAGCATAAATTGCCATGTAGTGTAAATAATATATATATATATTAACTAGGATATGATAATAGTAAAGATAAATATATTAGAAGTGCCTTTATAGACTAGTTATAATTGTAGTGCGCTATGTACCTTTTAGGTATAAAAGTTAGCTGCTGTCTGCACCTCTGATTAATCAAATTGAACGCTTTTTATTATCTATTTACACACCTACCTGACAATAAGTTGCACTGTGGGTTGTCCCTGCTAACTCAGCAGAGTTTTCGTGGATCACACCCCAAAGTCAATTGCTCAATATTCACAATCTTGCGCCATCTCTGAACCCCTTCTCTTCGTCTCCCCGTCTCGCCTATTTCCCACCTCCCATTCCAGTTCTTTGCTATTCCCTGCGTCATCATCGAGGGGCCGTATTGCAAATTCCACAAACTGTGCCTCCCGACGTGAGACGCATTCCTCGACACTACCACATCTTACTCAGACGGCTCGCTCGCTTGTCATCAGCCACAAGCAAGCACCGTGAGCACAGAAACTTTCTGTTAGCCTGTCTCGCACCTTTTATCGACACTTTGACACGCTTCGACCAGGAACAAAGAAGGCCTTCCTTGTCTTGCAAGTCGCTGGCGCTCCCACCCGCCCTCTGCGCATAACACCTCAAGTCCAGATCGCTTGCCGCCACTGCCTGGCATCCTCGCATCGTCCATTCAGACAGCATCGTTGCTGCTCACTGGCCCTTACAAGCATTCGACGGCTACTTCTTGCCCTTGGGCCAGCCTGCAAGCAACAAGAGTGGCCACTCGCAATCTGGTACTGCCCAACTCAAACACGCCATTCGCCCAAGCAGCAATATACCCCCGGTATTGCTGCCAAAAATGGTCTCCTTTTCGTGCGAGGTAAAGTTGATGCCCCATGCTGCTTTCTCGCTGCCATTCCTGTCCACACCCAGGTTGGGATTTGGGCTCATTCCACCTCTTCCACCCCTACCTCCGAGTGCCTATCCCACCCCTCCCCCTCTTCTCACTCAGAAGCCCATGACACCACACGCCATCGCACCTTGACATCACTACCGCCGCAGTATCAAAGACATGCACCCACCTGCACTGAACTTGCCAGTATTCTCCTTCGTCTCTGTTCAAGCACCACTAGTTTTCCCTGTCGAGAGGTTCCCTTTTAATGCTCGGCTGATCCCCTGGCCCACTTGATTGTCTCTGATCACACCCTCCCCCTTTCTGTTTCCTGCTCAAATACCAAGCAAACACCCCAACATTCGTTCTATTCACTCGTATTCTCGCCTTATGTGTGCTTTTTCTGAATGACAGCTAATTCAACTTGCGTCCGAATCAACAGGCGTGTGGTGACGTCTTGACCAAAAAGAAACTCGATCCTCACCGCAATCGCTGCCAAGGAGCTACATTTACGTGCATCGACTGCATGGTTCACTTTCAAGGAGTCCAGTATCGGTCCCATACTGTACGTGCTACTCCCACTTGCATCTCGCGCCGCGCATCATGCACCTGAAACTTGAAGAGGTGGCAAAGTCTAATATGGGAAGCAATAGTCTTGCATAAGCGAAGATCAGAAGTATCAAGGTGCATTGTATAAAGAGAAGACGAAGAAGCAAAAGAATAACAACAACTTTGACAAACCTACCGAAGGCCAACAAAACGGACGATCCAAGAACATGTCGCAACAGGCCTACGTTGAAGACATCGGGGACGATCGGGCGTACGAACCTTGGAACGATTCGCTGGGGCAAACCGATGATGAACGATCTCCTGCCGAAGCCCCTCCCGAAGCACCTACGCCACCGGCTGCTGCTACAGAAGATCATGTCAACGTCTTCGACTTCCTAGTCGCCACCGGCCAGACCCCGAATGCATCTAATATGAATCTCGCGGTGGAGCAGCACGGCGCAGATGTTGGCGAAAGCACGTCATTGGTTCGTTATGAGTACGAAGCTGATAAGTACCTCATGGAAGATGATGAACCTTTGATTCAATATGGTGCTGGTCCCGTCCCTGCGAATGGCGCCTTTGTAACACCCGCCCCAAAGACCGAACGACGACGGAGCAAGGACAGAGAGCTTAAGAGGGACAAGAAGCGCAAGCGCCTCCACGTTGATGTTCCTGGCGATCAAGTCATGACTGATGCCCCCCCTGTTCTCCACTCAGGACTCACCGGAGGCTTAAAGGGATTAATGCGACCCGTCTACCCACCCTCCCCCGACTACTCCGGAGGCGACGCGAACGAAAATTCTCCTGCGAGCCCGTTGAAAAAGACCAAGCACTCCAAGCACTCCAAAGGCGGCCAAATCAGCAATAGCCTGTTTGACATGATCACCGGGGGCGTCAAGAAGTCCTCAAGGAAGAAGTCGAAGAAGCACTCTCATCGCCATGGTGACAAGAAGGACCCGAAGCTCATCGAGTTCAGACCACAATCCAAGGATGGCAAGGCCGGTGGCGCCGACGGCCAGATGGTTGTATTTAAGCCGCGCGCAGACGCCTTCCTTTCTTTTGTGAACAAAGGACCCGAGAGCGAGAAGGGCTGTAGCATGAACAAGACTCTGAAGCGATTCCACCGGGAGCGCCAGGCTTCCGGCTCCAGCATGGCCAAGGCGAAAGAGGAGAAGGAGCTCTGGCGTACCCTGCGCATGCGACGAAATGAGCGTGGTGAAATTGTTCTTTTCACCATTGAAGACGAGGATTAGACTTTGGCTACCATGCATGCGCATGACATGTCAGGTATGGGCAGAGCCGAGACGACAGTATTATTACAGCGGAGTTTTTGGAGTTTATAATTGGGCACACCTGGACATTTCACGATACCTGCATTGAGTTAGTCATAGACTGCATTGCGATTTCCCCCCCCAAGGGTTTTATATTATTTCATACGCCAGTCGGCGGGACTGGATATATACACAAGTTTTGTCAGCTTGGTTTGATCCCCTTCATTATTTTTTCTCTTGTTCCTTTTCGGATAAGGACATGAGCCACACCATAGGGTGAGGGCCCAAAAACAACAATGAACAGCTCATATGCATATACGACATTCTTCAAAAAAAAAAAAATTTCAGTGAGGATGGGGGGGGGATACAAAACAATTGTTTCTGCGAAAACAAAAGCACAGGATGTCGCTCAAACGGTCCCGGAAGCCAATTTTTTTCTGGGCAGTTGCGCGGAGGAGGAAGGGCTCAAGTTGGCCCTGGATGTAATAATTTGAGCAGTTAATGATACCATGGGAGGATATATGTCCATGCATCGCTTGAGAGAGCACTTGAAGTGACGTATTTTCTATCAATCATGTTTCCTGTTCTGAGAATGGGGTAAGATGAGGGGAAGCCAAGTCATTATTGATGTTAATTCCTTTCAATATCGCATTGTTTATGACGCTTGTATTTCTCTTTCCTTGTCCAAAACTCAAGGTCGGTCCGCCGGTCTGTTGGTCGGGTTGGCAGCACGATGAAAGGGCGGTATACGGTGTGATTTTTCTGTGCAATGTGGCCAGTTGCTGGACAAGCGGGACATGTATGAGAGCACAGTATTATCCGTTTTCCGGGTTTTGTTTTTCACGAAGGGGAGAAGGGGAGAAATAGGATGTAGTCGTTTACATGATGACCCTCAAGGGCAAAATGTGCTGGACCATGGCCTCTCTTCTGCACAGGGGACACTCGGGCTTCTCCCTCACCCAATCGCCTATACATTCCCAGCAGAAGACGTGGCCGCACTGGGTGGCGGACGGGTCCTTGAGCTCTTCGAGACACAGTGTACATTTGCGCTGCTGGCGGCCCCTGATGTAGCGCATGAGCTTGGCGTCGCCGAGGTCAAACCTGGGCTGTGCGCTGACGGGGGTATGCGTCGCCGAGGCCAAGTCGACCCTGCTCTGCTGTGGCCCCCGCCGCGTGCCCAGTTCCGTGAGGAGGAGATGGTTGTTGTTGCTGGTGGAGTTGGTGGAGTTGGAGTATGAGTTTGCGCGGTCGGGAGAGACGTCGACGTCGACGTCGACGGCGGACGACGAGAGCGTCGAGCGGATTTGCAGGTAGCCTTGGACGGCGAGCTGGATGACGAGAAGGACGCCGAGGACTTCGTAGCCTTGTCTGTCGGGGGAGTCGGGCACCGCGCGGGTGAGGACGTAGCGCAGCGAGAGCAGCCTCTTGGCGAGCTCGTAGTAGGTGCCGTTGAAGTAGAAGAGCGCCAGGGTGACGGCGTGGATCGGCGCGGCCGACGTCAGCGACGGGAGGTGGTCATGGACGTATCCCCAGGCGCGAGCCTGCCGGGATTCGTGGCCGCCTCCTCGCTTTCGGAGCGCGTCCAGCCGTCGGTGGATGATGGCGCGCAGGCGGTTGCGCAGCCGGGGCAGCGTCCTGCCCATCAGGTAGGGGAGGAGAATGGTGCCGCCGATGTAGGCCGCCCTCTTGGACACGGCGGGCAGGCGGCCGCGCGGGGATTCCACCTGAACGAGGTCGCAGTATTCTTCGCCGAGCGTGCGGTTGCCGGGGAGGGTGGTGAGGCAGAAGTAGAGGAGGGTGGCGAGGGAGCGCAGCTCCGGCGCGAGGGCGTGGGTCGAGCGCGCGCCGAACAAGCGGCGGTATAGGTCGGTCATGGCATTGGTTAGGTGGCCGGTGAAGTAGGCGTCCTTTTGGTGGGCGCGCACAATGTCTGGCGCGGCGGCGAACGGGTATGGTGAGGCTGTTGTTGATGTTGATGGTGGTCGTGGGAGTTGTGAGGACATGGTGAGGTTCGGTGAGAAGGGCCGGGGGCGGCTCGGTTGATGTATTGCGCAGACGATCGGAAGGCAGCTCGGGGGAGCTGTCGCCGGAAGAGCTGTGTAGGCTGCTATGATGTTTTTCTCTTCGTTTTTTTTTTCGGATTGGGAGGTGATGTTGGATGGAGGAGGAAGCTCCAGCTCCGGTTGGCAGCTGGCGAAAGTCGCGGGCGGAACCCCGGATTTACTCCCTCGGCTGGCGCTCTGCGAGGGGGGGGGGAGGCTGTGCCGAAAGCGGTAGGCGGTTGTTTTACGGCATTACACTCCCCTTTACGTACATAGAAAGGCACATCCTTGGCTTCTTATATGGGAAAATGTATGAGCAAGGTAACGATTTCAACTGCGCGATGAGAAAAATCGCTACTGCATGTTTGATTGCTCATATAATAATGCATGCACTAGGAACAGGTCCGCGACAGCTGTGTCTATACATGTACATTGTAGTTTTTGAACATGGCAATTCGCGGTGAGTCTGGCCAACAGCCCACCACAGTTGACAGACGGAGCTTAATTACGTTGTAGCTAGTATTACAGTGGTGTAGGTAGGTACGGAGTGCACAACCTCCAACGTGGCTCCTGCCTAGATGTCCGTCCCCCTTTGGAAAAAAAAAAACCATTGCACGACACGCTCCTTTGACTGCTTCTTACCCCCCTCATCGACAACTACGCAGCAATTGGCTCCCTGCGCCTGGCGCCTTGCCCGACGAACTGGTCTCGCTCGCGCCGCGCCGTCGCTCCTTTCCTCCACCTGTGCGGCCCGTCCGATGACGACGCGAAGCAGCCATGGACGGTGATCCAGCTGTCGAATCGAGGCTCGATGGCTTCAGCTTGATCTTCCCTCTGCCCTATCGCGTGGGCTTCATTGTCACACTGGGTTCGTACGAGCTTCAATAATCCATCATCTGGGCAACGTTCCCGCCCTCGCTCGCCCCTGAAAAACAAACAAACACACGACCAACTGACAATTGCCCTCTACAGCGGTTTGGGGCTGGGGCCTCAATCTTCACTACCTTCATCTCCTCAAGGTTGACGTTCCTTCGTTGATACGATACCCCGGCCGTTCATCCCCGCACCATATACCGCATCACTTCTCGACATATCGCCTTGCGACCGTTCTCTCGGCTCTGTTTGGCGTCTTCATGCTTCTCTTCTGGCTTCTCACATGGGGCGTAGCGTCGCGCGTCATCGACTATGACTGGATACCCATGACATATCTCGTCTCCATCATGGCAGTCTTCGTCGTGCCCCTCCGCAACTTGCCTAGCGGTGGCCGTCGGCGCTTCCTCACGACTCTGAAGCGCGTCAGTATCGGGGACATCGCAGAAGCGCAGGATGGCAAGTTTGGTGATGTACTTCTTGCTGATGTGTTGACATCGTATGCCAAAGTCTGCGGCGACATCTTCGTGACGCTGTGCATGTTCTTCACATCTGGCGGATCGTCGACCAAAAGACCAGATAGGAATTGCGGCGGTACCGTCATTGTGCCCTTGCTGATGGCAGTGCCCAGCATGATCCGATTCAGACAGTGCATCATTGAGTATCTTCGTGTTCGACGAGCGCCGTACAAGGAATCGGTGGGGTGGGGAGGACAGAATCTTGCCAACGCACTCAAGTATTCGACCGCGTTCCCCGTTTTGATTACCAGTACTCTGCAGAGGAATACGGACAATGCGGCAGCCAAAGCGTCGCTCAACAAAGCTTGGTTGGTGGCCGCTCTCGTCAACTCTCTCTACTCGTTCTACTGGGATATAGCCAAGGATTGGGACATGACGTTATTTGCGTCGAGAAGGGAGCGCACGTCTCCCCATCACCCGTGGGGTCTCCGCGATAGACTCATATTCCGCCCTGTGACCATCTACTACGCAGTCATGGTGCTGGATCTTTTCCTGAGATGCACATGGTCCATGAAGCTGAGCCCTCACCTGGACAAGTTTAGCGATTTCGAGAGCGGCATCTTCCTCATTGAGTTTTTGGAGGTCTTCCGCCGATGGGTGTGGATATTTTTCCGCATCGAAACAGAGTGGATTAGGAATTCGTCTACTGGGCTGGGCATTGATGACTTTCTACTGGGGGACTATCAGGGAGGGATAGATGGTGACGACGACGACGACGACGACTAGGCCATGCCACGAGAGCAGCGCGACTTGGCAAGGATGTTCGGTTCGCGGCAGGCGCTGCAGAAGAGAAGCTGGCGGCGGACGTGCATTAATGGGTCGATGTTGACATTGAAGTGAATCTTGACCGCCATGATCAACGCGTGCTTTCGCGCTTTGGCGCGTGGCAGCATGACTGATCGGCCGTCAAGTTGGGGCATTTGTATAATATATAGTGGTGTACCTGACACCTTAACAGCCCCTTGAGAACGTCCGTCTTACAGGCTGTCTCGCCATGATGACGAGAATATTGCTGTCTGACTGTCTGCCGGTGGTGCGGGTGGAGGGTGGCATCCTCAGCTGTAGGGCGCCGTCTTCCCTCGTATTTTGCCTCTTGACCTGTTTCGTTGGCGCACCACGGAGTACGGAGTACTCGGACAGGAATGACTCCATGTATGCACAAAGTATTTATGTAACTATTAAGCGGAGCCGAGCTAGTTTCGTCCCATGAGCACTGACCTTACTGCTGTTATCTGTGCGATGCGGCAGAGCGTGATTGGTATCTCTCGGCTCTCGCGCTCCCCCCACCTCATATCTACCACGGCGGCTCGGTCATCGTCGGTATCATGGTTCTGGAAGAACTGGTAAGATGGATGGATGTGGATGGATAAATGTGGATGGACGTCTCACATGCGCCGCGTGCTGGCTGCCAACTGGCTGCCAACTTGCTGGGTGGGGCAGGCGGGTACATAGGCGGTCAGCAATGGGGCGAGAAAAGGTCTCATGTCAGACGGATCTGGGAAGGTAGCAATAGAAGTTGGGCGCAAGCTGTATATTTCTGGGGGAAGGAGCCAAGGAGGGTTCGTTCAGCCGGCGCACACCCGACATGGATGACATGGATGACATGGATGGGCTCCTTGGAATCCGAACTCCGTGCTCCATATCGTACGGATTACTCCAACATGCAGGGCGTTGCAGAGGATCGATCCTCCACCGTGGTCCGTGAATGTACATGCAGTGACAGTGTACATACGTAGGGCCGAACTCTCTCATGCAAGCTCGATGCGATGGCGTGGACATGTGTTTGCCCGGACCCATGGTGGTCGGCCATCAGGTCGGCCATGAGGTCGACCATCAAAGCACCGGATATAGTCCGTACTCTCAGCACACTTCCGAGGAACTAATGGAATCGCAAGCAAGCGAGCGTCGCGGCCATATTTACTCGCGCATGCGCCGCCTGCTTTTCTCAAATGAAGTTGGCCCTTGTCCTCGATTCCGCGCCCCCCTCTCCTTCAAGTCTGTTTGCCATCTTTTCGACTCTCCTGGTGAGTGACTTGTCTGCCGCAGGTGCTCGGGTCTGTCTGCAACAAAGAGACTGACTGACTGACTGACTGACAGAACGAAAGTCGACCTCTCGACGTTGCCATTGTTGTGTATCCTTTTGCGGGTTCACTGACTCACACTTGGCCTCAAACGCCAAACAGGGCTATTGTTCCTCCCGGGCGGTTGCGTGTATTATCGAGCGGCTATTGCATTCTTCTTGCGCTCCCATTGTCGACGGTATCGATACCCGTCACGTCACCATTGATGGGCTGAAATGGAAGCAAAAGGTATTGAGTCCGGTCCTCCACCGGATTTCTCTGGTGCAGACTTGGATGGATTCACTACATCAACCTCAACATCAGATGCGCCACCAAAAGTGCCTCCGCGCAGCGCATTCCGACCTGGCCACAAATACAGTGCCTCGTCTCCCGTTTTAATGCAAGCTTACGCGAACCGTCCTCTACCCTCGCTGCCACCATCGCCATCGCCTTCTTCTTCTTCTTCTTCTTCTCCCCCTTCTTTGTCTTCAACACCATCAGGAGCCATGAGACCTCAGCCTCGGAGGCGAAGAAGGGTTACTCTCTCGGAAGCCTCGCCGGCATTCACCGAGCGGTTCACCGAGCGGTTCGCTGACCGCGGAGGACGGTCGCCGGCGCGTTCAGATACCGCAGAACAGCACTACCATCACCTTCACCACTACATTCATGCCAATACGGCCGCTTCCCCGATAGCCAGCCCAACGCCAAGGAGCATCTGCAACTACAACCCACTGGCACGATCATCGCGGACATCATCGCAAAAGGTTCATCAGCTTACCGGTTTGCAGGTGGATGTCATGGACAACCAGCTGATGTCCCCGGCAAGTGTGAGCTCGGATTCGTCCTCGACCAGATCCGACACAAGGATGGACGACTATGGAGCCCCGGACTATCACCTTGTACCTGTGTTGGAGGCCGATGACGACGAATCCTCTAGCAGAGGAAGCTCATGGGGCCCAATGTCACCAGAGACGGATGCGATGCCAGCACCCTTGAACATTATCCATGGACCAATTGCGGATGGCAACGACAAGAGGATGGATGGTCTGGGCGAATCTTTCCCACAGATGAGTCTGGATGACGACGTGGTGCGCCCTTGTTGGCGAGGGCCAGCACATGGTCAGTTCAGCGATATTGCAGCCGCAGGAGAGTATCACCGCTTCACAGCCAATCTCGCCACTCGCCACTCTCGCCAACTCAGTGCCGGCGACGACGCCGCCCCATCAGCTACGTCGTCCAGGAAGAAGCGGTCGTCCTTGAGCTTGGCCCTCTCCGCGGCCACGCGATTTTCTCGACGTCGTGAGCGACCCGACTCCATCGACACGTCATCATCGTCCACCTGGTCCGCAGGCACACATCAAGACTCGCCCAAGCCACCACCACGACAGTCCCCCGCCGACTTTGTGGCAGGTCCGGCATATCCATCCTCACCGGCACCGGCCACGCCCAGACTTGCAATCGATGTGGCCCCGCCTCGGCCTTCCCCCGCACCACCTTTGAGGAGTGCATGGGACAGCGACTCGGAAAGTGATGAGATGCCTGCCATGTCCAGCTTGAAAGATTGGTTCGCACAAAGAGCCAGCGAAGAGAACAAGGGTCACAGGCGGATGTCGAGTGCGTCCGGCATGAGCCACGATCGACAAGCCACAGTGCCGAAGCCAGGCGACCGGCGAGAGCTTCTTACTCGTCTGCAGCAAAGAGAGCAACAAATCAAACGGGAAAAGGCAGCAAAGCGGCGAGAAGAGCGAAAGCAGGACTTCAAGAAGAGTTTTGCCAAGATTCCAGCAGAGTTTGTCTTTTCTCCCCCGAGATTTTTATAACTCACGACGAATACATGTCCATCGAGGAGCTACTTTCTTTTTCCCCCTCCTTACTTTTTCTTTTTTTTTTCCCGGCATTATGTTTCAATCTTGCCAAGGAACGAACAATATGGCATGGACAGGCGAAGCAGGATATATTCACGCGATGGTCATTTTACTATTATTCCCCCACAGCAAGGCCAGGGACTGAGCCTCTCTCTCTCTTTCTGTCTTGTGGCTACTTTTCCTATCGTACACAGCGGGAGCTGCCATGCATGAAGCAGACAAGGCCCTTTTTTTTTTTTTCGTTTCATATGTCTAGGTAATTCAGATAGACAGATGCAGCTAGGAATTACGGCCAAGACACAAACGCGCCGATTCCAAATTCGGCTCGTGCAAGACTTGTGAATGTCTGCAGTACCGAGGCAACAACGATGTACGGATTATGTCATGTAGCGTTGAGCGTTCATTCTCCGCACCACGGAGAAGCCCCACCAACTTGTTGTGAAATGGGCACTCTACATGCTTGCGTGACACACAGTTCGTGACGCCGTTGAGTACGGACTGCGGCACGGCCAATACCAACCTTTGTCTCTCAACACTACGTACGGACTACGGAGTAAATCACTGCGCTCTCATCCCGTTCCGGTCACCTAGTCGCAGCCTCCTTCCTCCTTCCCCCTCTTGGGTTGACCATGCCGACATCGGCATCACCTCTCGCAAACCCCGACGACCCCCGCCTCCACCACCATCGACATGCCAGCAACAGCGACAGCGACAGCGACGACCAAGAACAGGAAGACGAAATCGCACACCTCCTCGGCTTGCCAACCCGAGATCCCTTCCAAGAGTCCCTCTACTACGATGCTTCCACAATGGCAGGACTGAATCCCGTCTCGCTGGTACGTCGTCGCCCGCTCCTCCCATCATAACCCAACTGCCGCCTCCTCGCTGACCATCTCGTCCCCTCTTCCCTCTTCCCTCTTCCCTCTTTCCAGGCAGCCCTCAACCGGCTCCGGGCCTACAAGCCTCCCCCGTTCCCCCTCTGGGACACTCTGCCTGCTCGGTTTCGCGCCGCCGTCCTGATGCTCTTGTTCGCGGACCGCTGGGGCGACTTGCGCGTCGTCATCACCATGCGCTCCGCGTCGCTGAGGAGCTTCTCGGGGCATGCGGCGCTGCCGGGGGGCAAGGCCGATGGTGTGGATGAGACGCCGTGTAAGTTTTTGAACTGCTTCCCGAAACTTCCCGAAAAGAAAAGAAATCCATGGGAACCATAGATGAAGAAGAAAGGGACCCCCCGGGGAAATGTACTTGTACTGAAACCTGCCCCCCCAATGCAGACCAAATCGCCCGCAGGGAGGCCTTTGAGGAAATCGGCCTACCAATGGACGACGTGCGTCTCCCCAAGCCGTTCCGCATAGAGCCGCTATGCTCGCTTCCGGCGTGCCTGGCGAGGAACCATCTCGTCGTCACGCCCTGCGCGGCCTTTCTCCACGCCGACTCGCCGAGCCCGCTGGTGGAGGAGTCGCTGATGCCGAGGCTGGACGCGAGAGAGGTGGCGGCCGTGTTCAGCGCCCCCTTTTACAACTTCCTCAGGGCGGAGGACCTGCCGCCCGGACGGTGGTACGAGGGCGCGTGGGTGTCGTGGAAGGACTCGCCGTGGCGGGTGCACCAGTTCTACGTCCCCGTCAACAATCAGCGGGTGACGAGGCCGCGGCGGGCCAGCGCGCAGGGGAACCTGGGCGAGGCGCCCGAGGAAGAGCATCAACAGCAGGGGCAGCAGGGGCAGCAGGGGCAGCAGGGGCAGGAGGGTCGGTTCAAGGTCTGGGGCCTGACGGCCCGCATGTTGGTGGACGCGGCTCGAATCGCGTACGGGGAGGAGCCCGAGATGGAGCACAACGAGGCGTACGGTGATTACGACATCATCCTGAGAGCTGAAGAGGAGGGCGCGTTCAGCGAGGCGGGCGAGGCCAAGAAGCCTGCGGGCAATGAGCCGGCCAAGATGTGATGGTGGGGGTGCGATTGCTCGGAGAAAAGGGAAAAGGGAGGAGGGGGAGAGATTGGGATGCGTGATTTGGAAGCTCGGTGTGCATGTACATGTTTTCTTTCCCTCTTCTTTCTAATGAGGTCACGACGGGTTACGAAGACTAGCGTGTCTTGTTTCATTCGCATGTTCATTGCGACAACTGGCTGGGTGAAATGGGTATCGCCAGCAATCCATTATCCCGATGATGTCTTTTTCCAAAATCCGAAGGTATTAACCACGAATCGACAATCAATTTTTTTCTTCTTCTTCCATAAAATTCAATAGAGCTAGTGCTATCAAATCAGCTGCGATTCATGGACCTTCCACGCGTCGCCCATGGTATATAGTGTTCCGTCCCCCCTCATAAATCAATGGCACGCATTATCCTTGGTGGCAGAAGTGCTGTGGCCGAAAACGAGATATCCGAGAAAAGCTCCGAGAGAGACGGCAATCATGACCCAGCCGTTGTAAGTCATGAAGATCAGCCTGCGGGAAAGGCCGAAAAAAAAAACCCCGAAAAATTCAATGGTCAAAAACGAGAGAAAAAAAATGGAGACGTATTACCGGTATTCAGGGCAAGGGGGGTAAATTCAGAGCGACTCCGACTCACATGAGCATGAAAGCGTAAAAGTTCTGGACCCCGTACAAGACGGCCTTGATGACGTGCCCGCGTTTGCTGGCATTCTCCTGGTTTCGTCCTGGCGCGAGGAACGACGTGGTCTCAGTGTGAGCTTCGTCGTCTCCATGATTGGAAAAGAGAGAAGGAAGATTCTCAGCATTGGGCACGAAGATGCCATGGCGAAAAAAAAAAGGGTCGTGGAACTCACGGGGCATGACTGATAGTCTTTGGTTGATGGCGTCCTCGTACGTGCGGGAGAGGGCGCGCAGTGCTTCGTAGCCCATTGCCAGGAGGACGACGGCGGCGAGGGACACGATGAGGCCTGGTGTTGAGCGGACGTGCCATTGGCGGAAGACGATGCAGAGGTTGCTGGTGTCCCAGGTGAAGAGCATCTGCGCGCGGAGTTTGTTGTCAGCGGCGGGTTTTGTGGCGGGTGGAACGGAGGGAGGGGAGGGGGTGAGATGGGATGCGCACGCTCATGCTGCACATGTCGTGCATGCCACCGTGGCCGCCGTGGTCCATGGCGGCGTCATGATGGCCTGCGTGGTTCATGGTTGGGTGCGCTGGGGGGTTCTTTGTGGTTGCGGTGGCGAGCTTGTGAGCTTTGTGTTGTTGAGAGTTTACGGAGTACGGAGTAATCCGCACCGAGTATTGTTGTCATACACACGTGTTTTAGGAAGGGGGGAGGGGTTCGCGCTAAATTCAATCAACCCACGAGCCGCCCGATCCAATGACGCATCGAAGCAAGCGCAGATCTTTGGCGCGGCTGGCAAGCCAAGGCATTTACATAATACCTCGCCACTTGCGTCGCAGCTCGACCCGATGGCAACTCGACTCAACTCGACAAGACGGAACAACAGAGCAAAGCAACAACAACCCAGCGGCAGCAGCAAGCAGCGAGCCGTGACACTCGGCATCGACAAGCCCTCAACATGCTCGCCCCCCCAGTCAATCTGCCCAAATGGTCAGTCCCCCAAACCAAAAAACCCTCCCCAAACCCTCAGCCTTGGCCTCACTCAGCCTTGGCCCCAGCCTCAGCCTTCCTTCCTCTCACATGCGCTCCCGTCCCCAGGCTCAACGAGAACGCGCACCTGCTCCAGCCCCCATCGGCAACTACTGCGTCTACAATGAGGGCTTCACCGTCATGGTGAGCGAGACCAGCCCCCCGTCCTGTCCCTTTCTCACACGAACCTTGTTCCCCCACCCAGATCGTCGGCGGCCCCAACGCCCGGACAGACTACCACATCAACCCGACGCCCGAGTGGTTCTACCAGCACCGCGGCGCCATGATGCTCAAGGTGCTGGACCACGACGGCGTCTTCCGCGACGTGACGATCCGCGAGGGCGACATGTTCCTCCTCCCGCCAGACACCCCCCACAGCCCCGTCCGCTTCGCCAACACGGTCGGCGTCGTCCTGGAGCAGTGCCGTCCCGCGGGCTCGGTCGACCGCATGCGCTGGTACTGCGCGACGTGTCCCGGCGGCGTCGTCGTCCACGAGGCCGCCTTTGACTGCGTCGACCTGGGCACCCAGATCGAGGCCGCCGTCAACGACTTCAAGACGGACGAGGAGAAGCGGCGATGCGGCGCGTGCGGGGAGCTGGCTGACTGGGCGCCCAAGCCGGGGTCCATGCCTGATCCCAATCTCACGTCAAACGGACCTGGAGAATGAGTGCCAGAAAAATTAATTGTGGGATGGGGGAACATGATGAGGAATGGGAAAATGGCAATGTAGTGATGTGTATGACACCCAAAAAAAAAAAAAAAAAAAAAAAAGTATACACGTTTTCTACAAGAAAAAAAAAAACCCCCCACCACCCAACTCGTGTAAGAAAATAGCGCAAAAACAACAAAAGTTTTTTCACGTCTCGGAAAACTCGTACGAACAAGGCGACTGCTCGACCCTCACCTCCATCCTGCCCTCCTCCAGCTCCTCCCCGTCGACCCTCACTCCCGCCCGCATCACATCCCCCGGCGCCACGGGCCCTACACCAGCCGGCGTGCCCGTCAGCACAATGTCCCCTGGATGCAGCGTCATGACGCTCGAGATGTCGCTCACGATGCGCGGGATCCGGTAGATCATCAGCCCCGTGGACCCCCTCTGCCTCGACTCGCCATTCACGTCCAGGAAGAGCTCCACGTCGTGCGGGTCCGCGATGGCCGTCTTGGGAATCACGTTGCTCATGGGGAGGAACGTGTCGAACCCCTTGGCAATGTCCCACGGGAGGCCCTTCCTCTTGGCCTCGTCCTGCACGTTTCGCGCCGTCATGTCGATTGCGACGGCGTAGGCTGGCGTTGGTCAGCGTGGCCGTCTTCTTCTTCTTCTTCTTCTTCTTCTTCTTCAAAAACAACAACAACAACAACAACAACAACAACAAGAAATGATTAGAAACAGACAATGGCAACCAACGCACCCCGGATGGCTTCCAAAGCCCCCCTCGCATCGTCCGCCTCCAGGTCCCGCACCATCTTGCCCATAATCAGCGCCAACTCCACCTCGAAATGCATCTTGACCCCCCCCGGCCGCAGGCACGGCCCCTCGCCCGGCAGGACAATGGAGGAAGGCGGCTTGAGGAAGAAGAAGGGCTGCTTGGGCTTCGTGTTTTGCAGCTCGGCGATGTGGTCCCTAGGTGAAAGGCGTTGTTGGCACAAATATCTCTCGCCTCGTGTGCAAGCCTCGTGTGCAAGCCTCGTGTGCAATGAGACCTGTGCACGGCATCGGGGGAGGGGCAACGTACGCGTAGTTGCGCCCAATGCAGACCACCTTGCCGGCTTGCTTGAGCGCAGAGGCGGCTGATGGCGCGGCGGCCGTCGTGGCCATTGTTCGGCCGAGGGCGAACATTGCCGGGTTTTCGGAATTGGCCAAGCACGATGTGATTGTGATTGGCGGGCGGGCTGGGAGGCCGGTCGTTGTCGAGGGGGCGAGTGAGTCGGTGTGAGTTTGGTATGATGAATGAGGAAGGGTATGAAGGTGAAGGGTATGAAGGTGAAGGTATGATGAGGTAATATGAGCCGGCTCTCCGAGGTGGACGGGGCAACGTGCAAGTACACAGTGTAGTGGGGGTACATGGCTTACAATAAATAATACGAACCTCTTCTTGCTCCGTCACAAAACGAGCGAGGGACTTCAGTCATCATGGTACTTTGATACATACGCCATCTTCTACATCTTCATCTCATTTCTCTTCCCACGCTCAATAATCGAGTCATGCTATCGCCTGGCAATGCAAATTTCCCACCCTCTTCTCCCCAATGCAAAATACCCTCACAAGGTCTGCGCGTTGGCTTTTCCTGTCTAGGCTACATATCGGTACATGGACGGTGCGTCTTCCTCATCCGGCCGTTCTAGATATTCTCGCACAATCAGATCCTCGATCCGTTTCTTGATCAGCGAAACTTCGGGCTTGAATCGCCCTGCGAGCTGGGAGAGAACCTCGATCACGAGTTGCGAGTGACTGAGCTCCTTTCGAGATCTGGACCATCATGTTAACAAAGGGCGGTCGGTGCACTGGTGGTGGGGGGGCGGCTGGCTTACTTCATGATTCTCACAATGGCGGCATCCACAATATGAGCTCTTGTCTGATTATTCTTCTCTTCGGTAGTCTTCCTCTCCTGCGTGTCTTCGACCTTTGAAACGGCATTGATGATGGGCGCCTTGATTCTTACCGTCTTGCTCTGGAAACTTGAGTTAAAGGTGAACTTGTCGCCGGCCTTGACAGATTTGGTGGGCGGGTCTTTGGCCAGCACGCGGGATTTTGGGGCGACTGCGATGGCTGTCAACGCTCTCATGAGGTCCGAAGTAGAGATGTTGGTCTTGGCTTGGATTTCCTCAAAGGATAGACTTTGGCCGTCGTCAACATCGTTGAACAACAGCATGATGACCATGGCAAAGGTCGGCACGTTGATCTCATACCGCCTCTCCTTGGCCAACGCACCCGACTTGCCCGGAAGGGCAGGGAAGACACATTTGATGTCTGCGCTTCCAGTAGAGCCAATCCATGTGAGTTTGCGACCGTTTCTGTTTGTGAGGTAGAACTGCTCAAAGCTGGTCTGGAGGCGTTGAACATCGGGCGGGTAGTTGCAGGTGACATGGGAGCCATCGCCCATGGCTGTCTGCCGGCCCATGACTTCCTGCGGCCAGTAGTTGGTGGTCAGCACGCTGACGTTGAGGTCAATGACCCTTGCGCCTTCGTTGACGTTGCGGACATGGTCGCGGTATGTCGACGTGAGCTCCGACGACGTCACCAGATCACGGAACATGCCCTCAAACTTGCTGGTGAATTGTTGTCCCAGTTCCTGCTTCATCCGTGAAATGATTTGCTTCTCCACGTCGTGGCTTTCTGATTTGCCGTGCAGCAGTCTTCTGGCCAGGTGCCTTTGGTAGTATGTTTGAAACAAATCGCGGTCCAGCAGATAGCGAATGAGAATGATTGCCTTTTCCAAGACTGCGTCCACCTCGGCCTCGGTCTTGCCTCTGATGCCTCTCTTCAGGTTATCGTCAATGAATAAAGACACATATTCCGAGCTTCGCGAAAACATGTTGATAAAGTCGGAAAAGCTCTTGGTCAGCGATGTCTGGATCACAAGGTCATCCTGGAAGCATCGCGTCAGCAGATTGTCGAACTTGTCCTTGAGTCGTAACACGTCGTCGACCCATTTGATGGCGGCCGCGGTTTGTTGGGCCGCGGGATTCAGATTCTTGGCTTTTTCTCCTTCGCCAGGCTCGTCTCCGTCTGCTTGCGCGGTTGAGAAGTCGGTGTTTCGCGAAACAGCCTCGATTTCGAGCCCCAGCTCGACGACCCGCTTCTGCAAAATGTCTCGCAGAGACGTCTTTTCCTCCTCCACCCTCGAAATGAGCTTGTACAATATCGACAAGTCGTCGAGCTTGTCATTGTCAATCATCCATCTCGGACCACTCCCTTCCATGCCCAAGAACTCTGACAGATGCTCTACGATAAGCTGCTGGTCAATCACCGAGGAGACCTTGGGAAGCGAATCCGATTCTATTGTTGTCCCGCACCGGTCAGCCTCCTCGTTCAACCGCCTCTGTGTATGTCGCAGCCAAGTGCTGGCGTCGGCCTCCCGGAGCAATCGCTGGCATTCTGCGCTGTAGAAGGACTCGCTGTTGCTCAGGAAGCGGGGTTCGAAAACTGTCAGGTATAATTTGTTGCTCTCGGTTTCATCTTCGGTCTCGTATAGGCAGCTCAGCATGCGGCTGCAGCTGCGTATTAAATTCCTATCAATAACGTCCCCCTCGCGCTCCATGTCAATCTGGTCCAGCATGACGGAGATGAGAATGTCAATGACGGCGTTGCTTGAGTTGGCGTTGAGGCAGGATCGCAGGATATGGTCGCGGAAAAGTGCGATTGTGGTTGCGAATATGGGAACCCGGTTGGGCTCTTGCTGGGTATAGCCTCTATCCAGATACATGAGAATATCCGCAGTCATGTTCATCGACATGTTGTGGTCTTCCCACGTGTCTCGTAGGCCCTTGAGAAACTTTTCGCCCGTTTGGCGTCTCTCATTGACGGAGCTCGTCAGGTTCTTGTCGACCCCGATGCTGATCAGGCTCTTGGTGACCAAGACCTCGATCTTGGGAATGACATGCTCGGCAAACCATTGTTCCTCGAACTGCTTGACCCGCTCGTACAGGACTTCACCCTTCTTCTTGAGCACAATCTTGTAAGCGGCTCTGTACAGCTCTTCAAAGGATAGTCGGCCACAGCTCTTGTTGTGGATGTCACGCAGAGCTTCCTTGAGCATGTTCCAGCAGTCTTCAAAATCGGCTCCTTCTCCAGCGCCATTCGGCTGCGAACGAAACATGTTAGCCAGGATATTCTTGCGCTTGGCTGCGCCGTGCACAAAAGCTCGGCAAGTCTGACGGCTGCAGGATGGAGTGAGCTATCTATTATGGCAGGCAGCCTGAAGAGCACTCGCATGCTTCTGAATGGCTCTGAGCGGCTGTGAAGAAGTCTAGCCATGGTTGGAACTGGAAGCATGAATGAGTCCCCAAAGCAGGGTGAACCACCTTTTGCGGGAGACGTGAGGGCTGTTTGTTTGTTTGCAAGGGTGGTGGGGCGGAACAGCGCAGAGTTGTGAAGTCATCAATCAAGGTGAGGTGACAAACTTACACGAACAATTCGACGAGGCGGGCGGATGCGTCCAGCCCGAGCGCTCGCACCACCTCGTCCCGAGATCATGATGGATACACGGTTCGTTTGCAAGTGCGCAATATATGTCTATGTCGGCTCCGATGCACGATGGAAGAGGCGGACGGCTCAGGTTCGCTCAAGCCGAGGCATATAAGACGAGACGTCTGTCTGGACTCTGGTGACTGTGGTGATTGTTGTGACTGTGGTGACTCTGGTGTGGATGATGTGGTAAAGTGGTGGGGTACCAAGTTGAAGCCGAACAAGGACCTTGTCATGTGTTCAGATGACGAAGACACGAAGCCCATATTCAGCAAACCCTGCGTGGAGCTCATGAGGCCTTGGTCCCTTCTGGTCCCTCTGGCCCCTCTGGTTCTTGTACTAGAGAGCAACTAGAGAGCAAACAACATGGTGAAGCGTCGTCTTCAGCCCAAGCATTGGCCAAGCATATAATGGGAATGAATGGATGGTTGAATAAAGGTCACGGTTCACACTTCACTGCACGCCCGGACACATGGATGCCGGCTTTGCTGTCTTATCGATAAGGGGGGCCCTTTTTTGCATTTTTTTTTCCCTTTTTTCAGTGTCCCAGACCCGCACGGTGTCACCTTTTTCCGGCTCCCGCCTCGTGATGTGGAAGCCATTCAGAGGCAGCTCACACCTGCCATGACGACTTTTTGTCCCCGGCAATAGCACCAAGGTATCTCCTCCATCGCCCAACATGAAGCTCGTGAGGTAAGTGCGATATTTCCGCAGTCCCGAGCACACACGGCTCGCACCTCAATACATGGGCTCCGCGTCGGCTGGGTCGTCATTTCACCATGCAGGAACGGGAACTGATCATTTCGCGACGCTAGATTCTTGATGAAATGCGCCAACGAGACGGTGACCATTGAGTTGAAAAATGGTACGCATCTCCCTCTTCACATGCTCACTTTGCCGCCGATGACTCCCGGACATGTGGTCCCTCGGCGTCTCTGCTCTCTGCTCTCTGCTCTCTGCATAAAAACAAATCCCAAGACTCGATGCACAAAAACGCCCGCGCCGAAACACGATTGTTAACAAACATTCCCACCTCTAGGCACCATCATCCACGGCACCATATCGTCCGTCTCACCGCAAATGAATACTGCTCTTCGAACCGTCAAAATGACGGCCAAGGGCCAAGACCCCATCTCCCTTGACACCATGAACATCCGAGGATCCACGATCCGATACTTCATCCTTCCCGACTCTCTGCCCCTCGACACGCTATTAATCGACGATGCGCCAAAGCCCAAGAACAAGGCTCGCAAGGAAGCCGATCGGGGTGCTGGTGCCGGTGCTGGTCGCGGCCGCGGCGGCAGAGGTGGTGGCGGCAGAGGCCGTGGACGAGGTCGCGGGTTCGGTCGTGGACGGGGTTAAAGGCGTCTCCGGAAAGACATTCAATGGGGTTGCAAAGATGAAACAACTTTGGCTGAGCATGAAAACGCCGTTGTCCTGTGTCATCAACGCCACCTCTCCGCCACTATCAGACCAGCCAAGGAGGGGGATATCATCTTGCGCGGGGATTCAAACGGCATGGCGAGCTGAAAACACCGACGGTGCTAATGGCCATGTTTTTATAGGCAGATGATTCCATGGCCATGTCAAGAAGAAAGAGGAGACTCTGGTGCTGCTTCGACGATGGGGGGCGAGGGTTCTATCAAAAGGTGGGAAGTGCTCTTATCATGGGGGGTTTTGGTCGCACAATGCGATGATACTTGGCGTTTGGGATGTTTGGCCACCAGGTTACTCCCAAAAAAAACAACCCCCCAATCATTACATGAATTCAACGCAAGTGGGCGTGCGTCGTGCAAATTTCTAAACAGAACGTAGACCCAGGAACCTGATACGACGCATGTATGTATGGAAGCGTCTCCTCATCGACTTCCACTTCCATTCCCACCCTCGTGGTCCCTCCATATCCTCAAAACCTGCAGCTTCTCCCACCCAGCCGTCTTCCCACTCGAAGCCACCGTTTCAGCCCTCCATCCGGCGCCGAATGCCCGGATGCTCGCCTTGACACGCTCAGGCCTGTTCTGCGCACACAGCAACAAGTAGGCGCATCCTCTCTGGGCCAGGATCCGGGGCAACACGGCCACCAGCCTCTCCGTCGTCTCCATGCCATCCCTGCCCCCCGCATACGCCAAGCTCAGCAGGTACGAATCGTCGTCCCGGCTCGTGGCCCCCGCGCCGTCCTCGCCCTCGCCCTCGCCCTCGCCAAACGACGCCGGCCGCACGGGCATCGCGGGCGTAGGAACATACGGCGGGTTGAACACGAGCACGTCGACGGCGCCGTCCCTCCACGGCGTCGCCAGGTCCCCCGTGCACGAGCCGAGAAACAAGCCGCACGATGCCGTGCCCGGGCCGCTGGCGCCGACCGCCTTGCCGACCGTGGCGACCGTGGCGCGGCACGCGAACGGGCTCACGTCGACTCCCGCCGTGAGGACGTCGCGCGTCCCGAAGATGGCGAGGGCGTGGGCGGTCGCGAAGGCGAGGACGACGCCGGACCCCGTGCCGACCTCGACGACCAGCGCGGGGGCGAGGAGGGGGAGGCGGGAACCGGGACCGCAGGAAGGCCGTCTCCGAGGCGGACGAGAGCGTGTCGAGGAGGAGGAAGGAATCCTCTGCGGGCTCGTAGACTCGCTCGTAGGCCACGTGCGATGTATCTGGTGTTGGGAGCATTTTCTTTTCTTTCCTTTTTTTTTTGTTTTTTTTGTTTTGTCCCTGACGAACCTGGGTTCTGCTAGATTTGTGTTGCTGATTTGATATTTTCGGGGGGTGGCTGAAGAAATGACGATTTTTCGTTGTTGTTTTAGGGGCCGACGAGGTTAGATTTTAGTCAAACGTTCGTTTTCACACGAGTCACTTGACTCTTACTCACTCACTCACTCACTCACTCACTCATGTACGGAGCAAAGTGACTTGCCAAATCATATTTTTGAGAAACCCCGCGCCGCGTCTCCACTTCCCACACCAACATCAATCAGACCACTTCAAAACCAAAAGTGACGAGTGCAAAACCGCGTATAAAAATCACAGCACAGCGCAGCACGCAGAGCGTCCCAGAATCCTCACGTCAACCCCCAATCCTCCTCCCCAGGCTCCCCGGGCGCCCTCCCGATGCTCACCCCCGCCCCATCCTCTCCACCACCCGAACCACGTTCCTGTCGTGCCCGACGCGCAGGTGCTCCTCGGCGCACCGCGGACACGCCCTCCCGGCGGTGCGGAACTTTCTCGGCGCGGCCTTGATGGGGCCCGTGTCGCAGGCCTGAAAAGTAGGGCAGTTGGAGAAGCCGAGGGCGGGTGCGCAGGGGCGCGAAATCATGGCCCATTCGTGGTGGCATGTCTTGTGGTGGAAGTAGGTGACTTGGCACATTGTGGGATTTGCTTGATTCCAGATGACAAAGAGTGGTGAGCTTGTCGAGTTCAAGCGGTGAGCTTGTCGACTTTAAGCCGTGAGCTTGTCGACTGCCAAGTGGTGAGCTTGTCGAGTTCAAGTTGGTGTCGCGTGGGGACAAGGTGACAATGGAAAAAAAAAAAAACTCGGCAGCCTATGCACAGCAAAAACAAGTGAATCACCTATGAATGGGCCCTCATCTCCAACCCCATCTAGTTTCCCTGCTGCTCTACAAACGTCGACTCGGCCGTGAGATCCCCCGTCAGCCCTCCGCCTTCCGACCCGTCATCAATCACCTCATCCTCTACAGACACGAGTTTCGACAGCAGGAGCTCCATCCTCCGCATCGACTTTTCCATGTCCTGCATCCTGGCGGCCATGCTCTCTGGGGCGCTGGCGTCTTCTGTGCGGGAACCCCTCCGTTTGTGCGGAAACATCGAGTCCCTGCGCGATGCCTTTCGCGGCTGCGGCAGTTGGCCCTCGGCCGTGGGCTGCCTCGTGAACTGGCGTCGGATAAGGTGGTGCGTCAGGTGGTCGTCCACGGCGATGTCGCGATGCACGTCTTCGGGGGGCGGCACTTGGAATACGGCGCGGAGGTAGCGATGAGCAGACAGCTGCCACTTTTGCCAGAACCATTTCTTGGCCCGCGGGTAGATGGTCTGGCTGCTGGCCGACTGGGGCGGCCAGAGAAGGCGACGCTCGGCCACGGCTATGACCAGCAGTAGCGGGAGGTTGACGAGGCGGACCGTGGCTACGTGAATCTTGTGGAACCACCGCGGGCTCACGACGAACTTGAGTGGCAAAAGAAAGAAGACGGCGAGGAGATTGAAGGGGGGTTGGTAGGCAAACACCGCATCCGCCTTAACCCCCTCGAGCGTCAGCACCGCTCTTCGGTACTGGATTTCCGCCGTGGCATTGGCCGAAATGTTGCTGAATGTGTTGGAAAGCATGGACACGAGTATGGTCAAGAACAGAGTGTTGCCCAGAAATGCAAAGGCCACCATCAAGCTTGGTCCAAGGAGCCAGTGGAACTCAGTCTGCGCAATTGATAAAATGTCAGATGTCAGATGTCAGATGTCAGATGTCAGAGAGCGGAAAGCGGAAAGCAGAAAGCAGGGGGGGGTAGGGCAGAGAAACTTTGGCTTACCGAACGCTGGATGCCCGTGCCATCCAGCCCAAACCAGATGTATATCATCCATTTCGATATCGTCCTGTACACTGTCAGACTTCACTGCTTGCTCACGGGCCGCGCCCCTTTCCCCCGGAAAACATACAGAACCGGATGCGCCCCCTCGCCCAACCACAGGAGGGCCAGCAGAAATCCCAAAAAGCACCATGCCGAAAGGGCTGTCAAGAAGAAGAAATCGACCATCATGGATCTCAGGCACAACAATACCAGGTTGTCCGAGAGCAGCGTGAATGCCACCCGGGGTACCAGTACAGGAGCCGCCAGAGCCAGCACATCAAAGGCCTGCTGCCCAGGCCGGGCGATGCCCAGCCGGAAGCCATGTATCCGCAAAGCGACGTATATCGAGTAGATGCACACGAACGTGACGTCGAGAAATGACCACAGGTTTTGCGTATACACGCCCCTTGTTGCGAAGAAGAAGAAAAAAAGTTAGTGCCTGGCCCCATGACACACAGAGAACAAAACAAACAAACCACCTGAACAAAGGCCACCAAGAAGAGATGATGCCCCCGTCCAGCAAATCTAATTCGGACAAGTTGTGTGCGCAAACTCACCACCCGTGGGCTAGAATCGTCGCAAACTGGTCAAGACCCCACCCAAACGCGTATGTGGCAAAAGCCGCCTCCAACACTGTGAGCTTGCCCTCCTGTCTCACGAGCATCACAGCTATGTACAGGGCCAGCAGAATGGCAAACTGGATCTGTTCCAGAATGTTTCGATTTCGCGGCACAATCAAACGGTATTGATTCAGCAAGGGCGATTCTCTCGGTTCGTACAACGAGATGGGTTTCAGCTTGTAATGATCAGGGATGATGTCCCAAAACGTGGATGGCGTGTAAATAATGCGGCCGTCGTAAATGGCAGAAACCACATGGTGGCAGGTGCTCGAGCTGAGAAAGTGCTTGCTCTCGGTCAAGATGGCCACCTCGAGCGACGGCAAAGTGCGGTGAAAAGTCCACGACGTCTTGGCCTCGGCCTCTTCTCGAATATGATCCGGGGCGTTCTGGAACGGCTCGAAGCCGGCGACGAGGATGTGCGCGAGCAGAAGCAGGCCGTCGGTGCCTTCGTGATCCTCGCCGAAGCGGCGCAGGATGCGGGTGGCAATGAGCTCGCAGAGCGTGGCGCGCGTCCAGTTGACATTGCGCCTGGTGCTCGAGTACGATTCCTCCAGCAGGAACTGAGCGCGGTTGACGAGCAAGCAGTAGACTGGGAATCAAGTTAGGGCCTTGGCTCTCTCATCTTCCTCGGCGTCAGGTGAAAAAAGTGCCGACACCCACTTATGGAAATATCATCCAGCTCGTAGAACTTGTCGACCAGGGGCCGGATGACGGTCACGTTGATCCTGACGTCGCGCAGCTGCTCCAGGCTCAGGTAATCCTCCACCACGCTGATGATGTCGCGACGTATGCGATGAATGTTGGTGTAGACGGGCAGATGGCTGTGCGGGCTCGTCATGCAGCTGTAGTAGACCTGGCCCTCCTCGTGGTCCTCCTCGTGATCCTCCTCGTGATCCTCCGCGTGGTATTCCCGGTGTCCCGTCTCTTGGGCTGTGCCATGATGATGCGAACACAGCTTGCTGAGAAGAGGGCGGCGCTCCTCGGTCGAGGGTGGCAATATGATGCGCCGCCTGGTTCTGGCGGCCATCCGACTCGGAGGGGTCTGAGAGATAAATGTCTGTCCGGGGATGCACGTTCCAGGAAAGAGTACGTATTACGGAGTGAAGATGTGTTTTCAATCAATTGCCTTTTAAAAGGAAACAGAAAAGATGGTTCCGGAGTTGAAGTTGGCATGGAGCCTGGTCCAATCTTGGACAATGATTGGCAGCATCTGGAGCACCTACCATCGGGGGCTCCAGCCAATCAATCCTCACCGTTCAATGCTCCGTGTTCCCAGCCAGCACCTGTAGGCTGTCGGCAATAGGGGGTTCCAGGTTCCTGGGGACGTCGCCCAATGAGGGGACGTCGGCCTGCCTGCCGCCAGAGTGGCTCCTTGAATCTTGAATGTCAAGGCCAGTTGTTTTCTTTCTACAGAGTATAAATCTAAACAATGCAGCCTTTTTCGACACAGACGACGAGACAGGATACTAAAGCTTCGCCGCCTTCCTATCCGCCTCCTGCGCCAAATCCCACGCAAACTGCGCCAGCGCCCCCCTCCTAACAGCATACTGCTTCGCCTTCTCACTGCTCGCCTGCCTGCGCGCATATCTCGCCGCGATCCCCTGGCACACGCCCGCCAGCTTGAACATGCTGAAGGCCATGCCCCAGCTCATGTCGGGCCGCGGATCGTATCCCGACATGTCGGCATACCAGCCCAGCAGCTGCTCCTCCGTGGGCAGTCCCGGTGTCCTGCCGGGCAGGAAACCCGCGGCCGACTGCACTCCGGCATCGGCGTGCCTGCCCATGTAGTATTGCATGAGGAGGTTGCACACGTCGGAGAGGGGGTGTCCGACCGTAGACATTTCCCAGCTAATCCGTACAGACAAAAATGTTCAGCGTGTTTGATCCCCATGACCAGGGAATTGGAATGTGGATGGGGTGGGGGAAGAAAGAGACAAGGAAAAAAAAAAAAAAAAAAAAAAAACTCACTCGAGTATGCCAATCACCCGTGGTTCCGTCTTGTGAAAAACCAGATTGTCAATCTTGTAATCGCCGTGCACCAAGGATGTCCTGTCCCTCGGCTGGCCCTTCTCGTCGGCGAAGAAGTCAACCGTGGCCTCAAAATGCGGCAGCCTGCCCACCTTCTCGCCCGTCTCGACATCCTCAATCGCCTCCTGCGCCAGGCAAATGGCGCTCCACGTCTGCATCTGCCTGTTGTAGAAGCCGCTCGGCTTCCCGAACCGCTCCAGGCCAACCCTTTTGTAGTCCACGGCGTGGAAGCGCGCCAGCGTCTCGATGGCGGCCCGCCACATGGCCGTCCTCTCCTCGGGCGTCACGTCCGGCAGGGTGAAGTCCTCGATGATGCGCCCGTCCAGGAAGTCCATGATGTAGAAGGGCGTGCCGACGACCGAGGCATCCTCGCAGAGGCAGTACGTCTTGGGGACCGGCACGTCTGTGTTTTCGAGCGCGTGCAGCACCCGGTATTCTCGCTCGACCTTGTGGGCCGTCTTGGACACGAGTTTGCCGGGGGGCTTCTTGCGCATGACGAACTTTTGCGAGTCGGCGGCCGTGGTTTGATACGTTGGGTTGGATTGACCAAATCCAAACTGCGGGCGAGCGGGCGAGCGGGCGAATTTCGCGCGCTGATTAGCTTTTGTTTCCTTGTTTCATTGTAAAATTACTCCCCAAGCTCCTTGTTTCCTTGTAAAATTACTCCTTCCCAAGCTTGCTGGAGGAGAGGAAGGGTCCGTTGCCGTCGCCTTGCGGGCCTTGCGGGCAGAACGACATACCTGCTTCACATCAATCGGCAGCTTAATCTCGGGCACATTCTTCTCGATGAAGTTGCTGAACGCCGCCTCATCGATCGGCTGGCGAATCCGCCCGGCCATCTTTCTTGACTTGTGGGGAGGCTGCTCGTGGCCTTGAGTCTCCCAGGAACAGAAACAGAATGGGCAGCGTTGGTGTGACCAGGGTGCGTGTGTGCGAAGAATGAGTTTCCCCGGTGGTTGGCGGCGGACGGCTCAAGGGAAAGAAAGAGAGGAACTTTGTTCACGGAGTTCTCGGTTGGCGCAGCCCGGTGCCGGCCAAGTCAAGCCGAGGTCCCCTGGCGCGTCCCGCCCCCGACCTTGCCGAGCAAGATCCATCGGAATGTGACAGCGTCTCATTTAGTCATTTAGTCATTTGGTCATTTGTGGTGTAACACACACAAGACAGTACGGATTATAACCCATTGGAAAATTCCGTCCCACTTCTTCATTATCTTGTCGCACTACATTTAATTTATGCCCCCGCCCCCCATGCCTGGTGACACGAGTGTAACTCCCACGGAGAACATGACATGATTGACTTGAGAAATTAATGTCGGGGCCGAGAATCAATTTGCAGCACATGACATCACTGGTTCTATCCGGTGACGGACTACCCTAGTTGAATCTATATCCATCCCATCGCCCGTGGTGGTCTGGTCCCCGATACAAAGTCCTGACATTATATTCTTTTTCCAGGTCGTTTCGACATGTTTTCTGTTGTAAGATGATTATGCTTTGTGCCTCCTCTTGTGGTCCTTGCCTTCTCCCTCCCCTTTGACAGTGGAGTCATGTTGATGATCGTAACTTGACAGACGTCGTTTTGTGACTTTCCTCTCACTTTGGCAGTCATCGTGTGGCTAGAATCCGACAACCATGGGGGATACAACCTGGTCATCTGCCAGCGGTTTCCTGAATACATTTAATACTGCCAGTCCAGTGGCAGTTATAGCTAGACGGGTGCTAGACCAGGACAGACCAAATCATGAAACAAGACGATCATCTTCTCAAGACACCAGAGTAAAAGAAGAAAAAGAAAAGCAGGGTCAACGCGGTGTGAAAAAAAAAAAAAAAAGAGAGAGAGAGGGGGGAAAGAGAAATGAGTGCGCGGACTGAAAAGAATGGAAGGAGAGGGGGGGTTTCCAGAGAGACGAATAAGAGACAGACCGATTGAAGACAGGGAAGAGGGGGAATCGGGTAACAAGGGTATACATCGTATCGAATCGTCCATGCATTCTGTCCATCCAGTAATCTTGAGGTTGCGCCCACCTTCCATGATGGGGCGACGGTATGCTGTTGCCAGTCCGGTTGTGTATTAGAAAAAGGGAAGAAAAAACAGAGCCAGCCTTTGCAAAGGGCGAATTGAATATCTCCCCCCTCCCGCCGACATGTACGTCCGGCTTTTGGAGGCACACAAACCTCACGCAGATAATTCCCAAACCAAAGCATCCTCTCCACGGCCATCGCTTTCTGCCGACCTGCCAAGCCAAACACCTTTGTTCCCACGCAAAAAGCTGCTCAACAAAATCCGACAGATACTTCTGCCATCATGACATCGTGAATATACAGGTTGACAAGCAAATCATGCCAATCCTCCGAACTTGTTGACTCGCCGTGCGGCGGCGGCGCCTCAGCTCTCATCCCCTTCGCCTTCGGAGCTTGCCGCCTCTATTTTTGACCTTTTGTTGGGGGACCCGGACTCGACCTCAGACTTGCGTTTACCTCCTCCACTGGGATCGATGCTCTTGTGGGGAGCATTGTCTCCGCCGTCGAGCTTTCCGCCGCTCTCTCCTTTGGCCTCTTTCTCCATGGCCGCGACTTCTTCGGCAGTCAGAAAGCGCCCACCAGGGCCACGAGGTCTGCGCATCGCATGGTTGTGGCGTGACTCGTGAAGATATGGCTTGCGGCCTTTGGACGTCAGTCGTAGTTGCTCTTCCAAACGTTGCCGGGCAACTCGACGCTTGAGAATCCGGTGGAACTGCTTGGCGTTGACATAGAGCGGGGACTCTTCAGCACCGCCGGCCGGCATCTCGGGAGATTGAGGGTGTTGCATCGCTTGTCCGGGAGCCATTTGGGGAGGTGCGATGCCTGGTCGGCCTGCACCATGATTCATCATGCCTTGCGCATTGGGCATGCCGGGACTTGTAACTTGGCTCATCCTTCGGGGCATTTGGGACATGCTATTCATACGTGGCGATTGCCGGTTGTCCTTCTTTGAACCGTCGCCCATGCGCGGCGAGGTTTGAGGCAGGCTTGGATCCGAGTGCATATAAGGGTAATTGGAGCCAGAGGCGGCGGCGGTAGCAGCCATTGCGGCAGCTTGGATGCCGGGCATGCCATAGGGAACTTGCTGCATGCCCTGTTGAGGCACGCCATATTGTGGTTGATACATGTTGCTGGAATCTGGGAATATATTTTTTTTGTTCCGTGTGTATGAAGATGATGCTGGTCCTGGCCGATTCCGTGGGGATGAAAACCGAGTCAGTCGTGATAGCTTCCGCGACGACGGCGGCGACGGCGACGGCGACGCGCGCGCGCGTTTGTTTTGGGGGAGCGAATAAAATGAGAGCGTAGAGCAATGCTCAAGAACACCCGAGCAAATGAGGGTTCGAGAGTCAGATAACGACTTGAGTCGCTCGCAGCGAGGCAACAGAATGCACGGCCGGCTTGGGTTTTGGTTGGGCACAGGTGGCCAGGCTGGTAATGGCTGGTCGTCGTCACTTGTTAGGCAGGGCAAGTCGCAAGCAGATGCTGGCTGTACAGGAACCCAAAGCTATGAGTAGTGAGTGGCTGGTGAGTGGGTGTATGAGTGGGTGTATGAGCTGGCAGGACGCCGCGGCGGGAATTCAGGGCGACGGTGGTGGCCTCCAAAGCTAATTCAGGGCGCCGTGCAGATCGACGTAGCAAGTCGTGTTGAGTGAGAGGCCTGGAGTCAAAAAGTCACAGGAATTGGCAGTACACGATGGTGCTTGGTTGTTGTGCCTCTTCGGGGACGGGAGAGGCTCACGCCGTGATACGCTGCACAGATTTGTCTGGGTCTAGTCCGTGAAGCGGAATGAGCTGCAAAGCCTGGAAACAAGACCGAAAATCTGTCCAACCGGAGTGGTTAGCAATGCTGTATATAGGTATATAGGGCAGGAGTAGAATCCAGCGAGCAGGTGGGACAGGTTACAGGTTCCATCTGACAAAAGGACTGGGGAAGAGTAGAGCGGGACGAAGCCGGCAGCCTGGGGGTGGTGGGCCACACGACGACTTGTGATGCTTGTGATGCTTGTGATGCGTTGGCAGTCAGTCCCCTCATGCATCTGAACGGGGAACAGCACGATCCGGGACCAGCGAGCCCAACTGCGCCAACGGCCGGACGCCAATGAAGTCATCCTGACGGTCGTTGATGGCACAGCAGGGGATCAGCCCGTCGCCCCCTGTCGGGCTCGACTTCTCGTTGTATTATCCATCCACCCATGATTTCAGCAGCTCGGGGCCATCTAGGCCTGGAAACAGAGAACTGGACACGCCCTGCGCCCGCGACTCGCACTGCGGGAGCCCCGGAAGCGAGACCCCGTCAACAAGGGTGGATATCGCTGCTTTGCGGGAGGGGAGTGCGGCATCATGAGCAGAGGCAATGTGGCCGAGTCTTGCCAGGCGATGCGAACGGCTGCGGGAGCTGCCGCAGCTGCCGCAGCTGCAGTAGCAGTGGTGCTCGTGCTCCGGCAGGTGATCTTGGGAAGCTGGCTTGCTCTAGCAGACTGAGGAAACAGTGAAGGGGAGGGCGGCTGGTTCTCGGCCACTGGCACGTCGCAAAAACTTGGTCAAGGGAAGTGATGAGATCGGGGTGGTGCGAGGTAAGGTACGAGGTAAGGTAGAACAGATGCGCGTATTGGGTAGGTACCTTGCGCAAAGAACAGTGATATCCAAAAAATACTGCCGTTGCAGGGCACCATGAAGCGATTTGTGATCTGTAGGTTGCGCTGCGCCGCAGGCCACGCGGGCCAGGTGAAGGACCACCACTTGCACTCGCTCGCGGAAAACCAGTCCGACTGTATTGGTGCGATCAATGGTGGTGCGTCTGAGGCTGTTTGGCGCGTTCGCAAACACGCGTTACATATACAGGAGCGACAAGAGCGCATAACAAGGGCGCCCGTCAACGCAAAATATTCGAGCTTGTGACCGGATGGGAAGGCCGGGAGGCCGGGAGGGGGCGGGCGCAAAAGAAACGACGCAGGAATAAATAGCAGGCAGGAGGAGGACAACAGAGACCGCAAGCGCCGCGATGGCAAGAGACGTGGAAGAAGAAAAAGTGATGGGAAAGGCCGTGCCATGCCGGCGCCAGACAGTGGCAGGCAGCATAGGGCATATGAAGAACCATGACGAGAATTACTTACATACCCTTGGGGTCTCGTGCGACGCGATGGTCGATTGATGTTTGTTCTTCAAAGCAGCGGCGCGACGCAGCGACGCAGCGACGCAGCTCAATGACGGAGCTTCTCCAGACGCGACAACGCTCTCTGCGCTCTGACTGATACCGAGGCAGATGACGATAGTCGAAACGCGCAGCGATGCGCAGTCACCTGATGGTAGATCTGGCCAATGGAGAGGGGAAATGGACGCTGGCCACGATGATAGGCCTCTGCGATCAAGAAAGTTGCGATGGAGGTCGAATCGGCGACGCGCAAAAATCGGGAGCTGATTTGCTGAAGAGGGGGAAGTGGGCGGTTTTGGGGGCAAAGCTCAAGACCTCGACTGGCCGGTCGAGTGGTCGAGTGCTCAGCAAGGTAAGGTTGCAGGCTTGCAGGCAGCCAGGCAGCCCGGTTTCCGGCACTACAGCTGCCGATGTCCGGGGCGGGGGAGGGATGTGGGAACCTCAGGAGAATGTAAAAAATGTAAAATGTGCTGTTGCCGTTGCTGCTGCGTTGCGGGACTTGTTGCTTGCCTGGCCTGGTGAATGAATCTGATGAATGAATCGGTGAGCCGTCGACGCTGCTGGAATGGGCGAGCTGAGAGCAAGGACCAATCAGACCTGCCAGCCGTCAAGCTGCTGGTGGAAAGGTGGAAACGCACCGGCGGTCGTGGTGAAGAGACAGACGTCGTCTTGCTCACACAGGCGCCGGGTTGGTCTGAGCTTGCAAGGCTGCGCGAGCATCAACTGGCTGCTTGGCCGCCGATTTGACTGCTGGCTCAAGCTTTCCTACAGCTTTTCCCTTTTGTCTCGGTCGCGCTCGTTCTGACTGGACGTCGGGACGCGCGCGCAAGGCAACGGGAAGCGGATATGTGCGTGGATGCTCTGCGAGCTGTGTGAATGGCCAGAGCCGACGAGCGAATGCGCGCCAGGAAAGCCGACGCTTGAGTATTACGGGCCCTTTCTTTTTTTTCTTTTTCTTTTTTTTTCTTGTGCCCGGTTTGTGCTGTGTCGTTTTTTACCCCGTCGTCTTGCGCACACCGTTGAGTGGTTGATGAGTGGAGGGAGCGGGAGAGGAATCCGTAAGTTGAGTAGGATTGATTGGCCGTTGCATGAGAGGAAATGAATGGCTGGCTGTGAGGAAGGGGTGAGGAAGGACGAAAAAAAAAAATGCGAGGACGTGATTTGATTTGATTTCAAGGGCGGGGGGGCTTGACTTCTTTTAACACCTGTGACTGGCTGGTTCAGCTCGCGCGTGGAGACAACACACACCTTCCCCACTTGGCGTGCATGGTTGCCAGGTTCTGCTTATTGATTTGCTGGCTCACGATGGGCTCACGATGGGCTCACGATGTGATGCACGGACCACTCGACCAGCATGTCCAGTTCTCGGGGCGGAGGGAAACACCGAGAACAGAACAGAAACGAGAGGCCGTGTGCGAATCGACCTGATGAGGTTTCTTGGGATTTACTGCTCCATGATCCGTACGGATCACGGATTACGGATTACAGAGGCATTTGATAATAGTTCGATGTGGTGCTACCAGCCCATGTCTTGAGGTTCGTGGGGCAGACTCGTAACGTGCGTGCGGTGCGGTGCGTCCCCCTCTCCTCTCTCCTCCCCTCGCTCCTCCCCTCCCTCCTCCCCTCTCTCCCCGAGGTCTCCCACACCAGACTTTCACCTCACTTCACTCTGCGCTGCAAGTGCAAGACAAAAAGACCAGCGCAGTCACTGGACGTCAGACTCCATCACTCGGCCTCGGCACTCCGTATCGCTCGTTGCCCATATCATCCATCCCACGCTTCCACGCTCCCGTACATACCATGCGCACTCAGTTTCGCACCGGTGAGAGAGCAACAAAGTGGGCGGGTGGCACGAGCCAGCTTTGCTAAAATGGCCCAGCTTGCTAATAACGGACTACCACCGCCACCCCACGTGCACCATCAGAAAGCGCACTTCTCGTCACTTTGACATTTCGGGGTGATAATCCGATTCCGAGCCGATGCGCAGCGGCACGGCAGAAGTGGGCGTGGTGGTGTGGAGTAATCCATATGTACTGCGTGTGTGAGAAAACTCGAATGCTTCCGGTTCAAGTTCCAGTCTTCGTCATTCTTCCCCGATACGAGGTAAAAGTGAATCCGGCGACAAAACGTCGAAACAAGGGCGAAATCTTAATCATCTCCCCGCGGAAAGAGGGGGGGAAAACATCCGTCTCGTTGCCTTGTTGCTGGCCGACGACATGCTCGCCAAGTTGTCTCGCAACTTCCAAGCATGCCTCTGACGCTTGACAGTTCGGTGGCCATGATGATACCTCTGACCTGGCCCACCACCATCTTTGACGTTCCTCTGAACCGGCCCCCAACAACTTGTTACACCAACGCTCCAAACGAACGTAATGTCTGTCTTCCCACCCGCCAGGCCGACTCTCGACTCGACGCACTCGTTCCCACCGAGGCAAGGGACTACGAGAAACGTCGAGTCTCTTCCTCGCCGGACTCAAGGTCCATGCCCGTCGAGTTTGGCAACACTGCTCGCTCCAGCTGAGACGGGACGGGACAACTTGTCAACGAAGCCAGTCGTGGATTTTCGTGGAACCACCAGTCCACGCGTTGTTATGACTGCTCTGGATTTCGGGTGATGCCCCGTAGAATGGTAGACAATGTCTCGCAACCTAGACAGTGCATAATGGTCAACCAGCTACGGCAAGGACCAACAAGTTGACGGAATCATCATATGTGATGTACTCGGGAGGTCAGTCCGTACGGGGGTGGACGTCCACACGAGGCAGCTTGGCGTTTGCAGCTTCGAGCCCGCCCGGGTCACCAGCGGCTCATTCCCACAGTCTGCGTGCCAGAGTTTGCGCCGAATTTACATTTATGCTTGACGACGAAAGGCAACCCGCGAACAAACCTGTCCATACTTGCGTAATAAGTTGGAAGAGTCGGCGAAGGTTTTAGGAAGAAGAAAATAAAGCCCGCAAACCCCCCATCCATCAATGCCACAACCAATGACCCCAAAAAAAAA
This sequence comes from Epichloe typhina subsp. poae, assembly GCA_030389615.1. Taxonomy (NCBI): domain Eukaryota; kingdom Fungi; phylum Ascomycota; class Sordariomycetes; order Hypocreales; family Clavicipitaceae; genus Epichloe; species Epichloe typhina. The sequence goes on along the minus strand of CP098316.1, from coordinate 3,431,595 downwards.
TACAAAATCAATAAGTTGGAAGAGTCGGCGAAGTTTTTAGGAAGAAGAAAATAGAGCCCGCAAACCCCCCATCCATCAATTCCCCTTTCTAATTCCCCATTCTGTTGATCTGATTGGCCATGACTTGTGGATTTAGAGCACGCTCACTAGTCATGGACATGTAAAAAACGGGTGGATGCTCAAGTTATCGCTGACTCGGGGTGTTGTCCCACGAACCGTAACCAACTTTGCCGCGGCCACTCTGTACATATGCATCTTCTGCTGGCTTTATTCTTTTACATTTCAGGCCTTGTTCTTACGGAGGCTACGATCGCGTTACCGACAGCGTGCTCGCTTATTCTATACCATACATGTGTATATGGAACTTGTCTATAAGTTCCAAGAACTCAAAGGAGCCCACACCACGGCGTACGTATTAACTCCATAAAGTCTCGGCTTCTAGACCCAGGGGATGGGGCCGGAATTGCAGCTACGCAACCCCGATAGCCGTGATATATGAAAAAATCAGTAGAAGATGGGGACAAACTAATCCTAGACCCCGAGTCCATAAAATCTCCATGCCATGTATAAATCAGACCCCGAGCCCAGCCGTTCCGACTCATCACTTGCCATTTCATTTTCCCACCATCGTTTCCATCAAACATGAGACTGATCGCACTCGCCGGACTGGCCCTTACTTGCTCGTGTCTAGCAAGCCCCTTGCTAAAAAGAGATGATGATGTGCTGGCAGCAGAGGTGAAAACTTATTTCGATGAGCTCATGCGTAGAGTGAGAAATGGGGAGTTCGCTACGTATAACTCTCGACCGGAGTGGATTGAATGCGTAAGTAGCCAGCCATCTGCCCCCAATCTTAAGCCTAGATCGCTAATAACGCACGTTGGTGTACGGAGCGGAGTAGACTGAGAGATGCTTAGAGGAGGGCGAGCCATTTGATGACAGCTGCCCCATGGAAAATCAGATGGATTTTTGTACGGAACAGTGTGGTACGTTGGGCTCTGCGCAGGCGAGATGAAGGATAAGTCGGGAATGGCCTGCGTCCCTACTGCGTCCCTACTGCGTTGGTCGAGCAGATATTTGGAAAATCAAAACGATGATCTTGTTGTCCACAGTTTTTGCGGCTACCCTGGAAGTCACGCTCATGTCTACAAGAGGTCTATGTGCAAGAGGGCATGTTCTATCCTTGCTGACGCATAAACGCATAGCAATGCCAATAAAACGTTGGTTCCAACCCAGATATCACAGCCCTGGCCTGCATTTGGACGAGAATGGGGCGAATGACGAGCCGTCTTCGAACCCATCTTGGTTGTTGGAGGCCCCGTCCTCGGTGGGCGGCAGGGCGAGGCATGTCATTCGTCGCCCGAATCGTAGGTTTGGCAAGTGCAAGTTTGCAAAATTGGTAGGAATTCGCGGATGGATGATGCAAATATGGGCTTGTTCGGCAAGACTCCGAGACGCAATGAACCCTCATCCCCGAAACGTGCTCCTCCATCCTGTGTGTACTTGACGGGGTGTCAGGTTTGTGCCGAGCGAATGCCCTCGCATCGGGTAGCTGGGTTATCATGGACGCTCACTTTTCACCGAGATTCTTCATTTGATCCGCTCGCCGTGGCAGTGAGAGAATCTGGAAATCCAGCAATCGATGGCCGCTGTCTCGAACAGGCTCTCTCCCGTATAAGCATTGGGCCCCAGATTGTCCCCGGGGCAGCACAAGAACTGATGAGCAATCCTGGCAGTCCGCAGTCCCACCCCTGAAATGAATGCTTTTTTTGGAAATACCTTGATACCACGACGCATAGCCCGTACAATAGCACCATGTGGTATGTTGGCGTATACTTGATGCGAGAGAAAACATGTTGTCAAGTGCTGTGCATCGGACATCAGAAGAAGCCATTTCGACTCGGAAGATATCAGGCCACCAAGGCTCGTTGGCTTGTCGGACTCATCAGCCGGACTCTGCATCCCATAACCGCGATGATGCCAGAGCTGTGGCATGTAGCATCATGGGCTTGTCATTATACTGGTCGCTGTTTCCAGTCCTGGATCAGGTATACACCTTTCTCCGCTGTCGATTCGGGAAATGTGAAGGCATCGTCTGGAAACATGGTCTCACCAGCCGCGCGCTCAGCACCTCCAGCTGCCCACGTCCAATCCTTGCAGCAGGAGAATAGCAAGCTGGGGAGAATCAGCGTGCTTCACGTGTTACCGCGCGGTCACGAGGCGGACCTGCAGATGCTTCTGCAACGACCCGTCGCGCACGCGGCCAGCAGAGCGGCACGATCCATGAGACTCTACAAGTTGAGCAACGAGTCGTCAACGAGTCGTCAACTGGTGCAAGCAAAGCGGCAACGAATGGCCATCCATCATCCATCCATGGCACGATACGGACCACGATTGAGGGAAAATGATGGAAGAAGGCTGGCCGCCATTATATTTCTTGGTTGATGTTTGACCCTCTGCCACTTCATCTCCTCGATCCGTCCTATCCGGATCCCGGCTCCCGGCTCCCGGCTCCTTGCCATGCATCAATCGAATCGAAACAACTTACAACCTGAATCGGTCTGATCCAAGACCGGCCTGACCAACCAGAGCTCTCGAATGCATCTTGACCCGGAACAAGCGAACAAGCAGCCCAACAAGCTTTGTCAATAGCAAAGACCAGCTATGTACATAAGTTGCCGCCGCTGAGAAGGCTTGCCCCGGTCAGACGCGACGGTCCAATCAAGAAGCTACGCTCGGGTTCAAGACGTCCGGTTGGTTGGGCACATCCATCGACGCGCGCCCACCCCACCCCTTCCCGCCGATACGTCGAGCGCAGATCCACTCGGTTTTCCAACTCTGCAGAGTCTCTTGGTCTCGTCCTCGGTCTCGTCCTCAGTCACTTGCCTCACACACCGTCGCTCACCTTTTATAATCAAACGGCTCCTCGCGACAATTGCCCACCCGAACCGTGAACCGTTTCCTTCTTTCCTTCCCCAAGCTTCTCATCCACCATTGTCAACCATCGTCAACCATCATCATCAACGACTTCGCTTTTGGGTTGCTTGTTTCCGGTCTTGCCACCAGACAGCATCTACACATCTCTAACCTCGATATGCCTACTACCACAAAGCCCAGGCTGGACAAGCTCGCCACGCCCGCCACGGCCACCTTCCCGTCAGAGATCGCATCTGCAACTACGGCCACTCCTCTCTCGGCCGTAACGTTCCCCAGTAAGATGGACCCAGACTTCATCAAGACGCCCATCAGTCCGCCATCCGCCTACACGGACTTTTTATCAAAGGCCATGGCATTGGACTCGCCGTCTCTGCCATCGGGCGACTCGAGCCCTGATTCCGCCAAGAGTGTCCCCGAGAGTGTCCCCGAGAGTGTCCCCGAGAGCGTTCCCGGGACTGAACGGGCTGAACGTTTGCCCAAGAGCGAAGCACCATCGCCTACCTCGACAGCAAGCAGCAAGTCAACACCTCCCTTGACAGCACCAGCCGTGCCTCCCAGTCACTTTCCAACTTCAGCACCCATGTCTGCGCCTCCGACCAGTGCCGCATCATTCCCAAGTCTCAAACTGCCCCCCAGTCCCGCCATGTCCAACATCGACTCCCCATTGAGTGCCAGCACCATGCGCTCCCCATTCAGTGCCAGATCTGTTCATTCTGTCTTTGACTGGGATGCGGCCCTGAAGGCTCGTGTTTCAGATAAAAAGCAGAAGGCTTCACGCATGAGCGTTCGGCATATCCGAGAAGTCGTTACCAGGACGGTTACATATACTCCTCGCATGGATCCTGCCCCACGAGGCAAAAGACAAAGGGTGGAGTGAAGATGGGGAAAAAAAAAAAAAAAGGAAGCATCACCAAAAGAATGACATACGCGATGAGCACGAAGATGACGGAATACTTGGTTTCCTACGATTACGTCCATGATGACTCCCTGGCCAAGGAATTTTGGGGACCTGATGGTGATATAATCAGACCGGGCACTGGCTGCCCGATTTCTCACAAAAACACTGCCTTGATCGTTGTCTCATTTTTCTTCTTTCTATTACTATCATTACTATTCTTATTATCGATTGCCTCGGAAAGGCTATTTCATTCTTACGTGCCCTCCCGCCAGCCGTCTTTCATGATTCATGGCCTAGGCAGACATGCAAGAGAGCTTCAGCTTGGCAGGCAGCACTCATGCGCCAAGTAAGCTGTACGCCCACACGAGGACAAGACATGGCAAAGTGTGTGCGGCACGGGTGGGCACCTATTTACAGAGGTCGACCCTTGCTTGCAAAACAAAAGATGAGCTTTTCTTTCTTGGTTGTCGAGGTTCAAGGGAAGCCGAGGGGGAGGATGGGAGGCATGGCCGCTGCAATTGGCATAGTATAGTACAGCCTCGGAAAATGTAGGCTTGGGGGAGTCTTGTGGCGTCTATTTTTTTTTTCTTTCTCTCTTTCTATTGTTGAGTTTCCCGTGAGGCTTCACGGTACACTCGAGCAGGACTGCGTTGGGATATGCGCGATAGCATCTACTCTGTAGTGGGAGGTTGGAACAGGCGGAGGAGCATGGGCCCAAGGGCGGGCGGGAAGCAGACAAGTGAGTGCGCGCGCATATGGTGGCATGGTGGCGCAAGCAGAGCAGCATGGGACGGTCTATTACCAGAAAGCCGATGGCGGTGTCGGTACAAGTACATTGGCAGAGTCGCAATGCCACACCTCATATGACCTGCGATGCGATGCGATGCGATGCGAGGTGATGAATGTTTGTTTATGACACGGAATCGGATCCACTGGGCCGCGAAAACGGGCCGCGAAAACGGGCGGGAAAGAGACCGATGGGCTTATTTGCGGAAGGGCCGCATCAGGAACGGCCATGGCCGTCTGTCTGTACGACGACAGCTACGTGCGAGTAAGCAATGGTCCGGCGGTTGAGGGAGAGAAGGGATCATGAGCAGAATCACCCTTCTTCTGTTCTTTCTGGCTGGCAACGTGGTTGATGAGCGCTTTCGTGCATGCGTTGGTACCGATTTGTCGACTTTATTGATTTTCCATTTCCACTATTATTATTGTTATTTTAGAAAAGCGTGTCGAAACGGAGTTGGTTCGGGACGCCAGAAATACATGATTCATCTACTCGCCTCACCCCCTCCCCTCCCCTCCCTTCACAGCAACGGCAACGTTAAGCGCCGAGCAACGAGCCAGGTGGGGCCGGGGCCGGTGATTGGGCCTGCTGCGCCTCGCGGGCCTTGTCACCCTTTGGCCGCCGGGATGTGGGATCGGCGTGATTGGCTGGGGTGTAAGCGCCGTGGTGGGCAGCCGCATGGGTCCACCCACTCCTGGGGGCGCCAATTCTGGTGTGTTTTTTTGCTACATGTGCGGATTACTCCGTACGACGTTTTTTTGGGGGCAGTGAGTTTTAACTGCTCCGTCTTGGGTGTTCGCGTCAAAAGTGGGATGGATGGGACGGACGGATCTACGGATCACGCTGGTTCCAAAGTTCGAGCTTGCTTTCAAGTTACTGCAACAAGGGTTTGGGGTTCCCCCCCCCCGGGACAGAGAAGAAGTCCGCGCGCGTTGCGACGGCATCAGACAGAACGGCATCTCTGCTTGGGGTCTGATCCACGAGCCGGTGCAAACTTTGCACGAGTGCAAAATGCACATAAGCGGACACGCTAGCTATTTTTATTAGCCAAGATCTATAGAAATTTATAGAACTTTATCTAAATTATATAAACACTATAACTACCCTTATTTATAATATATCTTTTTAACTAGGGCTATGTAAATACCTATAATAAGCTTAGATACTAAGAAAAAAGCAAATTTTACTATTTTCTAGGTATAAACTATATACTTTATATTATACTTATATAAAGTTTACACTAGTATAAAGTTTATACCTAGCTATAAGCTATAATAATATTTCTTAGGGTTTATAATCTCTTAATTAATTAATTTATTATAGATAAAGACACTAATAATAACCTTTAGCTTATAATATTAATTTTATAGTGTTTTTAAAAGCTAGGCTTCTTATAAAGAGCCCTATATAGGCTATATTACCTCTATAAGCATATTAACTATAATAATAATACTTATAATACTCTTCTTAGCCTTAGAGGCGCCTAGGTATTACTAATAGTATTATAAGAGCTTTATAAATATATTCTTTAATTTATATTAAAAAAGGAATTTAAAATCCTCTATTAGATACTAAGGGAGATCTTTCTTAAGCTCTATAACTAGCTTTATATTAATACCTTAGTAAGCTCTTTATAATATTAATTAATTAAGTAAAAGGTAATAATCTTCTTATGGATTTATATGTATAATAAGCTATAGAGAAACATAGGGTCTTAATTTCTACTATCCTAAGCATTAGTATCTTGAATTTTTATAAGCTTATTAATCTAATAAGGTATTTATATATAGTCTTTATTTATTAGCTAAAGCTATAGTTAGTCTTACTATTTATAAAGCTAAATAAGAAGTTCCTTTAATTTAATAGTGTAATTAGTGCTATTAATAGCATATATATACTAGTATTTATTCCACTAAATTAGTAGTAAAGATACTAGTTAAGGAAGAATAATATCTTATAAAATATGCTAGTAGCTATAAGCTTTAAGGAATTATTCCTCTATATACTAGTAGGCACTAAAGGTTTTATTAATAATAGTATCTTATTATAAATAGTATTCTTAAAGTCCTTTATAATCCCTTAAGGCTAATTTTATCTTAGTAATATAGGATTTAGCTTATATTATAGCCTTATTATGCTATTTTTAAGGGTTTAATATTATTTATAAAACTAAAGAGAAGCTTATAAGTACCTTAATAATAAGAAGAAGCTCTTTAACTTCTAGTATATATAATTATAAGCGGTTATAAAGTGTTATTTTAGGTAATATAAGTAAAAGTAAAAAATAATTTACTATAGTATTACTAAGTATAAATTTCTTATATAAATTAAGATAATCTATGCTATTATAGCCCTCTCTAACTTTATTAAGTTATAAGGAAAGGAGCTATATAACTTTAAAGTAAGAGAGAAAGAATTATTACCTAGAGATAAGTATAAAGCGCTTAAAATAGCTACTACATAAGTATTATTACTTCTTATAAGCCTTATAGGCTATAAAATTTAGAAAAAGATAGCTTAGTAGCTTTAGAGGCTTTAGTAAAGTAGTAATATAAACAAAAAGATGCGTATTTAATGAATTTAATAGTGTTATTAATAAAATTCTAACTAATATAATAATAATATTATAGGTTAAAAAGTAATAAATATACATAGCCTACAGACCTTAATAAAAAGCCTTGCTTCTACTAGTAAATAGTATTAACACTAAAATTTAACTTAATCTACGCTTTCTTTGCCTCTTTTAATAATAATAAGTTCTAAATTAAAGGATTTAGTTAATCTTACTTTAACTATAATATAACTCTAATAATTATACTTATTCTAAACTCTTTACTATATAATTAATAGTCCTTAACTACCTTCTTAATATTATTAGCCCCTATAGCTCTTTAAGTAATAATATACCTCTTTAAGCCTTATATTTAAGGCCTAAGGATATTAGATACTACCTCTAAGAGCTCTTTTACCTATACTATAGCCTAATACTTCTATATACTTTATAGTAATAAATTTAGCTATAATCTAGTAAGCATAGCCCTAGTAAAGCTTATTTAAGAGCTTTATAGGTTTAGTATTAAGGAAGTAGCTATATTATTAGTGCTTTACTTTATAATATTAGTTTAAGACTAACTTTAATACTACTAATTATCTTTAAGAGAATCTTCTTTATCTAGGAGCTTAATAAAATTACAAGCTCTATTACTAAGGTATTATATATTAGTATTTTCTCTTTAAGTCTTATTTTTATTATCTTTAGAGTTATTAAAGCTATTTTCTAATAACTTTTCTTATACCCTTTTAGTAGTAGTAAAGCTTTTAGTATCTTAGGGTTTAATAACTATATTACTAGCTTTATAGTCTCCTAAGAAAACCTTTACTTACTTCTCTTTTATAATAGATTTATTTATAATAAGAGGCTTTATTATAATATATTTGCTAAACCTTTTATATATTTAGTTAATAAAATTAGTAGTTTACTTACTTATATAAAGCTACCTATTTTATTTATTATATATTATACTAGTCTTCTTCTCTATAGTATAAAAAGCATACTAAACGCCCTTAAGTTACTTATATTAGTTCTTAATAGTCTTTAAAGTTTACTAATATCTTAGGAATTTCCTTATAAATATAGGAATAAGGCCTTTAAGGATATCTTAGATAATACTAATCTTACTACTATTAAGCTAATGCTTATAGTAAGCTTTAAGGAGTAATTTAAGTAAGAAAAGGGTTTAATTATTAGTCTAGTAAATTTAGGAGGATTTAGATACTTATAACTAGGTACTTTAGGATATAGTTATAATTTATATTAAAATTATATAATATTTACTAGTAAAATAAAATAATTTTATTATATTAAAGCTATAGAAAGGAAGATTTACTATTATAATAGGCCCCTTATGTAAAGGTAGTGAAAAAAAGCCATAGAAGTAGGCTATAATAGTATAAAGTAAGCGCCCTATATAACTTCACATATAATTTATACCCTGTAATGTCGGTGCAAAGTTTGCACCGGCTCGTGGATCAGACCCTTGGTGAGCCGCTCGCCTGGGTAATTCGTTGTCATGGTGTGAGACTTCTCGTCTTGAGAGATGGTGACCCAGGGGAATGGTTCTGTCCGCGTCATGTGTTGTTTCAAGTACTCCGCACCGCAATCTTCTTCCTCTTTGCCATGGTTCAAGAATGGATGAAAGCATGAGATGAAACCCTTTCTATATACTCGCACGAGATATCCCGAGGGAAAACGCCAGGTGCGTGCGTCCAGTCACGCTGACTCGTGCCCATGTACATCATCGTCTCCCAAGTTCCGTCATGCCGTGTTATTATTGACTCTTTTGACTCTATTCTCTCTTTGTCCTATGTATGCTTCCATCGCGGAACTTGGCTCCTCTTTGTGCAGGCCCCCCTGGATATTTATTGCAAGGGTTGTGGCCTTGGAAGTCGATGATTATGGGAATTTCCATCGGCTTTAAACCCCCCTTCCCTTCCTGGGCGCATGTCCAAGGTCCTGTAAATTCCACCCCCCCGGTTCTCCCCCCCGGTTCTTGAGGCTATGTACGGAGTACATGGAGGTAAAAGAATCAGGGCCTCCCGGGGTAAGAAACAGCCATGTACGGAGTACTCCGTAGAAACAACGGAACATTCTGAGACGCGTATCTGAGCGAAATGAAACTGACGTGATGATGAAACGAACCCATACTTCTCCGTACTGCCTTCCTTTTCTTGCCTGTCGCTAGCATCTTCTTCTTTTCTGGAGAAGCTTACGGTGGTAGCCGTAATATTGCGCGCGCAGTCTTCATCTCGTCAACATGATTACCGGAATACTCGGTAGTCTGCATACAGCATGATACGCATAGAAGCGCGACCGGCTATTGTGCAACATGTCGGCATCTCCGATGCACATGTAATCTCCTTGGCGCTGATATACTGCTCTAGCCAGCCAGCCAGCCAGCAGCAGCACAGGCTTTTGCATCACATCAACAACCTCCACCTCCATGTGGCCGTTTCCGCTGCTGTTCCTGTTCCTAGTGCTATCCAATATGCGGTTGCGTTTCATTGGGCACAGCCTCAGCGAAAGCCGAATACCTCGCATGAAGTGAGCGTGAATACATTTGCACCGTAGGGAGTAACCGGCATGACAGACAAGTCTTGACCTTTGTCAGTCAGTCAGTCAGTCAGTCAGTCAGTCCACTTCTCTCTCACCTCCCTGGCAATCGCATTTACCAGAGCCACCTTCACGCCAGCGCCGGTTAGCACATGGATCCACAGCCGCTGCGTGTCACTCAGCCGGTCGTTTACGCTCTTCACCTCTGCGAACATGACTTCGCCTCTCGGTGCTCCCGCAACCTTGTTGGGAGCTTCGGCTGACACGTCATCTGCCGCCCGCCAAAGAATGAGATCCGGCACCCCTCCCCCTCGATGTCTGTACTCTTGCGCCATGACCTTGCATACCGCTGCCAGAGCACTGCCTTCAAAACATCGGACCAGTTCAGCCATGTCTTCCACGTCAAAGTCCCATTTCAATCCCACCACGCTAGTTCTGCGCTCATGTTCTCTTTCCCACACTTGGCGCAGCAGACGCTCCCCTTGGCCGTTGGCAATCTCAACCAGGCGGTGGTTGATTTCGGACGCGCGAGCGGGGAAGAAGGCATCTGTGTGCAGATCCAGTGGGCAAGTCTGGTATGCCGTCTGGAAGACGTTTGGGATATACAGAAACAGGATATCGTAGAAGAGATACGCAAACACGGTTCGTATCGCGCCGCCCTCGGCGTGATAGCCTTTCCAACCCTCGGATCGAAAGTAGCTCAGGCACATTTCTTCCACGCTGCATTCACCTCCGCTATCGAGTTCATCCAACCATATTGTTTTTGTCGAGGCTGCTTGCGCACCTGGTCTTGGTGTTGACATTCGCTTCAGCTGTACACCCTCGACATTGATCTTCATCGGTTCTGCGAGCCGAACATGGCCAAATTCATGCTGTAGTCGTTTGGGGATCCTCAGCTTCTTCTCCAGTTTGGTCAACCGCTTTTGGAGATCGTAGTGATGAATGAGATGGCAGTTTGGATCTTGGAGGCCGGTCTCGCAAGTCGCAGCTGCCATCTTCTTCCACTGCTTTTTGCGCTGTTCCAAGTCCCCGCTCGCCCTGCCATCTTCCGTGTTCGGCATGTAATGCTCTTCCAAAAGTGCTTTGCGTTGATACCACGACCCTCGACGGGCGAGGTGAAAGAGCTTTTGGCTGAGGAGTTCCTCGAGAAGACCATGTTCCCTGCCATGTTCTTTTCGCCTGGCGAGAACCCACAAGGCCTTGACGATAAGCCTTGTATAGGAATGTGCCGGGTTGAACCTTCTCAAGTATGCCCCTTCGCCCATCTCATACAACACACGCTCCTTCTCCTTTTCCTCCTCGATGTACTGCTTCCACCGCGGATAAACCATGTTGAAGATGTCCATGATTCTATCTAGATCATCCTCGCTGGGCACGCCAGACGACTCGAGGATGGCATCCACCTCTGCTTCGAGGCGAATGCCCGCTTCGAATTCCAACAAATGTAAGCGGGACGCAAAGATTGTGCATGTTCGACAGACTATATACTCGGGGAAATTTCGCCGGGCAATCTTGGCCAATATTATCGTCGTGAGAGACTTCTCGGTCCATTCAGTGGACCGATAGAATACTAGGTGTACTCGCTCGAAGAGTTTACAGGTCAGCGGCGACAATCGGATGCAGGGTCCCAGAACCGCAAGTATCTTGCCCAAGAAATGCTCTTTCCGGTTTGAGCTCTGTCGCTTCAGCTGAACCTTGTCACCCGTCTTGACAGAGTCTTGATCAGATGCAGAGGCATCGGAATCGCGACTGTTCTGTCGGCTCAAGCCAAGCGCCATCAGCCCGACCTGTTGCTGGCTCACGCGACATAGTCCTTTGATCAGCTCTGCTTTGTTCTTTCCCGGTATCTTGGCTTCTTTTGCCAGAGATTTGATCTCATCCAAAAGCAAAAGAGGTGCGGCCTCCTCCACGCTGTCTATATAGTCCCCAGATGAGTCGGCAAAAGTAAAGGTTCTGCCTAGGCTGTACTTTTCGAGACCAAGCCCGGGGATCGTTTCATCGGCATCTTCATCGTCTTTTCTCGGCAACTTTCGTATACTTTGCAGGGTCTTGATGGCCACTTCTGGCTCTGAAACATCAGCATAATATCCCAGGCGGCTACTTCGGTGCCAGACCGCTGTTTTTCTCAGAAACAATCGCACGTAACTAGCCCAGTGTTAGTCGGAAACCCGAGAATCGTCGAATGTTTGGGAACAACACAAAACACTGACAGGTATTGCGCCTCATAGTCCAGCTGTTTCCATTCCCGAAACACTTGCATCTCTTTCTCGTCGAACAATTGTGACTCTTCATCCAAAACTGTGTCCAGCGCTACATTGAACGCATCCACGTATATGGAGCTTCTACCCTTGACCCATAATGGCTTCGTCTTCTCTGCAGTTTCGCCAATCTCTGCCCCCAACTGTGATGCCTTCATGTGCTCATACTGTTCAATGGCCTCATCGTCGATCTGAGTTGGCGGCAGCACATTCTCAACAGCAGTCACTTCATGAGATGCCGGTGCTTTGCCATCAGCCCTGCTGTACGCATTTCGTCGTGTTTCTCTTTGTGCGCGGTCCTCACTCTCTGGTGATGACTGCGAGTCTGCTGTCTCTGCTTCGGAATCTCCTATCTCATCTTGCTTTCTTCGCTTCGTTCGCCGCTCACTGGCGCTGTCGTAAACGAATTCTGCACTCTTTTTTGACAATTTCCTCACAAAATTGTCCATCGTTGCCAGCACGACGCATCATTTTTCAGAATAACTTGCGTCAGAGACTCGAGCGCTTAAATTCACGTTGCAGAGCTGGGAGACGCGACCGTGGTGTTGGGTGTGAACACGAAGTCAGCTGACCGCCACCGATATTCACCCGTCGCCACCGCAGTTCGTTTCTATACTATTCTCAATCGAGTTGTGAGTACTCTGTTCGAAGTACACTCCAAATCCACATTTGCGAGACAGCCCTCAACCGACCAGACATGGCAGACGAACTCCCCAAGGCAGAACTCCCCAAGGCAGATGCGATGCCAGAGGCAACTCGCGCCTCACCAGGTGCAGACATAGCCCCGGAAGCTAACCCCACGGCATCGACGCAGCAAGCATCGTCAACGGGGACACCTCAGAAGGATATCGTCATGTCGGATGCGCCAATTGAGCAAGCAGCGGTATGCCGTAGTATTATCCCGAGTTCTCAGTAGCTTGTCCAATTTTTATTTTTATTTTTATTTTTCACATCCGTGACTAAGTAAACTTCCATTAGTCCCCTGCGCCTGCCAACCTGGCCCCAAGCCCAGCACCAGCTCGAACTGGAACGCCTGCTCAAGGTTCGAGGGCTGCATCATTGCACCCGGACCCAGGGTTCGCCATGCCTTCCGAGGCGCCTGCACACGGCGATCCCACTAGAAGATACTTGAACACCAAAGTGACTGGCGTATTGCTCGAAGGCATGAAGCAATTAGCCAAGGATCAGTGAGTCTACCACCAACCAATCGAGGCATGAATTGCTAGCTTACTTTTGCGCCGCAGACCTCAGGACCCTCTGCGTTTTCTAGGAGAATATCTCATCAAAAAGTCGAAAGAACTGGAAAGTAACGCGCACTCGGGTGCTTAAGGCGGACGGGAACAAAGGCAGGCGACAACAAAAATGCATGGACAGGCGTTCGGGAAAACCATACCCTATTAAATCACGACCATAATGATACCACATATGCACAAACTAGTTCACAATGAAAGTGCTTAGTCAAATCGCTTTCGGTTTTTAGCTTCTTCGACTAATTCGTTAGGGTCATCCAGACCAAGGACCTTGCAAGCATCAGGGCTTCTAAATGCAGGATTTTGCCGTGATTTCCCCCAACTCCAGCACCAATGCGAATCCACCATTTGCCAACTGCGACTAACTCATCGTTTCGTTTTCCCGCTTTATGCGACAATGGTGGAGGCAGTGGCAGACTCGTACTTCCACGTAGGAGGCAAAACACCAACGGTTCTGTAGTAACGGGCCAGACGGTGGATTCGGGACTCGATGAGAATAAGACGGAACTTGGAGTCCTTGTCCTTGCGGTTGCGCTCAAGGTGCTTGCGGACAGCAACAGCCTGGAATATTTCATGTCAGCGTTTCTCTCGTCGAGGTTGTCATCCTTCTTTCGACATGTTCTTGGGCTGGCAACGTACCTTCTTGATCAACATGTAGAGATCCTCAGGAAGCTCGGGGGCAAGGCCTGTGTAGAATCACTCTGTCAGCGTCAACCGTACAGAGGCAGAAGAAACAAGATTTCTCTTGGTTTCTTTTTTCATAATATAGTTCCTTCGCTATGTCTTTATATGCGTGTTGTTCAGGGCTCCATACCGCTCGATTTAAGGATTCGCAGAATTCGGTTACCTAGGAGGAGAGTCGGGTCAGCAAATAAACTCCAAGAGTCAATTCGAGAAATGGTTCGTTTCCAAACATACCGGTGATGATCTGGACCTGGGCAACACCGTGGGAGTCACGGAGAATGACACCGATCTGAGAAGGGGTAGCACCCTTTCTGGCGAGCTTGCAGATCTGCTCGACGACCTGCTCGGGAGTGGTCTTCAACCAGCTTGGAGGGGCTCGGGAGTAGGGGATGGCGGAGGCAGAAATGCCCTTGCCCTTGCTGTGAAGTCTACCCATCTTGGCTGTGTTGTCGTGGTGGATGAGGATTAGGGCGATGCGGTTGGCAGTGGTGAACTTCACAAGTGTCAAAGTATTGTGTGGAGCTGCAAATTTTCGCTTAGTTAGGGCAGTGGGCGGGTAGGGTAGCCTCTAACTCGCGCGAACGAGGTTGTCGTCTGGTCACGTGATGAGTCACACATTCACGCGCTTTGTTCATCTCCACGTGCTATTACATCTCTTCTTCCTCTGCTGTTCGTTTGCTGCATGGAGTCTTCCTCCTCACCTTCGAGTGCATCTTCCCAACATGTGCTACGTTACAGAGGTACTGCGCTGTTGGCTTAAATAAATACACAAAGAATCTTCCGTAAGTAAGTTGATCATTTCCCTCTCACACTGACTCCACCGTGCATCCATATGATGATAGAACACAAATTGTTTACTTATTTCTGGTACCTCTTATGTTAGAGTCTTCGGACTCGATGAATGAACTGGACTTCTGATTTTTGCCCGACTTTTCACACTTGCAATTTCATCTTCACTCTACGACTTTAAACGGCATTTAGCTAACATTGAAAAAAGTGCTTTGTTTTAGTTTCACTCCATCCTTCCCAAGACGTAGGACCCTGGTGACGATTCGTAGAAGCGCCGCCGTGTGACTTGAACTTGCACCCTCAACTCCATATCAGCTAAGCTTTGTCCGTACTCTTGGGCCAACCCTTTGCATGTCACCCTTCGATTTTACTGTTACATGTGAATGAATACATCGAACAACTTTTGCAATGTTGCTTGATCTCGCCTATATAGAATTTCCTCCCCGTCTCCCCGTAGAGTGACCCTCCGAGTTCGTGTCCGAGGGTTTTTTACCAAGCGCTCACGTCAAAATTCTCCTGCACGGCTGGTTAAATGGCTGTATAAAATGTGACGAGAGGTTTAGTCAGTGACTTACTTCGGGGAAATTTGTCGTAACGACAGTCCGATCCGCGAATTTCCGTCCTGCCAGGGCAGTCAGGGCCTTATGACAGGATTCTGAAGTGTCGAATTTGACGAAAATTTTGCCGACTCCCGCGGCTTGTCTGCTGCCGCTAATCGGACGAGGAATCTTCAGCTCCAAAATAGTGCCGTATTTGGAACATTCATCCCGCACGTCATCGCAAATTTCTATTGACCAAATTAGCCACCATCTCTATGAGGCACTCAATTGGCGTTTTCATACCTTCATATTCTTCATTGTCCAACAGCTCTTCTGGAGTGACCATGTTGAGGAGTTGCAACACACGTCCCTTCTCGGCATCGGTGGATGCTTGAGACGCGAGGCCACTGATAGCAGTTATGCCAACATCAAAATTTGCAACCTGTGTAGAGCCAATGCTGGCTTTCTTCACCGTAAGCTTCTTTCCACCGACATCCATGCCGTTCAGCGCGTTTAATGCGGGCTCGTTGGCAGAGCCAGGCTCCAGATATTCGGCAAAAGCAATTCCCTATGTTCATCAGTACATGAGGATTTCCGACGTTCTAGGCATGGATGAAAAATGACTCACCCGTGACTCTTCCGTGCTTCGATCCTTGACGAGCACGAACGCCTTGGGTTTACCAAAGGCGGCGAGCAACTCGATGATCTGGTCCTCTGTAAGGAACGGGGGGATGTTGGTAATAGACAGCTTGTGCACGGTATCTGGAACGACGTTGGAAACGACATCGGGATCAAATGCCATGTCCTCGGGAATGGCTGGCATAACGTAATCCTTGGGACGTCGAATGGCTAAGCCCTTTTGGTCCTCGTCAGTGCCATTCATAGCATCATCTGCCTCCATAGATATGCCGTCCAAGGCAAGAGCTACCGTCGCGTCATTGGAGGTTCTGAATTCCAGGACTGCAAAGGATCGGTCGGTGGAAAATTGGCAGAGGATGCATGGGTCTGAGCTCTCTATAACATTCAAGCCATTGAGCTGTAGGTTGAAAAATGACATGATGCCCTCTTCGCTGCTTCCGCTCGGGAATCCCGACACAATCAGTCGCTTTGATTGCCGAGAATTGCTTGCCTTCAGGCCAGCGCTTGAAACACCACCGTTCGGTTCTTTCATAAAAGCCTGCAACTTGGTGGGATCCATTGGCTGCTGTCGTGGGGCTCCAGGTAGAGAGAACATGCCTGACAACTTTGCCTGCTCGGCCGTGACCACTTCGTATCCCGGTGGCTTGATATCCCACTGAGTCATTCTTCGCTTGCGCTCCAGGACTGATACGATGTCTGTCAAATCCGGGGTTGGTTCTCTTGGCCGTGGGGGGGTAGGGCTTCTGCGAGCTTCCTGTTTGGCAGCACCACCGTCATCTCGTCGATCTCGGCCGCCTCGTCGGCGATCATCGTAGCCATCTCGGTCTCGTCTACTGGGTCTGTCATCATCATCACGACGAGCATCTCGGCGTGAAGAGCCGCGATCACGGTCCCATTCACGCTCTCCTCGACGGTCACGCCCAGAGTATCTATCTTCTCGCTCCCGGTCACGATGATTACGGCTGGAGGAATAAGCGTCCACGTCCCCTTCCCCTTGGCGACGACCACCACGATGATCGGGGGATCTTGATCGTCTACGCTCGCGGTCGCGGTCACGCTCACGATCTCGGTCTCTGTCTCGGTGGCCGTCCCTGTCTCTGTGGCGGTCGCGGCGGTCGTCTCGGTCACCTCTCGAAGACTGCAAGATAGTTAGCCAAGGAAGGCAACATGAATTGGGTTGCATACAGGATAATCTCGACCCCGTCGTCCCTCTGAATGCCGAAGAAAACTGGTCAGCATGGCTTCTGATATGATGCTTGGATGTTTTTCAGGGTTGAAACCAACCTCGAGAGGAAAAAGTATCGCCGTTCATGATTTGCGACACTTGGGTCCAGCCTTGCGCAATCAATAGGTCGCTAAGAGATTGATTCGTTGGGTGTATCTCGTCAGCAAAGATGAAGATCTGAACTGGGCTTGGTGGTCTTGTTCCAATGCTCGCCGTCTCTGGCGAGGCTGGAGCTTTTTTCGTCGCCGTGCGCTAAGCTTGTTCGGGACTAGCTTTCTAGGTCACTCATACAGTGACAGGTTGCGTTAGTATCACGGTTGATCCACGGCACTTGTTCAGTGGGCGCTGGGCGCTGGCTGGCTGCTACTGGCTGGCTGCTGCTGGCTGTTCAGTCTTCAACCCCCCCTCGACCAAGACCCGTTGCCAACGCCTGTCCGGTGGCAGCCCTTGTTGAGGTTCCAATCAACCAAATGCCCCATGCATGTGCCGCGCTCTCTATCATCGAAACTGGGTACTGGCTGCTCTCCAGCTGTGGACTGTATCTAATCAAATAATACATACTGACTGGCCCATGCAATGTCTTTAGGGCTGCTGTCAGAGTGGCGCAAGTTTCCCATCAGCCTTTCAGAACTGTGCATTGACACATCGTTGAGATGCGGCCAGTCTTTCAGGTGGAGAAAAGTCAGCGACGAGTGGTGAGATTTTTGATGCTCGAGAAACAATAGCTTCAGTCGCTGATTATTCGCCCAGGATCTGTACTCTTCATGGCCGCATATTGTCCTTGAGGCAAGACCCTGCTCATCTGCATTATAGAGTGACCTGGCCAGAATGTCGTGACACCCTTCCAACTCGGCCGTCATCCACACATGTGGAGAGGGACAGTGATGATGATGACACAGAAGAACTCCTGCGTCGGTACTTCAGTTTAAATCTCAATCTAAGTGCTCTCTACGATCAGTGGTCAGAAGCAGACCCCAACTTCCAGAAAAAGGCACCCGAATTCATTGGCGTTCGCATTCTCAGCCAAGACGCCTGGGAGGCTCTAATCTGTTTCATATGCAGTAGTAACAACAACATCAGCAGAATATCACAAATGGTTAGTCTCTCAGGTATTCACTTGTCGTCTCGTGCGTTCTCTTACATTTGCAGGTTCACAAATTGTGCTGCCACTATGGTCCACTGATCGGGTATATTGGGGACGAGCCAATGCATGACTTCCCAACCCCTCAGGCTCTCATCGGTCCAAACGTGGAGTCACATCTTCGAGAGTTGGGATTCGGTTACCGCGCCAAGTACATTGCTGATACTGCCCGCGCGGTTGCTTTGGTGAAGCCCGCCAACTGGCTAGAGTCTCTCCGAAACCCGCGCCACTTGGGACCGAACTTACTGCCCGCAGACTCCGTTACCAGTAACCCAACCTATAAAGGAGCACACGAAGCGTTGTTGTCCTTGTCGGGCGTCGGACCCAAGGTTGCGGACTGTGTATGTCTCATGGGGTTAGGGTGGGGTGAATCTGTTCCTGTGGACACTCACGTATGGCAAATTGCACAGAGAGATTACAAATTTGGAAAAACCAAAGCAAAGACATTCAACAAGGTCATGTACGACGCAGTTGGTGATCATTTCAGAAAGATTTGGGGCGACTATGCAGGTTGGGCTCATTCTGTCCTCTTCACCGCTGACCTCCGGGAGTTCTCAGATCGCAAAACGAGAATCCAAGCCGTTACGCCAGTCAAAGTCAAGTCCGAGATAAAGAAGGAAGACTTGATCATAGAAGGGCCGAGAAAAAGGAAGTCGGCGGTGCAGGCGACGGTAAAGGTTGAGACTAAGGTGGAAGATACCGGAGACTCAAAAATCGTGGAGAGAACAACATCACACAAAAGACGACGGACTAGACAGTCATCTTGAGAAGTTGTTTAGACATTGCTTGGAAAGTAAGACGCCGTGGCGTTCGGGAATGGATTAGTACACAAAGCGCAAGACTCGAACAAGAAACGTCTTGAGATCTGAAAGATGATGTTGACTAAAAGATTGACTTTTGATGAATTGCCACGGGTCACTAATAGCTGGCGAAGGTTTCCTAGGTCTGGTGGTTGAGGGTTTCCTTCAAGTTACGGATGAGCGGCATGCAAAATGGCTGGCAAGGGGGCCATCGGGTAAAAGTCGGCAGGCGACTTCCTGCGATGCGACTTTTCGCCGCCTCAAAGCTCGGGCTGCCCCCGGAGTCAAGACCTGTCCGTATCAATTCAACTCCAACCCCATCGAGGCTGTATATCCATGTGCAACGAGAACGCTGGGATTCCGTCGTGCGATTTGGAACCGGGATGAGGTGAAATCTCTGCTGAAGCCAAAATGTCGGACGCGGATTCAAACACGATCGCGAAGCTCCAGCGCGAGCGAAATGACGCCGCGGCGGCCAAGAAAAGCTCGCGCGCGCTGGATGCCTCAACTCAACGCACTGATGATCAAAGGCAAATGCTCACCGATAATGCAGACAGCGACCTGTACGAGCGCGATGGAGGTGATAAGTTTGCTGGATACCATACATCCCTGCCCATGGGTGAGGAAGATGAGGACATGGATGAGGACAAGACAAGACGTCTCGTTGGCCAGTACACGGCGTCACGCGACATTATCGATGAGTTTGCTCGAGGAACCGGCGTAGAAGAGGATGATATTCTAGCAGGCAAGGGCGAAAAGAGTGGACGTATCACCGACCGCGAAACCGATTACCAGAAACGCCGATTTAATCGAATCTTGACCCCTACAAGGGCCGATCCCTTCGCGGAGAACCGACAAGCCGGAGCAGCCGAGAATGGCACCACTTACCGGGAGATCATGGAGGCTCGCGAGTTGGACCAGGAAGAGGAACGCATCCGAAAAGCCATTCAGGCGAAGCTGAATGGAGACGATGCCAACGCTGAAGCGCAACCGACCCTGAAAGACGTGGACAAGGAGAACACCGAGGCTGGGTCCACCGAGGCTGTCACAGCAGGGCGCAAGCGCAAGAAGAGATGGGATGTGTCGTCTGCTCTGACAGAAGACCAACCTCAAGCTGGCAACGTAGAAGAGGTCCAACCTAAGCGATCAAGATGGGACCAGGCACCATCCGTTGGTGTTGAAGAACCTACCAAGAAACGGTCTCGGTGGGACCAAGCCCCCTCTGCGACTCCGATGGGCAACCAAGGGCTTGCGACCCCGATGCATCCCTCGCAAGCCCCTACGGCAATGCTCCCAGCATTCGGAAACGACATGAACGCTCGCAATGTTCCCCTTAGCGATGAAGAGCTCGATATGCTGCTACCGGGCGAGAAGGAAGGCTACAAGATTTTGGAGCCGCCTCCTGGGTATGAGCCTGTGCGTGCTGCGGCTCACAAACTGATGGCGACGCCAGCTCCTGCGACAGGATTCATGATGCAGGACCCTGACCAAGTTCGGCTGGGAGGCAAACCAATCCCGGCCGAGCTCTCCGGCGTTGGTGATCTGCAATTCCTCAAGCCTGAGGATATGGCTTACTTTGGCAAGCTCAATGATGGCGCAGACGAGAACGCCATGTCGGTCGAGGAGCTGAAGGAGCGGAAGATCATGAGACTCTTGCTCAAGATCAAGAACGGAACACCGCCCATGCGAAAAACGGCTCTTCGACAAATTACCGACAATGCCCGAAATTTCGGCGCGGGTGCTCTCTTTGCTCAGATTCTGCCTCTACTCATGGAGAAGTCTCTTGAAGATCAGGAGCGCCATCTGTTAGTCAAGGTGATTGACCGAATTCTGTACAAGTTGGATGACTTGGTGCGGCCCTACGTGCATAGAATCTTGGTCGTCATCGAACCTTTGCTCATCGACCAAGACTACTATGCTCGAGTTGAAGGTCGCGAGATCATTTCCAACGTTGCCAAAGCTGCTGGTTTGGCGACGATGATCAGCGTGATGCGACCAGACATCGATCATCCGGACGAATACGTCCGAAACACCACAGCCAGGGCCTTCGCCGTCGTTGCCTCGGCTCTCACGATTCCCGCTTTGCTGCCCTTCCTGCGGGCTGTCTGCCGCAGTAAGAAATCTTGGCATGCGAGACACACTGGTGTCAAGATTGTTCAACAGATTGCCATTTTGATGGGATGTGCTGTCCTTCCACACCTCAAAGGTCTTGTCGAGTGTATCGCGCCGAATCTCAACGATGAACAAACCAAGGTCAGAACGGTGACTAGCTTGGCCATTGCGGCGTTGGCTGAGGCGTCAAACCCGTACGGTATCGAGAGTTTTGACGACATCCTGAACCCGTTGTGGACCGGAGCCCGTAAGCAGCGTGGCAAGGGCCTTGCCGGTTTTCTCAAGGCTGTAGGATACATCATACCTCTCATGGACGAAGAATATGCCAACTACTATACTAGTCAAATCATGGAAATTCTCCTGCGAGAATTTTCTTCTCCGGACGAGGAGATGAAGAAGGTTGTTCTCAAAGTAGTCTCCCAGTGCGCTGGCACAGAAGGTGTCACAGCAGGGTACCTCAAAGAGCACGTTTTGGATGAGTTTTTCAAGAGCTTCTGGGTCAGGCGAATGGCTCTGGACAAGCGCAACTACAAGCAGGTTGTGGAAACGACGTTTGATATCGGCCAAAAGGTCGGTGTCAGTGAGATCCTCGAAAGGATCGTCAACAACCTCAAGGACGAAAGCGAGGCGTACCGCAAGATGACGGTGGAGACGACGGAGAAGATCGTGGCCAGCCTGGGCGCAGCAGACATTGGAGAGCGCCTCGAGGAAAGGTTGGTGGATGGTATCCTGCATGCATTTCAGGAGCAGAGCGTGGAAGACGTTGTTATGCTCAACGGCTTCGGCTCTGTGGTCAATGCTCTGGGCACACGATGCAAGCCTTATCTACCTCAGATTGTCGGCACCATTCGTTGGAGACTCAACAACAAGTCGGCAACTGTGCGACAGCAAGCCGCCGATCTCATTTCACGAATTGCCATGGTCATGCAGCAGTGCGGCGAGGACGCGTTGATGGGAGAGCTTGGAATCATTCTCTACGAATACCTCGGCGAAGAATACCCCGAAGTCCTCGGATCTATCCTGGGAGCCCTGCGTTCCATCGTGACAGTTGTGGGCATCAGCCAAATGCAGCCGCCCATCAAAGACCTGTTGCCTCGACTGACACCGATTCTGCGCAATCGGCACGAGAAGGTGCAGGAAAACACCATTGACCTCGTGGGACGTATCGCAGATCGCGGCCCGGAAAGCGTCAACGCTCGAGAATGGATGCGAATCTGCTTTGAACTGCTGGACATGCTCAAGGCGCACAAGAAGGGAATCCGACGAGCAGCCAACAACACGTTTGGTTTCATCGCCAAAGCCATCGGTCCCCAGGACGTCTTGGCCACGTTGCTGAACAATCTTCGTGTCCAAGAACGTCAGTCGCGAGTCAACACGGCGGTCGCGATTGGCATTGTCGCCGAGACGTGCGCGCCCTTTACCGTGCTCCCGGCCCTGATGAACGAGTATCGCGTTCCGGAACTCAATGTTCAGAATGGTGTGCTCAAATCCCTCTCCTTTCTATTCGAATACATTGGCGAAATGGCCAAAGACTACGTCTACGCGGTCACGCCTCTTCTCGAAGACGCCCTCATCGACCGTGACCAAGTCCATCGTCAGACAGCCGCCTCAGTCGTCAAACACATTGCACTCGGCGTCATTGGTCTCGGTTGCGAGGACGCCATGGTCCATCTTCTCAACCTCCTCTTTCCGAATCTGTTCGAGACAAGTCCCCACGTCATTGACCGCATAGTCGAAGCCATCGAGGCCATCAGAATGGCCGTCGGACCGGGCGTCGTCCTCAACTACGTGTGGGCAGGTCTCTTCCACCCTGCCCGCAAAGTTCGGATACCCTACTGGCGCCTCTACAACGACGCATATGTCCAATGCGCAGATGCCATGGTTCCATATTATCCCAACCTAGATGACGAGAAGATTGATCGGCCAGAATTAGCCATCATGTTGTAAGAACAAGAACGAAAGTCCAGGCCGGCGCGACGGCAGGGCGAGTTGTGGATTGGAAAACAACGGGTCAACTTGACTCTCTGTGTTTATAAGCGTTTGATTAGGCGGGTAAAAGGGGGGAAGGGGGGTTTCTCTCTTGCATTGTGGCTCTCATTTCAAACCAGCCCTACCATGTTTACTTGGTTGCTTGATGAGATTTATACTTGTAATGTATTGTAGAGAAGGGGTTCCAGATAGAGAAAGAAGAAGAAAATGTTGTGTTGCAAGAGCATTCCATTCGCAAGAGGCGTTTCTCGCCACATGGCCAGAAATGTATCCGTTTGTTCAAAATAGCATCCCATCCATGGTATTTGTCAAGACTGCCGAAGCACGGTTGCCGCGATGATGCGGCCTTTTTTTTTGCGAGCGAATATCCGGTTTGAAGAATTGGTGATGATGCCCGTCGTCAGCGCAACCAGGAGGACGAAGCACTTTTCACGTTCAAATCTCCTCACCTTCTCACGCACCGTCCAGAATGGAACATTTTGTCGATGCGAATAAATCCGCTCGCTTGCTGAGACGGACAAGACACCGAGGGTGAAATGGCCCAAGCCTCATATGTATGTTCCATGGCAAGACTCCCATGTACGTCATGAATTTTGCTCGGGGGGAATGTCAAGAGAGACAGATTGATCTGCCGAAATAAAACAGTGCGCCTCTGTTCCATTCCCCACGAGAACAAGAGTCTTGTTTCTCTCATGCCGGCAAGTGATTAGTGAGCTGGAGGGGGTGGTGAGCGGGCCCCCGCCCCTTTTCTCTGTTGTCTCGAGATGTCTCTTGTTCTGGCGGATGGAATGTTCTCACACGCCCCCCTTCTTATGCACGTCCTTGCTTGACATGTGTCTTGATTTATTCTCTTCGGGGCGAAATAGAAGCCCAAGAGCTTTATCTTTATCTTTATTTTTTCTTCTCCCGTCACCAACCAGTGCGGTTCTGTTCACTGCCTCGCGTGCTGCTTCACGCGGGTAATTGCGTCGGTGTAGAGGGGGGATATGCGGGACGGAATTGTGGGAAGGGAACAAGGTCTCGCTGTGAGCAACTTGACCCTGTTCAAGCCTCTTTGCGTTGGAGTGAATGTCCTTCCCCCCTTGAACTTGTTTTGCATTTCAGCTTGTTGTTGATTCCCGGGAGGACGGCGCAGGAGGGAGGGACCTGAAAGCCTTCCCCCGGAGGAAGTTGAGTGAGGCACGGCAAGAAGTAATTGTTGCTCTGCTTCATCTGCAGAGAAAAAGTCAGACGAGGTTGGAAAGACGCCAACCTAGTTTTGGACTTGTTTCTCGAGATGGGTTCGACTTGGGGAAAAGCCCAATGACCTGGCTCACATTCCGGCTGGATGTGCGCCATCTTTTTCGAGAACGGGGAAATTGTACAAGAAGTGGCATCCCGAAACACCCATCGAAGCCATGTCTTGCGCTAGTGTCAAAGGCAAGCAACAACGGGTAAGGGAAACGTCGACGAGTACTATGTATTGTGCTTTCGCGGCGTTGGACGTCTGATGCAGCTGCGGCTTGGTTGTTGTTGAGCGAAAAGAACAGAAAGAAGCTTTTGTTCCCGAATCCAGCATGGTGATTCGTGCGGTCCGTCCTCCGTATTCCGTTGCACTTCTCTGCACGCGAGGCCCATGTGCGTCACGTGAGATTTGGTGCGTCCAACAAGAGCTGCCAGCAGATATTGGGGCAAAGTTTACATCATCTTGACTCATTATAGACGGCCGGTCAGTTAGTCTCGTTTCGACATACATACATACATACACATACCGCCAAGACTCTGTGCTTGTTGTCCCGTCGGGAGATGCGCAACATCTCGCAACGAAACCAGATCAAACCCGGTGACGATCTCGACGAAAATAGGACCTGTTCCAGGTTGCTGGGCATGCCACCACGGGTGCGAAGCTCGATTAGATCCGTAAGATCCTTTCTGGGGCCCCAGAATATATGTGTCCATTCCGTCGGGGCCTTGGTCAGCCCGAGCCGAGCAGTTCTTCTTGCTCTAGTACCTACCTACCTACCCTGTGCTTGCTCAAAGGCACCTTTCCATAATAGTTACCGTGTCGAACAGCAGAATGCATCCCCCGGAGTGAGCCAATTCCAGCAATAATAGCATACAACATAATGGAGGGGTGGGGCGGACGCCGACAGGGGCAGGGGTGGCGCCTTGCCCCACCGCAGATGAGATGTCCACCCCCCTCCCCTTCTTCACCCCCTTCGCCCCAGCGACTTTGGCAGAAATGGTAAATTGTTTCATCTGCAATTGAACGCCGTCTAGTAGGCAAAAGCCACCTGGCGCACAAGGTTGCTGGGTTGGGGATATTACATGGCTAGGTCGCCGTCGAGTTCGGACTTGCTTCACGTGACATGAACAACAACCGCATCGTCCCTGAAACGAGCTCCCAAGGGGAGAAAACTCGGATGATGGGATGCGCAGCGCTGCCTCGACCAGAGGAGACGAAGATTCACACGCCGCGCTCATTTATCCATCCCTGGGAAAGTGCCCATGTATGTGCTCCGTACTTGATGAAATGGCGCCAACAGGTTCGACAGGTTCGCCAAATCGCTCCTTCCGAGGAATGTGGCGGCCACGCACAAACTCGGCCACGCATGAGCTGGTGTCCCAGAGCGGGGGCTTCGACCCCGGATTAGCGCGTTTCAGAAGTACTTATTGGGCATGGTCCGTCGCCATGATGTCACGTTATCGGCTGGTGTTGTTCCGGCGGAGCGGTAAAGAGATTGCAGACAGACAGCTTTCAGTCCGGCCAGAGAGCCTTTTGCTTTGTTGTTTTATGTGTGAACAGATGCCGGATCATTCTTGATCGACGAGAAGTCTTGAAGATGAAGAGATATTCGTGTGCCTTTCCGTCGCCATGACCAACCGGTTTGTTTGTACGCTTTGTTGATGATGGAGGGAACGACCTGAGTGGTGGGTGGCTGTTGGTTGTTGGCGTTATGGGGTCCAGGTGGAGTCGCATCGCCGGCCAGCCCAGTCATGACCGGCCGAATCCTGCACGGTGGGTTTCCCGTCCCGTCCATCCATCTGGATGGACAACTGGAGGCGGTGTCTGGACGTTGGCTACCGAGGCAATGGCTATTACAGGCACCAGCATGGCCTGAAACGATGCGCGTCATGGCAAAAAAAAAACAGAACTCCAATGCCTGTTGTCGGCGGCACCACCCCCATCGCCCAGTGATGTCACAGCTACAGGGACATGGGTCCTCTGGAACTAAGCGCTACTGCGGACTAAAAATCCTTTCCTAGTTGGATGCGTACGGAGCACAGTCATGTGTGTCTCAACTGCGGGGGGCCAACATCTAGGTATCGCCAGCAATACGAATTTCTTTCAAGTTCTTCAAAAGTATCGAGTACTGACAAGTTGTTGATGGAATCATGAAGAGCTACAGGGTACTCGAGGTCCCAGGGGGCTGTGGGGCACCTACCTCTGTGAAGCCTTGTCGTCTCCAAGTAGATGTTACATACTCCGTACATGGGAGCTTGACGCAGGACCTGTCAACGTTTCACATCCCACGGGCATTTGTTTGGACAATCTAGCACTCGTGGTGCTGTTTTCTTTTCTTTCTGTTCTGGGGTCTGATGTCCCGGCGCCCCCTCTCCGAGGCTCACCGCGGTGCCACTGGCACTGGCTGCCCCGTGCTCCCAGTTCATCCTGCCATGGCCCCAGTGCGTGGCCCACTACAGTGCGTGGCCCAGAAGACCCCCGTTTTCCGTGACTCGCTGGGGTTCGCCAAAAGTGCCGTGGAACTACGGAGCACATACATGCGGACTACACACTGTCTGGTGATACATGTATGGTTAGCACTCGCCTGTACTACCGAGTTTTGCAAAGTGACTAATGGTCTACTTGGCACGCGAAACTCCCGTCCTTGCCCCAGGTGCTGCTCACCATGCTAGCCATGCTGTCAGGAATGACTCCAGAGTTCCAAAGTTGGCAAAACAAGAAAACAAGGGTGGCACCCCAGACAAGAAAAGTGTATGTACGGATTACATGCGGAGTACGGATTAGTCCGTGCATGTGCTCCGTACGGACCAATGCAAACCAGAACGTCAATCGTTGTGTAATCCGTACCCCACCCTTTTCTCCAATCGCAAGCCAGTCTGTCTGCAAGTCGACATCATCTTACGGTAATGCTAGGCAGGTTCTCCTCACAAAGGCATTCACTGCTCGTGCTTTTTGGCTCTGCTCTCTCTCCGCCTTAATCATCAGCAAGCAACAAGCCCGGCTGACATGAATTGTCTACATACATATTGACGGACGGCTCCCCAAAAACATGCGACATAACGGCCACCTAACCACCCAACCACCCACCACAGCTTGCCGACCCACTCATCGCGCGCCGTTGGCCAGATTCGTGGCAGATGGGGCATGACCTCTCTCTCTCTCTTTCCCCCTTGGCTCGCGGTGACCCATTCGGCATCCACTCTCTCGTCTTGCCCGCAACTCCGCACACACACGCACGCTTACTTTTAGCCTTGCGCCAGCTGTCCCAGAGCACCACCCCCCGGTCGCTGCTCACTGCTGCCACCCCCTCCACCCTCCCTCATCGTCTCAAAAGGGTCACCGGGGCTGTCGATCGCTTCTACCAAAGTCGTCACACATCACACACCCTGCTCGCCTCTAAACACACGGGGAACTCCACTGGTGCTCCCGCCAGTCTTCGCCAGTCTTGTTGCTTCAGACTGGACTGCGCACGCCAATTCAGAGCCGTGGGCACTTAAGACTTCGCTGATCCCACATTGGCTTTCCATCAAAACATGCCCGCCCCATCCCACGGCGGGATCTTGCTGTCTCTGATTTTGTGTTACAGACTGACTTGGCTTTTTGTCTAGTCGGGATCCTGCATCTGATCATCGAACCTTCTCTCCAACTTGATACTCCTCCGCTCAGCACCAATTCCATGCGCCGCCCGTCGTCGAGTCGAATGCAGAGATATCTCGCGTGTTTCCTTGTCGACGCCATCTTAGCCGACCTCGACCTCGTTGGACCACGATAACGCCATCTTGCTCTCACATCCATCCCTTCAGATATTCTCGTCGTCTATATTTTTGGGTTCTGGTATCATCATCATCATCATGACCATGACGTTGGACGCATCTCAGCAACAGCGTTTCGCGCCTCCCCTCAACTTTGATTATCCTCCCCATGGCCAACCACCAGTCTTCTCAAATCCTTGGTCATCATCTGCTTCTCCTCCACAATCAGCTCCAACAGCTGGTACTGCTTTGTTCGTCGGTAGCCAGCACCAGCCTAGCATGAGCCACAGTATGATGGCTGCCAAAGGTCCCGCCGGCCGAGCCAGCACCGGCAGCGCATCGTCTATGGCATCATATGGCTCACTGTCTGCCGGAGCGGGTACGTTATTCACCACCGGCCACTTTTGTAATACCGTGGAGAAATCCTGCGGCTGACTTGGCATTGGACAGACGTTCTCGGCATGAGTCGCATGACTACATCTGCGGCCTATGGCAATCCCACATACGCCACATCCGCCTCCCCCGTCAATGGCCATTTCGCGCCCGGATCGGCTCCTCATTACGACACCATCGGTTACGCAGCGGCACCTGTACGACACTCGCCCTTTGGCATCAGCTCCGAAGCAGACTCTGCCAGACGAGGCTTTCCTCAACCGTACGTGGTCTTCCTTCTTACCCCCAACCCCCCGCGTCGTCTCCCTGGCTACTGCGGATGAGGGCTTCCTCCTCATACATGCAAACAAGCAACGCTAATTCGCCGCGCGCAGAACGTCTTCGCAAGCAGATGAACGGAGAAGTTTCGCAGACGCACTTGATGCCAGTCATGGCATGTTGGCCATGAGCCAAGAGACCCCACGCAACATCTATG
Source organism: Epichloe typhina subsp. poae (assembly GCA_030389615.1). Lineage (NCBI taxonomy): Eukaryota > Fungi > Ascomycota > Sordariomycetes > Hypocreales > Clavicipitaceae > Epichloe > Epichloe typhina. Next base: position 3,402,598 of record CP098316.1, on the reverse strand, counting down.
GTACTCGTAACGATCGCTCATCCGTTGACTCATACGGGTTTCCTTCCACCCACTCGACCAGCTCTTCCATCTCGTCCAGCGGTAACTTGAGCTCATACTACGGCGATTCGGTCTCGGATTATTCATCTGCCGCCGGATCAGACATCGAATCCGTCAACTCTAGAACATTGCCCAGGCCCCAGGGCTTGATGAGCTCTCAACTGCCCCCGGCACCCCAGTCAATGATGGGCCAGTTCAGCTCCAAAGTTTCGTCGAGCACTCAGAAGAAGCACAAGTGCAAGGTTTGTGACAAGCGCTTCACTCGACCCAGCTCGTTGCAAACCCACATGTATAGCCACACCGGCGAGAAGCGTAAGTATCATGACTACATTGTGCCTGCCTGGTTTTTCTTCTTCTTCCTTTTTTTTTTTTTTTTTTTTTTTCCAAAACTTGCCTTTCCTTTGTACTGACAAGCCAGCAGCGTTTGCCTGCGAGGTAGAAGGCTGTGGACGACACTTTTCCGTCGTGTCTAATCTGCGTAGACACCGAAAAGTCCACCGCGGCGACGCGCCATCAGAAGCCGGATCTGAAGATCATCAGTCGGATTGAGGCGTTTCCACTTCTCTCACCTTTTTTGAGCATACGCATTTGTCCCCATGTTCATGCCGAACCAAAGCATAGAAGCCTTGTAAGCACGGCCGGGCCAGATGTCGACTTGCTCTCACGTTGATTCATTTTTATTATACTTTTGTGCCACTGGGGAGATTTATACATGAACGCAACCACGACACCAATAGAGCAGAAGCGAACAAAACCAAACATTGGGCGAGCATTATTCCGACAGATGAGACGAGGTGAATTTCGCAAGCGACATTGCACATGATTATCGGTTTGCAGATGAAGATATTGGCTGCCTTGTTGAGCAGGAGGTTGCATCGGGTTTTAGAATCATGATGGCGTCGTTTCCGCAGAAGGTGGAAAAGACGATGCACGCTGGCCTTTTGCTGTATACATGATATACGTTATTTTCCCATTTTCTTTTTGGATCTTCGGATTTTCGGATTTTTTTCTTCTGGTCTTCCAGACCGTGGCGAGAAGACTGGGCGCAGGATTGGGAGCATGAAGAGCGATCAGACAAGAATTGACTAGCTCCATGAGATCGTGCTCCCCACGGCGTTGAGGTTTTTTTTTTTTTTTCCCTCCTGGATGGACGACGTGGTTATTTGATTACAGGCGTGCGGTGGCTCTCTCGTCTTTGACGGGATTGTGGAGAGAAGATTGAGATTACATTATGCACAAATTGCAGACACGTTGCCAGCCTGGTATTCCTTCCATGTCACTACCATTTCAGTCGGCAATCTCGACAGCGGAGGAAGCACACTCGATTCTATGGGATGGGGGCGATGAAGGTCCCCGGGAACGGAAACGGAAATGGAAACGGAAATTGGCTGGGTGGTGCAGCTCAAGAGCGAGCAATCTGCGCCATCAGCTTCTAGTTGACGGCGATGATGTACCCGATCAAGACTTGGAAACAACCACTAGCTCTAGAAAATGATGCAATGCCCTTGAACCCGCTGAAGTGACACCACGGCGGACGTTTTATAATGAAGCTTTTCCAACACAATTCATTCACTCGACTAACAAAGCCCTCTTTGCATCGTTGAACAAGAATATCCCGGATGAGTTTGCACGTGTTGGGCATTGATGGCGGGAACCAGAAAGTTTGGGAAGACGCATCCTAGGAGATGAAGTGTGCATGTTCAGGGGGGATGGTGGCGCATTGTTACTTCTTCTTCTTCTTTTTCTTTCCCGTGTAACTCTGTTCTTCATCCGCGATGATGGTAGTCGGCGTTGTTCACTTTCGGGTCCAGAGGCTGAAGAAGCATGAGCGCGGGGTGACCCGGCGTGTACTGTAATGTAAGGACTCAGCAAAGAACTTGTCCAGCTTGGGTCATCCGTATCCGATGTAAATAGTTTGCGGTCTGTAAGTGGCCAAACCCCAAGGTACACTGTTTGTACGTACCAGTCCCGGCAGTCCGTGGTGCCTTGACGTCGGTGGCGGGGCTCAGCTTGGCTACTTCTCCTTCTGTTGCACACCCCCCCCGGGCCCCGTTCTCGGGCGAGATAGACATTACCCCCCTTGGGCCCCTTGGGGTGAGAGAGCCCTTGGGTGCGAGCCGAGGCAACAGGCCAGCCAAGTGAAGAAGGAGGAGAGGGGGCCAAAAAACCCCCATCATGTACATATGCTACTTGTACATTATCACGTCAACTTCGAGTCAAGCCACATGCTCCGTCGTGCTCCGTAAACATGCAACGCGCCAATTCACGCGTCGAATCACGAGGCGGCACGAGCACGGATTCTGCTCCGAACTCCCATCACCTACATTACATACATCACATACATTATGTACACTTCTGTTCCCTGCCCGCATTGTAACTACCCCCCGGGACCAATCTTACAGAAATGTCGCGACGCTTGCCCAGTCTGGACAATCCCCCGTTCCTGACACGGACGGGGTGACGTTCCCCTAGACGCAACTCCATAGCAAAAGAGTCAAGTCGAGGGGGCACGAGAATGAAAGCAAGTGAATGTCATGGTCTCGTCCATATAGAGAAGAAACACGTAGACATGCAGCAGTGATTGAAGACCGTGTAGTGAAAATAGCCGACGAAATAGGGCCCGGACGAAAGCCTGCCTCGACGCTCATTCACACATTTAGCCTTCACCCAGTGCGACAGAATAGGGTCATGACAGTTCGCATTCAGATTCATCTGCCATGCTCTACATTGGGAATCAGCCAACGCATCCTTCTACCGCCTGACAAAATGCCCTGGAGCGATACTACGGCGTCCCTCTCGAGTGCCAGCACCATCTATTATTTCGCACTTTCCCTCCATGCCAACCGACCCCTTTTCTTCTGCTTTCAAAATAACAATAAATAACTCGTCGGTCTGTGTGACGGAGACGACGTTGAGTAATGTACACTGATCAACGGTATATAGGAAAAGAAATTTGGCAACAAAGAGTTCAAAGTAGAGGCCAAAAGCCACAATGATGGAGAGAAAAAGGAGAGATAAGAAGCTGAAGATTTGGAAAAAAAAAGAAGAAGAAAAAAAAAAGAAAAAATATCAGAGACGACGCCTGCCACGCGGGTTTGGACCGGTGACTGGGCGTGAGAAATGGCAACAACATTAGCCAGCAGTCGTAACCTCGTGAAAATGACGAGAAAATGTAGTAGGCGAGGCATAAAAAGAGACAATGCTGAAGACATGAATGCTGCTCGCTTCCAAGCCGTCTCTTGCCACACATGTTGAGAAGGAGCAATCAAGTTTTTGTTTCCTTACTCTGGTATTATTTCAACGACGACTTTTGACGTGAAATCGGGGGTTTTTTTTTTTCAAATGCCAAGAAGCACCCAAGGGTTTAGGGGGGACTCTCTCTCCATACGCCGTTCAACGCCAAAAAAAAAGTGAGAATAAACAATGCGCGTGTGAATGTTCTCTAATGAAAATCAACGCAGTCATTGGGACTCAAACGTGAGGCGCAGCACCCGGCCTGCTGTTACCCAGTGATTCTAGTAGCTCATGGGGTGGAATACGTCGAATGCCGCTACCTCTGTCGTACATCGAAGTCGGCGCGGGCGTATATCCTTCTCGCTTCTTTCTCAGTCTATCGAGCATGATTCCTGCCACAACCATGAGAAGGATCAAGCCCAATGAGATGGCCAGACCAATGAGCACGATGAAGACGAGAGGCATATGGCTTTCTCCAGACGAGAAGAAATCGTCCTTTTGCGTGAAAATTCGGGCTATCGTTCCTGGTGCGTTGCCTGAATTGGTCGTCAGGGCATACGGCCGGTAGTGCGTCCCGTTGAAAATGGCGGCTGATGCGACGCCAACATCTGGAATTACAATGGAGCCAGTCATCATGAGGGCCTGCGTCTCTCCTAGCAAGTCTGTCTTGTCGTGGGCCTTGGTCAGAGGGAAAATCTGAAGGCTTCGCAGGATTGTGTTGGCCGGGAGAGTCTCCTTCGCCGTCATCCACTTGCTGCCGTCATACTTCATGAGATAGACTGACCCGTCTTTGGCCGACTTTCCAGCGATCCAGACCTGACTCCCGTCGCCAGATGCCGGCGTCATAACCTGCACGGGTCCGGGAATGCTGTCAGCGCCGGGGAAGGCCAACCAGATCTCCTTGCTGGCATCGTACAAGGCCAGGTATCGCTTTTCAGTGTTGTTGGCCAGCATGTCGCCGCCCACAACGAGAGTCGTTTTGCTAGACCACAGCAACCCCAGTACCTCTCCCGACAAGCCGTTGCCGGGTTGAGTCCACTGCCGAGAATTGGCATTGTAGATGCAGAGACCTTGACAGCCCAACGCACCAGCTTTTTCGAAGGATCCGCCGACATAGACGTCGTCGGTATCGGGACGAACTGTGATTGCCGCGACTGTGCCGTTCTTGCCCGAGATCGGGGCCGGCTGGCTGCCGAACGACCTTGTTGCAAGGTCATAGGAAACGAGACCTTGAACTTGTGCACCGTTTACTGTGCCGGTGACCATTCCTCCGGCGTAGAGCACACTGTCGCGCAGAGCCACGGCCATGAAGGTGGAATCAGCCGAGATTCCCGAGCCGAGGTCGCTCATGGCTCCATTGTTGTTACCGTCAATTAGCATCAGATTGTTGATGGAAGAACCGTTGGCCGACCGAGCGGAAAAGTGACCGGCGAGGACCGTCATGTTGGCTTTGTCATTGCTATAGAAGGTTCCCGTGATTACGCCTTGGAGAGTGCTGTTGGAAATGGTTTCACGAGCCTTGAGTTTGGAGGAGGATGATTTGCGCTGTGGATCGATCTTGAAAGGAAAAGTGCCCAGGCCATTCGAACTCAGAGTTGCTGCGCCGTTCGCGCGAAGCTGCGCAGACGACAGTGCGCCCGCAAAGAGATCGCCAATGTCCGTCACATTCTGCAGGCTAGCTGTGAGGATTCCGTTGTAAGTCGGCAAGGGCTGGTCGAGGTTCTGTAACCAATTCTGCTGTGAAGGAACCCAGATGGCAAATCCGTCGGCCTGTGCAGCGCTCTTGCCGTTGAAGGCGTTGCATTCCGAGAAAGATCCGCTCACAGCGATGGCTATTTCGACCGTCCGTGAAGTAAGATTGATGGACATTGGGACCACGTTGTCCACCACGCCGTCAACCCCACCACCGAGTGCACTCCATGAATTGGACTTGGTGTCGTACACGGCAACATGATGTAGTTCCTGCTTATTGTCAAGGGTGCCGTTGAAACTGCCACCGACATAAAGTTTGGTTCCTTCAAGGTGCATATCAAGGACCTGGCCATTCAAGCCCCCGTCAAGAGAAGTTGTCGTTTGCCTGTCACCACCGGTGATGGCAAGGACATTGACGAAGTTGTTGGACGTAAAGTTCCCACCGACGAACAATGCATCGCCCGACGTGACTAGGGACTTGACTGCCGAGTTTTGACCAAACTCGGAGCCCAACTTGTTGATTGCGGATTCTTCAAAAGCCGAGACATCGAATGTCGTCTTTGATGGTTCAAAATCGAACAGTCCATTGAGCCCACCGGTGGATTTGGTGAGAGTGAACCCTACCCTTTGAGCGACAACCATGAGAGACTGGACATCTTGGCCGGCCATGGGCGTGAGCGTGACAGAGGGCTTGAAGCTGTCGGAACTCTTCTCTACATAGCCGAAGTAGATCTGATCGTACTTGTCGTAATAGTTCGTCTGGAATAGCGTCGTGCTGAAGTCGGCATTGACTGTGCCAGTCGACATTGTACCGGTTACGTTGACTTTGCCTCGCATAGAGCAGGTTTGGTCCGGCATGCATCCTGGTGTGTACATGTTGACCGTGTAGTTTCCAGATTCCACAATGTTCGGGGTGAACACGACCGAAGCGGAATTGCTGTTGACATCGCCACCAAACCTTGCTGTGAGATAATCCGAGTTGCTCTGAGCAGATGGTGATTGTTTCCAAGGTCCAGTAGTTGTAGCGGTAGACGGGAATTGGATACCCTTGCATCTGGGCTCGTTGAAATTGCTGATTGCATGGGCAAAGATGTCGTCCTGGAAAAGCTCGACGCCAGAAAGACCAGCTCCAGCACCATACCACTCGGATATTGCGAGTTGAAAACTGTTCATTCCTACACGGTTGACAAAATGAAAGTCCTGGAATTTGGTGTTACGGCCGTTGGCAAGAGGGCACTCGCTAGTGCAACTTGCATTCTGTCCGGTGGAGGGGTCGACATATGTGAGGTTCATGATACCGTTAATGGGGAAGGCGAGAAATCGAAAGGTCTTGGTGCCGCGGCCATCCTTGTTGGTGTTGTAGAGTCTGAGTTTTGTAGGCTGGAAACCGAACCCGAACGTTGCCTCCCAGGTGGCAGGCATCCCATCGGCTGCCAGCCATGTGTTGCCTGCCTTATCATTTCCTGCCGAGCAGACGATGTTCTTGGGGTTTCTGAAGCCTTTCGTGGATGCTCCGTTTGTGGCGGTGATGTTGGCACCAGACAGATTGACAATCTGGCTGTCGCGTTGGCTAGGAGTGCTGGCATTCCCCAGTCCAGTGAAGCTACCTCCAAAGATGATGTGTCCATTTGATGTCTTGGATATGGCATTGACAGGGCCGTTGAAACCGGCAAATGGCAGGTTTGCCCAACCATTCGCGTCTGTCCAAGAAATTGCGTTTGTCGAGTTTGAGCCCTTGAATTTCCCACCCACGTAGACGGTTTTCCCGCTGTCGTCATCACAATACAGCGCGTTGATCTCGCCCTCCAGACCCTTCAGAGGCGTGATTTCGGCTGTATTGGGGTTGAACAGAGCAATTGCTGTCGACTGGGTGCCATCTAGACTTGTGAAATTGCCTCCGATTACCACCCTCTTCGTACCGCCATCGGCATTTTTAAGCACGCACATTGCTCGAATTGACGCATCTGTAGACACTATCGGAGCCAGAGCGCCGTTGGGTAGCCGTGCAAGAAGAAACTCGCTGCCGTTTGTGGGGAGAGGTTTTGCTATTTGTCCCTCATATTCATACAAGGAGATGCCGTTGAAGTCGCCCGCAATTGCTATCCTGCCCAAATTGGAAAAATCGAGATTCGCCGACGGAGCCGGATTGAAATGGATTGCTCGACAGACGGAAGGAGCAAGAGCTGCCAGTGCCAAGAGAGAAGAGTCGAGCATGGAGATGGGCGGACGCCTCGAGCGGCGCTGGCGAAAGGGCAGCCGCATGGCGATAGTATTTCGCCGTGGCTGCGACCAGCGACCGTAGAAATCGTGGAAAGGGCCAGGAAGGCGTCGATTTAGAAGTTAGAGCAAGTCGAATGAGTGAGCGACGTGTCGATTCGTCGATAGTTGTGACGCGGAAACGGGCATAGCAGGTTTCGTCGACGAGCCTGAAGTGCGGATTGTTTGCCGGGCGGAGCGCGACGTGAATTGGCTTAGGCTAAGGAGGTGGGCGCACTTTGGAAAAAAACCCACGCCACACGAAAAAAAAACCCCCCCTCCGAGTAACGACTGTGGTGGTATTCGAGATAAGGAAAGAAATAAAGAGCGTAGTGATGGCGAAGGAGACGCTCGATCGGAGCCAGGAACCGAAAGCAGCGGATTGACGCTTTCTGTATTCTGTCGCAGGTCGCCGTGGTTTCCCCCTTTGACGGAGGATGATGGGTTTGCGAGTCGTCCCAGGGCAGTGCCTTGTATTACGGAGTAACAAAGGATGGCTGGGGGTGCCCAGGTTGGCACAAAGAATGCGGGAAATTGCAGAGGTTTGTTGTTACTGGGCCCTGGCACTGGCAGACTGACTTGCACTTGCTACGACGCTAGTCCCGATGGGGCCGATGTGCTTGTTGTCAAGATTGAGGGGGGCCTGGGTGGTGCACAGCGACCAGCTTTTGCCGTGTGGCCGCGCTGCGACAACGATGGCTTCAGAGTGTTTGTGGAACCAGACGCTTGTCGAGGAAATGAGCCAGGCATATGAGGAACGGCGGCGTGCACTTGAATTGCAATATGAAGTGCTGAAGCCGCCTCTGATGATTCTCTCAAGCCCATCGAGCGATGGGTCTGGGGTGCGACCTACTAATAGCCAAGTAGCTAAGTACCTGACCAGCCTGAGCGGCACACCACCAGATGTCACTGCAGAGGTCTCGGGCCGCCAGCGCCATCCACAGGTCTGAGTCGGTAGGAGTACGGCGTACGGAGTACAGAGCGGGCTCTTGCACTGGAGCAGCAGGCAATTCTCTTCTCGTGCCCCGTGTTACACGGCAAATTCGTGTCATGCTGCTCTCATCAAGCAAGTCATCTGTACGGATTATGACCAGACTCGAGAGATCGAGTCTGGCTCAGACCAAGAGGGTTCCCTTGTCTGCAATCCCTTTGAATGTGCCAAGACCTCAGGCGGGTCGCGGACCTCCCTTTGAATGTGTGCGAAAGACCTCAGGCGGAGCACGGATAAGATTTAGGTCAATGAGGATAAGGGCAGACATTCTACACAAAGAGCTACCTTATTCTAGTAGGGCACGATTTGCCCAGTCAAAAGGTAGCCCACTTGTTCAAGGGAACCCGGTCGCCGGTTTGAGCTGACATGTCGGATCGGTCGCCGTGACGTGCTCATTGCTGTGGCCAGAGCGTGTGGACGTGGTGAGTTTTGAATGTTTAGAGAGGTTTCGCTCATGACTCGTTGTATCTGTGTCAGCTTCGTATCCACGAAAGCATAAAAAAAAAGTTTCTTTCCATCATCTTCTTGACAACTGTTGAGATCGCGGCTTCCTTGTTGCTTTCCTTCACGGTGACAAGCACGCGTTGCGAGGTGAGTGCGGTGCACGCACAGTGATGATCTGAAATATAACGACTGCCCTTTGCGGTAGTAATATAATACAGTACAACACCTACTCAATCAATGTCAAGTACGAAAGCTACTATTGCGCAGTTCACGTGACGCAGTGGTAGCGTGAAAGATTGCAAATCTTTAAGTCCTTGGTTCGAATCCGAGCGTGAACTCGACTCCATTTTCTGTGACTAGCCTGGTTTTTTGCCCACCACCTCTCTATGTATGCACACAAGCTTGTCACAACGTGTGGTGAAGATGCATGGCAGGATCCGTTTTTTTTGTCTTAGGAGGGGGCCAAGCATCGTCACGACCACAAAAACACGGTACCTTTTTGTCAGCCCGGCGCCCCCGGGCGGGGCCAGGGGCACTCACTCTGAGCATGACTTTATCCCCGTTGGGATTGTATCTCTTTGATGCCCATAAGGCTACACTTGCGTATGTACTAACAAGGGTTCTTAGCCAATAAAAACATCGCTTTTCTCGATACTTTCTAGCGCATACTAATCTATATTGTAATATAAGTACTTATAGATATTTCAGTTACTAAGAGTAACATCGCATATCCTATAACCCCACCGCGTTAGCTACATATATTACTAAAGGTCACTTTAGGTCACTGTCTTTTGCCATCTAGGAAAAGTGGGTCGTGGGTAATTCCGAGCAGCGAGCATCATAATACGGGGTTCTACGCTAATTTTGCTACGAGTTGCTCGGAATTACCTGGACCTACTGTATATACATCCCCCAGGTGCCGGTACTAGCAAGATCTTGGCTGTGCTTTCTCTGCTACTTAGCCGATCTCCGTTGCGTCTGATCAGTCACCTCGTTTCAGCCCTGCCATGTGCCGCTCTGTCAAATTACACGAAACACTTCACTAACTCGAGTGGGGGGTTGGGGGGCAGTTCGAAGTCCAAGAGTATGGCCTTGTACAGATGTGGTTTTTTTTTTCAACATCAACACATGTATGACAATCACACATGGAGATAATCTCAGACGTATGGCACATGACCGTGTCTGTTTGTTTCCGGGTTTGACGGGGTTGAAGGAGAAAAATCACGATAAAGCACGGCGTCCAGGTCATGTGAAATCTGCGACTCAGGCTCAAACATGGTGCATAAGCCCTCAGAGTCATTTACATGCAGCGTTCTCGGCGGCTTTTCATGACTTGCTTGGGACCTTCCGTCCCGAACCACATCTTTATGTACCTATGTCGTCAGTACTCATCCTTGAAAAATGAAATCAGGTCCCAAAATGTCACGGAGGAACATGTTTTAAGATGGTTGGTCAGGACGAAGAAAGTAGGCAACTCGCATCGATTATGGCACGGCCACGCCCCGTTGTGTACGCCAAGCCTACTGTCGATCCGCAAGAGACTGACTCGGGATCAAAGATGCGAAGGAGCAACTGCGTTTCATTTCTACGCCTTGTTCTAGTCACTGATGTTCTTCTGAGCCTTGGTATCGTGATTTGTATTCCCGGGGGCTTTCAAACTCGCTTGGTTTGCCGGACCACATGCCCTTCCGCTTCCTTTTGGCCATTGCCTCGGCCTGTTCGTAGACTGACTTCAACCCTCCGTATTCTCCGCCAGACTTGGCTTCATATGTTGTTGCCAGGCCTCTCTTGACCATCTCTAGGCCAACGTTGCGGCGGATAAGGAATCGACGAACGTAGACTGTCGCAACAATGCGGTTGTACTGATCTCGTTTGTAAATGTAAGCCCGCACGTTTCTGTGCAGGATATACTGAGATAGCCAATTGAGGGCTTCGGCGGCAAACGGTTGAGCTGGACGGCCGAAATGTGCTCCCTCGGGGGCGTCGACACCTGCAAGACGGATTGAAATCTTTTGTTTCCAGTTCCCGAGGGTCAGCTTATGTTCCATGGCTCTGTGACTTGGTGAATGTTGCTTACCGTTCGATCCTTGAGTTCCTTCCTGACCTCGGGTATCTTTCTCAACCAGCCCCATCCCACAGCCTTGCCGCCAGGTGTATGGAAAAGGTGGAAATTGTCCCCATCACCAACACTTGTAACCCTGCCAAATAGGCTGCGGCTCCTGAAGAATGATGGCCGAACAAAAGCGGCACCCGGAATTCGGCGGAGGTAGTTGGCATAGAGCTGCAACGCACCGAGTCCCACGAGAGAAAACAGTACGACTGGAGCCCATTCTTTGGCAGCTCCCAGAGGATCGGCTTCGGCTCGCCTCAGCATCTCGGACCACGACACGGCGCGTTTCGTTGGTAACTTTTCATTTTCGACGTCCTCTGTTGGGAAACGCGATCCAAACGGCCAGACCATCCTGTTTGCGACCCGGAGGCCGAACTGGCCATGAATTGTTTGTTATACGGACGGAGCAGGGCGGTGTCGGATCGGGTTGACCACTCACACTGGGAAATTGGTGGGCGACCAGACTCGTCCAGTAAAGCAGTGCCTGGCAGTGCCTGGTCTCAACCACTGGGTCCAGCTCGCTCTGCTTGTTCCAACCCCGCCCAATGACATTAACGTCATGCCCCAGCAACATGCACGGCGAGCTGCCACTGGACTCCAAGCAATGATCTACGCCGGTGCACTGTCGCAAAACTGGTTCTAGTCTTTTGATTTGTTCTCATATACCTGCCTTGTACGGATGAGATGGGTACTGGCATCTACGCTTAACAAGCAATACAAAATGTTCACTCTTCTGATACCACGATTTAGCTGCCTTGAACCTTGAAAGATCGGCCGCTCGCTGTCTTCCTTTCCTTTTCTTCGCTATCAGGCCGAGCACGTCGTAGCACTACGTCTTTTGTTAGCTGTGAATCTAAAAACGGCACTGGAGCCAAGCGAACCTTGGAGGAAGTCTGCTGTGCGCTTGCGCATTCGTGAGTGGATATATGCTTTAGAGGCCTTGATATGGTAATGGAAATAATCTCGGAATGTCTGGATATGGGAGATGACTATGGGCATTCTCTGAGGCGTCAAGTGCCTCGGGAAAAGGACTGCAGTTGTCAGCAAGATGTAGGACTCCAGAAAAAATTCAAATTATGCCATACCGAATGTGACATAGCCAATCTCGCCTGTGCTAGTACTTTGTACACCAGGAACTCCTTGTAGTTCTAGTGGTGGGTCATTTCGAAAAAGGACTTGAGGTGCATTTTGGATAGCTCTCCTTCGAGCATCCACGAATTCTTGGATGAAGACTCTACCAAATACACGGTCTGTCTCTTCACGGAAGACCGTGCTAAAAATCACCGTAACTCGGTCGTGGCTGGCCTTGACATATATCGCTTCTTCTTCTCGGTAGCGAATCGCCTTTACTTGACCACCTTCTCGAACTCCTTGGGGTGCTTCTTCGGATGTGAACTTTGAAGCCTGTTCTCTTAACTCATAATGTTCCTGGTAGGCCTGCTCGAACGGAGCTGCCATGGCGTTACGTTTTAAGAGAGCAAGCTTTAATGCTAGCGCATCGCGTTCCTCTTTTGTTTTTAGAGCATGCATTGGTTTAGTTCACATTGAAAAGTTTCGTGCTGAGCAACTAAAAGTCTCACCTTTCTCATCAGGCAGATTATCAATGTCGATCAAGACCGAAAAGTCGTATCCGGGCTCTACCGGTGAGACAAATTGGCCATATTCTCGCTGAAGAACCTGTTCAGCGCCGTACTGAACCAGGTCTGGAAAACATCTGATTTGAATAGAGAGAAGGATTTTCGTTTTCGATTCGGGAGTTGAAATGTGGAAGGTTACACCATCAAAGTCTGAGATAGTCTGATCAATCGAAGCGGGGGGGGCACTGGTATACGGTCAGGAACTTGCGGAATAAAAGTAGCATTAAGCATAAGATACCCTGAGAATCGTTCGGTCAGGACCGATTGGATCAGAACATTTTGGTAGTCAAGGAGAAGCATCTTTGTGACTTGTGCGTTGCAGGTTGCTTGCTGTGCCTGCTCCTCTCCCAGAACTTGTTGATGATGGTGGGGCTGAGCAGGTGCGGGATGTCAAGCTCTCTTCAGTGGAGGATGCACGTGACCGCAACTTGGCAAGAGCGACCGTCCGCAGGGCCTATCGATAAGAGAAAAAATATCCCACTCCGCGACATGCAAGTCTATGTCCTTCAGTAGTCTGGTTTTATTGAAAAGCGCCAAAAAATCAATTGACCCAGCGACTTTGCGGAAATGGTGAAATCGTACCTGTAAGTAATAGCCAAAGGTCTGATGACGTGGTGGACATCTTTTCTAACCTGAAAGCAATGCAGCAAGTACGAACACGCCAAGTCGTTTGGTGTTGTTACGACCAACACCTCCAACATTGTCTGGACCTCCAAAGATCGAGCTGGAACAGGTGCTGGGCAGGCAGTTGTGGCCGCGAATGAAGAAGTCTTGTGCTGGGATGTCAAGAAGGGAGAATTGTTAAGCCGGTGGAAAGACGAAAGATGCACAGTTCCCGTCACTGCGATCGCCCAGAGCCCAACGGATAAAGACGTCTTCGCCGTCGGGTACGAGGATGGTAGCATAAGGCTTTGGGACAGCAAGATCTCGACCGTTATTGTCAACTTCAATGGACACAAATCTGCTATTACGCACCTCACGTTTGACAAATCTGGGGTTCGACTCGCCAGTGGCTCCAAGGACACAGACATCATCATTTGGGATCTAGTGGCCGAAGTCGGCCAATTCAAGCTCCGGGGCCACAAGGATCAGGTGACTGGACTTCACTTCATCGAACCGGAGCCGCAGATTCAGGATGAGGATGGCTCGCGAGCAATGGCCTTGGACAATGAAACCTCGTCGGATGGTTTTCTGTTGACGACAGGCAAAGATTCATTACTTAAGCTTTGGGATCTCTCTTCAAGACATTGTATTGAAACACACATATCCCAAACAAATGGGGAGTGCTGGACCTTGGGGGTGGCTCCAGATTTGAGTGGATGTGTCACTGCAGGAAACGACGGAGAGATGAAGGTTTGGGCCTTGAAGGCCGATGACTTAGCTGCAAGTTCTCGACATGTGGAACTATCTGCTGCAGCTCACTATCTACAGGACCGCGGAGTTCTTCATAGACAGAGCAAAGACCGCACGACTGAAATAATATTCCACCCACGAAGAGATTATTTTGCAGTACATGGTTCGGAGAAGAGTGTCGACATTTGGAGAATCAGATCTGAGGCCGAGGTGCGAAAAGGCCTTGCACGGAAAAGGCGGAGACGGAGAGAGAAGCAAAAGGACAGCAAAGCTCAGCTCGATGAGACCGAGGTTGCTGAAGATGCCGACGAAGATGTTTCGAAAGCCGACATCGGCGATGTTTTCGTTCAGTACGTCATTATTCGAACCGGCGGTAAAGCCCGGTCTGTTGATTGGGCGGCATCCAGTAGCCAGAAAGATCTTCAACTTCTTGTAGCCACGACCAACAACCAGATCGAGTATTACAGCGTTCCCAACAAAAATAAGGCCGAGCGGAAGAAGAAGGATGACATCCCAGACTACACTCGAGCTCTCTCTGTGGAGCTTCCAGGACATCGCGCCGACATCAGAGCTCTCTCGCTCAGCTCAGACGATAAAATGCTTGCTTCGGTGGCCAATGGTTCCATGAAAGTGTGGAATATCAAAACACAGACCTGCATTCGAACTTTCGAATGCGGGTACGCGCTTTGTTGTGCTTTCTTGCCGGGCGACAAGGTGGTCGTCGTTGGCACCAAAGCCGGCGAGCTTCAACTCTTTGATGTCGCCTCAGCGTCGCTTCTGTATAATGTCCAAGCTCATGACGGCGCCATCTGGAGTCTCAGTGTTCATCCCGACGGGCGATCTGTTGCTTCTGGCAGCGCAGACAAGTCGTCGAAATTCTGGGATTTCAAGATTGTTCAAGAGGAAGTTCTCGGCACTAAGCGGACAACCCCCAAGCTGAAACTCGTTCATTCCAGGACGCTCAAAGTATCAGATGACATTTTGAGTCTTAAATTCTCCCCAGACGCCAAACTGCTTGCAGTTGCGTTGCTGGACAACACAGTTAAGGTCTTCTTCGTCGACTCGCTGAAGTTGTATCTCAACCTCTATGGACACAAGCTGCCCGTCCTGAGCATGGACATATCGTATGACAGCAAACTCATTGTTACAAGCTCAGCAGATAAGAACATCCGAGTCTGGGGCTTAGACTTTGGAGATTGCCACAAGGCGCTATTCGGTCACCAAGACAGTATCTTACAGGTTGCATTCGTGCCACACAATTCCGACGGCAATGGTCATCACTTCTTCAGCAGCAGTAAGGACAAAACAATTCGATACTGGGATGGAGACAAGTTTGAGCAGATCCAAAGACTAGATGGCCACCACGGAGAGATTTGGACGATAGCCATTAGTCATACCGGAAACTTCCTCGTCAGTGCTGGCCACGACAAGAGCATCCGAGTGTGGGAGGAAACCGACGAACAAATCTTCCTCGAGGAAGAAAGAGAGAGGGAAATTGAAGAGTTGTACGAGAGCACGCTCACGACGTCTCTGGAGAGGGATGTGGACGCAGAGGATGAGAATGGCGAAGTCGCAGCAGCTTCAAAGCAGACAACAGAGACGCTCATGGCAGGGGAAAGAATACAGGAGGCCTTGGAGTTGGGCATGGCTGATCTAAACCTGATGAGGGAATATGAAGAGGCCAAGCTCTCCAATCCCAAAGCCCCTCCCCCTCAACGCAACCCAGTCTTCCTCGCATTGGGCAACATCACGGCCGAAGCACACGTCATGTCAGTGCTACAACGTATCAAGGCCTCTGCTCTCCATGACGCGCTGCTCGTCTTGCCATTCGCCACTGTACCCGTTCTCTTCACCTTTCTCAACATATTCGCCTTGCGGTCGATGAACATGCCCCTGACATGCCGCATTCTCTTCTTCATGATCAAAACACACCACAAGCAAATCGTGGCCAGCCGGACCATGAAGACCATGATGGACGGCATACGGACAAATCTGCGCGCAGCGCTGAAGAGACAAAAGGATGAAATGGGCATCAACATTGCCGCACTCAAGGTTGTGGGCATGCAATTGCGTGACAAGAGCATCAAGGACTACGTGGATGAGACGTGGGAAGACGAAAGCAAGGAGAGAAGTGCGAAGAAGAGGGGATTTGTACATGTAGCATAGAATTTAGACTTTGACACAAATCGTACGACATATTTCAAAGATTTTAATAACGCAGTTCAAGAATCCCACACAGCCCTCCCCCCCTTGGAGAAAAAAAAACCTGCATTGATAAAAACGTGCACTCTATTCCGACTGTACAAGATGTCTAAAGGCGAGAACAAATCGGTGGACGTCTTCACGCCTTTGGACGAAAGCATAATCACGTGATGAGCCAATGGCTCGCGACCGCACCCCAGCAAATGAATGGGCATACAACCCAGACGATAATTCAAGATTCGAGCATTGCCATTATCAACACCTCTCACCTCACCACAGAAAATACTTCACTCACCGCATCAAGACCCCCCCAAATCACAAATCATACAATATACAATTCTCTCACCACCCGCTCAAGGGCCGTCCTCCAATCCCACCCGCCAGTGAGCCAAGGCCAAGGCCTGATATCACCATGCTCTTCTTCAGGTACTTGCTTTCCCTCGTCAATCCCGAGGGCAGCCAGACCTTCTCTCTTCCTTTCATCCCGGCCTCCACCCCACATGCATGCCTGCCTCTTCGACAAGACAGCACACTCACAAACTTACCCAAAACGATGCAGTTTTTTCAAAACCCTCATTGACCATGAAGTCACCGTGGAGCTCAAAAACGACATCCAGCTCCGTGGGACGCTTAAGAGCGTGGATCAGTACCTCAACATCAAGCTGGATGATATCTCGGTCGTGGAGGAGCTAAAGTATCCTCATCTGGTGCGTTTCTCCCCGTTCCCCCCCTTCCCCCCTGACTTGGAGCGGCTCGCGAGGTTCATGCGCCCCCGTTTGTGGTGGGACATGTGCCGGATGCCGGAATGAGAGGCATCTTGGCGTTGTCCTGACTTTTTTTTTTTTTTTTTTGTGATTTTCGATAGAGCTCTGTGAAGAATGTCTTTATTCGAGGATCGGTAGTGCGCTATGTTCATCTGCCTGCTGGATCTGTGGACACGCAGTTGCTGGAGGATGCGACGAGGAGAGGTGAGTTTTGCGCCCCGAGGTCATTTTGAGAGAACTTGGGGGGAGAGGGGGAGGATGGTGCATCAGCTGACTGGTTTCTAGAGGCGGCGGCTCAACAGGCAAAGGCAAGGTAACGTTTGCAATATGTCGGTGTACGTGTATTTTGGGGAGTGGTGCAAGCTACGTCCGCGCCTCGATTCGCCTGGCGGGGATAGCAAACGACGGACGGGACATGCCAACATGGGGCCATTATGCGGCGTTTGAGTCTAGAAAAATGGATAACGAGCTAATGATCATGTTCATTCGAACTGGTTTTACTGTTATTGCATTTTCTCATGCTTCTTCAAGTCGCCAGACCTAACGTCTGGGGGCTGCCTGGTTGCAGCGAATTGCTCGAAATTGGATTCCCAAGATACAGCTTGTCCTGTTCTTACCACCAGACACCTCCTCCTGTGCCAGACTTTTCCTCCCACAATGATATCTTTGCGTCATCGGGGTCGTCTTCTCCCTCTATCAAAGGCCGAGCGGGGCCTCCTCGCCTTCGCTCCGATGACCATCGATCAAGCCACGCCTTCATTCTTTTCCTCGACTGCTCACTGCCGATGTTTACGGTTGGGATGACTTTTTCTATCCTCAAACTCATTATAAACATGGTCAGCTCTCGAAAGCTGCTGTGCTCTGAATATGGCACGCCAAAGCACATGGCTTCTTTGGTGCTGCCCCGCTGCGCGACAAAGTCTTTGTACGCAAACCTCGTCCTCCAGACCTTCCCGTGCAACAATTGCTGGGTGGATATGGTGGACGGGGACGTGTTTGCGGATATTTGCTTGCCGTTCGCTGGTCGGAAGGTCCATCCGGTCGGTCGAAAGCCCACGATGCGGCTGAAATGCGGTTTGTATCCATTCAGATATTCTTGTAGCGTCTCTGCACGGATTTCCATGAGTGACTGCATGTGGACCTGAGCCTCTACGGGATTGGTCGTCAGCAGTGCAGCAAGCTCTGGATCGTCAAGCTGCTTGCAAATCCTCATCTTGCCTGGATTCGCAAAGATTTTGGTCTTCAACGCTTTGGCAATGGCAATGCATATGCGTTCTTTCCCAATGGAATATGTTCCACAGATTACGAGAAGCCGCTGTCCGAGCTTAACCTGCTTTTCTTCCGCCTTGTCGTCGCTCTGCTTCGTGCTCTGAAAATACTTGCTCACAGCTTGCGTGCCCTCTTCTTTCGCATTCTTCTCCCAGAGACCATCCTTGCTATCAGGATTGGGCGATAGGGAGGCACATAAATCGGCACAAGCTTTGATGACATCATCTTGTGGTGGGAACGAGTATTTCGGGTTGAGGTATGTGGTGTCGAGATAACAAATATCGATCACTTGCTGGCTCAGCTTACCGGTGGCCAAATCCTTGATCTCGGGCTTCAGGAGCGGATGCTTCACATGAGCTGGACACGCCCGAAAGTCGCCGCAGTGAAGAATCCGCTTGCCTCGCCGACTCGTGCCCTTTTCTGTGGGCTTTTGGAAAAGGAAAAGCGAGCTGCCAGGACAGTGGTTTGCTGGAATCATGGTTACTGTGGCGCCTCCCGTCCCCGGGATATCGTAAGACTTCTCAAATTCCAGTGCCACTACCCATTTCGCCGCAGTTCTAAGCTGCTGCTTGACCAGACTGCCCGTCACTTTGCTGCAGTAGATTGGGCCATGTATCCAGTTTGCCGTGAGGCCAATATAATGGTCGCTGTGGAAATGGCTCAGGAAGTACGCCTCGCATCCTTTGACAGCACCGTAGCGAAAAGCATCGACGCAAATATTGAATCCTGGAATGATCTTGTAAAACGGGCATGTCCTTTCGTAGGCCGGACGCCCTCTTGACGCATTCTCGGCGGCAGCTGCAACTGCCCAAGCGGAATCTTCGGCCTTGTTCGACATGAGCTTTGAAAAGGCCGACTTCTTGAATTCCTTGCTCTTGCTCTCGCTGTTGTCATTGTCGTTGTCGTTGCTCAGCTCGAAGGGATTGGCTTGACCTGGTCTCGGAACGGCAGTACGGGCGAATCGCTTACTTATCTCAGCAGCTTCGACTTCAACAGGGGGCGGCGCGGGCTTTTCGTGGTCCACATCGGACGGCAATGGAATTGGAATGCCGTCGAGGCATGAGTTGACATGCCGAGTAGCTTCATCCATTGAGATATTCTTCAGGCTACCATTGCAAATGGGACAGCACTCGGCAGCGGCAGAATCATCTTGGAATGGATCATCGCCAAAGTCTTCCATCAGTGCCGTACCAGCTTCTTCAGCCTCAAGTCGTGCTTGTTCACGCATGAATCTTCGTTCTCGCATTTCCTCGCCTTCAAATTCATCCAAGTCCAAGCCGTCTGTTTCGTCCAGGTTTTCGAGGTCGGAAAATTGGTCGTACACGGAGTCCTTTCTGTTGTTGCAATCCAGTACCGCCTTTCTCTTTGGACTCGGATGCAGAACGGAGGAGTCGTCAGGTTTTGAGTATTTGGCGCTGGCAGGATTGGGATTGTCTTGATCGCAACTCTGTGCTGGGACTTGGTTCAATTTGCCGGGTCCGTTATCCGTACGCTCTCCTTGGTCCACATCTTGGTCCTCGTCCTCGCTTTCAGAGTCTATGACGAAGGGCACGTTCAGTCGCGGCTTGACTGCCTTGTCTCGTTTGATATCTTCCGCAGGAACAATAGGGTTTTTTTGTACAACTACAGCATCACCATTCTCTTGCCATGTCGAACTCTCCTGGCTTAGTCTTCTCTTCTTGTTGGGCGACGCCGATTCGTTGAAGCGGTGCTCATCATCTCGATGGTAGATATCGTCATCCTTGGGAACGACGCCGATCGTTGCTCCCACAAAGAGAGAGTCCTCTGGGCGCTGCGTCTTTTGGAAGAAACTCAGAATGCTGGCATTCGGTTTGGCTGGTTTCCTTGTTAAAGAGATGGCAGAGGTAGGCTTTCGTGGGGTGACAGAACGGTTCGACTTGGCCGCGGCGGGCATTGCGGCAAATGGTCAGGGAGGGTTCATTCTACGGGGAGATGAGCGGCGATTGAATGCAATTGTTGGTCAATTAATGTGCGACTGGTTGAGGACAAAGTTCACGCACGAGATGGGACGTGGGAGACGAGAGGCAAGTGAGTGGGTATTTGTACCATGGCCCCATCCCGTGGCAGTCAAGTACTGTGTACATGTACGGAGTATGTAAGCAGTAGTCAGTACATGGGCACACTCATTTTGTCCTTTTTGTCCGCATGTGTAAACGGTACAGTACATGCGGACTTATTTCAAGACGAACTCTCCGCTCCGATCAATCACGCACCAGGCACCACCTACCCAAGTAATAATACCCGACAACTTGACACTTGGTACTCGGTACTTGACCTTGTAAGTTGACAACTTGATTACCATTTACCGACTCGACACTCCTCATATCCTTCATCTCTCGTGCCTCATTCAAACAAGCGTTTCCTTTCTGCGTTGCTCTTCTCTTCCTTGTGTACGTGTGCGCCGGTACCACCCACCACTTTCTCTGTCACGATATGTCTTGTAAGATGTCCATTTGCCGCCCCCTCGCTCCTTCACTCAAATGCCATGACAACAAGACAAAGACATTGACGACCTCGCCAATACTGATTCTGCACTCCAGCCTTGTTCAACACGACCGATGCAATCCAGCATGCCAGTCCCCTCCCTGCAGGCGCGAACCCGGCCAAGGGCGTGGAGATGCTCCACGAACACGTCTTCTTCATACAATGCAATCCTCACATGATCAAATATGAAGTCATCGACACTCCTGCCAGGTCGTCTGAACCACAGCTGCCCAGTCATCGCGGCCTCACTGGCATCGCACCACCCAAGTGCTACCAAGTCACGGATAAAGTCCACGCTCTTCCGGCTGGGCTATGGGACTCGGATGTCGTCAGCACCTATGAGTTTATCAATCTCGACAAGGGCGTGTTTGTGAGGATACGGGGCCCTCTGAACACCACCATGGAGACTGTCTGGACCATTGAAGAGAAACCAGAGGGTAGTGGTCATCAGTTGAAGGAAGATGCCGTCATCAAGTGCTCGCGGCTCCTTCTTGGTGTTATTAGAAGCACTTGCGAGTCCGGGTGGAGGGGCATACATGAAAAGATGGTGGAAAACGTTCGACGAAACTCATGATCCGGCGGCGCAAAGGCGACACTTTTTTTATTGAATACAAGATTACAACATTGTTAAGAGGGCGGGCTGAGATGGCTTTTGAGTAGCAGTCCCCGTTACTTTCATCTCTCTGTTTACTTTTGACGTCTTTCAATGGACTGACTCTCTAAACTGCCATGTGATAATTGCAGAAGCAACACTCTACCAGTTTATGCCTTCAGGTTCCGAGGCCAAGCAAAGATAAGTCAATCCCACTTTCCTCCACAAGGTCCTGCCTACGTTACAAATTGGCAAACCAAGACAGCGGCTCATTCCCCTCCTTACCTGACATGACATGGACAAACCACAAATGCGAACGAAGCAGGGAAAAGACCAAGGCCATGACACGGCAAACCCGCATCAAGTAAAACTCTCCATAGCAATGATCAATCCAGGCCAGTCTCGCGCCAGAGGACTCTCTAAGAACGAAGACTAGAAACCAGAGCGAACAAGCTTCATTGTCATTGCCAGGTACCAAGGCCGGGTCCGGGTCATTTCCTTTTGCAGCCCGACGGTCCGCTCTCAATCCCAAAGACTAGACGCTCTTTTGTCTTTTTCTGGCCATCCTTTTTCACATGTTCCCCGCGCGGTAGGCAAAAGAGGTGGCCAAATCGTGGTTGGGCCCGGAATCATGATGGGATAGGATAGTATTCGGATTTGCATGCTTCCAAAAATCACCTGTTTTGCCGTTCGGACATGAACAGATCCGCGTCGTCCCCTCCTCGCGTCCTCGGAGATTTCCATGTATATATAATTTACAACGTAGCGTTTCATATGCCCGTGCGTCTTGCTCAGTAAAGACAGACACGTGACAAGCGTCCTGAGACGAGCATCCTCCAAGGCTGAAGTTGAAAGTTCATCAGCTCGGATTGGCTCTAAGATACTCCATCATTGTTTCATGAAGCAATTCTATTCGAGGGCCCATCACATACGACCACAGCCGCTAGTAATGATCAGGATCCCGTCCGATCTCCCAGGACAATCTAGCGAGCGCCGGATTAGTAGTTGGGTCGGTGACGACCAGCGAATACCCGGTGTTGTATGTTCGATTTCTTTTTGTCCAAAAGAGAAGACTTGAATTTTGGAAAAAAAAAAACTTATGCAGGAGGCAATCGTCTCGTCGGATCGTTCTCGTTCCATTGGACCAGCTGAGATGGTGTATTCTAGCCTACATCCAAATCCTTTGTGCATGTGAGTGTCTCGTGTCTTGACCTGAGAGCCAGGCTGGATGTCACTTTAGCAAAGGCCACTCCGTCCTTTCTGTTTGCGTTTGAGTAGTACCATGAAATGGCCGCATGACAAGGATGAGAGCACTGGGCATGTTGCCTGTCATCTCAATAAGTCATCAATCTTACGAGTTCGTACGGATTCGAAAATGAAGGCATAGAAAAGGATATTTAGACATTAGGAATTGAAAGAAAAAAGTCATCTCTCTCGCAGCACATGAAGCATACTTCTTCAGCGGCAGCTTGTGCTAGTGTGGTCGACCATCGAAAATGTATACACAGTACAGTCACTATTCTCGTCATCTATAGTACCAAATTCCATTCCCGGAACGCCCAAACACACCCAAACACCTTGAGGGAGCCTCTCACTCCTCTATGGAATATTGATGCCGTGGTCGAATAAACTCCCTTCATAAATGCCGCCTTCGATGAACAATACTTGACCCATTTCCTTTTGGAATTCAACTCACGGTAGTAATTAGATTGCCCATGTTGTTTGGGACAGACTTTGGAGAAATGGTTTCGTGTCGGGACTCATATTCAGGCATGGTAGTAGTCGTTGGCGGCTGGGGGGCGACGACACCCACCACTTTGATATCTTCGACAGCCTTGCCGTCGGGACATGGGGACGGCAAGGACGAAAGCACACTTGGTCCCTGCTTGAGCGGCTTTCGATCTGGAAGTGGTGAGCGACCCGAGGGCTTCTTCTTTCCGGAATCGACATCGGACACATTCTTGGATGCTTTGAATGTTTGCACGAGTGGGTTCGTGGCGGGTGGCTGGGCCTTGACGCGTGGTTTTGGTTTCCTGCCAGGGCGGCCGGCGGCAGCCTTGGCAGACTTTGCGGGCTTTGGCTTTTGATGCCCGAAAGAGAGCGTAGTCTGCTTGGCCTCTGGAAGTGGCTTCCTGCCCGGAGGACGAGGGCTTGCGCGAGGAGTAGGAATTGCCTGTGCATTTTCCACCTCCCGGGGCTTCCCATCCAGCAGCACTTGGAGCTTGGACGGAGGAGTCGACATCCTTTCTCGTTCCTGCTCTTTTGACACAAGGTAGTCGTCGCCGATTTCGCAGTCCCATGGTGGCAAGGCTACCAGTCTGGCGATATTATCGCACTTTGACTTGACAACCAGGTCCCAACAATCTTTGAAATCGGGCACTTTGGGTTCCGGATCGATATTGATCCAAGCGGTGAGTCCGTCCTTGCGGCCCCGGGTAACCTGGCACATTTCCTTGACGAGTCGGCGCGTGCCTGGAACCTTGAGCGTTGTGCCTACCACCAAAACTGCATCCGGTCGTGCCCTCAGATCAGCGCGCATGATGTTGCCGATGGCATCTTCGTCGGGATTGAATTCATTGTACAACACGAAGCGAGGTCGGAGGCGTCCGATTCCATGACTGCGCTTGCCGGCGTAAGCTGTGCGCACCTCATCGAGGTTCTTGCAAGACTCGCACAGAGGAGCTTCGGGTCCATCGAAGAGCTCCCTGTTGAATGGCTGAACCTCGGCACATTTGGTACAAACCATTTTGTCGAGACTTCCGTGCAGTTGTATGGCCGTTGGCCAGGGAGCTTTGGGCTCCAGTGGTATCTGCGTTTGTAGTGGTTTCATTGATGTGTCGATGCAGTCGATGTTTTGTGAGTAGAGTCGCAGCAAGCGTCCTTCTTGGGCCAGCGAAGCAAGTAAATGATGAAAGGGAGTGGGCTGAGCATCCTCGCTCATTTCACTCATCTCCCGGACCATGTTGTGGAACGACGAAGTGGAGGATTCATGTTTGTAGACGGATGCATCAAAAAGATGCTTCCCCGACGCCTTGACTTTGTGTTGATTTCGCTGCGTTGCAAAGAGACCATTTGCCGAGCGAAAATCGGGTATGCCGGCAGACACAGAGATGCCGGCACCAGCCACGACGACGACCTTCTTCTTCTTGCGCAGGGCGGAGAGCAGTCTTTCCATGTGGAAATTGTCTTGGTGGGTGAGCTCCCCGTGCGGCTTCATCAAGTCAAGATACGCGGTGGTGCGCTCGCGTGGGGGCGTGACTCGTCTCTTCTTGGCAGGTCGTGGGCTGTCATCGGCGGCTTCGCGCGATTTCATGGGGGATTGTGTCCCTGACGCCGCCGTGGAGGAAGGCGAGGGATAGCGGTCGGCCGTGCCTGGTGCCATGATGGGCAGGTCCGGCAAGGATGGGGTTTGTGAAAGATGAGAGAGCGGCGAAGAGGGCGATGATGGCGCTGGCGAGGCCGTCACAGAGGACAGTGGACTCGAAGTGTTTTCCATGGGTCTTTACCGTTGACTTGCGGACGCGACCTACGCAGTAATTGTAGTTGGATTCGAGGGTAGGTGGCGCATGGAGGACAAATATAAGCGGCGGAAAAGATTGACCGAGGGAGAGACTAAAGGCAATCCGAAAGCTAAATCATGGCGCCAATGGACCAGTTAGTTGTGCGTGTTTTTTTCCTGGTAAACGGTTGATGTTCTTTATTCTATAAGCGCGACGAAAAGCTGCGCATTCACAGAGATGGTCGTCCGAGGTTCCCAATGCCCGTGCCAATCGGTTGTCCGGCCCGACGTCGACGGTGTGTCGAGGGTATGGGGGGGTTTGTATGGGAGCGAGAAGACAAGGAGAAGTTGTGGGAAGTGGGAAGTGGGAAGTGGGAAGTGGGAATGTCGTCGACGGCCAAAGACAAGCGGAAGCGGAGTCGGTGGTGTGTGCACATGTGGGCGTGACGGGTTAAAAAAGTTTAGTGACGACACGGCGACACGGCGACACAGCGACACAGCGGCTCGTCTCAGATGCGCCCGGCTATTAGGAGGCAGGAACAGCCGCTCTGGTTCCCGAGTCGCAG
Organism: Epichloe typhina subsp. poae; assembly: GCA_030389615.1. Lineage (NCBI taxonomy): Eukaryota > Fungi > Ascomycota > Sordariomycetes > Hypocreales > Clavicipitaceae > Epichloe > Epichloe typhina. The sequence goes on along the minus strand of CP098316.1, from coordinate 3,377,445 downwards.
GAAATAGTGCCAACCCTGTACCTCAACCAGTTTACACGCCATTCAACACGCCATGCCACAGATATTTTCCAGACGCAGAGGGACCAAGGGGAAAAAACATGGTACCTAATTAGTCCTCCGAGACAATGACTGATTTATTCAATCACCGAACAGAGCATATTTGACAGACAAACAAAATAATGAACAACGTGGTTCAATCCCATCATGCCGGTCGCAAGTCGGTTGGTTCCCCGGGAGACGCAGACTGGACCCACGCGATTTGCAGCCCCACTACCTTCCGGAAACCGCACATGCATGGTTTCTGATTCGTCGCATGTCATGTCGTGAGCTTTGCCACGATTTGTTGACGCAGATGGAACAAACGATACTGCACGCCCAGCGATACAAAAGTCCCGGGAATAAAAAGAAGAGGGAATTGAAATATCGAGGCGTGTACGTTGAAAAAAACCAGCCTATCCCATTCAACGCCAACTTACAGTTGCTCCATTCCATCGCACATGTATATTATTCACAACCATCACCTCTCAACCCTCTTCATCTCCCCCTCCCCCGACCCCTTGTTTCCCTCACCCCAAACCTCAATCATCCCCTTTGCATCCTGACCACGACCTCTCATCCTCGCCGTCCTTTGCAACACTTCCATGCCCAGAATTCCCGCCGCCATACCGCTCAGATGCGACGCAATATCCACCTTTAACTTGACCGTCCTCCCAAACGCCGCCATCTGCAGGGCCGTAATCATGGCGAGGAACACGATCCCGTGCACCCCTTCCTTCGGCAGGCCCAAGATCTTGAACCCGTCGTTGCGATGCTCCCAGAAGTAGGCGGAGCAGAGGCCCAGCGTGGCGCCCGAGGCACCCAGCGACGTGACGGTCAGCCATCCGCGGAGCGTGTATGTGACCAGGCTGCCGAGGAAACCTACCGCCCCGCAGCCGAGATACAAGGTGAGAAAGTCGGCGCGGCCGAGTTCCTCGTGGAGGGCCGTGCCGATGAACCACAGCGGAACCATGTTGACGAGCATGTGGCTGAACTTGGTGTGCGAGAACATGGCTGTGAAGAGCGTGACGGGCTTGACGGTGGCGACGACGAAGATCATGTACTTGTTGAAGAGGGACCATAGAGGCGGGATGCGCCAGCCCAGGAAGACGAGTGCGTTGAGGGCAACCAGCGCCCCGACTGTGGCGTGGGCGGTCGACATGTCGCGGAAGAGTCGGTATCGCGGCATCGGTTCGTCGTAGACCATGGCCACGGCACCCAAGGAACCCAGCACGAGGGCGACGACCGTCGCAGAGGGCAGGATACGCTCCCATGTTTTCATCTCAGGCGGCGCCTCCAGCTCAGACTGTGCCTTTGCGTAATACTCGGCTAGCTTGGGGTTCACAATCGCTCGAGTGCCGTCTTCTCTCCTAGCTAGGGGTCCAGAAACACCGACGGCTTCCTCGGCTTCCCTCGCCAGGCGTTGCTCCTCCGCTGCCTGATCCAAGGCCTTTTGCTTGGCCATATTTCGTGCTCGGATCTGGTCAAACGCACTTCGCCCGTACACTGGATCGGCCTTTGCGGCGACAGGCTCGTCTTGGCTCTTGCCCTCCTCGCCATGGTTCGACTTCTCCCGCGCCTCTCGCTCTGCCATCATCTCCTGATCCATCTGGTTCAGTTCATCCTCTGCTCTTAAACCCGCGTTCAGCACTTCGTTGACCGTGACATTCTGTCGCAGGTAGGCGAGTCCTTTGGCAATGAGTTGTTCGGGATATTGTGCCGTGTGAATAGCATAGGCTGGGTCGTCCACCGTGCCCGCCACCCTTCGTCCGTGAAGAACTCGCAGCAGGCGATTTCCGGTCGCGGCATCGAACCCGCGTCCGAATATTTGGGCGATTTCCTCGTCGGAAAGATCGTTGACACTAAACTGGAGGCCGGCCTGGTCGCGATAGTCCTTTGGAAGATCTTCGTAGTGGCGGATAATCTTGGGCCTGGATGCAGAGAAGATCATCCGACGCCCTAACGATGGGCGATTCAATGAACTGATCATAGGTCGTACCCGTGGTGTCGGTTCTGGTTTTTGACGTGGAAAGCTACTTGGCCTCGACCATAAGCTGTTTCTGGACAGCCATCGCAACCCGAATCCAAGCTCGCTTTCGGATCCAAGTGTCGCTGTCCTTGCTGTCATGACACGACGAGACGCCGCCCTCACGAACGCACGCGGCGCGGGACCAATGCAGAGCACGTTCATCCCCTTCATCCCGCCGGGGTGTATCAGCGGACGAACACCACCAGCGGCGTTGTAGGAGCGACTCGTCCGATGAGGTGGTCGCAAAGTCAAGGTCCTAGAAACTCGAGAGATAAACAAAAGACAGGTGAGCTTCGGAATTGAAATCCTACCAATCGTGACTAGCTCGACAAGGGGGGTTCCCGTCCCCCCCACCAGAACCAACGTTTTTCTCCTCCTCGCCCCATCATCTGCCTGCTGTCGTACAGAAAAAATATCCATCAAAGCGTCTCTTCCTCCTCGCGACAAGCCCCCGACCCTTCCATCTCCCAACTATTCAAAAAATCTGCCAAACAAAATCCAGTGAAGCCCTCAATATAGCTCAACCCAAAGCTTCCTAACAAAAAAAAAAACCCCGTAGCAGTCACAAAATAAGCCGCAATGTCCGCCGACACCCGGCCCATATCCCCAGCACGCTTTGCCGCCGCCCTCAAAGACCTCTCCATCTCCATGCTACGCCTCAAAGTCCTCGAGATCCGCAACTCGATAGCGCACCTCCAGTACTCCAACGACCAACTGAAACCCTTTGCCGAGGGTACTGCCACAGCCCTCTGCGACGCGAGCGCCAATGCGACGTCCCCCCAGCCCGACCAGGACTGCATAGACGCCATCAAGGAAAACGAGGCCGTGATAGACCGCATGGCCGAACGCATAGCTCTGGTTCGCGCAGAGGTCGAAGAACGAGGCATGAGTTGGACGGAATTTCAAAGCAAAGAGGAGGCGGAGGCCGCCGCCGTGGAGAAGGCACAAGCACAAGCAAAGGACCGGCAGGTGAATGGCCAAGCGAGCGACACGCAACAGCCAGTGGAGGGCTTGCATTCTGCTTGGACGGATGGGACATTCCAGACGGGGACGATCCGGAATGGCGAGTTTCGTACAGATAGCGGGCCGGCAGGGACATCTGGTGGCAGGCTGAACGACGAGGAGCTGAGGCAGGTGATGGAAGAGAGGATGCGAAATTTGGGCAACGACGGAGAGGTTGACGACGACGACGAAGAAGGCGGACTGCACCTATGAAGGGGAGGAGGGGTGAGATGAAAGAAATGAAGATTGAGCGTAGCATTTCCGGCGTTAGTTGGAAAGGCAGACCTTCTGTTACCCGATTCCAGACGGCGTCTAGAGAAATTCAGCAAGAACCATCTTTTTGTGTTCACGAATGACCCCCTAACCATAATTATATTTTGTTAATGTGCTTCATGCATTGTTTTTCCAGCTACGAAGTTCTAGGCTGCAGTTATGCTGCCTAAAAGAGGGCGACAGTTGTATGTTCTTCAGCACTCTAGACTGTACGGGTTTCCAGTACCTACTTTCCTTTGCTTTCTGAAGAGAATGCTTGCTGTGCGCAATTGCCATGTCCATAGATATCCCAATGCAATCCGAGAAAGAAAAATGCATGTGAACTCCTTGCGATACGCTTCCAAATGCAACAACATACATCAAAGATGAAAAACCAAAACTCCTTGGTAATTCAGTACAAGAAGTCCTCAGACGCTCGAAACGCAAGTCTCTCCTCAAACCAGCCCTAGTCAGTGTCGTCTCCAACGGGGGAATCTACCCAGACGTTGTTCCTACTCCTGATCGATTTCTGTCGTTTATTGACTCTCTTAGACAGGGTGCGAGTATTACCGCCACCATCTATGCTGAGAATAGTCTCCAACTTTGGTCTTTGTGCAGCATGTCCCACTGTGTTGGTATGGCTGGCCGTCTTGGACATTTGCGGCGAGGGGCTCGGCTCGTCATCGTCATCTGACTCGATCTCGGGAGGAACCGAAACAGGCATTCGTCGACGGCTGCGACGACGCTCAAAGATATTGGTGTCAATGGAATCATCCGACTCGTTGAACGACAGGCTGCGACTTCGTGTGTGTCCAACGGACAGATTGCTGCGTGTAGCAAAAAGAGATTCAATCAACTCGACCTCGGTCGGATTGTTTTCTTTTCTCGTTCGCTCTCTGACCATCTTCTCCTGCACCTTGCGGCCAAGGTTGCTGTCGTCACCGACCAATGTTCTTCCGCTTGACTTACTCCCAGAGCTAACGGCACGGGACACGGGCACTTTGCCTTCCATGATCTTGGCCGGAGGTGGTGGTTGCAGCATCCATTGGCGGGCATCCTTGTGTGACGGTTTGCTGCTCACGACGGGAGGATGATAATCATTGACAGGAGGATTCTTGGGCGACAGGTAAAAATCGCGCCGCTCCTGGTCAGTCACCCCCTTTTCAATTCCGAGTGTCGACTCAATCAATCGTCCGGCAGAGTCGCGTGCTTTTGAAAAGGCATCCATAAGCTTGTTGGGTGATCCGGGGCCTAGTCCAGGCCATTGCCCCCAGAGCTCCTCGTCCTCGCGTTGATATCCATGCCGTCGGTTCCAATCTTCTGATACGGCATCTTGTGGCACATTCGTCACATTATCGCTGAAATGGACTCGACTATCGCCAATATTGGTGTGTTCAGACATGCTGATCGCAACACTTTCTCGGCCCGAACTGGTCAATCCACGCTGACTTGAATTCTTGCTGACAGACTTCTTGGGCAGACTGGGGCCCATGTTGATTTCTTCTTGCCAATAGGGATTCGTGTTAAAAGGTGATGGGTGTCGATACAGGCCAGGCTTCTCTGAATCAATCTTGGACTTCTCTTCTCTCTCCTTTTTCGCCTGCGACTTGGCTTTTTGTCGATGGCGGACCTTGGCACATGGTGCACAGGAGAGAAAGTAGAAGACGGCCGACTGAAAAGCGACGGGTAAGGACATGACGTTAATTTGTCAGGCTAACGCCTTCATCAATGTCGTCTTTCTTCAACTGAGCGCGCGCCGAGGCGGGTACATGAGAGGCCAAGCAGGTCGTATCGACAAGTCGTCGGTTCGGTCGATTTGACGGGCGGCAGGAATACAAGATGGTCGGGCGGGCTGATGCGTGGGGTTTTCAGGGAGCGAGAAGAATAGAAAGGAAGCTCGAAAGATTGAGCGTTGGGAATTGAACAGGCGTCACGGTCGGCTCTCGGTACAGCCGGAATGGAATTCAATATTGGTTCGTCGAGGAGGGAGAGGTGGGGGATAGTGTCTCTGGATGAGGAAAGGGGCTGGCTGAGAAGAGAGGCTGTTGAGGCCCAAACCTTGTTAGATGAGTGGGAGGATGTCGCGAGGGAAACGGTGCAACCGAAAGCCGTTAAAGTTTAAAGCAAAAGAGAATGAAAATGAAGAATAGTAATGATCGAGTATGGCGCCGGATTCGAAAGGTACGAGGGAACTTGAGGGAAGAAATGACGGAAGGGAGATACGGAGTAATCCGTGGACGGAGTAGGAATGGGAAAGGGCGAGAGACAATGGCTGGCAAGGCAGGTGCAATCCTCCGGTGCTGGGCCCTGCAGTGGCTGTGAACCCGGCCCAGAGGCGAACCGGACCAGGGGGCAGGTACGGCGGGACGGAGGGACGGAAGGACGGATGGGACTTAATGTATTGCCAAGGTTTCAGTGCCTGTCCCGTAATATGGCTGGTTGCCAAAAGGTTAAGTGGTTCGAGAGGAGTGGGACTACTTAATAGTTTGCGTTTCGGAGGTGACCAGTGTTTTTGCCAGATTGGGCGTGGCTATGCGAGCCCGGCATACACAGACGAGGGACTCACGGATCTCCGGATGGTTGTCAGAAGGATCAATGGCAGCAGCATTGTGCTCGGTGCTCAGCGTCACCGCAGCAATCAGCTCTGTGCCGTGAGCAGTTGAAGATGATACATGTTACTCCGTACAACCTGTGCTGCCTGTGCTGCCTGTGCTGCCTCTGCTGCACCCTGATGACGACTCCCAAGCGCTTGGGCTCGGATCTGGATTTGTTGACGGGAGGAGGGGTGGGGTGGGGTGGGGTGGCTTGGGGCCAACAGAGCCAGCCCAGTCAGCCCAGGAGAAGCAAAAACGTGTCAGCAAACCCAGTTGACCACCTGACGAGTACGAGATGAGATGGGAAGCGAAAAGCAAAGCAGCTTGTTAATTGCGCGACGCCCCCCCTCGTGTTAGCTCGCAACGATGACAGGCAAACAGCACCGTCTGAGACGCCTCCAAGCTTGAAACCAGCCCGGCAGAGTGAGCAGAGTGACGGGCACAAATTCCAGGCCAAGCCGCCATGCATGAAACAGTCTCCGTGGCTTGTGATTCGCCGAGCGAAGAGCACAAAGTGACGGCAATCACTTGCTGGCAGCAGCATTTGATCCCGATCAGGGTTCAATCAGGGTTCAATCAGGGTTCAATCTATACATATATTAATACCGGCATATCTACCGACGACAAGCAGATGGAGGGCATTGCAGGCGTCGCTGATTGCTACATTGGGGTGTACATACACACACCGCATCTCCTCTACTCGCCACGAGGACACGACTTGGACATTCCCAGACTCGTAACTTGCTGATTCAATTTCATTTCCCTACATTATACTAGAAGCCTGATTCGCCATTCTGTGGTTTGGTCCTGTCGGTCATCACGCACTTGATGAATCGCCACACTTGAATCATTGACTGAAAATGTTGTAATGACAAAAAGATAAGGAACATGAAAGTAAGAAAAAACAAGGACGTAAAAGATAAAGGGCCAGAGTACAACTCAGGAATGCTTCGACCCAGAGGCAGAGAGGTTGCCATTGTTGGAGTATGGCGTTATGGGTTTTTTTTTTTGGAGGGGGGGAGGAATGGTGATTACGGAGTTAAGCAATCAGACTTCCCACTCTTCCTCCTCTTCCTCCTCGGCAGCTGCATCATCGTTCAGAGCAGAGAATGAGCCAAAGCTCTGGGAAGTAGCACTTTTGGCAGCCTTCTGGGGCGCGGCAGCAGCAGCCTGCTGAGGCTGAGCAGTAGGTTGCTTACTCGTCTCGTCCCCCGAGTCATTAGACTTTTTGCCCTTCTTTGAGGTCTTGGCCGGGACTGTGCTCCATTCGTCGGCGTCGTCCTTGAGCATCTCCATCTGCTCTTCTTCCGAGGGTAGAGAAGACATCCAAGTATCCTTGGGCTTGGTTGCGGCCGGCTTCTTGGCCGGGGGGGCAGCGGAGACGGTACTCTTCTCCTGTGTATCGAGAGGCTGATAGAGAACCTTTTCATCGCCGAGAGGCATGGCATTGGCTCCATTGGGAGCCCCTTTGGTCCAAGAATTGGCTTCATTCGTGGCCAAGAACTGAGAGCCATCTTTGGCTGCTCGACCCTCGGCAATACGAGCTGCTCGTCGCTGCTTCTCTTCCATAGCCTTGCGCTCCTTTTCTGCCTCCTCCCGGGCGTCCTTGGCAGCTTCAGCCTTCTTTCTGTTCTGGCGCTGCTTCTTAGTTTCCGTCTTCTCGGGGACCTTGGTGACCTTGGGCTTCTTTTCCTTGACCTTGTCGGCGTCGGTGATGGCCAGAACGGAGGGGCCAGCGGGAGCTGGCTCAAGCATGTCACTCACCCCGGCGTTATCAGCGGGCCGGGTCTCTGGGGACTCAGTGGGAGACTCAGTGGGAGACTGATCATCATCCGCGTCCGCACCAGCATCCAAGGGTTTTTCATCGGAGACTGCACTGTTGATTTTATTTGCATGGGATTGCTTGACGGATTTCTCTTTTTGTTTTGAACCCTCAGCCTTACTCGCAAACTTGGTGCCTTCTTTCGCCTTGGCTAGCTGTCTTGCGAACTCGCGATTGTCAACACCATCATCATCCGAGGCATCCTTGACTGCAGGTCTTGGCCGAGGGGCAGAGTCTGCAGCGGATGCCTTAACCTTCAAAGCCTCTTGGGCTTCCGAGGCAAAACTTTCCAGACGCTGCTTTTTTTTTCTGTCCCCCTTCCGAGCTTCAATTGGCGCACTCTTGACGGCTTTAGTTGTAGTGGCTGGTGCTCTTCTATTCGCTTTGCGAGTGGAAATACGGTAGGCAGCATAGCCGATTCCAAAAACAGCGGCATAACCGCCGATTGTGTAAAGGTAGCTCATATCGCCGTCTGTCATTTCGTACTGGGGTTGGATTGTAAAGGACTATATGTTCTCTTGTTGGAATCTGGAAAACGGGCAAGGTCGAGTCGAGGTCGGAGACTGACGCAAAAAGATGGCCCGATGATTTGACTCGAGAGTTTGCCAATCAGATATGTAAAGATGCCCCTTGCGCAGGAAAGCGAACAAGGACAGATGGCGAAAGGAGTGTTGCTGGTCGCAAGTAGTCGATACTCTGTCGGGCGAAGTGTGATGGAGACGATGGGTTCGCTCGTAGTGGCTGCAGTATATACGATGACCCGGTGTCACGCCGTGGTGATGAGAGTTATTGAATAGCAGCAGAAAGCTTCTTGAGCGATGCTGTGCGAGGATGATCTGGTGCTGATCTCAAAAGGGATCAGGGGATAGTGGGGTTATCGAAAGTGCACGGGGGAGAGAAGGAGGCAAGGAGAAGAAGATGAATTGCAATAAGAGAAAGGAAAAGGGGGAGATGGGGGGGAGAAAAGTAGTGAAGAGAAGTCACCTGGTGCAATGAAGCAAGGAACCCTGAAGGAAGGAAGAAAGTAGTGTGTGAGGTGGAAGTCAGACAGATTGGCCAGATGTGAACTTTGAATGGTTGGCTCGAAGCGGACAAGCAATGAGTTCCAGGGAGTTTTGGCCAGGTTGCCAAAAGGAGCCAACTGCGCATGCACGAGAACTAGCAGAGAGCTACATTATACATAGCAAGTAGTAGGGGTCTACAGTCCAACTAACATCTTTTGAGAAATCTACACTAATAACCAAAGTATGACAGCTAATACTTCAATCTGATGGCACTATGGAATTGACTAATATCAAGCATACCACTGAATCGGCTTAAGAATTCTACATATTGTCACATATTTCACTTGCTGTCAACTCCAGCTGCGGCTTGGATTCAGGGGAGTCCCGGATATTACCCGCGCACACAGAGGACCTACGTAAACTGCTACCAGACTTAACAATCCGTAGACCCGGGAACTTTATCATACACACTGTATGTACACTGTACACACACTGTCCTCGCTTAACCTCCCACGCCTGATGGTTCATCGTCATAATACTTCTCATCCCTCTCTCTACATCTCTTTCATCTTGCATCTTACAACTTGTCCTTCAAAGCTCCGAGGCGAACCAAAAAAAAAACACAACTCATCCTCAATTGCCTCCAATCCAATTCGCAACAAACGCACTGCATCTATTACAATCACCAGGTAGGTCATGGGCTACTAATCGACTAATTAACGACTAACTAATCAGATAATATTATGGCTAAAGGTGATAAAAAAGACACCGCACTATCTGAAAATCACCTTTAGCCATACTATTATCTAATTAGTTAGTTATTGATTAGTCGATTAGTAGCCTATGACCTACCTAGTGATTGTAATAGATGCAGTGCGTTTGTTACAAATTAGATTGGAGGCAATTGAGGATGAGTTGTGAGATGGAACAAACACGGTCGCAGAGGAAGGGGGAATCACGTCAATTTATGCTGTGAGTAAAACTTGAATGGATTTGAGTTCAAATACGGTCGCGAATTATAACTATATCTTACGCAAACTTTGTATTAACCTTTTAGCCCCCTATATTTATAGCTTAAAGCTTATTCCTTTGTTTATATTTTACCTATTACTGCGGTGATTTTATTGTTGGATACACTAAGGATACGATGCACTAGTGCAAGAGGGTCGAATTCGACATTGAGGGTCATGATAATTGATGATAACTCAGAAGCTAAGAAAGGGGAGAAGGAGAGGAATCTAGCTAGGTCAGAAGGTGGGTGAAAAGTGGGAAAAGTGGGGCGGCAGTGGCGTCGCAGTGCCCCTGCACTGTGACGGAGCGGGGTTGCAGCCAATCGCATCGCGTGCATCCATTTGAGGGCCCCACATCTGTCCCGGCCTTTGGCCACGATTGAACCGAACAAGACCCGAAGGTCCGAAGGATTTAACAATTCTATTTCGTTGTTAATTATTATACTAGCTAGGTATTGCTAGTAATTTTTTTTATTCCTTAAAAATTAGATGCATTGGCCACAACCAATGTCCCCAAAAAAAAATTAAAAATCAATACTTCTCATCCCAAATCAGCTCCAAGAATACGGTTATCGCAAGTCAACAATCATCGGCCATACCTTGGGTGATGCCCGCCTCAAAACTAGATGTCCCCTTGACAATGTACGGCACCACGGCCGACCCAAGCACCAGGTGGGCAGGCTGCATCTGCTTCCCGCCGAACTTATCGCCGAGGTTCTCTTAGCGTTGGATATTGCATCCCTGACTACCTTTCGGCGCATAAATCGCCGGGCCATGAGCCTCGTCGATTCGTTGCACCAGTACTTGATGGGTTTTCAACATTGCCCCAATGTCCTTCGTGCCATCGTCAGCATCGATGCAAAGCACTTTGATTGCGCAACCTTGTTCGAGACCCTTTTGACCGCCAACCAAATGCGCAACGTGCGACCGTTTTGGGTGCTATCTCTACCTCATCACCTGCAGACGCGTCTGCTACTTTTCCTTCACTACAAATATCCTATACTTTCCTGTATCCCCCAAGCTCGCGACTTAAGCACACTGGTCTCTCAAGGAGAGAGCTCAAGCCTCTGCCTCATTTATGCAGTCTGCCGGGTCGCTTCACGGAGCGCAACAAGCTGGCACGGGGCAAGATCATGCTGTTGGACCGCCAGTTCCTGCCAAATAAGGCATCACAGACTTCCACGCGGAAAGTCGACGACAGTATCTGGCAACTAGATCTTACCACGAGAGAACCTCGACGATATATGTCCATTATCTCCGCGCCCTACTTCACCTCGTCAGGTCGCTCCGGCCTTTATTGGGGCTTCTATTGCATCAAATGCATAGAAAGCAAGGAGACAGCAATGCATTTCAGGGATAAGTACACAGAAGATGGCTTCGCAGATCACACGGTACGGTACGGGATCAATCACGGTGGTAAACAGTAAAGAGGACAACAATGATAGTCCTGCTGGTTCTGTCTGATCCTCTTGCCACGGCTCACAACACTAGTTTACCAAATGAAATAGTAGCACAAAACTCCTCCATTCTGTGTATGTTCTTATATCGATCTCGAGAGCTGGATGAGCACGAATTTTTCAGCGCGTGCGCCGCATCTCGTCCTTCCCCTGTTTCATATGCTTCTTGCACATGTGAAGGGATGGGGGCAAAGACTCCCAGGCCATGAGGCTGCACTTGACATTGGTTCCAAGGCGCTCTGGGCACTGCTTCCACTCCTCCTTTTTGCAGCCACAAGTGTACATACGAAAGAACTGCTTACACATGGCTGGGAGGCTTGGGTCAGATGGAGTGCCTGGTGATATTGGAGATTGGAAGCACTGGTAGGCACTCCTTTTAACCAATCACCTATGCGACGGATGGAATATTTTGATGTAGGCGAGGTGCTTGTGTCTGAAGTTTAAAGAACGGCTTGGTCCAGGACAGGTTGCTAGTCTAGATGACAGAGCAGACATTTTTTATCCTGCCAACGATGCCAACGCTCCAAACCACAGGGTGGGACACGGGCGGCCGGTCACTGCTACGCAAGGAGGTGTACAGTCCACCCCCTGTTTAATTTTACACGAGTACATAACTAGGGGTAGCAGGCCAATAATATGTCATGTCAAAGCCTAGCGTGGCACTAAGCGGGGTAAGAAGTATCTTATTATAGGTGTATTTTACAAGGGTTATTAAGTAGCTCTTACTAGCGTAAATAACCCTGTAGCACCCCTAATAGATCCACTAGCAGCAGCCACTTAGAGCTAATAGTAGCCGCCCCGCGTGGGGCTTGTAGCTGTGTAAAATCAAACAGGGGGTGGACTGTATTACATACAAGCTTATGTATGTACTGGGGAAAAGCTTCATCATTAAAGAAGTCGCCTAGTCACATGCGAGCGTAGAATGTCATATGCTTTCCAGGATGATCTCGAAGCAGAGTATGAAGACCTGGAGCACTCGCTGGGTGATGCTTCAACCAGAGGTCGCGCAGGGCATGTGCATGTGAGCGAATGAAGACTTTGCGTTTTCACATGAGCTTGATATCCTCGGTCTCGTGCGTCACGTTGCCCTTGTACGCGCCAATAAAAGCCAGGGTTGAACACGGAGTCAACATTGCCTTCCCGTTGAACTCGGTCAAGACGCCGCGGTCCCAAAACTAGATATACTGTACCAGTTGAATCAAGCCCCAGGTAACACTCATGTAACATCAGACATGCGAGTCTCACCCACCGTGATACCTATCTGAAGCAGTCTTCACACCCCATTTTCACATGTCCATGTGTCAATGTCCTTTCCTCCAGACAATCCCGCCCCCTCGTTCTCTCACTCACATCGCAGCCTGGTGCCACTTTTGTTCGGAATTACCGGTGACCCACTGTCGGTTCAAACTGGGGAGGGGCAAAAACGCACGCTGTGAGTGAGGAGAAAGAAATTCTTCATCTTTTCGGGCCCAGCGTGCAGGGCAGTATCATTACACAAATCTTCGAATAAGCATCTTGCATGGTAGCGAAGCTGCTTGGCAAGCTTTCAAGAATTTCTGTGTCGACGGGTACTTCCCACACTGTCATTCTAATGATTTCAATATCCAACATCCAATACCTTATCCTTATCCTACTTTTGCATTTGAAGGAAACAAGTACATCTGACATACTCGCAATGGCGCCTCGGAAAATCATCATTGACACCGACCCTGGTAGGACAAGTGCTCTGGCCCCAACATACATGGCACGACGTCATCTAATCTAGTTTTTCTACAGGCGTCGACGATGTCATGGCCATGCTTCTCGCCCTGAGCGCGTTCCCCGAGGAACTCGATGTCGCCATGTTGTCCGTGACGTATGGAAATGTTCCTTTGCAGAGGTAAATCTTTCGCTTTGCCCTTTTATTTGATTTGATTTTCTAACACGGCTGACTTGTTCTTTTTTTTGTGTGTGTGTGTGTGCGAATCTTTAGCTGTCTCCGCAACGTAGTCGCCATGTTCTACGTCCTGGAGAAGGAAATGGAATGGAGAAAATCCACCGGCAGACCACAGGGCTTCGAGGTCATGAGAAAAAGCAAGCCCATTGTTGCTGCTGGTCCAGAGCATTCGCTCGAGGACGAGTGCCTCGTGGCTGATTACTTCCGTGCGTTTTTGACCCCGTGCCGAGAGCAGGAGAGGAGCCTGTGCTTTGGAACTGTTCTTTGCTGGAAAAGAAACATGAACTGATTCTACTGTAGATGGCGTCGATGGCCTGCACAACGTCCACGAGGCGTATCCGCACTTGAGCCCTCCCGAGACATGGAAATCCCTGTTCCAGAATGACAGCGACGGCGACGCCGCCTCAGTAGATGCTGGCACGTACTCCCCTTTCTTCACGCCGTCGAAAGTGCCAGCACACAAGGAGATTCTACGCATCCTCAAGGAGAACCCCATCGACACCGTCTCCATCTGCGCAGTCGGCCCACTCACCAATCTCGCCTTGGCAGCTGCTGAGGATCCCGAGACGTTTCTCCGCGTCAAGGAGCTTGTCGTCATGGGTGGTGCTGTGAGCGTCGAGGGTAACATCACGCCCGTGGCTGAATTCAACTGCTACGCTGACGCCGTTGCCGCTGCTCGCGTGTATGCACTGACTTCGTACACGCCTGCCTCAACCATGCCTCCGCTTCCTCGAAGCTTGTCGACTCTGCCTGCTTACCCGGCCAAGTTGTCCCGACAGCTGAAGCTGACGCTCGCTCCCTTGGACATCACCACCCCTCATCTCATCACCAAGACCTTCTTCGCCGAGGGCATCCAGCCGCACCTCGATGCAGGAAGCCCTCTTGCGACGTGGACGTCGCATTTCATCAAGGGTACCTTCGATCACATTGAGAGAAGGAGGCGCGACGGCAACGAACCGGCGCTCTCATTGCACGACCCTCTCCCAGTCTGGTACATGTTGACCCACGACGATCCCAAGTGGAAGTTCCCGGCAAAGCTGGAGGACACTAGGATCGAGACCTCTGGTCAATGGACGCGCGGTATGCATGTCGTGGACAAAAGACATCGGACCAAGCCCGCAGAAGCGGCGGCCCTTGCTTCCACAGACCCTCGTGAGGACTCAAACGTCATCGCCAACGACAGCGTTCACGGCGATACCATGGCTTGGTTGAGCGTTCTCAAGGGCAACAGGGTAAATCGTCTCGTCGAGTCACCCGGTGAGGATGTTCTCCAGGTAATATGGATGAAGAGGGTTTTTGGGTAGAAAAAGAGAGGGGAAAAGCACATAGAAATTGACGTCGTCAAGAATATTCACACAAGACCCAGCGCTTAAAGCCCCAAACTTCCTCCTCCAACATTCGTGACTCTTGTCCAAGTCTTGTTCCCGGCCTCATAATGTCTGCAATTAATAAAAGCAAATTGAAAGGAAGGGCAGCAAGTGATTTCCCCCAACCCAATTCCTGTAAACTCCATTGAACGCCATCACTATGCCATTGTAGCTACCATGCGCAATTGTATCCCGTCTCGAGATGTAGGGGGCTTGTAAAGCGAGAAAGAGTGTGTGTGTGTAAATAAAAGGGGAGGAAGGAGAGTCAACAACGATAGAGCCGTCTAAACGTGTTTGATGTCCCCTATCTCCGACCCCTTCACTTCTGTCCAGTTGATACTCTCGTCCAGCTTTTCGTCTATCAAGCCGACGGAGCACACATTGTCTCCCCGGACGAGATAAAGTCCGAGTGCGTGTATTTCCGAAGGTTCGCGTTCATCGGGTTCGTGTATTACTCGCTCCTCCGTTTCCTTCAAGACCTGGCCCGAAGTCAGCACCGATCATCATGGGATATTTCTGATAGTTGGGTCCTGAGAGGGGGGGGTCTCCTCCATGGAGCATACCAAATTCGTCGACTGATCGCAAGCCGCGAGGGTGCCGACCAAGATTCGCGAGTCGGCTGTCACGACCAGGACTTTCTCTGCAGGCAAGTAAAAAGAAGCTGTGTGAGCAATTTGCTGCGTGAAGGTAGGGTGAAACGGGGCTAGTGTACGCACTGTTGAGATAGCCTCCTAAAGTCGCCATTTCGTAAGGGGGACGAGTTCCTTGTTGCTTGCTCGTGGTCATATGATATGCTGGGGGACAAAAATTGAGGTCGAGCAGCCTGGTTCGGGGGCAGCTTGGGACCGAAAATCCACCAACCAGATCACGGCAAACCCGCTTGGGGCAGCTTCTCTACGAAGGCAAAAAAAAAAAAAAAAAAAACTGCGCAACACCAAGGCCACCGAAATTTGCCACGCGGAGGGACCAGACGTCAGGGCAGCTACGAGCTTAGACAAAAGCGAACCTGTATCGTCTACTTGATCAAGGATTTTCAAGTCCTCCGTACGCACAGAATGAATAAATCGACCGATTTTGTGTCCTCAAGAAGGCAGATTGCAGAACCACAGACCTGTTTCCTAAGTCTGAACTCAATTTCGGCGCCCTAATAAACACAAACCTGTATTCCCAGCAGAGGGCACGAAATCCATATGCTATTGCACAAAATTGTTTCCACCATGTGAAATCAACGATCAATCACGACGAAAGCATCTTTGCTACTCTCACACGATGGGAGACATGGTGCAGAACTGTTCTGGCAATAATAAATGAACCTAATTCCAGACACAAACTCTCTGGTCAAGATGGCTGGCGAACAATGTTCTCTTTACTAATTTTCGTCTACCCATACATTTCTTCATCTTCTTCACTACGTCGGGCAAGCCGGCGAAAGCAATGAAAAAGAGTGTTCGCGTCACCTGGAGGCAGTGTAATACCAGGGACACTGTGGGCGGAATCATGTGCAAGCACAGAGGAGACCGCCCGAGGGCCAAAATAAAGAATAATCACGATTGGTCTCAATAGAGACCTTTCAGAGATTAAACTGAAAAGAACAGATACTACACTTGATCTAAGCCAAAAGGCAAAGAGAGCTAAGGAGAAAGAAGAAGAAAATCCTAAGATGAGCGGCGGGTGGGCGAGAAATATATACTCTGTGCGGAGGGCGGTGTGGCACGCCACGGCAGAATTCGTTCAGATGAACAGGTCTGTGGTGGGGGACGAGCGCTGGCAGCCGCAACGGGCTGACAAGCTGCGAGGTTGGGGACGACATGGGGCGACAGCCTGGACATGTACGGAGTACTACCCTGCATTTCTTAATCAGCATTTGTAGAAATAACGTAAATCTGGTTGCATGATTCTGTCTCGTTTGGCTCTTCTATCGATTCAATTTTTCATGGCATTTGACACGTACGCTGACAAGTTCGACCTCAACGTGAGCCAGATGCTTTAATTGAATTCAATATCATGTTCTGCGTCAGTCTCGTTACGGACCTAGTTGTGACTACCCAATCGTTTCAATAGTCCGTGGCGCCATCAGGAACCGTGACGCCGCTTTATGCTGAGTATATACATGAGAAAACCAAGAGATATAAGAATAAAGACGAAAAAAAAAAATCTTGCAGCACCTATTGATATCATCCATGGTGAGAGCCAACAAAGTCTAGAATTCGACCCTCGCCAGAAACGCCGTTCTAGGAAAAGAAAGGTGAAGCAAAACAATTGCCCTTGTTCGAACAGTATTGGGGCATTTCAGTCTTCCAAGAGCTCGCCTTCGTCTTCTGAAACCTTGGCTCGCTTTTCCGCCCTCTCGCGATCGAAAGAAAGCTCGGTGTCGACATCCTTCCGCTTGGTAGGCGACCTCAGCATATTTGCATCGCCAACGTCTGCGCCATTGGTTCGTGGCGCGGGACTGCGGCTCCGACTTGGCCTGTCCAGCTCCATGGGCGTGCCGTTTGAAGATAGTGTGTCAGGCTGACTTAAATGGGTATCTGCACGTCTTCTGGTGTTTTCCAGATCGAACGCCGGTGAGGGTAACGATGGATTCTGCTTTCTAAGCGGATTCTCAGTGTAGAACTGGCGCATTACCTCAATAGCCTTGGTGCACAGTTCTTCGTCCCCGTTCAGGTATTTCCACCACGGCTCCCCGTTGATATCGTCAATCTGTTGGTTGGCGTGCACGCTGGCAAAGAAGATTGCACTGATTGCGACATCCCTAGCCTCAATAAGGAGGGGAATTGCCGTCAAGCAGGCATCGTTGCAGAATGCCCAAGCAGCCTGTCTCAGGTGCTTGTTGTGGACAATGTCGAGTTGGCCGAGGAGTTCAAAAAGATTTCGGTAGGGATTGTCGATCATCAGATCAAAGGTAAGCTGCTCCAGCATGACCTCTTCATAAGTCAGAATGCTATCTCGCCACCGCCAATACTCCTTGCTTTGCTCATCAATGATGAGCTTTGCGTTCTTTTGTGCTACCTTGGCGACTGCTATGATGATATCTTTCGTTTTTCGGCAATTTTCTTCGACTTTGTTCGCAAGGAAAAGGGCAGTGGCAGCAATGTTCTGTCCACAGGACTAGTTAGCCAGCGATAATGACATCCCCTCGAGGGCTCGCCTTGTTGCCATTGTCCTCTGAAGGCAGGCGACAGAAAATTCTACTTACGTAGTGATGAATGCCACCCTTCTCCTGCACCATGCTGAAGCGCATGAAGAACCTGTGGAAGAAGACCCCAGCGACCCACAAGGTGATCTGAGGCAAGTCCAGCATCACGCCAGCTTGATAGATGAAATTGACGCCCTTGGCCCGCCGAAGCCTCTCTTCGGAAGGTGAGATCCCGTCGACACAACTCGGTGTGCTCTGGACCTCCTCAGACGTGAAAGACCATTGATTCGTTGGTGCGGCCTGTCCGTTGCGGCTAGACTGTGTGGCTGATGACTGCTGACTAGAGGAGTTTGTAGCCTGCGGTCGAGGGGGAGAGGTTCGCGCACTATGTTGTGGAGGAGTTGGAGCCGCTGGAGGCACTTCTCGCTGATGAGGAGAGCGTTGAGGTGCGTCGGCGCGAGAGCCTCCCGGAACATTGGGAGGCTGATAGCCTTCGCGCGGAGGCCGGTACCGGTCGATACTGGCCATGTCCGGCACTTTTTATGTCGGGTTGGCAATCAAGGTTGCAAGGCTGCGTGGGGAAACCATGGAGGCCGGTCGCGAACAGTTCGGTTGCGGTCGAGCAAAGGTCGAGCAAGATGTGCCACTTTGAAGATGCAAGATGCTGTGGAGGTGAACTTCGTGGAGGAGGACATTGCCACAGGTTTGCTCTGCTGCTCATGCACATCTAATCCGCGAGTCAGCTGACTCCTTCCCCCACCAGCACACCCACCAGCACACCCACCAGCAGATGAAACCCACCAGCACAAGCACGAGCACGAGCACGAGCACGACCACGACCACGGACACAACCACGAACACGTCCGATGGCTTCCAACAACGGAGCAACTCCGCAGAGCGAAATCATTTGGGCCATTTGGGCCATTTGGGGAAAGGAGAGGATTTTGACTTCCTGCAGTTTAAAAACGGCTCAGCAAAGTAGAGGGTATCAAATAGTTCCGTATTCTTTGCATATACAAAATAATACACAGGTGTAGTTTGACAAGTCCTGCAGAACCGTACGCTCATCAGAGAGCCTCGCCATCATTCCGACCCCAGAGCTTGACTGTCCGATCATGACCACCGCTCACTATCCATTTCCCATCCCTGCTATAATCTACACTTGCCACTGGCCCCGTGTGGCCGCTCAAGGTCTGCACCAAGGTCCAGTCGTCGGCTGAGAAAATCTTGACGTTCTTGTCAAATCCGCTAGACACAAAGAAAGTGCCTGATTTCTTTGGCCTCTGTGCCCCCTTCTCATCCACACCTGGTGGAGTTCCGTCCAGAGGGTCGTCTAGTCCTTTGAACCACCGCATATCTGAGACGGCGCTGGTGTGAGCACCAATACCGCCTGTACGTTGCACCTTGCGAACGTCCCAGCATTTGATCCATCCATCTGCAGATCCGGACAAAACTCTGTGACCGTCTGAGCTCCAATCAAGTGCATGGATGGGTTTGATGTGACCGTCGAGGTGGCCGTCTAGGATCATGACAGTCCTTCCGGATCTCAAGTCCCAGATACGGCCAATGCTGTCCAAGCCAGCACTCGCCAATAGTGAACCGTCTGTGTTGAAGCTCACAGAATACACACCGCGCGAGTGTCCATCCTGAAGAAGCACCTCGGCTGTGCTCTCTACATCCCAGAGCCTCCAAGAAGTGTCTTCAGAGGCTGAGGCCAGATAGCGACCAGATGGATGGAATTCGACACGGCAGACGCGCTGCGAGTGTCCCTGCAACGTAGACAACGGGGTATCCTGATTCAATGACCACAGTTGTACTAGTCCCTCGGCCCCGCCAGAGGCCAAATTGACTGAGTCGGGAGAAACCCCCCTTTCTGGTAACGTAGCTCCAGGAAACCAAGATAGTCCGCTGATCCTGTTTGTGTGGCCACGAAGACTCATCTTCTCAGACAAGGTTGGTATTTCGACTAATTTGACTTGTCCGCCCCAATTGCCCACAGCCACAAGCTCTCCGTTCGGGGATATTCTCGTCATGCTGATGTTCCTTTCTCCGACAGTCTGACTGCCCTGAAGTTCAAACGCTTGAAGCTTCTCCTTGATTTGTTTCCTGAATTTGACCT
Source organism: Epichloe typhina subsp. poae (assembly GCA_030389615.1). NCBI lineage: Eukaryota > Fungi > Ascomycota > Sordariomycetes > Hypocreales > Clavicipitaceae > Epichloe > Epichloe typhina. Next base: position 3,357,681 of record CP098316.1, on the reverse strand, counting down.
GGGCTCGCAGAGAAATTGTCGCCTCCTGTTTCTGAAACGCGACTCTGCGTTTGGCTCGGGGTAGCGAATACTCTGCAATATTGATTCGGGCGTTCAGAAGTGTGTCTCCTCCTCTAGAATAGAATTCCTCTTCTTCTTGTTCATCTGCCTCCCCCTCCGCCGGAGCGTCCTCCATGGTGATGTCGCCATTCTCGAGGCCGCTCATTTCGGCTTGTATCGTCATCAACTCACGTAATCGATCGCGACGGTCGCCGGGGCCTTCTCCAAATAGAGTCATGGGCTCCCCAATCTCTCGAAGCTTCGTGCGAACGCGGCCATCGTCTGTGGGCACGGCGATGGTTGCGGCTAGACGCTTTCGATTGAACTGATTCAGAATTGCCGAGGTTTTATCGGGCGCAGCGCCTGGAACTGTTGTCATATCGTAGTCCTGGTCATCTTTGAGATCCTCCAGAGCAATGCCCGCAGGAGGTTCGGCGTCTTCCACGTATGCCTGACGCGATGGGTGCATCATGATGGAGGTTGTCGCGAGCGACGAAACGCCCTCGGAGATGGTGGCAGTATTCCTTCAGGATGCCTACGGACGAGCAGACTTGGCTCCTTTTGTTTGGGCCCTACGAATTCGAAGAATCACGTCGCGAGTTGCTGTGAACTTTTTGATTACCGGAGTTGATGGGTTGATTTTGCAGCGGGACGTTGATGATCTAAAAAAGGAAGAACAGGGCAAGCTTCAAGCCGCAGTGGGGCAATTTTAGACCTGACGGACACGTCCATAATAAAGTGTGATGCTTGCCAATTGTGTTGAGGTTTAGCCGAATATTGAGGATAAGAGCAAACATTAAAGTAAGATGCACGCTCACGCAGATACTTGGTATTTTCCAACTACGCTGAAATGATCAAATCGTAACTTGCTTCCATAATTCGTGCAGGATACGATACTACATGTACAAACGACAGCTGGCCGCTGTCCTGTAGTAGGCTGTCGCTGCTGGACGGCACCTTCCCTGTTGGTGCATCCGGTGTTCTCGGACTGGCAGGCCACATCTGAGTCATCTGAGTCATCTGACCAAGAACCCAGCTGAGACCACTGAATTGTCAAGGAATACGAAGTACAGAGTACACGGCGGGGAAAGCGAGAGTACGGATCCGTACACTTGTACATGATACGTCCGTAGCGCGAAGGCCCGAAGGAAAAAAAAAAACCCTTGGGCAGTGAGTGAGTGGGTGACTGACAGCCTGACGGTTCAATGTTGTTTTCTTACTATTACCCAGATCGTCTTAGCCTCGAGCATGGCGGGAGAGACTTTGTGCGTCTACGTGTTCTACCTACCCCTTTGCCCTTCACACCATTTGGTGAAGATCACGATTTCTCTCCATTCACGGCCCCCCAATCGCCCTCCAAACTATCGTCCAATGCATATTCAAAAGCCCTCCCACATGCGAACTTCATTTTTCAAGTACCAGATGCGTGTTGCGGGCCACTACGAAATTCAGCTTCCATTCATTGCGGAGGAGCGCGCGGATCCAGAGCGACGACGGGGCTCACGTTGAACAATTCGCTTCGTCGCAAGCATCTCGACACGGCCCTTTCCCTTGACGCGGCTACGATCAGTGCTTAGTGACCCCAAAAACCCACCATCGAAATCATGATAGGTCCTGCGCCAGCCGCTCGCTCCGTGATGCGAGGCTTCACGGGCACGCCCGTCACTTCGGGAGACGAAGATTCCGATAATGGCGCGCGCGAAACCCCGAGCCTGGGCCCTCGCCGAGGACGGACTCGGCTGGATGATGTTGTCAGTGCCAATTGCAGTCCCGTTCTGCGTGCGGTGCCATCACCCAGCGTTTCTGGCATTGCGAAACTACGAATGCAAATGGACCATCTCAGCCTGGACGCGTCCTCACGATCAAGCTCTGTGGCCCGCAACGGAGGTCGCCCGGATCTCAGATCTGGAATGACGACAGAGATGAACAGCCGATCGCATAGTCGAGACGCAGCACGGAGTGAGGCCGGCAGCGAGAGCTCAGATTGTGCATCGACCAGCTACGAAGTCAACCTCGAGAATGACTTTGTCAGCGAGAGCCTCCGGGAGCGATCTGGCCCTGTCGAGGGTGGCCTGAACCCGAAGCGCAAGATGACATCTGAGGAGTTTGAATCCCTTCGCTGTCTCGGGAAAGGAACATACGGCACTGTGCTTCTCGTCAAACAGCGAGCAACGGGGAGGCTCTATGCCCAAAAGCAGCTGAAGAAAGCGTCGCTTGTGGTGCACAAGAAGCTGATTGAGCAGACAAAGACGGAGCGTCAAATACTCGAGTCTGTGAACCGACACCCTTTCGTGGTGAAGCTGTACTACGCCTTTCAGGATCTTGAAAAACTGTATCTGATCCTCGAGTACGGGCAGGGAGGAGAACTCTTCACTCATCTCAACACGGAAAAGATGTTCTCTGAGACGGTAACAGCCTTTTACATGGCAGAAATGGTGCTCGCCATCTCTCACCTTCACAACGACCTGGGCGTCGTGTACCGTGATCTCAAGCCAGAGAACTGTCTTTTGGATGCCGATGGTCATTTGCTTCTCACAGACTTTGGTCTGTCCAAAGTGTCTGCTGAAACATCCGAGGACAGCTGCAACTCGATGCTCGGGACCGTCGAGTACATGGCACCTGAAGTGATTCTGGGCAAGAAGTACGGCCGAGCTGTTGACTGGTGGTCCTTTGGAGCTCTAGGATACGACCTCATGACAGGCAATCCTCCATTCCGCGGCCAGAGCCACGCCAAGATACAGGAAAACATTGTCAAGCAGAAACTCGTGTTGCCCTATTTCTTGAGCCCCGATGCCAAAGATTTGCTCACACGCCTGCTCCGGAAAGAACCCCACAAGAGACTGGGCTCCTGCATGCCAAAGGATCTACAGACTCTCAGAAAGCACAGATTCTTCCGCAAGATAGACTGGAAGAAGCTGGAAGCCCGTAAGCTGGAGCCCCCCATTCAGCCCGTCATTACCGATCCCGAGCTTGCAGAGAACTTTGCTCCGGAATTCACTGAGCTGGCCCTCAGCCCCGTGCTGAACAGCAAGGATGCATGGCCCATGCCTCCCGGGTCGAGCAAGGACGATGTCTTTGGTGGCTTCAGCTTTGTGGCATCCACGAACCTGCTTGAAAGCAGCATGCTTCCTGTGGCCAATGGGGCATAAATCGTCTGCGCTTCGACATGCCATTTGCCCCTACAGCAACCAATCTGGCCTAGATTTGAGGAGTTGAATGGGTGAGCCGGAAAAGACAGTTTTCCCCGAGAAATGAATCATTGCTTCTCTATCTCTTGACCCTTTATGTCGGGGTTTTTTTTTTTCATTTCCCCATGTCTGTTAGACGTTCTTGTGTGTCCGGTTTCCAATCCCATCCTCGAGCGAATGGATGGCCGGGAGACATGGATGTGCCAGATGATTCCTGCGCCTCGCATGCATACGTCATGAAAAGCCGGCAATTGCATTGATGTCATGTCATACATACATACAAGCCCCCCTTTCTACCAAACAGCAACCTAAAATATCCCGACAAACCATCGATTTACCTGGATAGACGGGGCAATCAGAGACAAGGTTGACCGGAAACGGACGACGAAGAGCTATGTACAACAAAGGATAGAAAATCCAGCAGTGATAATAGATATTGGTATTTTCTGGGAGCGGGGGGGACTACACCGCGTGCTGCCGCCAAGGTGACTCTGCCTTCAACATGAAGGGTGCGTGATGCAACACCCGTGCCGCTGGAACAGTGTGACGAGTCCTTCCTTGCCAAGAGTGCTTCGTGAAACATGTGCGTGCAGGCAGGATGGTTACCTGGAGCAATCAAGGTACGGTACGGAGGACGGCTTACTCGGTAAGAGACTCGTTATGAAGTGTTTCAACACAGCACACAGAAACACAAACACTTCAAATACGCTACAGCTTCTGTTTTGTCCCCAGACCGATACGGATGTTACACCTCACACCTCGTGCCATCTGCCGCGGGATACCGGGGATCATGCAATTCGTTTCATTGTTGTGCAAATGGCGTCTTGTCCGTTGCGCCCCTTCCCGCCTCTCACTCTCGCATCCCGAGTATATAAAGGGTCAGAAGTAAGCCATCAAAATGTACGTGTGCATTCACCACGATGGAGCAGTATCACCACATCACACAGGTTTGGCCTTTTGGCTTTGCGCCGGATTATCGTGGCTGCGATTACATGACAAGAATAGGAAAACTTGCGTAATTGCCCTCATCACTGTGACTGTGCACTGGCTGTTTTCCCTTTTCCCGTCGTATTCATGTGCAGGGAGGAGAAACGGGGGGGCGTGCAGCGGTTCAACACCACGTGTTGTGGGCGCAACAAGGATTTCAGGCTAATATATCACGATGAGAATCAAGACTGTGGAGTATTACGGAGTACCGTACATACGGAGTACGGATTAGGCTGGACAGTAATACGCGGAATGAGATGGATGCCGTGGTCGCGAAGTACATGGGTGGAAACGACGTAGTGCTGCTTGGTTGATGGCGGCTGAGGTGCGGCAGTTCTCACGGCACTCGCTTCCCATGTGCCGCATCCTTTTTGAGGAAGAAGCAGGAACTGAGGCGCCCACCCGATGTTTTATGTGGTGGTGTGAGATCGGATTGCTCGGCGGCATCACATGAGGCGCAGTCTGTGACTGCAGGGGCCTTGTCCAGGCATGCGTCTTACACAACCTTTAGTCATCCCTGGAAACGACCGCTGCGGATGAAAACAGGCCAGAAAGCAATGCGAATTTATGTTTTTTACGCATGAGTACAGAGTACTCGGTATGTTTGCCACGAGTTGTCGCCGGCTGATCTGCCAACCATCGATGCGGTACTGAAAATGCACAGTGAGAGCTGATTGATCGTGCCCATCATATTTACCGGATGTCTTGGTTATACGCCAGCCCTGATTCGTCCCCAAACAACCATCATCTTCTCCCAAGTTTTAGAAACCTTGTTCTCATCGGAGGGAGGGGGGAGGGGTGTACGTACATACATACGCCCATAGCCTTGGGCACATTCTTAATATGGCGGAGTGCTCCGTATTGCAGTATTGCATCGCTCCAGCCCAGGGGGTTGTATTCGTAATCATGACTGCTGGAGTAGTATATCTTGTCTCTTGTCGCCAATTCGAGGGAATAGTTCTGGCTTGGATGTTTTTTTTGGTGACACACAGGTCTGATCAAAACTTGCCACTTGACTCTTGTCATTTGTTTACTCGAGACATCCACTCTGTCTCGAATTGTTTATTTCATGAAGATCGGCCGGGTCTAGTGTCGAATCCATTATGAGAATCCCAAAAGCCATCGCTGGCGCTGCAGTCGCTGCGTGTAAGTGTGCTCTCGATGCGTTCGCCTGCGGCTATTTATCTCCATATCCACACCACGCCCGCTCAGCAATCATGTATCCTGCAAGAAGCTAACGGATTGACGCCTTATACAGTTGCTTCGACCGCCGAGGCGGGCCTGGCATCAGTCTGTGCGGATAGCAACGATGTTTGCTTCCAATGGGGAGCTCCACAAGCAGCCACGAGCTCAGGGTCCGGCAACGTGTATTTCCAGCTTCGAGCACCAGCTTCCTATGCATGGTTCGCGTTGGGGACTGGATCTTCTATGCGGGGATCCAGCATGTTCGTGGTGTATAACGACGGAAAAAACAACGTGACTCTCAGCACAAGGCGCGGCCAGGGCCATATCATGCCTGAGCATACAGCGCGTTCCGATGTCGAGTTGCTCGAGGGCTCGGGAATTGTCGGCGGAAACATGGTGGCCAATGTCCGATGCACTGGATGCTCTGACATGGACATCAGCAGCTCCTCAAAGTGGATTTCTGCGTGGAAAAAGGGCTCTCCCCTCGACTCGTCCAGTCTTTCCGCGGCCATCGAGGTTCACGATGGCCACAGTCAGTTCTCCGTCAATCTTAAACAAGCAAGCATCGCCTCGGATTCGAACCCTTTTCTCTCTACATCCAAGAATGGAGTATCCGCAGGATCCAGCGGCGATACTGGAGCATCTGCAGGATCCAGCAACGGTACTGGAGCATCTGCAGGATCCAGCAGCAGTACTGGAGTTGTGGCTGGGCCAAGTGGTGATCCAAACCAAGATCTACTGACCGCGCACGGTGTGGTCATGGCTATTGTTTTTATTGCAGGCTATCCGATCGGATCGTCTCTTATGCCACTGATTGGAAATTGGATCCTTCATGCTAGCTGGCAGTTCCTTGCCTTCCTGGGGATGTGGGCCGGATTTGGTATCGGATACACTGTTGCCTCTCGAAATGGCGTCGTAAGTTGCGATTGCTTTGCCCTCGAGAATGATATTTGTGTGGTTTTGTGCGTTTCTCTGTACGTCTCTAACGTCTATTTCTTGCAGTTCTTTGCGGACAAACATACGAGACTTGGAGTTATTGTCTGTGCATTGATGGGAATACAGCCCGTTCTGGGCTGGCTTCACCATCTGCAATACGTCAAGACCCAGCGTCGTGGCGCCTTCAGTTACGTTCACATATGGTACGGACGCGGGTTGATGATTCTCGGCATTGTCAATGGCGGGCTCGGATTGCAAGCTGCCAACCCATCTACTCGGTTCATCGTTGCGTACTCGGTAATTGCAGGAATTACTTCGATCATATACACTGCCTCCATCACTGTCGGCATTTCCAAGAGACGGAAGCAGTCTGCTGAAAAAGGTACGGACTCACCCTCCGTGTCAGACGGTGGCAGGCAACAGTATCTGTCGGGCCGGGCTGTGTAAAAAAAAATGCTTTATTAGCCGTTGGGCCTTTGTTTAGTAGTGTAGCGCACGGACTGAGGAACGACGAACCCTTTGGAGACGAGGAAGAAATGGACAGTGAAGTAAAAAAAAAAAAAAAAAAAAAACCCAAGATCACTACCGTGGGAAAGCGTCCGCGACGTCCGAGAGAGCCTGTGACCTTGCCTCAGATTCATCCTCGCCGTTTGTCACTACATAACTAGCTCATGTCTGTGTCGATCAAGGCTTCCAAGAGCAAGATACTGTAGCCATTGCCCCGTTGTAGCTGAAGTCGCTTGCCAATTAAAACGCAGTCGTCGCGACAAAATTACATCACCACTCGCCGCCACTCGCTCCACGTTGCTGCCAAGATTGCCTGGGGAGGAGGTCACGTGATGCAAGTTGCATCGCTGGATGTTTACGGACGTGGTCCTCCAGCAGCCAGCCAGCCGGTCACGCCTCAGGCAGCGATTTACAGTGCTGCGACCCAAGCAGCCCCGGGAAATCGACATCACAATTTTCACAAAACACTCAGTCCATACTCCCCGCCCCCATTTCAGGGATCCTCATTGAGCAACTCCCAGCCATTCAAAATGCTCAGCCAACTGTCCAGGGCCACGGTGAGTGCATGATTATTCCTTTCTAGCATTTATGATCGCTGCGATGATGGCCGCAAGCCAGCCACGGCACTCGACAGAAGCTCCGACTGACCGATCCAAAAGCGCACCACCTCGGCCGTTGCCGCCGTCGCTCGAGTTGCCAGAGGCAATGTCATTCAGGTCCGTGGCTTCATTGCCCCGACCGTTTCCCGAAAAGGTAAGAATGAAGGTCCATGTCTATTCTGTTCTCCTGCTTGTCTTGTCTACACCATCATCGAAGACGGATGACACGAGTCGAAAAGAAAAAAACATGTAGTCAAGACTAGACCTCTTGTCGTATGGATGCCAATGGTTTTCTGACAAACGTTCGTCTTTCTAGCCGACTTCGTTCAGGAGCTCTACCTAAAGGAGCTCAAGGCCTACAAGACGCCTACTGTGAAGGAGTCCGATGCCGATGGCCACGTCCAGACTTTCGCCATGCCCAAGACGCCTGCCTCTCCCGAAGAGTCCGATATCGCCAGCAACCTGAAGGAGTACGAGAGCATGGCTGTCGAGATTGAGGGACAAGATGCCACCCAAAGCCAGGGCGGCGCTGCCATTCTTCCCGATTGGCTCGAGACCGAGGATGACGACGAAGCCAGCCACTAAAGTGGCATCGGATCTGCGGAAAAACTGATATAGACCATTTACTTCCAATAAAGTTGTGGAGAGATGGGGAAACAAGTAGGCCTGGATGGAGGGTCTGGTTTGAACCGACGCAAAAGACCAGCGCAACGAAGCGGAGGGGGGTTCTTTTTTTTTTTTGTTATATCATCCCTCTCCCAAATACAATGGGCGGCTCACAACTCGTCGAGAGACGTGTGCCGGCTCAAAAACAGGCAGGAGAAAGACAGAGTCAGGGGGGGTGGTCAAGGTGGATGTGGTCGGTCGATAATCCTATTGTACATTTACCTCTTTACAAGCCTCAACTAGGCGCGGGACTTCATCATTGCGAATGCGAAACAGACAAGGCAATTTCAAAACCCGAGTTACCTTTGTGTGGCCAACAAAATAATCATGTCTCGCGATTAATGTGATGCTCTAGAACATTTTCCACCCATGTTTTGCATGATGACGTGCCAGTATTTCTAATCCTCCAAGCGCCATGACAAGATAGCATAGCGCCCGACAAATGTCTATCATCGGGTGACTACCGTGTTTCCGTACCCCCTTGTTTCAAATCGTAGCCCCATCATCATGATATCTGCAAGTCATGATGATCCTGCTGCACTGATAAATCACCGTTTTTTATACCCCCGCGTGTTCCCGTCTGGAGACGGCGAGACAGCTTACAAGTGATGAGAATTACCAGCAAGTTCAGAAGCAGATAGGAACGTGGTTCCTGACGTCATGCCAGCACCGTGGCGTGCAGACCAGGTTTTTATCCTCGATGTAAGCCGCGACTGGGCAGTGTTTTGTTCTTGTAATAAGTTACCATCATTAGTCGAGCGTCATCTTGCTCTTGATTATTCGCAGGAACTGAACTTGTAAACTTTTGATTTACTTCCCTTTCCTCGTCTTGGAGAAACCCGTGTGCTAACAATCAGACATTTATCAAAAACGTTCTTTGTTGCCATAACAAGGGGTTATGCTCTTGGGTGTTCCGACAATCACCAACCCGCAAATATCATTGTTCACATACATAAGACCATGCCTCCCTCTCTTGATGCCGCTAACCTCAGAGTGACATGACAGAGCAGCGAGCAGCAGTTGCACCCTCTTGTTACCTCCCAAGTCTTTTCTTCTGGTGTCCGGTTTACTGACTTTCAGTAAAAGCCGGGCGAAGATAACCCCCGTATGTACAATGAGTCAATCGTTGTTAGCGACGATGTCTCCTTCGACACCAGTGACAATTAAAAAAAAAAAAAAAGGCAACGAAAACGCCAAGCAGCCTCCAGCTGGTTTTCCTGTCAAGCAATGCCAATTGAACCAACAATAAAAAAATATGAATATAACGACACACACGCACACACACGCACACACAAAACTTGAAAAAAAAAAACTAAAACTAAAACAAAAAGGGTAGCAAGTAAACCGGAAGCAAAACACACGGCATCAAACGGCAATACGGTAGCCGGTGATTAGAAAAATCAAAAATCAAACAGCCAGGCCTCCCCAAATGCAGTATGACCAAGTAACCGTTTCATGCTGGAAGAAAGAAACTGTTTAGAATAGTAAAATGGGAGTACGGAAAGGATATTACGTGGTATGAAACTTAGTGACATGCGCTGAGATCTGCCATCTTTCTTTGGCATGTAGTGGCTATGAAAAATAGCCCCGGTCAAACATCGATCAAACATCAAAATGAGCACCACCCACCATGTGTTCGTCTGCGCTAGACGTTTTGACAACGCCACTCATGCGATTTGCTTTCCGTGGATCAATGTCGGCAATATTATCCCAATCATCTTCGTCATGGTTTGTGTGAGCATCATCCATGTCTTCGTCATCGTTTCTGAATCGATCTCTCATGTGATCATCCAAAGCACTCTCGTCCACAAAGGTGAAGCCCTGGAAATTGGCTTGGACAGAAGGAGACAGCGGCGTAGAGGTAGCATAGCCACGTGCCAGAGCCGCAGCTCGCTCATTGAGGGAACCGTTCTGGTCCAAGGCTGTGGTGAACTCGGGGTCAAAGTACGACACATCCGTTTCCGACTTCAGCTTGGGCTTGAAAGGAGGAGTAATGAGTTTCTTGGCCAATAGATCCCAGTCGATGTCGCCGAAGAATGCATGTCGCTTCAACTCTTCAGCATCGTCTGTGGCGCCGAGTCTGTGCTTTGGATTTCTATTAAGCAATCCCTTGACGAAATTCCGGCCCTCTTGAGAGAGTGTGTCGCGGGGAAATCTGACTTTACCAAAGGCAATGTTCTTGTACATTTGTTGGGTGTCCTCTGCGTAAAAGGGGCTCCAACCGCAGCACATCTCAAAGACCAAGACACCCAATGACCAAAAGTCGACCATTTTGGTGTATCCAGACTCGTCAAGGAGAACCTCGGGGGCAAGGTATTCGGTCGTGCCACAAAAGGTGTTTGTGGTGTCGTTCTTGGTCAGGTTCGCCTTGGACAGACCAAAGTCACAGAGCGCAATGTGGCCGTTCGCATCGAGCAGGATGTTCTCTGGTTTGAGGTCGCGATACACGATGTCGTTGTTGTGCAGGTGTTGTATGGCCAGTATCAGCTCGGCAATGTAGAATTTGGCGCGTCTCTCATCGAATCGCCCTTCCTTCTGCAAATGCCAGAATAGTTCGCCCCCAGACATGTAGTCGGTGACCAGATAGAGCTCGGAAGGTGTCTGGAACGAAAATTTGAGGCCGACAATAAAGGGCGAGTCCGAGGTAGCCGTCCGCACAAGAATATTGCGTTCTCCGACTGTGTGAGCAACTTCCTTCTTCTGTACAATAACCTTTTTCTGCAGCACCTTCATGGCATAAATTCGCTGGGTGTCCTTCTTTCGCACTTGATAGACCTGTCCAAAGGTGCCTTTCCCGATGAGCTTCAGAATCTCAAAGTCACTTGGTCCAAAGTGTTTCTTTTCTGATCTTTGATAAAAGGCTTCAACGTATACTTCGCCGGTAGGGGCGTTTTCGGCAACTGTGTCCGCATGGCCGCGCAGCGTAAACCACCCTCTCACAGCGCTGTCGACATCTCTTCCAGCCTGGAAATCGACGTGGCCGAGGAATTCCTCGCCAGTGGCGGCATGATCGTAGACTGAGATATCGACCAACATATCGGTATCGACGACGTCACTGTGCAACCAAAAGTTAGCGCTTCGGGTAGGCTCCCGTGAGTCACCTCGGTATCACTCTTCAACATACAAGGCGGCCTCGGCGTCCCATTTCGGATTCGTCAAGGGTGACCGAGCGGTGCGGCTTCGAAAAGTATTATGATCATGAATGCTGGTGTTGCTGCTCTGGCGGCTTCTCATTGGGATGGCCATGGGAGGACGGCCCGAGTCGCTGCCCTGGCGCTGAATGGGAATGCCCCCGTGTCCCGACGGAGTACTACTCAGAGCATCTTCCTCTTCGATTGGTCGTGGTCCGCCTGAAATGAGCTCGCTCCGTTGGAATACAGCCACAACATAAGGATCTCGACACTTGCGCAACCCGCGCGCTTCGGCAATCTTGATGGCCAGTTTGCCTTTCGGGGCAGGAGGCTGGACGCTGGCTGTTCTTGGAGTCTGCGTCCCGCTAGCTGTTTCCGTTCCATCGTTGCTAGTTCTACCCAGTGTTTCTCTGCCGTCTGACTGCGAAGAGTGAGCAGCAGACAAGGCTCTCGTGGGAGTCGGCGGACCGCTCTTGAACATGACACCACGAGTTAGCTCTCTAAGTCCCTCGAGCGAAAACCATTTTCTTGGGGCGGAAGTTGTAGAGGAATCATGCTTGCAGGACGATGGTGATGAGGATGAGGATGAATTGGGTGGCAGTTGAGTAGCAGATGAAGCTGGCTCGGCTCCACACGGCTTCTTGGAGGCAGAGGCCGAAGTTGCCTGACAGGCAGCCTCGGCGCGGTTCTCATGCACTGGAGTGGCACCAGACCTCGACTTGGCCGTCTCTCTACCTTCCAGGCACAGGCCTTTACATGACGAGGTTTCTGAATGGGATGGTTGGGAGGAAGGAGGTGTTGGGTATGAGTGAGAGGCCATCTGTGCAGACGAGGCGACGCCCGAAGCAATATCAAGCTTATCCACTTGTACAGGCATTCGGCAATCTGGAAGCCTTGGATTGCAGCGCAGCTTTTCCTGTCTAGTGGGACTCTGTGGCCGCTCGTTTGAGGATGGCGAGGTGCTCGGGATCGGCAGATCTGACTGTTGATCCGCGATGGAGCTCGCAGACGTTGGGATAACGGGAGGACAAGTAGAGGGATCGGTTGCAGAAGGGTCTTGACGAACCTGGCTGAAGTAGCTCATGATCCCTGGCAGACGTTTGTCGTGGAGGTCGGGTTGAGGGGTGGCTACGCCAGACCGTGGTGTGTCAATGCCGATATGATCCGCTGCCTCCTCGTCGGCGGCGGTCCTGGTGGATGATGGGTCAACACCTTGCATTGTGGCGATTCAGGTACCAGGTACCAATGTGAACATGGGAGTCAAGAGAAAACGACGAGAAGATGGACAGAATAATGGAGATGAGAAAAGACGAAAGGAAGAAAGAAGAGCTTGGCTCAAATCAACAGAACGATGAATGCCTCGTGTTGCCTCGTGTGGATGGGCCTTCTGGCAGATATTGGACGAGGAAAGCCCCTCCTAGTACATGGCGGTTGCCAACGAGAAGCTGCTTCAACAAGGGCGCAAATTGTGAGGCCGCGCTCCGAGGTGCGTATCTGATCAAGTACTTTGCTTGTGCCCGGAACCACTATTGCTGAGGCGGATACAAAGAAAGAAACAGCCGATCGAGGCAAAGCAAGGCAACGTAAAGGGGAGAAGAAAAAAATGGACTCGGAGGAGAAGGCCGTGTGGAAGCAATTCCGACGGCGGATGATGTACAATCTAGTCGATATGCGTGGGCAGGGCCAAAAGGGCATGACGAGATGGGTGAACCGAATTTTTGCGCCGGCGCGACCATGTGCAGGAGTGGGGTTTGTCAAAAACTTAAAAGGCTTGGTTGTTGAGCTTGGACTCGTTGGACAGAAGCTCGCTCCGTGTGCAGACAGACGCCAGACAGAAAAGACGCCAGACAGACGGGCCGGCCGTGGACGGAGCCAGGCGCAAGGCGGCATGCCTCGTGTTTGCGTCGTGCGTCGTGCGTCGTGCTGCCCACTCGGGCGCCAAAAGTGACTCTGCAGACGGTGCCATCAATTAATTGCGGGCAGTGGGAGTATTACGGAGGCCCAGCAGCAACGGACCTCAGCATGGCCTATGGCTGATGGCTGGAAATGCACGTCGTGTTGTGGAAGTCCAACATCCGGGCAACCTTTGACGAGAAGAGAAGCGCCATTGCCGATGAAAGCACTTGACTGAGATGGCGTTGAATGGAAGCTGTTCGTATTCTTGGCCCGACGTGTTGAATGTGAACTGACTTGTCGCAACATCGAGCGCTTTTGGCCAACCACCAGGTCCACCACTTGGCAATCCCCAGTTGTTCCAGAAGTCCAGAAGCCTTGACACGGCGCAGAGGCCATGTCATGCTACACTGTCACTGTACGGATTACGCCAGAGGCATCCATCATCATCCCCCGTTCCCTCGGGCCAGGTGCGCACTCGCCATCCTTGCCGACAAATGGCCATGGACAGGACAGATGGAATAATCCGCACGTAACGTCTCTTCTCGGGAACGACGGCACACTGGTGACGGGCTGAAGACTGACATGCAGCATGAGGGCATCGGGCGCATTCAGAAAAACGAGGCAAAGCAAACCCGATGCTTGATGCTTCTGATAACGATGGAGAAGAACAAGAACAAGAAAAGAAGCGCAAGTTACATACTTTGACATCATAGCCTGAGTGGCTCTCCGGAGCAGGTCGAAGCCACTGGAGCTGCCATGCACATGCCCATGCCCATGCCCATGCCCTTGTCCAGCGTGCGCACCTCCATGTGCTTGAGTGTGGGCGCTCTCGGTGCCCGACATGACGGTCGTTTCGTTTCGTTCTGTGTGAGCTGCCTGGTGTGAGTGCAACGCGCAACTCCAAAAGCTAGTCGAGGTTGTTGGCAAACAACGTGAAGGGGAGGGTTGATCTGTAAGGCGTCTCGGACGCCACAGAGCCAATGTCGACGGCAGGATGGTTGATTGAACCGATGCTCGAACAGTAGAGTGTGTAGGTTTCGGATGAATTTGGGTTGTGAGAAGAAGCGTTGTAGGTTGCGGCGGAGGGAGGGTGCTTTGGACAGAAAAACATTTTTGGGGACGAGGCGGAATTCCTCGCCTGGCCACCCGCTGGGGACAGTAGAGAGGTGAGGGGAGGGGGGCCAGGCTCTGGAGCAACGATGCATAAGCAAAGCGTGGTCCGTATGTATTAGGCCCGTAGGCGCTGAGACTGACTGCCCGTTGCCATCCAGTCTCAGTCTCAGTCCCCCTCCCTGCCGCCCTGTGCCTTCCTCGCCATGATCAACGATTTTGATCGACTCCGTACGCCATCGTCTTTCTCCATTGGGACCCGTGTCTACCCTCGTCTGCTCATCTGCTCATCTGCTCCTCCATGCCGCGACCTTTGTGCGACAAGTAGATGATGACAACAGCTCTTGATACACGCAGACGCTAAGTAGTCATCAAACTGGACCAGGACTTTCTCTGCCCGAACTCATGACTATGACGGCCACTTGTTGGCCGCAAGCTTTCCACCTCGATACTTACTGTGCAGTGTGCACTGTTTCTCGTCCCGGATTCCGCCATCCCCTCTTGATGCAAGACGACTGCTTGCCAGGCTTTTGGAATCACTTCCCAGCCGCCACCCCGTCTTCCGTCAGATGATAGGTTCTGGCCAACACTGGGAAGCCGACAGTCTCAAGCCTACTCGATCCACCCCATTCTGCTCGTTGACGACATTATGCTGAGCTTCCCGCAAGGGAGGCCTCCTTCACATCCATGCCCTGTCTTTTGTCTACACATAAGCGACAAAGGACATCGTGTGGAAAGCAAAAGAAATCGTGTGCTTGTTTAGTATCCAAGGACGACCAGCCACGACCGTATCATGCATCCGCAAGCCGAGGTTTTTTTTTTTTTTTTTCAAGGATTGCGGGATACTCCTAAAGTCCTCGTCCTGGCCCTCAGCAAATACGACGTGTTGGATCAATTCGACAGCCACGTCCATGGGCCCGATGCCAGAAGCTTAATTCAGATTCGGGGTTAACCTTTTTTTCCGTCCTCAACCATGATCGAAACCGTCCCTTGATCCCGCAACCGGCCCACTCGGCCTGTGCTATTTGGTTATATTAACACGTGCTCAACTTGCCACAGGAGCCAGGAGCGAGAAGTCACTACAGCGGGATTTGAGGCGTGTCCAACATTTCTCAGCCGATCCCGAGCGGATTCTCGGTCCCAACGAACAAATTGTTTCCAGTAATACGCGCTTCAGCCAAAGCTGCACGGGTAGCCTACCACATTCAAGCAGGCTTGGGCTTTACTTGCTTATCCCGACGAATTACTATCGAGCTTGTTTGCTTCTTATATTGTTCCCACCATGACCCATGCTTGTTAGCTAACGCAAGACCTCATGGCCAGAATCCCTTCGTCACTCAGTTCATCTATCAACCCCGCATTTCACCATTCGCACTTCATCCACTTCACTGACATACCCCGCCAACACATGCATCCTGCAAGCATTTGCGGCGGCTGAAGCCCACAACTGCCCCGCCAAAATAATTGTAGGCAGGAACGTGCTGGAAGATGGCGGACAGAGGGGTAAGTGGCGCTGTGGCTGTGGTCATGGATTAATGTCAGGAAGAGCTCCCTGAAGCATCGGATGTGTGAATGCCGGTCGCATGATAGCTAGGATAAGACATCGGTAAAGATGAATATATTAGAAGTACCTTTGTAGACTAGTTATTTCTATAGTATACTATATACCTTTTAGGTATAAAAGTTAGCTACTATCTATATCTTTAATTAATTAAATTAAAACACTTTTTATTATTTATTTATACCCTTACTTAATAGTTATAAGCCTAGGTAGTTTTTATTACTAAATTTATTATTATATTTAAAGTTATTAGCTTTATTAAATTAATTTAATTAATACTTACTAATATTATAAGATAAATACCCTTATTATATTAATTAATAGTTAATTATTATATCTTATATTTCCTTTAACCTATATATTTCTCTTTAATATATTTAAAAAAACCCTAAATATAGTATTATTATTAAAAAAGAACTAAATTAAGTAGTATATATAAATTAAGAATTATATAAAATCTTATAAGGTTTAAAAGTATATTAATTTAAATAAGGTTAAATTACTTAAAGAACTTATAATACTTATATACTTATAAAGAGATTAAAAACTAAAGATTATAAAAAATAACCCTAATACCCTAGAGAATTAAAAGCTTATATTTTGTCAGGGAAAAACAACCACCCCAAAACAACGGAAAAGAGGGACTTGACGATGACGATGATGCTGACGAAAATGACGATATTGACGATATTGACGATATTGACGATATCAGCGATTGAACCTAGATATCGGGATCTAGGTCTGCGACATTTGCGATCCATCGCGAGGATCCAAGCTGCGAAGTCTCTTTCTAATATCAGGTCATCTTATCAATCCAATATCAGCCGAAGCTATCTAATATCAGCCGAAGCTATCCAATATCAGCCGAAGCAAAAAGGGTATAATCTCAATTGAACAATCCAAGCCAAAAGGCCAAAAGGGAGAGTTGATTTTCTATGAAAAGGGAGGGAATCTAGGGCTTTTATCTAGCTAGGGGGTCAGGGGCTAGGCCGGATCCGATGTGGTTGAATTGATCCGACAATCCGATAGATCCGAGGTCTAAGGGGCTAGAGAAAAGAGGTCTCGAGGGGTCATATTCCTAGCCACACATTATCTCTCTAACCTTAATACTTACTAAGGTTAATAAACCTTATAATCTAGTTATTAAGTTTGGATTATATAGTAGTCTCTAAGTCTAGTTTAATAAACTCTTTCTAGTCTTTTATAAGGTTATTTATAAGCTATTATAAATATAGTAGTAATTTACTCCCTTATAGTCTTTTAAGGGTAATTATTTAAGCCTTACTATTACTAGTAGTAGTCCTTTCTCTTATAGAAAGTCTAGATTCTAATTTTACTATCTTATAATATCTAGGCTATAAAAGAAAGTCTAAGGTATTATTCTTTTACTACTAATTAAGCTTATATATTTACTTATTACTAGGGTTTTCTTTTATACTTTAGGAGTGTTATTACCTTAATAAAGCTAGAAAATCATAAAATCATAGAAAATCATAAAGATAGGAAAAATAGTAGGAAAAATAGTAAAAGTAGTAATAAGAATAAATTAAATTAAGGTTAAGTAAAGTAATAGAAGTGCTAAAAGTAACTAGAAAGTACTAAAAAAATAATAAGAAAGTAATAAAAATTACTACTTTCTATTTTTATATAAAAAGAGGGAAAAAATAATCTCTCTTACTAATAAGCATAAGGCAAATAACACTAAGAGTAAAGGGGTGAGAAATAAGTAGTAAATACTTATAAAGGGGGATTAAAAGTCTATTAGAAAAAGGTAATATATTAAGAGAAAGTATAGGTAATTTAGCTAGCTTAGCTAAGGTTATTTAATATTAGGTTTAAAATAAATACCTTATAGTAATAGATTTAGTTAGTTAGTTAGTTTTCTTATAATAGATAATAAAATTAATAATTAATAATAATATCCTAGATAAATATATATATTATTTACGCTAGTTAGCTTTATAGATGGCTATTACTAGTACTCCTAATACTAAGTTAAAAGGGAAAACCCTATACTAGGAAGAAAAACCCCTTATATTTGTTTACAAGTTAGTGCTAGCCCTATAATAGGTTTGCATTACTTAGTGTGTTTCTTATTATAAGTATTTATTACTAGCTTACACTAGCCTTATCTTATTAAAAAGAAAAAGAGAGGAAAAATATATAAAATAAGTATTTATAGGCTTCTTTTAGTTTTATTCTAGTATAATAATAAGCCTACTCTAAGTCCCTTTGCTTTAGGCTAAGGTAAAGTAAATCTAGGTTTATAGTATTAATTTACTTCTTATTTACTTTTATGCTAACTTTTCTATAGCCTTACTTTTTAGCTAACTCTAGCCTATTATTACCTTATACTTTTAATAAAGTTAAAGTACCTAGTTTTATTTAATTAGTATAGGGGAGGGTAGTTATAGTCCTAGACTAGTGTGGTCCTAGGTTAAGATTACTTATGTGTTATTAGCCTTATTAATTATATTATGCTTTATTTTTAAGTAAGTTATTTAAATTATCCCCCCTCTCTCTTTATAAGTATAAAAAAAAGCTCCCCCTCCCTTAAGGTCCTAGTCTTTTTCTTCTCTTTATATTAGACTTCCTATAAGTTTTTCTTTTCTTTCTAACTATTTAAGGCTTTTCTAGGCTAGGGTTAAGTTATTTACTAATGTTTACTATAGATTTAAGTTAAATCTAATATAATACTATAAGAAGCTATAAGTACTCTAGTATTACTACTTATCTAGCTTTAATCTACCTAGGAATTTACTAAGTATAAGGACTTCCTAGGGAAGTTTATAACTAAGAAGTAATACGCTTAAGTCTTAGAGAAGGGCCTATCTATAGGTTATATTTACCTTTATTCTAGGCCTAGTCTACTGCTAATTCGCTTACTAGCTTAGTAAACTAAGAGAGATCTAATGCGTTTCCTATAAGTCTTATTTAATTTAGGACTATAAGTATTAGTGCTATATTATTATTAGTAAGTTAGTCCTATTCTAGCTTAGAAGTAAGGCTAACTCTCTAGATAGGGGTAGCTACTAATATATATTTTAACTACTAGGTTTGAAATTATTAATATTATTAGGTAATAATTATCTTTATTCTAGCTTAGATCTATATTTAATCTGCCTGTTTTCTTAGCTAAATTTATTTAGCTAGTAAAATAAGCACTAGTAGTTAGTTAAGACCTAGGCTTCTATAGCTAATAGGGGTAATATAAGTTTGCTTTAGCTTAGTAATAGTTTTAGTCTAGCTCTAATCTCTCTTAATAGGTCCTAGAAGGCTTCTAAGACTAAGTTAAAAGGCTTTATACTAGTAATTAGGTAAAAAAAAAATAAAGTACCTTAGTAGTAGGCCTAGACTAGGCTAGTTTCTTAGAGAAATAATATACTAAGCTTATCTATTAGCTTATATGCCTTAATGTGTATATAGTAAAGATAAACTATCTCTTACTTACTACTATCCTTATAAAGTCTTATAATAAGGTAGTAAAGAATACTATTTCTATTCTAAAGAAGGAATAATATAGTAGCTTAATTTTAGTTTAAAGTAAGGGTAATAGTAAGCTAGTAGGATATATAATACCTAGAGTTTATAGTTAAAATTAATCTAATAATAGTTCTAGATATAAATATTCTTTATTATAATTATAAATTATAAAATTAGTCCTTTCTCTAGCTTACCTCTATGCTTATATTATTTATTCTATCCTTTACACTAGATTTATAATTAGGAGATTTTTATTTATTAGTAAGGTTAACCTAGGTCTAGTAGTATTCTAAGTTATCTTATAGCTAGCTTCTATGCTAATAAGTAGTATTAAAGTTATCTTATACCTAGGAACTATTTAGCTAGATATTTTGCTTTTTAAGGTTTATTTAGGGCTAGCCTTGCTTCCTATATATTAGTAAGCTAATGCTACTAAGGTTGCTTATAGTTATATTTACTATAATTAACTAGTATATAGTATTAGTTTTCTATAGCTTAGCTATAGTTATATAGGGGTAAAACTACCCTAGGAACCTTTCTTTAGAATAGGAATTTATTTAAGCCTATCTTTCCTATGTGTAATTAGATAATTATTAAAGAGATATATTTATTTATATTAGTGTAAAATTCCTAGATTTCCTTTAGGTTATAGGAGGGTAGGTAGTCTTTAGTTAGTTCTTTAATATATTTGCTTTAGGCTAGCCTCTCTTTATTATGCTAGTTCTCCTAATATCTCTTTTATTCCTTATATAAATCTATATCTAGCTTATTATTAATAAGTAAGGGTCTTCTTCTATAGTATAGTACTATTACTACTAAGTTAGCTATAGCTTAAATTATTCTTACTATCTTACTACTAATAATTTTATCCTTAAACTTCTGCTTTATTTTATTTAGGTAAAGGTTAAGAGAAGGGATATAAATCTTAACCTCTAGTTATATAATAAGCATAGCCTTAAATACCCCTATAATAATCTAAAGGTAAGCTAATTAGTTAGCTATAAAGCTTTTTATTACTTCTCTTAGTTTTTCTCCCTTCTTAGTAAGGGTATAGTAAGCACTTACTCTATAAGTAAGAATAGGCTAAACTACCTATATATATAGAAGTCTAGTATCCCTAAAGCTATATCCTTAGGCTAATACTACTAGCTTAGAGAGTGTAAGCTATTACTAGGCTAATTTGCCCTTAAGAATATTTTTATAAGTACTTTAGTTAAGTTTTCTATTAACTTATACTCCTAGGAACCTATATAATTCTATAGGCATTATTTCCTTTACCTTAAGCTAGACTCTAGTCTATAAGGGTCTATAGGATTTACTAAAGTATATAAGTTTAGTTTTAGCTAGGTTAAACTTAACTCTTACTTACTTTACTTATTTCTTATAGATCTTTTATATAGCTTTAAGTCTTTTCTAGGTCTATGCTATATTCTTACTAAAAGCTACTATATTTATATTATTTATAAATCCTATAGTTACTATACTTAAAATAGCTTAGAGGTAAATATAAAGCTTTGCTAAGTAAAGTAAGAAAAGGATTAAGAAGAGAGGTAAACCTTATAAGGTACTAGCCTTAATTATAAATAGTTTAGAGAGTTCTTTATTAAAGCTAAGCTAGCTTATTTTATCTATAAGGAAGCTTTATATTACTATTATTAGCTATTATAGGACTCCTATCTTTATAAGCAGGTATATTAGGTATAGGTAGCTAACTCTATTAAACATAAAAGATATATTTATTTACGCTAGTAAGGTAATACTACCCTTACCCTAGGCCTCTCTAATATATTTTATAAGAACTCTTATTATAGTTTTTATTAATTTATTTATCCTATTACCTATCTAAAGCTTAGGGAGTAGTCCTTTTACCTTAGTAAAGGCTATAAGTTACTTTACTATTACTACTTTTATAATCTTTCTTACTATATTAAGTAGTAAGATTAGTCTTTATATATTAGCTCTCCTTATTTCCTTAGTAGTTTTACTAGGTTTCCTTATTACTATTACTCTTATAGTTTAGAAATAAGCTAGGAAATAGCCTATTTCTAGGACTATGTTTAGGAGCCTAGCTATAGTATCTTTAGCTAGGTTATTATAGGCTTTAATAAGGCTTACTAGGAGTTTATTATCTTCTAGCGCCTTCTAGCTAGCTATATTTACTAAGATATTATTAATCTTCTCTTATTTAAATTATTCTTTATTTAGTAATAGTGTGTTTTCTAGCTTTAGGAAAGAGAGGTCTAGTATATATAAGAGGTTTACTATTAGTTTAGGGAAAAATCTTTATACTAGTATACTAGCCTTATCTTTATATATAGTAGCTAGATTAGGGTTATTTTTACCTCTTTCTAGCTTAGGAAGCCTAGGGAGCTTTAGGGGGGCTTAGCTTTAAAGCTAGGCCTATCTCTTAAGCCTCTAAACCTCTCTATTCTTTTCCTATATATTAGCCTTTTATAAGGTATCCCTCTATATATTTCTTTTCTCTTCCCTAATAGTATATTCTTAGTTCTTATTTACCTTAGTATAGGCTTACTAATTTATATTAGTTCTCTAGTATCTTTATTATCTTTTAGCTTACCTTGCTTTACTAACTATTTCTTAGGCTTTCCTTAACTACTATACCTCTAGGCTAGGGAGTCCCTAGGCTTTCTTTAGGACTACCTTATCTATAATCTATTATAAGCTAGTAATAAGCTATATTATATAGTTATTTATTCCTTCTTTATTATATAAGTCTAGTGTGTTTTTAGGCTAAAGTATTACCTTAGCCTTTGCCTTTATATATAGTTAGTTTATAGCTTCCTATATATATCTAAGGGCTTAGGGGTAGCTTCCTACTATTTATTAAGAATACTAATTAGCTATAGTATATAGTTAAATCTAGGAAGGTCTTTAGTGCTATTATAGTAAACTCTAATATTTAGTATAGCCTACACTAGGTTAATAGTGCTATCTTTATTATTTTTATATTATCTTATAGGTTTACCTTAGGGGTAATAAGTTTAAGCCTTTACTAGTCTATAAACTCTAGTAGTTTATTTACTTTATTAGTTTTCCTATCTAGCTTATCTTAAAGAGAGTATTTTTAATTAAAGTTACCTATAAATACGCTTTAGTTATAGGGCTTTTCTAAGTTAATTATATAAATAAGGGTATTCTAGTTATTACTATATCTCTCTAAGTAAAGGGAGTAAATATTAATTCCTTATAGTTTTACTAGTAACTAGTTAGTTTCTCCCTAGGCTAACTATAATTTTACTTTATATTTCTTATTTATATATACTATATTTTATTTATTATAGTGTGTAAGTTAAAACTAGGCAAGGCCTAGTGCTAGGGGCTATAGGTTTCTTATATGTTCCTATTTTTAAATTATAATTATGTCTATATTAGTCTAGTAATAAAGCGCTATATATACTAGTTTGTTTTTCTTATTTATATTCTAGAAAAGAACTTATAATATTATTATATTAATTAGGGAGGTTATTAGTCTTTACTATCTTATGCTAGTTTTAATCTAGCTTTAAGTTACTTTATATACTATCTTATACTTCCTAATCTTAGTTATTTAGTGCTTTACTTTATATTTATAAGTCTTTCTCTTTTCTTACTTACTATAATTATTAGCTCTAAGGCTATACTAGTCCTCTCCTAGGGCTAGGTTAAGCTTTTACTTAGGGAGTAAGTAATAAAGTAAGAGAGTTACTTAAGGTATTTTACTTTAGTAGTATTTTACTTCTTTTTAAGATAAGGTAGTCTCTTAACTAGGCTAGATATAGTCTAGAGTAAAGAATATAGTTTTTTTACTTATTTATCTTTTATTAGGTAAGAGAATTCCTTATCTTTATAATAGCTAGCTTTACACTAGCTATACCTTAGCGTTACCTTATAGAACTTAGCTATATATCCTATCTAGAAGTAATTATAGTACTATTAGGGTTATAAGGTTTTATTATATAGTTTAGTTTAGAAAAGCTTTGCTTTAAAGACTATTTTATCTTAGTATATCTTATTAGTATCTTTAACTTTAGCTAGGCCTAGTATTAGGGTAGTTATTTAGGTACCCTTACCCTAGGGTTATCTTACTATTACCTTAACTATATTTACCTTATTAGCTTTTCTTATTTTAGTTACTAGGTTCTTAATAAAGGTATATTTAGTTAGAAATCCCTTAATAATTACACTAAGTATATAGTAGTAAAGGGCTACCTCTAGCCTAAATACCTTAGTAATTTATTTTTAGTCTTCCTTATATTAGGTAATATTCCTTTTAAAGATAATAATTATATTTTTACTAGGGAGTCTTCTAGCTACTACTACTATAGTCTAGCTTATAGCTTTATTTACTACTATTACTATATCTTCTATGCCCTTAAACTAAAGTAATTCCTAAATAGTATTCTCTTTAATAAGTACTTCTTATTTCTATTTACTAGGGATTTAAAGGGAGGGGGTAAGGTATTTAATTATTTAGAAGCTAGGCTAGTAGTAATACTTACCTAGGTTAGAGTATTACTTCCTTTAGTTTTTTTTTAATAGCCTCTTTAATAGCTTATTTAAGGGCTTCTTTAGTAATATAAATATTACTATTATTATAGTTTATTACCTTTATTTTAGCTTAGGTATAGTCTACTACTTATTTAGTAATAGCCTTAGTAATATACTATACCTAGTTAACTTTATTACTTAGAATAAGGTTTGTAATTTTATTATAAAATTTTATATTATCTAGGTATTTAAATTAGATTTAGCTAGTTTTTAGGTTATTCTTACTGCTTTAGATATTAAACTATCCTATTCCTATATTTAGGTAGTAGTAGCTTTATACTAGCCCTCTTTCTCCTAAGTTAATTACTATTAGTATTACATTTACACTCCTACTACTAGCTTTATTATAATATAATATTATAGGGGGGTAAATAGAGGTAAGGAATTCGAATATTAATGTGGTTTGTATTTTAGAGGTGATTCCGGACCTTTAGAGTGGTGCGGAAGTTTATGCGAAGGTTTTCCCTAGATAAATATAATAAAGTTATATCCTATAAGCCTAAGGGTTAATAAATTAATTCCTTAGAAGCCTAATAAGCCTATAACTAGGATTCTAGAACTTATTTATAGTTATAAAGCTAATTACTATTAATTAGTATAATAAGATTAGTTATACTAAGAAATGTCTTTTCTTATAATACTTACTTATTTTATATAAGTAAGTATTATAATAAGGTCTATAATATTAAAGTTAATAATAAATAAATAGCTAGCTAGGAAAGAGAGAGAAAAGAGAGAAAGTCTAGATAATAGAAAAGTAAGTAAAACCTATAAGTAAGGTAAAAGAGAGGGTAGTAAATTAATATAGCTAATTATATTACATATATTACGCTAGACTTACTATTAGTCTAGTCTTTAGCTATGATTAAGCCGATGAAGATCCGAAGGATCTAACAAAAGGCTTTTAATAGTATTTTACCCCTAAACTAATAAGCAAAGCATTATTTGTAATGTAGTTAGTGTAGTTTTAAGGAAAACTTTGTAGTTATAGTGTAGTTTTTTTTAGCTAGTATTTAGTATAGTGTAGTTTTTTTTTTCTTATAGTTAGTGTAATTACTAACTATACTAACTATACTATATTATAAAAACTATAAATATAGTATTAGGTAAATAAAAAGTAAGTCTTTTTATATAGTAATATTAATATACTAATTAGAAGAAAGCTATTAATTTTATACTTATATTATTAGCTATTTTATTAAATTAGTTATTTAAGTTATAAGATTATAACCTTTTATAAATTTTATTATAACTAGGGTTATAAGTATTATTATAAGTTTTTATAAGTCTATTATTCTTAATACTTTTCTTTACTAATATAACTTTAAGAAAAACCTTACTATAATTTTATATACTATTACTAAAATTATTTTCTATTTTTATAATTACTTTTATAACTTTAAATTAAAATAATACTTTAAACTAATATAGTTAAATTAATTAGGAATTTAAAATTAATAACTAGAAGTTAATGATATATATACTTAGTACTTATATATTATTATTAATAAGATAAAAACTTAAAAAAGCTTAAACTATTTATTTACTATTTAAATATTACTTTTTACTTTATAATTATAAAGCTTTAAGAAGTTATATATAAGAACTTTATATATTTTCTTAGTATAATAAAAAAAAAAAAAAATTAGTAATATTTATAAAGTATTTATATATAACTAATTATATTATTTAAACTAAGCTATATAACTAAATTAAGCTATTAAAATAATTTTAACTTATTTTTAAAATAAAATAATAAAATATACTTTTATTTTATATATTATAATTACTTTTATTATTATAATAACTTTAATAAGCTTTATTATAATTATTTTAACTTATTTTTAAATAAAATACTAGGACTTACTTTTAAATAATATACTATAATTATTATAATTAGTATTATTATAATATTAAAAAATATAAAAAGAATAGGATTTTATTTTATTAATATTTTAAAAACCTTAAAATACTAAATAATTAAAAAGTTTAGCTTTTTCTATAGTAATTTACTTATAAATACTTATACTTATATTTAATTTATTTATTACTTATTTATTTTTAATTAAACTTTAACACTAATAATATTTTAAGTTATATAAGTAATATACTTATAAGCTATTATAAGCTATTATAAGCTATTATAAGCTATTATAAGCTATTATAAGCTATTATAAGCTATTATAAGCTATTATAAGCTATTATAAGCTATTATAAGCTATTATAAGCTATTATAAGCTATTATAAGCTATTATAAGCTATTATAAGCTATTATAAGCTACTATAAGTTACTATAAGCTATTATAAGCTAAGATAATATGAGAACAAAGGGATGGCTAGGTAAGAGGTATAGGGGCACTCGTATATTGACTGAAGCTTGCTAGGTCTAAGTGTGTTATGCATGCGAGTTGCTAGCTTATAGCTAGTGGCTTGCTAGTGTCACGTAAACCTAGCCCTAGGGCGCGGTGTGCCCGCCTGGTGGTGCGCTGGCGCACGGGTGTTGTGAGTGGGGCCTCACAGATAAATATTTTTACTAACACTATAAATATAGTATTTGTAATTAGTGTAGTTTATAAAAATAAATTTATAGTGTAATATAATATAGTTTTTTTCCCCTTATAGTTAGTGTAGTTTATAGTGTAGTGTAGTTTGTAGTGTAATTACTATACTACACTACAAAAACTACACTATAATACACATTGTAGTGCAATGCTTTGCTAATAGGTAAATAAAAGGATAAACTAAATACTAAAATATTATCTATAGTATTTTATTAAAGAAAACTAGTACCTATAGCTAAAATTACTTCTAATAGCTTAATTTATATATAATAATACTATTAATAAAATAATAAGTTACTCCCTAAATTATACTCTTATAGGCTATTTACCTAAGTTTTACTAGCTCTTAAGAGTAAGAGTAAGGAAAGGAAGGTCTTAGAGGCTTATATATATATTTAAAAGCTATATAAGATTAAGAAGAAACTAGTATATAACTAGGTAAAAGTGTGAGAACAAAGGGATAGCTAGGCAAGAGGTATAGGGGCACTTGTATATTAACTAAAGCTTACTAGGTCTAAGTGTATTATATATATAAGTCACTAGCTTATAGCTAGCGGCTTACTAGTGTTATATAGACTTAGCCCTAGGGCGTGGTATGCCTACCTAGTGTACGCTAGTGTATAAGTATTATAAGTAAGGCCTTATAATTACCCCCTTACTTTTAGCTAGGCTTTTAAATAGCTTTTAGTAAGTAATATATAGCTGTTTACTAAGTAATAGTAATATTAAAATAATAATAAATAATACCTAGTACTTTAGTATAAGTTTACCTATAACTCCTTATTATATTACTAACTTTTCCTTTCCTTATTTATAGTAAACTTTTCCTAGATACTATTACCTTATTAGTTACTATAACTCTTCCTTTAGTATTTACTATATTATTATAATAGAATTAAATAGGGAAAGCATTATTATTATTACTATCCCTAATATCTATTTAAAAGGATATAGCTATATATATTATTTGCGTATAGGTTACATAGACTTTAAGAAAAACCCTCCTACTAAGCCTAATATCCCTTAGATTAACTATTAATTCCCTAGCGTATAAAGTATTATTATTAAAGAGAAGAACTTAAAATATTATATTTAATATATTAAATATAGTAATACTTATAAGATAGTAAGTATATTACTTTCTTTGTATTTTTAGTCCCTAATTACCTATATCTCTTTAGGTAATACTAACTATATAAGAGAATTTCCTTAATTTTCTTACTATTCTTAATTAGGTAAAAACTTTAATAAATACCTTAAGTAATTAGGTCCTTAATAATCCTAATAATTATATATTTTTAGAAGTAACTTACTATTATTTTAGTACTTATTATCTAAACCTTATTTTAGGGTTTAATTATACTAATATAGCTTATTATATTTCCTTTAGTTTAACTAAGGCTACTAAGGTTTATTAGGTATATCTTACTATATATTCTCTAGACCTTTACTTACTCTCTAGGTAGGTTACTTTAGCTATATATAACTAGTATATTATTTTACACTAGTAACTCTTAGTTATTATATTTCCTACCCTTATTTTAGGGATAGTAAGTTAGTACTTTTTCTTTATTACTTATTTACTAACTTTTTATAGCTAGACTATACTATATATTATAATACCTAGAAGGTAAAAATAACTTTATAGTTATAATATTATAACCTAAGGTTTATCCCCTAGGGGGTAGTAAAGTATTAGTTTTACTAGGTAATAGAAGTAATAGTTTAGGAAAATAAGAGTAAGAGCACTAAGTACTTTCTTTATAATAGTATTATTTTAATATATAAAGGAGTAACTATAGAAGGGTTTTCTTTAAAACTTCTCTCCTTATAAGAATCTTTTCTTTTATTATTTAGTAAATAGGTTAATAAGGTTTTTAATTAAAGTATAATAGTAACTAATAAGGCTAGGCCTTTTTATAATTACCTTATTCTTTATTACTTATAACTTACTTATATTTTACTATACTTTCTTCTTATTTTAATTTAATAAAAAGCCTAAATTATATATTAAGCGCCTTCTATATTTTTTACTACTACTTATTAATTATATTTACTTAGCTAATCCTTTTACTTTACTAAGTATTTATTACCTTTATAAGTCTTTTTATAATTCTTAACTTCTTTAACTTTAAATTTATTATCTTTATCTTTAAGGTTTAGTATTAGTATTTCTTTATTTATAGTATTTTCCTAGTAATTCTATAGCTTTAATAAGCTAATATAAAATATATTATATAGTTAACTATACTTATTAAGTAATACTAGTTAGTATACTTATTTACCTATAGCATTAAGTATTTAAAATAGCCTAATAAATCTTAGGTTTAGCTTTTATTTTATATCCTTAAGTTTAATATTCTTTACTAATAGTAATACTAAGTTTTCTCTTTTTAAGGTTAATAGCTAGTATTATTAGTTATAGTACTTTACTTATACTTTAGTAGCTTTTACTTAGTTATATACTAGTTTCTTCTTAACCTTATATAACTTCTAGATATATATATAGGCTTCTAGGACCTCTTTTTTTACTCTTATCCTTAAGAGCTAGATAAAACTTAGGTATATAGCCTATAAAAGTATAGTTAAGAAAGTAACTTATTATTTTATTAATAGTATTATTATATATAAATTAAGCTATTAGGAGTAGCTTTAGCTATAGCTATTAGTTTTCTTTAATAAAGTATTATAAGTAATATTTAAGTACTTAGTTTATTCTCTTTATTTACTTATTAGTTTAAGGGTAAAATACTATTAAAAGCCTTTACTTTATATATAATAAGTAATATATATCTAACTAAAATTAGCTTATAAATACTAATTCTCTATTAGATATAATACCCTTTAGTAGCCTAAATTAAAGCTTAATTTCCTTATAAAATAACTTTACTAATTTAGCTATATTAATTATAGTCTTTATAGTAAGGAAAATAAAGTACTTAGTAAATTAGCTTATAATTACTAGGATTATATTAGTTTCTTAGTTACCTAGCTATACTAGTAATAATTTTATAATAAAATCTATTAAGATCTTTACCTATAGTTACCTTAGTATTAGTAGTAATTTAAGGCTTTTATATAAATAATACCTTCTAGCTACTATATACTAGTATACTCTATAGCTAGATATATAGTTTAAAATAGCTTTACTTATTACTAGCTACTAATAGTAATATTTTAGTAGCTTAAGAGTATATTTAGTTTTAAAGTAACTTACTAGTAAATTATTATAGTATAGCTATAAAAGCTTTTATTATAAGATAGGCTCCTATAGAATAATTACCTAGTCTTTATATATTAGGAGACCTCTTATATTATATAACTATAAACTAGCTTTTTCCCTCCCTTTTACTTAGGAGTTAACCTTATCTTTATATTTTTATAGATTTAAATCTTAGTTTTATGCCTTTTATAGTAATTATACTAATAGTTTATTTACTATAGATTAGTAAGGATTTAGTAATATAATAGCCCCTAAATCTCTTATATTATACTAATATCTTAGATATATATTACCTTCTCCTTAAAATCACCCTTATTTAGCTAACTTATTACTAGATTTATAGTAGCTAACTAGCCTTTTACCTAGGCTACTATTAACTTAGTAAGCTTTAAAACTAGCGCTATACTATAACTTCTTTAATATATTAGTACTTCTTTTTTTATTATATAGGAAATTACTATTTTCCTTTAAAGCTTTAATAAAAGTATTTTATTTAATATAAGTTTACCCTTATAATTAAACCTTCTTAATAGTATATTTATAAAGTTACTTTTCCTTAGTTTATACTTAATTATAAAATAAAAAGGGTAAAGAAATATATATTATTATACTTACCTTTTATTTAGCTTTTATTATCTTATAAAAGTCTATAAGTTATAGTAGTCTAATAAAACCTTTATAAGTATCTTTATACCTTTAATATAGTATTACTAGTATTTAAATAACTTTACTATAGTAAGTAACTCTTAATTAGCTATACTATAGTTATATTTAGTATTTATAAACTTCCTTAACTAAAAGGCTACTAAATACTAATAGTCCTTATTATCTTACTAAGATAGGATTCTTACTATTATAAAAATTAAGGTATTTATCTTAATATATACTTCTTAACTTAGGTTATAATATTAAAGTAAAGGCGCTTACTAAAAAGTATCTTTTAGCTAGTTAAATACTAGCTATTTCTTTTCTTAAATATAAACCTCCTAGTTTAAATACTATTTTAACTACCCTTTATTAATATATAAAGAGATACTATAATCCTAGAGTATTTATAAATAAACTATTAGTAAAAGTTATAAAATCTAAGAAATAACTATATATTCTTAAAACTTATTAGCTTTTTTATTCTTTAATTATATTAACCTAGTAAGTATTTATTAATATCTTATTAATAAAAAGAATAAACCCTAGGAATTTTACTAATTTCTTATAAAAAAGCACTTAAAGGGTTTTATATATAACTTTACTAACCTTATATATTCTAGGACTTACTTAATATATTTAGTATACTTTTTCTTTATCTTAAAGAAAATTAAGATATTATTTAAATACACTATATAAATAGTATTAACTAGCTTATAAAGCACCTTATAAATATAGCTTTAAAAAGTAACTAAGGTATTAGTTAACTTAAAAGGTATTATAAGGTACTTATAATACTTATAATATATATAAAAAGCTATCTTTTACTTATTACTCTCTTTAATATAGATTTAGTAGTATATATTCTTAATATTAATTTTTAAAAAGAAATAAGCCTTTTAGTACTAATTAAGAATCTTTAAAATTAGAGAGAGAGTATAGTAATTCTTTTATATTATCTTATTAAGTCCTTAATAGTTTATATATAGCTAAAGTATCCTATCCTTCTTTAGTATAAATAAAATAAGCATACTTACTAGGCTCTTTAAGGGTCTTATCTAGCCTTTCCTTAGGTTATTATTAATATATTTCTAAAGCTCTTTAAGTTTACTTTAGAAAAAAGAGTAAATTAGTTTATATAAGAATATAGCTTCTAGTATAAGATTAATTATATAGTTAGTTAACTTCTTAGATAAAAGACTCCTTACCTTATCTAATATAAATATATCTTTAAACTTATATAACTTCTTAGGGATATTTTTAATAGTTTTATATACTTTTACTTTCTTTTTATCTTTAAGAGAGATAAACTTATCTTTTATTATACTTATAATAGTATATATAATTATCTTATTATATATTATCTTTATAAACTTATAGGGAGTTAGTAGTAAAAAGGCTACCTTTCTTTTCTTAAACTACTATTCTTATAAGTATAAGTAAAGGTATATATATTTTTTTATAAGTATATATATCCTAATTAATATAAGGCTTCCCTTTACTTTTAAGTCCTTATTAATAGCTATATATAGTAATTTAAGGTCTTTCTTTTTACCCCTTAAGTCTTAGATTATAATAAGTACCTTATAGATACTATATTAGGGAACTATAAGAGCTCTTACTACCTTTAGGATAAGTGCTATAGCCTTAGCCTAATTAAGCTTATAAGTCTATATAAACTAGGCGCTAATAATATTAATCTTAGTATAACTATTAAGATTTACTACTATTTTAATATCTTTTTACTTATAAATAGTAACTAGTATATAGAATTAGTATCCTACTAGTACCCTAGTATTTAAGGTAAAGATAAGGGTATTTACTTTTATCTCTAGGAGTTTCCCTAACTTTCTTACTAGTCTTTTCTTAGCTTATTATAATTATAAAAAAATACTTTATATTACTATAATTAAAGTATTATTTTCTTCCTTATAGCCTATTATTATTTAGGTAAGTAACTAAGGTTTTTCTTTATCCTTATTCTTATCTTTTTAGTCTTTATTTAGCTAATAGCCTTATAAAGAGTTATATCTTTAATATTAGGGGCTTTATATAAGCCTTTCTCTTTTAAATTATTAAGCTTTTACTTATTCTTTAATATTACCTTCTAAAATTATTAGGTAAGTTATATAACCTTTTCTTATATTAGCCTAGTAATATTTATATATAAGTTAATATAGTCTTATAAGTTAGGAAGTAATTTTATAAAGAATATAAAAGTATATGTTTTTCTAGAGCTTATTTAAGGTATTTCTCTAGTAAATCTAAGTAAATACTAAATTTAATAAGGCTCTAGCCCTTCTTTACTTTATATTCTTTAGCTAAGTAACTATTTATATATTATAGCTTATAAAGTCCTTAAGTAGTATAAGGGTCTAGTCCTAGAACTTATCCTAGTTATCCTTAGGGTAATCCTAGCTATTAGCTAGTTATTCTTTAATATATTAGTCCTATCTTACCTAATAGTTTATATATATATAGTCTAGTATAAAGAGAATCTTTTAGTTATCTTAATAATACTTCTTTTTACCCCTTAAAGGTATAGTTAAGGTTATTAAGCTATATCTTATACTTCTATAAGTTTATAAAGTATTAAAGTTTTATAATATTTTAAACCTTAACTTCTTAGCTACTAAGACTTAAGGATATACTAGCTTTTTAGCCTTTTTTTATTAGCACTTTTTCTTTATAAAGTTATAGTAAGTTAGTAAGTTCTTATTCCTACTCCTATAGTTCCTTAAGTTACTTAAGCTAGGTAATTTACTCTCTAATTACTACCTCTTTTACCTTTATTATAAGGCCTTACTTATAACACCTATGCGCTAGCGCACACTAGGCGGGCATACCACGCCCTAGGGCTAGGTCCACGTAATACTAGTAAGCCACTAGCTATAAGCTAGTAACTTACATATATAACACACTTAGACCTAGTAAGCTTTAGTTAATATATAAGTGCCCTTATATCTCTTACCTAGCTA
This sequence comes from Epichloe typhina subsp. poae, assembly GCA_030389615.1. Taxonomy (NCBI): domain Eukaryota; kingdom Fungi; phylum Ascomycota; class Sordariomycetes; order Hypocreales; family Clavicipitaceae; genus Epichloe; species Epichloe typhina. The sequence continues at coordinate 3,324,438 of CP098316.1, read as the reverse complement.
TCCCTTTATTTTTATAATTCTAAAGCTTCTCTTACTAGTTACCTAAGAGTAATATAAAGAAAAGAATAACCTAATTTACTAGAATAATACTATATACTACTTAGGATTAGCTAAATAATAGTAATACTATATCTAGGGATATACTATATTTTATAACCTTATTTAAAGCTATACCTTTTATTATAAAAGTAAAAGAGATAGTAGTTAAAGAGTAAATTACTTAGCTTAAGTAACTTAAGGAACTATAGAAGTAAGAATAAAAGCTTACTAACTTAATATAATTTTATAAAGAAGGAGAACTAGTAAAAAGAGGCTAAAAGGCTAGTTCCTTCTTAAGCCTTAGTAGCTAAGAAATTAAGGTTTAAAATATTATAAAACTCTAATACCTTATAAACCTATAGAAGTATAAGATATAGCTTAATAACCTTAACTATACCTTTAAGGGAGTAAAGAAAAATATTACTAAGATAACTAAAAGATTCTCTTTATACTTAATTATATATATATAAACTATTAGGCTAGATAAGACTAATATATTAAAGAATAACTAGCTAATAGTTAGGATTACCCTAAGGATAATTAGGATAAGTTTTAGGACTAGACCCTTATACTACTTAAGGACTTTATAAGCTATAATATATAAATAGCTATATAGCTAGAAAATATAAAGTAAAAAGAGAGCTAGAGTCTTATTAAGTTTAGTATTTACTTAGACTTACTAGAGAAATACCTAGAATAAGCCCTAGAAAAGACCTATACTTTTATATTCTTTATAAAATTACTTCCTAACTTATAAGACTATATTAACTTATATATAAATATTACTAGGTTAATATAAGAAGAGGTTATATAACTTACCTAATGGTTCTAGGAGGTAATATTAAAGAATAAGTAAAAGCTAAGTAATTTAGAAGAGAAAGGCCTATATAAAGCCCCTTAATATTAAAGATATAACTCTTTATAAGGCTATTAGCTAAATAAGGACTAAAAAGATAAAAATAAGGATAAAGAAAAGACTCTAGTTACTTACCTAAATAATAATAAGCTATAAGGAAGAAAATAGTACTATAATTATAGTAGTATAAAGTATTTTTTTATAATTATAATAAGCTAAGGAAAGACTAGTAAGAAAGTTAAGGAAACTCCTAAAGGTAAAAGTAAATACCCTTACCTTTACCTTAGATACTAAAGTACTAGTAGGATACTAGTTTTATATACTAGTTACTATTTATAAGTCAAAAGATATTAAAATAGTAATAAATCTTAATAGTTATACTAAGATTAATATTATTAGTGCCTAGTTTATATAAACCTATAAGCTTAATTAGGCTAAGGCTATAGTACCTATCCTAAAGGTAGTAGGGTCTCTTATAGTTTCCTAATATAGTATCTATAAGGTACTTATTATAATCTAAGACTTAAGGGGTAAAAAGAAGGACTTTAAATTACTATATATAGCTATTAATAAAAACCTAAGAGCAAAGGGAAGCCCTATATTAATTAGAATATATATACTTATAGAAGAATATATATACCTTTACTTATACTTATAAGAATAGTAGTTTAAGAAAAGAAAGATAGCCTTTTTACTACTAACTCCCTATAAGTTTATAAAGGTAATATATAATAAGATAATTATATATGCTATTATAAGTATAATAAAAGATAAGTTTATCTCTCTTAAAGATAAAGAGAAGGCAAAAGTATATAAAACTATTAAAAATATTCTTAAGGAGCTATATAAGTTTAAAAATATATTTATATTAGATAAGGTAGGGAGTCTCTTATCTAAGAAGTTAACTAACTATATAATTAATCTTATACTAGAAGCTATACTCTTATATAAACTAATTTACTCTCTTTCCTAAAGTAAACTTAAAGAGCTTTAGGAATATATTAATAATAACCTAAGGAAAGGCTAGATAAGACTCTTAAAAAGCCTAGTAAGCATGCCTATTCTATTTATACTAAAGAAAAATAAGATACTTTAGCTATATATAAACTATTAAGAACTTAATAAGGTAATATAGAAAAATTACTATACTTTTCTCTTAATTTTAAAGATTCTTAATTAGTACTAAGAGGCCTATTTCTTTTTAAAGATTAATATTAAGGATATATACTACTAAATTTATATTAAAGAGAGTAATAAGTAAAAGATAGCTTTTTATATATATTATAAGTATTATAAGTACCTTATAATACCTTTTAAGTTAACTAATACCTTAGCTACTTTTTAAAGCTATATTTATAAAGTACTTTATAGGCTAGTTAATATTATTTATATAGTGTATTTAGATAATATCTTAATTTTCTCTAAGATAAAGAAGAAGCATACTAAATATATTAAGTAAGTCTTAGAATATATAAGGTTAGTAAAGTTATATATAAAACCTTTTAAGTGCTTTTTTATAAGAAATTAGTAAAATTCCTAGGGTTTATTCTTTTTATTAATAGGATATTAATAAATACTTACTAGGTTAATATAATTAGAGAATAAAAGAAGCTAATAAGTTTTAAAAATATATAGTTATTTCTTAGATTTTATAACTTTTACTAATAGTTTATTTATAAATACTCTAGGATTATAGTATTTCTTTATATATTAATAAAAGGTAGTTAAAATAGTATTTAGACTAGGAGGTTTATATTTAGGGAAAAGGAATAGCTAGTATTTAACTAGCTAAAAAATGCCTTTTAGCAAGCGCCTTTACTTTAATATTATAACCTAAGTTAAGTAGTATATATTAAGATAAATACCTTAATTTTTATAATAGTAAGAATTCTATCTTAGTAAGATAATAAGGGCTATTAGTATCTAGTAGCCTTTTAGTTAAGGAAGTTTATAAATACTAAATATAACTATAGCATAGCTAACTAAGAGTTACTTACTATAGTAAAGTTATTTAAATACTAGTAATACTATATTAAAGGTATAGAGATACTTATAAAGGTCTTATTAAACTACTATAACCTATAAACTTTTATAAGGTAATAAAAGCTAAATAGAAAATAAGTATAATAGTATATATTTCTCTGCCCTTTTTATTTTATAATTAAGTATAAACTAAGGAAAAGTAACCTTATAAATATACTATTAAGAAAGTTTAATTATAAAGGTAAACCTATATTAAATAAGGTACTCTTACTAAAGCTTTAAAGAAAAATAGTAATTACTTATATAGTAAAAGAAAAAGTACTAATATATTAAAGAAGTTATAGTATAGCATTAGTCTTAAAGCTTACTAAGTTAATAATAGCCTAGGTAAAAGGCTAGTTAGCTATTATAAATCTAGTAATAGGTTAGCTAAATAAGGGTAATTTTAAGGAGAAAGTAATATATATCTAAGATATTAGTATAGTATAAGAGATTTAGGGGGCTATTATATTACTAAATCCTTACTAATTTATAGTAAATAAACTATTAGTATAATTACTATAAAAAGCATAAGACTAAGATTTAGATTTATAAAAACATAGAGGTAAGGTTAACTCCTAAGTAAAAGGGAGGGGAAAAGCTAGTTTATAGTTATATAGTATAAGGGGTCTCCTAATATATAAAATCTAGGTAGTTATTCTATAGGAGCCTATTTTATAATAGAAGCTTTTATAGCTATACTATAATAATTTACTAGTAAGTTACTTTAGGACTAAACACACTCTTAAGCTACTAAAATATTACTATTAGTAGCTAGTAATAAGTAAAGCTATTTTAAACTATATATCTAGCTATAGAGTATGCTAGTATATAGTAGCTAGAAGGCACTACCTATATAAAAGCCTTAAATTACTACTAATACTAAGGTAACTATAAGTAAAGATCTTAATAGATTTTATTATAGGATTACTACTAGTATAGCTAGGTAACTAAGAAACTAATATAATTCTAGTAATTATAAACTAATTTACTAAGTACTTTATCTTCCTTACTATAAAGACTATAATTAATATAGCTAAATTAGTAAAGTTATTCTATAAGGAAATTAAGCTTTAATTTAGGCTACTAGAGGGTATTATATTTAATAAAGAATTAGTATTTATAAGCTAATTCTAGTTAGATATATATTACTTATTATATATAAAGTAAAGGCTTTTAATAGTATTTTACCCCTAAACTAATAGGTAAATAAAGAGAATAAACTAAGTACTTAAATATTATTTATAATACTTTATTAAAGAAAACTAATAGCTATAGCTAAAGCTACTCCTAATAGCTTAATTTATATATAATAATACTATTAATAAAATAATAGGTTACTCCCTTAATTACACTCTTATAGGCTATTTACCTAAGTTTTATCTAGCTTTTAAGGATAAAAGTAAGGAAAGGGAGGTTTTAGAAGCTTATATATATATCTAGAAGCTATATAAAATTAGGGAGAAACTAGTATATAACTAAGTAAAAGCTACTAAAGTATAAGTAAAGTACTATAACTAATAATACTAGCTATTAACCTTAAAAAAGAAAACTTAATACTACTATTAGTAAAGAATATTAGACTTAAGAATATAAAATAAAAGCTAAATATAAGATTTATTAGGCTATTTTAAATACTTAATGCTATAAGTAAATAAGTATACTAACTAGCATTACCTAATAAGTATAGTTAACTATATAATATGTTTTATATTAGCTTATTAAAGCTATAAAATTACTAGGAAAATACTATAAATAAAGAAATACTAATACTAGACCTTAAAGATAAAGATAATAAATTTAAAGTTAAAGAAATTAAGAATTATAGAAAGACTTATAAAGGTAATAAATACTTAGTAAAGTAAAAGGGTTAGCTAAGTAAATATAATTAATAAGTAATAGTAAAAAATATAGAAAGTACTTAATATATAATTTAGGCTTTTTATTAAATTAAAATAAGAAGAAAGTATAGTAAGATATAAGTAAGTTATAGGTAATAAGAGATAAGGTAATTATAAAAAAGGCCTAGCCTTATTAGCTACTATTATACTTTACTTAAAAACCTTATTAAACTATTTACTAAATAATAAAAGAAAATATCCTTATAAGGAGAGGAGTTTTAAGGGAAACCTTTTTATAGTTATCCCTTTATATATTAAAATAATACTATTATAAAGAAAGTACTTAGTGCCCTTACTCTTATTCTCCTAAATTATTACCTTTATTACCTAGTAAAACTAGTGCTTTACTACCCCCTAAGGGATAAATCCTAGGTTATAATATTATAACTATAAAGTTATTTTTACCTTCTAGGTATTATAATATATAGTATAGTCTAGCTATAAAAAGTTAGTAAATAAGTAGTAAAAAAGAAGTACTAACTTACTATCCTTAGGATAAAGGTAGGAAATATAGTAACTAAGAGTTACTAGTGTAAAATAATATACTAGTTATATATAGCTAAAGTAACTTACTTAAAGTATAAGTAAAGGCCTAGAGAATATATAGTAAGATATACCTAATAAACCTTAGTAGCTTTAGTTAAACTAAAGAAAATATAATAAGTTATATTAGTATAATTAAACCTTAAAATAAGGTTTAGATAATAAGTACTAAAATAGTAGTAAGTTACTTTTAAAAATATATAATTATTAGGATTATTAAGGACCTAATTACTTAGGGTATTTATTAGAGTTTTTACCTAATTAAGGATAGTAAGAAAATTAAGGAAATCCCCTTATATAGTTAGTATTACCTAGAGAGATATAAGTAATTAAGAACTAAAAATATAAAGAAAGTAATATACTTATAGTCTTATAAGTATTACTATGTTTAATATATTAGATATAATGTTTTAAATTCTTCCCTTTAATAATAATACTTTATACGCTAGGGAATTAATAGTTTATCTAAGGGATATTAGGCTTAGCTAGAGAATTCTTCTTAAAGTCCGCGTAACCTATACATAAATAATATATATAGCTATACCCCTTTAAATAAATATTAGGGATAGTAATAACACTTTTCTTATCTAATTCTATAGCAAAAATATAGGGAGTAGTAAGGGTAAAATTATAGTAACTAATAATATAATAGTATCTAAAAAAGTTACTATAAATAAGGAAGGGAAAAGTTAGTAATATAATAAGGAGTTATAAGTAAACTTATACTTAAGTGCTAAGTATTATTTATTATTATTTTAATATTACTATTACTTAGTAAATAGCTAGATATTACTTACTAAAAGCTATTTAAAAGCCTAGCTAAAAGTAAGGGGGTAATTATAAGGCCTTACTTATAATACCTATGCGCTAGCGCACACTAGGTAAGCATACTATGCCCTAGGGCTAGGTTTATATAACACTAGTAAGCTACTAGCTATAAGCTAGTAACTTGCACGTATAATATACTTAGACCTAGCAAGCTTTAGTTAATATACAAGTGCCCCTATACCTCTTGCCTAGCTATCCCTTTGTTCTTATATTTATAGTAAAGGGTATAGCCTTAGAGAGGGTTATAAAATATAGTATATCTTTAGATATAGTATTACTATTATTTAGTAAATCCTAAGTAATATATAGTATTATTCTAGTAAATTAAGTTATTCTCTCTTTTATATTACTCTTAGATAGCTAGTAAAAGAAGCTTTAAAATTATAAAAATAAAGGGATAGCTAGGTAAGAGGTATAAGGGCACTTATATATTAACTAAAGCTTACTAGGTCTAAGTGTGTTATATATATAAGTTACTAGCTTATAGCTAGCGGTTTACTAGTGTTATGTAAACCTAGCCCTAGGGCGTGGTGTGCCTGCCTAGTGTGCGCTAGCGCACGGGTGTTGTGAGTAAGGCCTCACAAAAAGCTACTAAAGTATAAGTAAAGTACTATAACTAATAATACTAGCTACTAACCTTAAAAAAAGAAGACTTTATACTACTATTAGTAAAGAATATTAGACTTAAGCAGAGCATTGCACTACAATGTGTATTATAGTGTAGTTTTTATAGTGTAGTGTAATAACTACACTATAAACTACATTACATTATAAACTATACTAATTATAAGAGGAAAAAAACTATATTACATTACACTATAAATTATTTTTATAAACTACACTAACTATAAATACTACATTTATAGTGTTAGTAAAAATATTTATCTTAGCTTATAATAGCTTATAGTAACTTATAGTAGCTTATAATAGCTTATAATAGCTTATAATAGCTTATAATAGCTTATAATAGCCCTCCCGGGCACGAGGTAAAACTGCTTAAATTATTATAGATCTCTATTTTTCAACACCTTTTCCAAATATCTAGCCTTCTTCTCTAGCTTTTTATTTCCCTTCTTCTTCTTACTTTTCCTAAATTCCTTAATATTTTTTTCTATCTTTTAAATTTCCTTTTTTGGAATTTCCTTAGATTTTTAGATAGCTATTAGGTTCTATAGCCTAGTGGTTATAGCCCCTAGCTTTTAGTCACCCTTAGCTATACTATTAATTAATTAGTTAGTTGTTAATTAGTTAATTAGTAGCCCTTAATATACCTATTAATTATAATAGATGCAGTGTGTCTGTTAGTTTTGAATTAGATTGGCTGTAATTAAGGATAAGTTATGTTTTTTTTGGTTTGCCTTAGAGCTTTAAAGGATAAGTTATAAGATAGAAGAGATATGTGTAAAGAGATAGAATAAATATAGTTATAAAGGAAGGGGAAATCACGTTAATTTATACTATAAGTAAAACTTAAATAGATTTGAGTTTAACTACGGTTATGAATTATAACTATATCTTACGTAATTATAGCTATAAAGTTTGTTACAAACTTTGTATTAACCTTTTAGCCCCTAAATTTATAGCTTAAAGCTTGTTTACTTATTTATGTTTTACCTAACACTATAGTGATTATTAAATTTGGTTATTAATTATTACACTAGCTAGGTATTGCTAGTAATTTTTTTTGTTCCTTAAAAATTAGATGTATTGGCCATAGTCAATGACCCCAAAAAAATTAAAAATCAATAATAGCTTATAATAGCTTATAATAGCTTATAATAGCTTATAATAGCTTATAATAGCTTATAATAGCTTATAATAGCTTATAGTAGCTTATAATAGCTTATAATAGCTTATAATAGCTTATCTATTCTTATCTTGGCTTATCTTAGCTTATCTTAGCTTATCTAAGCTTATAGTTATTTATAATAGCTTATAATAGCTTATAATAGCTTATAATAGCTTATAATAGCTTATAATAGCTTATAAGTATATTACTTATATAACTTAAAATATTATTAGTGTTAAAGTTTAATTAAAAATAAATAAGTAATAAATAAATTAAATATAAGTATAAGTATTTATAAGTAAATTACTATAGAAAAAGCTAAACTTTTTAATTATTTAGTATTTTAAGGTTTTTAAAATATTAATAAAATAAAATCCTATTCTTTTTTATATTTTTAATATTATAATAATACTAATTATAATAATTATAGTATATTATTTAAAAGTAAGTCCTAGTATTTTATTTAAAAATAAGTTAAAATAATTATAATAAAGCTTATTAAAGTTATTATAATAATAAAAGTAATTATAATATATAAAATAAAAGTATATTTTATTATTTTATTTTAAAAATAAGTTAAAATTATTTTAATAGCTTAATTTAGTTATATAGCTTAGTTTAAATAATATAATTAGTTATATATAAATACTTTATAAATATTACTATTTTTTTTTTTTTATTATACTAAGAAAATATATAAAGTTCTTATATATAACTTCTTAAAGCTTTATAATTATAAAGTAAAAAGTAATATTTAAATAGTAAATAAATAGTTTAAGCTTTTTTAAGTTTTTATCTTATTAATAATAATATATAAGTACTAAGTATATATATTATTAACTTCTAGTTATTAATTTTAAATTCCTAATTAATTTAACTATATTAGTTTAAAGTATTAGTTTAATTTAAAGTTATAAAAGTAATTATAAAAATAGAAAATAATTTTAGTAATAGTATATAAAATTATAGTAAGGTTTTTCTTAAAGTTATATTAGTAAAGAAAAGTATTAAGAATAATAGACTTATAAAAACTTATAATAATACTTATAACCCTAGTTATAATAAAATTTATAAAAGGTTATAATCTTATAACTTAAATAACTAATTTAATAAAATAGCTAATAATATAAGTATAAAATTAATAGCTTTCTTCTAATTAGTATATTAATACTACTATATAAAAAGACTTACTTTTTATTTACCTAACACTATATTTATAGTTTTTATAGTGTAGTGTAGTTAGTGTAGTTAGTAACTACACTAACTACAAGAAAAAAAAAAACTACACTATACTAAATACTAGCTAAAAAAAACTACACTATAACTACAAAATTTTCCTAAAAACTACACTAACTACACTACAAACAATGCTCTGCTCTTTAGTAATACCTATAGTTTTTCTTTTTCTTCTATTACTAATTCTTTTTTAGTAGTAGTAGTTAGTAGTATTATTATAGCCTCCTCTATATCTTAAGGCTTTATCTCTTACTACTCTAGCCTCTCTATAATATATAAGTCTTTATAGTAAGGCTTTATTACTATAAAGCGAAATTTCACTAGGCTATATGGCATATTAACTATATAGGTCTCCTTATTAGTAGTAATTAGCTTATAAGGGCTATGCTAGCTACCCTTCTCTTTTTATATATGTATATTAGCTTATAAAGGTAGCTAATATATAAGTACTATATTAGGACTATTCTAGGCTTTAAGGGTATTATAGACTTACTATAAAGCTATATAGTAGTAAACTTTATTAGTAGCTTTCTAAATTACTTTAGCGTATTAAATAATAAAAATACTAGGTAGTAACTTATCTATTATTTATAAGTAAGCTCTAAAAACTAGTAAGGTTAGTATAATTCCTTTAGGGCCTATAGAATTATTAATAGCCTTAATAGCTATTTAAAAGCGTTATTCTAGCGTTAGTTCTATGCTAATTAAGTTAGTAATAATATTATAAGCCTAGCATAAGGGTCTATAATATCTTTTAACCTTTCTAATGCTATTATAAGCTTTAATTAGTATCTTATTAGTCTTAATTAACATTAATTAAGTATAATACTTAAATTTAGCGGAAGTAAAGTTATTACTAGTATTATAGACTATCTATTCTAGAGGTCCTAGATAGGTATTAATCTAGCACTCTTAGATAGCGTCCTAAATATCTTAAGCTTTCTACTTTTTTAAATTAAGGAATTAGGCTACTTAGAATAAAGTTACTAAACTAATAATATAAAGCACTAGTTAACTATTAATTTACATAATATTAATAATAATCTTATAGTTAAATTTGTAATTATCTTTAATTATGAATTTAAATTAACTAGGGCCTTACTATATATCTAGTAATAGTAGTAGACTTTAGTAATTTCTTAATTACCTAGTGTTTAACTTTATAACTAGCTTAGTAAAGGACCTTTGCGAGTTATTAAATAAAAGGGTAACTAAGCTAATAATATAATTAATAGATATCTCTCTCTAAGAGATAAAAGGTAACTATTTCTTTTGCCTTTAGTAACTACTAAGGATAGCCTTATTATTATACTATAGGCATAGTCTTATTACCTTAAATAAGTATATTTATAAGGTTATTAATCTTAACTTATATCTTATTTATATTAGTAATTAAGAAGAGAAAGGGAGTAGCTATATTAAGAATATAAAATTTAAGCTCTTTAAGTTTTATAAGTATATAGATAATACCTTTTATAACTACTAATCTAGCACTAAATATAATAATTTAAGGTTTATAGGGGATTACCTTTAATAAAGGTATTAATCTTAGTAAAGCTTTTACTTATATCTCTCTTATACTTAATTTTCCTATAGTGCTAGTATTAGGTATAATACTTTTAAAGACTTCTTTAGAATAGTATTCTTTAGAGATATAGTAAAATAAGCCTTTATTACACTTTTATAGCTTATAAAGCTCTTACTTAAGAAATATATATTAAAAGGCTTAATTATTTAAGGTTATAAGGATATTAATATTAGTAGTGTTATAGTTAGTCTATTATCTAGAGTAGAAGAACTATATAATACTTAGATATACTATTAATAGTAGCTTCTTTACCTTATTATTATTATTATCCTAGGCCCTTATATAGGCTATAAGATATAGTTCCTAATTCTAACTAGAGTTATTATTAGGTTTATTATTATTTTACTCTTTATAGGAGGTAAGGAATACCTAAAATCTCTTCTCTATAAGGGCTATATAATATATTTTACTAGCTTACTAGTAGTTTTTTTCTTTCTAATATTCTTTAGTAAAGTAATTAAAGAACTAGTAACTACTCTTACTATATATAAAGTAATACTTAAAGCTAGGCCTAGGGCTTTTTTATAATAGCTTCCTTTACTATAGAATTATTATTTATACTAATAATTAGTAAATATAGCCTCTAGAGGGTTTTCTTCTTAGTACTAAAGATATTAAGAGATTTTCTTATTTAACTTTATAATAGTAATTACCTTATAAAGGTCTTTAGTAAGACTTTTAAAGCCTAGGGAGTATATATATTTAACTATCTAATATTTAAGTATACTAGCTATAGTATTTAATACTTACTTATAAAGCTTAGTATTTACTATATTAAAAAAGTATAGCCCTTTATAAATTTTCTTAAGGTTTAATAATATAATCTTAAGGTACTTAAGCTTACTTTTATTAGGGTTTTTATTAATTATATTCTTTAATATTATACTACTTTACTTATAGTAATAGAATTATTAGTTACTTTTTATTTTAAAGTATTAATAAATATAAGTAATTATCTCTTTATAGGAGTAATTATTCCTAAAGAGGTAATTAAGGTAATACTATTTAGTATTACTTATTAATATAATAGGAAAAGCCTTCTAATAATATATTTAAGGGAGGTTAATTCTATTATACTTATTCTTAAAAAGTATAATCTTTAGTATTAGGAAGTTATATAGCTTCTTACTATAGTAATTACTATTCTTATATATCTTTATAAGCTCTAAGATTTTCTTTATAATTTAATCTTTAAAGAGAAATTACTATAAAGGTATAATTTATTATAAATAATAGTTTATAGGTTATTATAAATAATAATTATTAGGATAAAGTAATTAATTTAATTAAGATTATTATAAGGGCTCTTAAGGAGGTTTAAGGAATTATTAGGGTTAAGGAAAGTGAATTTCTAGGGTAAGTAATTAGGTTTAAAGCTAAGGCTTTAGGGGTTTAGAAAATTATAATTTTTCTTATAACTAAGAGATATTAAGGTTTAGTAAAGTACTTTCTTAAGAAATACTAGGATTAAATATCCTAGGCCTTATTTAATAAGAACACTATAATCTTATAAAGAATTATATAGCTCTCTAATAATATTCTTATTTACTCTCTTAAAGGTGTCTTTAGACTAGCTTTTAAAGTTTTCTTAAAATAACTTCTAAAGGTTATTATCCCTTTAACCTTAATACTTACTAAGGTTAATAAACCTTATAATTTAATTATTAAGTTTAGATTATATAGTAGTCTCTAGGTCTAGTTTAATAAGCTCTTTCTAGTCTTTTATAAGGTTATTTATAAGCTATTATAAATATAGTAGTAGTTTGTTCTTTTATAGTCTTTTAAGGGTAATTATTAAAGCCTTACTATTACTAGTAGTAGCCTTTTCTCTTATAGAAAGTTTAGATTTAGATTTTACTATCTTATAATATCTAGGCTATAAAAGAGAGTTTAAGTTATTATTCTTTTACTACTAATCAGAGCATTGCACTACAAATGATTTGTAGTGTATTTTGTTTTTAACAAATAAATTATATCTAATCTTAGAAAATATATAGAGATACAAAACTTCTTTTTTTAGATAGATAACTAAAAAACTACAATGTAGTTATTATATAAAAGTGGGTCTAAAGTGGGTATTGCGTGTGGAAATTAGAAAAACTACATTTTACTACATTTTAGCACTACAAATACACTACAAATGTAGTTTTTCTAATTTATAGGTGATAGGCCCACTTTTAGATATAGTATTTTTCTACGGATTTATCTCTATAGGATTATATAATTTATATGATAATATTTTTAATTATAAGCTAACTATAAAATTAAATATAAAAACTACAAAACACACTACACTAACTACAAACAATGCTCTGCTACTAATTAAGCTTATGTGTTTACCTATTACTAGGGTTTTCTTTCACACTTTAAAAGTGTTATTACCCTAATAAAGCTAGAAAATCATAAAAATATAGAAAATTATAAAGATAGGAAAAATAGTAAAAGAAGTAGTAAAAGTAATAATAAGAATAAATTAAATTAGGGTTAAATAAAGCAATAGAAGTGCTAAAAGTAACTAGAAAGCACTAGTAAAAATAATAAGGAAGTAATAGAATTACTACTTCCTGTTTTATATAAAAAAAGGGAAGGAGATAATCTCTTTTGCTAATAAGCATAGGGTAAATAACACTAAGAGTAAAGGGGGTAAGAAATAAGTAGTAAATACTTATAAAGGGGGATTAAAGGTTTATTAAAAGAAGGTAATATATTAAGAGAAGTTATAGGTAATTTAGCTAGCTTAGCTAAGGTTATTTAACATTAGGTTTAAAATAAATACTTTATAATAATAGATTTAGTTAGTTAGTTAGTTTTCTTATAATAGATAATAAAATTAATAATTAATAATAATATCCTAGATAAATATAATAAAGTTATATCTTATAAGCCTAAGGGTTAATAAATTAATTCCTTAGAAGCCTAATAAGCCTATAACTAGGATTCTAGTCTCTTCCTTTAGTATACTTATATAGTTATATCTTTTTACTATAATAACTATTAATCTAGTATAATAAGAGGTAGTAGCTATAGTATTTATAGAAATATCTTTTCTTATAATACCTAACTTATTTATAGTTATAAAGTTAACTACTAATTAGTATTAGTTACACTAAGGTGCTTATATAAGTAAAATAATTCTATAATATTAAAGTTAATAATAAATAGATAGCTAGCTAGGAAAGAGAGAGAAAAGAGAGAAAGTCTAGATAATAAAAAAGTAAGTAAAACCTATAAGTAAGGTAAAAGAGAGAGTAGTAAATTAATATAGCTAATTATATTACGTGTATTATGCTAGACTTACTATTAGTCTAGTCTTTAGCTATGATTAAGCCGATGAAGATCCGAAGGATCTAACAACTATTATAAAAAAGGTATTTAGTAGTCTTACTTTTATTCTCCTAAACTACTAGCTATATTACTTAGAAAAAGCAGTGCTTTACTACCTCCTAAGGTATAAATACTAGATTATAATAATATAAATATAATATTATTTTTACTTTCTAAGTATTATAATATATAAGGTAATTTAGCTAGAAAAAGTTAGTAAATAAGTAATAAAGAAAAAGTACTAACTTACTATCCTAGGGATAAGGCTAGGAAATATAGTAATTAAAAGTTACTAATATAAAATAATATACTAGTTATATAAGGCTAATATAGCTTACTTAAGGAGTAAGTAAAGACTTAGAGAATATATAAGAAAATATACCTAATAAACCTAAGTAATACTAGTTAAACTAAAGGAAATATAGTATATAGTATTAGTATAGTTAAACCCTAAAATAAGGTTTAAATAATTCTTACTAAAATAATAGTAAGTTACCTCTAAAAATATATAGTCTTTAGGGTTATTAATAACCTAATTACTTAGGGTATTTATTAACTCCTATACCTAGTTAAAAATAGCTAGAAAATCTAGGAAATCCCTCTTTATAGTAAGTATTACCTAAAGAAATATAAGTAATTAAGTACTAAAAACCTAAAAAAATAATATACTTATTATTTTATAAGTATTACTATATTTTATATATTAAATATAATACTTTAAATATTTTCTCTTTATAATAATACTTATAAAGCTAAGGAATTAATAGTTAATCTAAGGGACTTTAGGCTTAGCTAAGGGATTTTTCTTAAACTTTATATAACTAGTATATAAATAATATATATAAGAATACTTCTTTAAATAAATATTAGGAATAATAATAATACTTTTCTTATTAGAATTTATAGTAATAATATAGTAAATAATAAAGGTAAAGTAATAGTAACTAATAGTATAATATAATCTAAGAAAAGATTACTATAGTTATAAAAAGGAAAAGGGTATAATATAAGAGAGAGTTATAAATAAATTTATACTTAAGTATTAGCTATTATTTATTATTATTTTAATATAGCTATTACTTAGTAAATAGCTATATATTAGCTAGCAAAAGCTATTTAAAAGCCTAGCTAAAAATAAAGGGGTAATTATAAGGCCTTACTTATAATACCTATACGTAAATAAGCACACCACGCCCTAGGGCTAGGTCTACGTAATACTAGTAAGCTACTAGCTATAACTTGCAGAGCATTGTTGTATTGTATTGTATTGTATTTTTTGGCCCTTCGATGTATTGTATTGTATTGTTTTGCCCTATGTATTGTATTGTGTATTGTATTGTATTAAAAATACAATACAATACAATACAATACATACAATACAATGTATTGTTAGGGAAAAATAAAAGTGGGGTATTATATAAATTTATTATATAGTAGATTTTTTAAGTAATCTAATTATAGTATCCTTATTCTCATATATAATTTAGTAATTTATTTAAAAATCTATAAAGTTTTAGCTTATTTAGAAAAGTAAGCTTATTAAAGATATTATATATCTTAATAAAGTATTTCTTAATCTAGTTTATAGAATACTTTTTTTCTATATATTAAAGGTCTTTATATCCTAATATCTTTTCTCTAGGATTTACTATTACTTTTATTATATAAAAATACAATACAATACAATACAATACAATACAATACAATACAATACAATACAATACAATACAATACAATACAATACAATACAATACAATACAATACAATACAATACAATACAATACAATACAATACAATGTATTATATAATAGTTAGGGTAGTATATGTATCTTAAATATAGTAGATTTTTAAAGTAATTTAATTATAGTATCCTTATTTTTATATATAATTTAGTAATTTATTTAAAAATATATAAAGTTTTATTTTACTTAGAAAAGTAAGCTTATTATATATTTAGGGTAGCTAAATATTATATATTTAAGTTTAAGCTTATACTTTAATTTTTTATCTATATTATAAGAGTCTTTTTACTATTCTATTATTTTTTTACGATTTACTATTATTTTCTATACTTTTTTAGCTTTTATTATAATAATTACCCTAAAGAAATTATTTAATATTCTAAATTAATAAGATATTAAATCTAAAGAAAAATATATAAGTATAAAGAAACTTTATAAAAATTTAAATAATATATCTTTTCTTAATAAAACCTTTTATAAGTTAAAAAGATTTTTTTTTAATTTATAATAATTTTTTTAACTTATTAGGTTTTTTAAATAAAAGAATAAGTAAAAATCCTTTAAAAAGTTTTTAAATATATAACTTAATTAGAAATACTTATTTTAATTTAGTAATTAGACTTTTTAATAGTTTATATAAGTATAATAAAAAGCTTTATAAAAGCCTAAGCTATATATATATTTTATATATATTTTATATAATTTTATATAATAAAATTAGTTTTTTTAAATAAAAGAAAATAGTATTTTAAATATAAAAAAATTAATTTACTATATATTTATATGTAAGATATTATTCTCTTTTAATAAAGAATATAAATAAAAAAGTGGGTCCGAAAAGTGGGTCCTAAGTGGGGTGTCTTGTTATGTAAGCAATTCATAGCAAATCAAATAGATTAGTCATTAAAATGGGGCAAAAAAATTGCGTGATTTTTTAGTATACTATTACCCCGCTTCCCTTTTCTTTTCTTTTCTTTTCTTTTCTTTTTCCCTTACAAAAATCGTAAAAAACCGTAAAAATCCAAATCACATAGGAAAAGCTTACTTGTTATTCTTACTGTTATCCCTTGTTATTCTTCTTATTTAAGTTTCTTTAAAATCTCTTTTTAGCTATAAAAACCTAAAAAAACCCTAAAAACCCTCAAAACCCCTCAAAACCCCTCAAAAAAACCCTAAAAAACCCCCAAAACCCCCTTAAAAACCCCTAAAAAAACATAGAAAATCATACAAAACAAACAACAAAAAAACACAACAAAAGGAAAAAAGAAAAAATCAAATTTAGCAAAATTCAGCAAAAAACACCTCTTATTTAACATGGATTCCTCTTTTTATCCTTCTGATGAATTCTCTTAGCCTATTAGGCCTAGCTAGCCTAGTAATCTTCCAGGTTTACATGAAAAGACCTAGAAAATCAGGCTAGTTACGAATTCTCTTCAAAATCATATATATTTACCTATAATTTATTTAATTTTTAGTTATCTGAAATTAATTTAAATAAAGAAAGGGTAATTATATGTTTTTGTTCATAGCCTAATTGTACTTTTACCTTTAAAAGTAAGGCTAAGAGATTCCAAGCTTCTAATGGAATATCCTATTATAAGCTAAAGCATAAGGATGTTACTACTTCTAAATTAGAAGAAAAATAACCTACTAAGATAATAAGTAAGTTATTTATATTATCTTATAATTATCCTATTACTAATATTATAATAGTGCCTGAAATCCACCCACAATCCCCAGGCTAATTATCTTTAACATCCTTTTTTCCTACTAAAAGGGCTTGAAATTCTACAATTTCCTCAGAGGAATTTTCATTAGAAAAGGTAATTAATCTAGTTATAAGATTTATACTAGAAAATAATATTGCTTTTGCTGTTGTTAATAGTAATTCCTTTAAAGAATTACTAAATTATTATTCTAGGTAAGTAATGTATTCTTTTTTATACTATTTTTTATATATATAAGCTAACTTAAACTTAGGAATAATAATTTAGTTTCTTTGCTAAATTATAGAAGTATTGCACATAGAATTTATACTATGTATAATATTTCTAAGCAGCAAATCATCTAGAAGATCCAATATAATCTTCAAAATCAAGGATCTATATCTATTTAGTTAGATATCTGGACTTTAATCAATTCTAAGTCCTATTTGGGTGTTATAGCTAGTTGGCTAGACCCAAACTTTCAACTTAAATATAAGCTTTTAGGTAAGTAAATCCTATTATTCTATTATAACTATAAGGTAAGTAATAATTATTATACTAATTATCTTATATTATAGGATTTGAATATCTATCAAATTCTCACACTAGAGCTTATATTCATGAATCCTTTAATAAAATGATTCAAGAATATCAGCTTAAGCTAAAGATAATCTTAAGGTATGTTAACTATTATCTTATTATTTAATATATTATATAACCTTTTACTAATAGAATAATACTAGTTTTACTAGAGATAACGGGTCTAATAATAATACTTTTATGTCTTCTTATATTAATAAGAACTATAAAAGTATTATTATAGAAGAACCCTATGATATTCGATGTGTAGCATATGTTTTAAACATTGTTGTAAAGGATATTATAACAAGCTTTATTAAATCAACTTCTTCTAAAGAGGATTTAGAAGCTTTTAAGAATAGTGAATTTTTACATTATTCTACGGAAGATATCTCTTTTATTAAGGAGAGACAAGATTATAAGGAATTTAAATCCTTAGCAAATGGTAAGTAATTTATTATAATTATTATTAGTATTATTACTAATATTTCTATAGGAATCCTTAGTAAAATTAAAAGGGTTGCTATTATTATTAAGAATAACTAAGGATTATATAAGACTTGGTTAAAATCTTTACGTAAGGCAAAAATGAAGGCTATATTGCTAAGAATTGCAATATTACAAGAATTCCTTTAGGTAAGTTATCTTTATTATATATTATTTTATATATAATACTAATTATATCTTTAGCCAATGAAACTAGGTGGAATTCAACCTATAAGATGATTAATACTTCTTTAGAGCTTAAAGAAGCTATTATTTTTCTTAATAGGGAGTCTAATATTGCAGCTCTTAAGGATGCTATTCTAACTACGCAAGAATGGGCGGATTTAGCTACCCTAAGTAGCATATTAGAGGTCTTTTATGAACCTACTATTATACTTTAAAGCTAGAAGTATAATACTTTAGGTTTAGTCCTACTTTTTATTATTAGGATATATAAATATCTTAATGATATAAAAGAGGACCAAAAGGCTTATATTCGCTAGGTATTTATATTACTTTCTTATATTAAATTATATCCTTTATATACTAACTTATAATAGGAAACTTATAGCCCTTGAGGTAAGGCCTT
Source organism: Epichloe typhina subsp. poae (assembly GCA_030389615.1). Lineage (NCBI taxonomy): Eukaryota > Fungi > Ascomycota > Sordariomycetes > Hypocreales > Clavicipitaceae > Epichloe > Epichloe typhina. The sequence continues at coordinate 3,305,210 of CP098316.1, read as the reverse complement.
TATAGCATCTATAGATATTGGCTTAAATAAGCTAGCTAATTATTTTCCTAAAGATATAGGAAATAATTACTTCTTATATTAGCCTTATCTATATGCTATGTTATTAGACCCTTGGCTTAACCTTTTTACTATAAAGGAAAAGCTAAATTTAGAAGATCAAACCTTAGAAAGGTTAATTAAAAACCTTGAAAAGGACTATAATTCGTAAGTATAATAACCCTTTCTTATATATAGTTTAAATATACTAATATATAATATTATTAGGATTTTACCTCTTTATAAAGAGAACTAAGCTAATAGTAATATTAGCAAGCAAGATTAACACGCAAATACCTAATTTATAGTTGATCTTGCAGGGCCTAGTCAACCTAGGACCTTTGAAAATCCTAGGCCTAAGCCTAAAACTAACCTTTATAAAGGTTTATTTCCTAATGAGAGGGAAAAATCTATTTAAAAGAATAGAAAAATGAGATTTCTACTTATACTAAGCTAGATATTCAAGAGGATAAGGTAAGTAAATCCCTTTCTTATATTAATAATCTTATTAATATATTAATATTATTATAGGAGGATATCTTTAAATGGTGGGAAGATAATACTAAATCTTTCCCTGTTTTAAGTATTATTGCTAGGAAATACCTAGCTATTCCTGCTACCTCTGGTGCTATAGAAAGCACTTTTAATACTGGAGGTAATATTCTTACAAAGAGGCGAACTTCTTTAAAGAATTCTACTTTAAAGGAATTAATCTTATTAAAGAATTGGGAAAAGGAGGGAAATATTACTACTAAGCAATATTCAGAGCTTTATGATTATTATAGCTCTGATTCTGAAGAGTCTATATCTTCTTCAAAGGAAGATTCTAACTTAGGTAAATCTAATGATTTACCTAATCTTGAATCTTCCTCTGAAGATGATATTTATTCTAATTTAGACCTTTAAGTAGGTTATTATAAGGGTTTTTTCCTAGTTTAGTCTAGTTTACCCTTAATAAATTTTTTTATATTTATAAATGTTTTCCTATATCTTATAGTATTTTTACTATTATTTTTACTATTATTTTTCCTATTATTTTTACTATTATTTTTCCTATTATTTTTCCTATTATTTTTCCTATTATTTTTCCTATTATTTTTCCTATTATTTTTCCTATTATTTTTCCTATTATTATTATTTTAAAAAAACATAAAAAAGAAAAGTATTTTATTTTATTAATATTTATAAAAACCTTAAAATACTAAGTAATTAAAAAGTATAGCTTTTTTATAGTAATTTCCTTATACTTACTTATATTTATATATAAGTTATTTATTTACTATTTAATTTTAATTAAACTTTAACACTAATAATATTTTAAGTTTTCTAAGGAATATAAGTAATATATATATAAGTTATTATAAGCTATTATAAGTTATTATAAGCTATTATAAGCTATTATAAGCTATTATAAGCTATTATAAGCTATTATAAGCTATTATAAGCTATTATAAGCTATTATAAGCTATTATAAGCTATTATAAGCTATTATAAGCTATTATAAGCTATTATAAGCTATTATAAGCTATTATAAGCTATTATAAGCTATTATAAGCTATTATAAGCTAGTATAAGCTAGTATAAGCTAGTATAGGGTATTATAAACTATTATAAGCTATTATAAGCTATTATAAGCTATTATATAAACTATATATACCTTATAATAAAGGAATTTAACTTAAAACTAAAAAAAAGAAAAAAAATACAAAACAATACAAATAATACATGTATTATATTGTATTGTAAAATTTTAGATGTATTGTATTATGTAATGTATTGTATTGTATTGCAATGCTCTGGCTATAAGCTAGTAACTTATATGTATAACACACTTAGACCTAGTAAGCTTTAGTTAATATACAAGTGCCCCTATACCTCTTGCCTAGCTATCCCTTTATTCTCATAGTAATATTAAGGTTAATTAGATAAAAACCTTTAAAATACTTATAAATAGCTTTATAAAGCCTCTTTTAGATTAAATATATAAGGACTTTTACTATAAAATTAGCCTAAGGGAAATTCCTACCTAATTATAATACTAGGGATTATTTATAATCTTTTCTTATACCTTTTATCTTTAGCTTTAATAAATATCTTAGCTAAGGGGGTATATTAGGAAAAGCTCTCTAAAGTATTAAATATATAAATACTAGTTATATAATAGCTAGGATAAGATATTAGTAAAGATAAATATATTAGAAGTACCTCTATAAACTAGTTATTTCTATAGTATACTATATACCTTTTAGGTATAAAAGTCAGCTGCTGTTTACACCTCTGATTAATCAAGTTAAACACTTTTTATTATCTATCTACACCCCTACCTAACAATTAATCAGGTTAACACGCCACCCCATCGGAGCCAAACTTGCTTGTGAGGCTACAGGCATGTGTGTATCCTGTAGCAACTTCAGGCATTGAACTATAAGAACCTCCTAGAAAGTCAGGAGAATCTTAATCAAAGGTTCACCTGTCCAAAATGTTGTCATCTTCATTGGGTTTTCCCTAATAACATAGTATCAAAACCTAAGCATCTACGAGCGGTTTGTTAGACAGAGCTTTACATTACATTACATTACATATTACATTACATTACATTACACCCCCCTTTTACACATTACATTACATTACATGTAATTATTTGTAATTATTTGTAATTATTTGTAATTATTTGTAATTATTTTTGATTTTTTAATATTTAAGTTAAGTAATTAGAAATTAATAGTAAGAAATTACTTAAATAATTAGAAAAGTATATATTAGGATTCTAAAAATATAGATTAAGGTTAAATTACTATACTAATCTTAATTATAACTTATAAAACTAATAAAACCTATTTTTAAGCTTATTTCTAAGAAAAATATTAAAGACTTACTTTTTAGTATACTTATTTTAATAGAAGATTATATAAAACTAAGTATATTAGTAAATATAAGTTATTATAAAAAAACTTACTTTAAAATAAACCTCTTTTTAAGAGAAAATCATATATATCTAAGCAAATAAGCTATTAAGAAGTAAGTACTATAATTAGGAAGACCCACTTTAGACCCACTTTTAATTATACCTTCTTTTTAATAGAAAATCATATATATCTAAGCAAATAAGCTATTAAGAAGTAAGTACTATAATTAGGAAGACCCACTTTTAATTAAACCTTCTTTTTAATAGAAAATCATGTATATTTAAGCAAATAAGCTATTAAGAAGTAAGTACTGTAATTAGGAAGACCTACTTTAGACCCACTTTTAATTATACCTTCTTTTTAATAGAAAATCATATATATTATATTATTTACGCTAGTTAGCTCTATAGATAGCTATTACTAGTACTCCTAATACTAAGTTAAAAGGGAAAACCCTATACTAGGAAGAAAAACCCCCTTATATCTGTTTATAAGTTAGTACTAGCCTTGTAATAGGTTTGTGTTACTTAGTGTGTTTCCTATTATAAGTGTTTATTACTAGCTTACACTAGCCTTATCCTATTAAAAAGAAAAAGAGAGGAAAAATATATAAAATAAGTATTTATAGGCTCTTTCTAGTTTTATTTTAGTGTAATAATAAGCTTACTTTAGGTCCCTTTACTTTAGGCTAGGGTAAAGTAAATCTAGGTTTATAGTATTAATTTACTTCTTATTTACTTTTACACTAACTTTTCTATAGCCTTACTTTTTAGCTAACTCTAGCTTATTACTACCTTATACTTCTAATAAAGTTAAAGCACTTAGTTTTATTTAATTAGTATAAGGGGAGAGTAGTTATAGTTCTAGACTAGTGTAGTCCTAGGTTAAGATTACTTATATATTATTAGCCTTATTAATTATATTATACTTTGTTTTTAAGTAAGTTATCTAAATTATCCCCCCCTCTATAAGTATAAAAGAGCTCCCCCTTAGGGTCCTAGTCTTTTTCTTCTTTTTATATTAAACTTCCTATAAGTTTTTCCTTTCTTTCTAACTATCTAAGGCTTTTCTAGGCTAAGGTTAGGTTATTTGCTAATGTTTGCTATAGATTTAAGTTAAATCTAATATAATACTATAAGAAGCTATAAGTACTTTAGTGTTACTACTTATCTAGCTTTAATTTACCTAGGAATTTACTAAGTATAAGGACTTCCTAGGGAAGTCTATAACTAAGAAGTAATACGCTTAAGTCTTAGAGAAAGGCTTATCTATAAGTTATATTCGCCTCTATTCTAGGCCTAGTCTACTACTAATTTACTTACTAGCTTAGTAAACTAAGAGAGATCTAATGCGTTTCCTATAAGTTTTATTTAATTTAGAACTATAGGTATTAATACTATCCAATTCTTCCTTGGGAATTCGGACTTTGGGCAATGCGATGTCCACGTCTTGATAGCGATTCCAGTATTTTTCCGTAATGGTGTACGGGTCATGAGGATGAGTGAGAGATACCTGTCAAGGAAGAATAAAAAGAAATCGTTAGCGAAATCTTGCTGGCCCAGACTCATCTTGTTCACGATTGCTCCCCGCGCCGAGGTCCCTCTCCATGACCGTGTGCCATGTAAAGATTGGCATTCGGGAGAATGACCCTAGTTTGAATCATTTCAGCAGCAATCGTCGTCGGGTCTCACTGACTTACCGTCAGGGCAAAGGGACGCTTCTCAGGACCTTCTCGAACATGGTCCCACAAGTACTGCACACTGCGGTACATGACCTCTTCGTCATAATCCAACTGATTGCTGCGGCCACACGGTCCAGCTTGGAGGATGGAGCTGGCATTGTGATACCATTCGAGGCGTGTGCCGGGCTCGTCCCAGTTGACAGCCCAGCCGAAGTCACCGGGATAAATGTCGCTCGTGAGACGCTGTTCATAACCATGTAATTGGTCCCCGACGAAGTGCATCTTACCTGCCAACGCGGTGTGGTAGCCCTTGGAACGGAGATAATGGGCATACGTTGGTATCTCGGAATTGATTTGCGAAGCATTGTCATACGCGCCAATCTTCATTGGCAAAAGGCCTGTGATCATACTCATTCGGGAGGGCGCGCATAATGGAGATGGGCAGTAAGCAGAATCGAACTGAACAGAGCTGGCAGCCAAACGGTCCAAATTCGGTGTCTTGATCTGAGATTCCGGGTTATACATCTTGAGTTGAGGGGCAGCCAGTTGGTCAGCCATGATGTAGATGATGTTTGGTTTCTCTTCATTCTTCTTGACGACGCCAGCAGGGGCAGAAGCTTGCAGAGTGTTGATATCGGGTGCCATTTTCGAGGGAACGTCGAATTTTCTTCGAGGCGAAGAAAAGCTGGGATCAACCCGTTGTTGGATTCGAAGGGGCCTTGATTAGCTTGCTTGATCGAACTTCCGGGGGGCAGATTCAGCTCAATTATTGAGCTTGGAATCTGCGTGAGCGCAAAAGTGATCTGGAATGGGGGTGGGCGGTTCTGGATGTCTAGACCGTTGAATCGAAGTACAGCGGAAGGGGTTGACAACTCAATAGAGTGCCATACAAGAGAAGAATTGTGTGTTTCTGATAAAAGGATAGGTACAGCTATTGCGCGTTCCTGTCCCGATGATTCACCCTTCCTTCCAAGTGACAAGTAAGAGACCAACAGTTCAAAGGAAAACTTGGAAGAAGAGTTGACAGAAGCCCGCTTTCTCCTAGTACAGGACTTGTAAAGACAACAGTATTAGCCAAAAAAAAAAAAAAAAAAAAAAATCAAGTAGCAGTCGTGTCCTTGCAGATCATGTAAAAGCGTGGCTCCAACAGTCGACGATGACTGTATGCTCAGATTTAATATGAACCCCAGCTAGAAAGAAGCGTGCAGAGAGAGTGTGAAGGGCATCAGCCAAATTTATGTTGATAACTGGGACCCGCCACCACGTTGCCTTGGTAGTACGGAGTGCATAATCCGTACACACCACTGTGCATACTCCGTACGGATTACGGAGTACAAGAAACAAGCCAACAAATGAACGGGGCCGAGGGTCCATCTGATATCAGCTTTTCCTCAGATGCGGCGAGATGTCCAAGGGAGGGGGAGGGGCCAGGGACCCGGGGAACGACATTCCTCATCCCGGTCGATCCTTTGGCGTCAGAAAGACAAGTGCAGACCTGGACTCGCACAGTGGTACTTATATATGTGCATGTAATCCGCACTTGATCAACACCTCCACGACCAATAAATGCATGTACATACATAATACACAGAGCACATGATGCGAACTGGGGCCAGTACAGGGAATTGCCGCTAGGCCCAACCAAACTGGCCCCCACCCATCAACGGCTTATCGCTTGAGTCGAACCCCTCGTAGTTGCCGAAACAGCAGGCAAGAGGCTGACAATGTCGTTCATTCATTCGTCCGTGTCCATGTCCCCTCCGAATCGCATCTGCGTCAACTTGAGGCAGATGCACCCAGGTCCAACCTGTGACGGACAATGTGCGAGAATCGGCTGGTCCGAACAGCCACAATCATCTTGTTCGTAGAAACCTGAGATTGAGATGTGGTGGCGCACAACTGACAAAGGTGGTGAGGGTTGCTGCTGATGTGTCAACTCTCTGCAATGTGAGAGACCTCTAGGTTTGTTTGTTTTCTCCATCCATCCCATCCGGCTGACTGCTCCTTCCAGCTTTCCAAGCATACGGTGTTGACTCACCTGCACACGCACTGTATGCACCATCCCCATCCCCACTCGGCATCTGACGTTAATCCCGCTGTCCGAACAAAAGCAAATTTTTTTTTTAAACTTGTTGGGCACTAACGCGATGTCGACATCGCCATGACCGATGGCACCATTTGTCTAACAGCGCAATTTCTCCATCTCATCGCATCATAATTAATGACATTACCCGGGCCCGGATCCTACTTGCCAATCTCGCACAATCTCGATTTCCCGCCGTCACCGGATCTGTGCCACATGCAAATATCCCTTTGAAGGGGGATTCCCTTGAAGGGTTTCTCGTACAAACCCTCCCCTACGACCATCCCCTACGGATTACAATACACAACAGAGCAGGTATTGGCTGTGACGGAATCCGTCTCGGGTTTACGTAACATTTGCCTCTCACGTGGCCGCCCCGAGGACCCCATCACCATACGGGGATCCCAGCCGACAAACTCATGTCCCCCGGAACGTGGCTGCGTGGCGAGTCTCTCTCTGCGTTGGTGATAATAACACGAGTCGAATTGTCATTCTTGACCACACAGCAGCAATGTGCATTTGTACAATCGTATATTCCAAACAAAAATCTACGTCTGCGCCGTAACCCTGATAAACCATATGAATGCCGGTCCATCTCCTCACGCCATTTCTCCCGCTTGGATAATCTGTCCCCACAGAAAGTCTTGACACCGCGCCCACGGCAGTGCACATGGACGCGTGCTCTGTTCAGCCCAAGACTTCTCACAACATAAAACACCATGCTTTCAAATACAAACAGTGAGCCTGACCAGACGAGTCATTCCCGACACCAAAACTATGCGAGACTTCCTCTTTTACCGAACGCTAGCCATCATAAATGCAAAAAAAAAAAAAAAAAACCATTATTCCCGTAATCATATCATTTCGTCCCATTCACGCCTTGACGGTTGAACATTGGCTGAACATGGTCATGTTCCGTAGAACTTCTTGTAAACGAGATGCAGTAGAAGGTTGACATTCAACTTCAGATTGCCATCAAACAAGTTCATGAACTGATGAGATTCAAACTGTGCTTGAAGCATGTCTTCGATGGGCACTAATGCGCTCGCTCCTGGTATCTGGATGTGACCACGAGAGCCCTCAATAGCGAAGATGCCGACTTCGTCGCATGAAATGGTGATGTTGATCTTGTCCCATTCACGGTCACTCAGTGCATCCCAAGACACCAGGACTCCCTTTTCTGAGAGAGCACGGGCACTATACTTGTAGCTCCCAAATTTGGGTACGCGTCCGCTTCGTTCAAGCTCTCGCTGATGATTGTATTGCTTGGTAAATGGAAGAAGAAATTTCTTTCTTCTTTTTCATGTTCATCATCGTTAGTGAACACTCTTTGTGGGGGGTTGAATTGAGAAAAAGGACTACTGTGCCCAAACTTACCCTTTTTTGTTTTGCAGTGTCACCATGGCCTGCTCAATGTAATCATCATATGTCTTCTTCTGCTGTTCAAGGTATTTTGCTTTATCGTGAAGGTTGCCCAGGGTGAGTCGCACACCCTCCACCTCTCGTTGCCTCTGTACTCGTCTGCGGCTCTTGGTTCGAATGTCGCTTGCAATGGCGTTCAGAACGTCTTGGTAGTAATTTTGCTTCGAAATACGTCCCATCTGTTCCAGCCTCATGATGTTCTCGAGCGCGGTCCGCTTAAGTTCGTAGTACGACATTCTTGTGACATCCACCATCTTTGTGTCCGAGTAGGCTCCACGGGTGTCCTTACCATCCGAGAATTCCTCGCCGAGTAGAGACTGCCATTTGTCTTCATCTTCCTCAGTTATGGGTTTGACTAAGATCTCCAAAAGGTTGGTGCCGGTTTGCACGCGGATGATATACAGGACGCATCGCTTGGTCTCCATGAAAAGTGACTTGACGTCTTCTTCAGGGTCTCGGACGTCGTGGAGCTTGGGTGTTAGGAACATTTGGATATCGGACGAGCCGGCGGCATTCATTTCGTTTTCATTGTTCTTGACACTGCCAAGATCCTGGATGATTTCCCGAAGAACGTCGTCTCGTGATGGAGACATGAACGGAAGCTCCGAAACAGTGAGGCGGTGGATGGCGAACACATCCGTCATCTTGATGTACAGCGTTGGTTTGTTCTTGGCATAAAGATCATTGAACTCGTCAATGTCAAAAGTTTGTTCAGCATCGGGCACAGAGATCACGTTGCGAGTGATTTGTCGAAGACGCTGGACCGAGTCGGTGACAAAGTTGTTCAGAGGTTGCAAATAAATATTCTCGCCGCCAAATGGTCTTCCAGAAGCAATCTGCCCTACGACTTTGGCTACCTCGGTCAGATTCCTTCTCTGCAACGGGCTCAGCGGCTTTTCAATCACGCCAAGCTGCTCTGGCATGGTCAAAGGAGGTTGAAGATAGAACTTCCACAGCCAATTGGCAACAATCTGAAGCAAGTTTTCTTGGGGTTCTCGATTGAAGTGTTGGCAAAGCGCTTGGAACATCTGACCAGCAAGGAATCGAAGACCATACGGCATCTTATGAGCCATGTCCTCCAATGCCAAGAAAAACTGATCGCAGATTTCCCGCAAATCTCTAAGATGGTCGATGAAAAGTCTTCTTGTTTCAGGATCTCTGATTGCCGCTTCTCTAGGTACGTCAAGCGGTCTGCTGTCGAGTCGTCCAGTTCGAAGCTCCTCGTTGTTGATCGCAGAGCGGTATATCTGCATGGGATCGCTTTCCAAGTCAAGAGCAGGATCCTCAACAATGTTGTCTCGAATCAGTGGCCCCAACAGACTGCGCAGGTACTTGCGGTCCCTGGGTGATCGGGTGTAGTTGCCCAATAGCTTGGGCCAGAAGTAGTTGCCTCGTATGTATTCCTGGATGGCCCTACTTCCTTCGATCTCTTCGCGAATAGACCTGGCAACCAATTTCAAGAGATAGTACTCCTCGCGTCGCTTCTGTGCATAACCGAACAGACTCATGATGAGAAGCTCGATTCTCTTGCATTCATTTTCAGAAGTGCCCTGTTCACGGAGGTGTTTAAATAGACGAGCGAGATATTGCGACTGCGTCTGCAGAGTGAAGAAGAGCTGCTGATAAGACTTGAGCTTCTTCCTCGAGCTCTTGTTGAGGGCTTTCAAGTCGAATTGGTTGGCCGAGGAGATTGTGCTGTTTGCTAAGAGACCCATTGAGCTTCCACCGTAGTTGTGTTGGTGGCGGACGACCTCGTCAAGAGTGATTTTGTTCTTGACTAGTAGAGCGATCTTGATGTCGAGTTGATCAATATACTGCTCAAGCATCTCATTCTGGCGTACTTGTTGAACGACAGTCTTGCGCATTCGCTCAAACTCAACCTCCTCGTTGAAGTCAAAGTCGCTATCGTTGAGGAGGTGCACAAAATTCTTGACTGCGTTCACGGGAGGGTTCTTCCCAGTTGTCAAGCTCTTGTACGCCTCACCTTGAACTTTGGCTCGGACAAAACTTTGAATCTTGATCACCCTTTTCATGTTGTCGTTGAAGTATTGCTTCTTTTCCTCAAATTTAGCTCGAACCATGAAAGCTCGAGCAGCTGTTTGGAAGGCTGCAATGGACTCCTCCTCCTCTTCGAGTTCCGTCAGTATATCATCGACCTTGGCACGAGCCATCATGGCCTTCAAAATTGCTTGGAATGCAGCTGTGACTTCGTTGTGGGAGTTGAGCTCGTCGAGAAGATTCTTGTGTTGCTTTCGATGTAGAAGGCCTCGGCCAAGGCCCTGCAAGTCAATTTTGGCAGCCTCGTGCAGACCAAGCTGCTGTCTTTGGGCGGCGAGGAAACACCTTTCAAGCATGCCTCTGGCATTTGACTGGAGAGACATGATTTCCTCACTGGTTCCGTCGAGGGCGTTCAGTTGTCTCGTAATCTCTCGTCGTACGACACCTCCTCGTATCGCGGCTTGCAATAGTCCAACGTCGAGTTCGTGCTTCTTCGCTTCGACCTCGTAAGACTTCTGCTTTTCTCGTTCCGAATTTCCTCGAATAATGCTTTGGAGTGCCCCCCATTGGGGACCTGCAGCACGCAGCTGTTGCCGCTCACAGTCGATCTGAGTTCTGGTCAGCAGAGCCCTCGCGGCAGCTTGTAAGCCGGCAATTGCGCCAGTCTCTACATCCAATGACCGACGATCCGTGCTGATTCTGGCTCTCGAACACATTCCGCGGGCAAGAGCCTGAAGCATCTTCACATCACCAGAGGTCATTTCTGTCACCCGTTGTTGAGTGGCCAGGCTTTTTCGAACCAAAAAGCCCCGGGAAACTGCCTGGATCTCCCGGACAGGGCCCCTGCATTCATCCAACCTGAACAATATGTCTCGTACCTCATCGCGGACCTTGTTGGCCCGTATCATGCTCTGGAATTCCAGAATTTCTGGTTCAAGAGCCTGCCAAAAGTCGTCACTTCTCTTCAGCCCATTTCTCACCAAAAACCCGCGTACTGCACTTTGTACCAGTGTGGCTGATCGTCGCATTTGGAGTCGGTAGCTCATAATTTGCCGAGTAAAGTCGCCGCGAATGTGTGATTGCAGATTAACCAAAGCTTGCTCATCGTCCCAAAACTTTTGCATGTCGTCGCCGAGACGCAGTCGAAGCAACGCGCCCCGTACCTGCGCCTGCAGGTCAACGATAGAGTCATCGTTTTCGGCTAGTTCGCGGTCGATGCGCTCCTCCTCCGTCTCTTCCGGCTCAGGTTCTGGAACGCCAAAATCGGCTCCCATATTGCCGAAGCTGGGCATGTTCACTCCAAGGATGTCTAATCCCTTCTGCATCGCCTCCAGCTCGTGATGCTCAAACTCCAATTGGCCAACCAGGTTACCAATGCGAAAATCGACAATGCCTTTACGGAACAGCAGCCAACTTAGCGCGTGGATACAGTATATGACTTTGGGGATGTTCTTCTTCTCATACAGATCGATGAGCTCGAATCGGAAGAGGTCGGAAAGCTCAACTTCATCAAGGTACCTGAAGAAGATGGCAATGTTGTCCGAGTGACGGAATTGAAGCTTGGGATGGTTGAAAATTCGAAAGTGTTTATCGGGATTCAATGCTTCAACAACGTTCGCCAGAGTTACTCCATCGCGCAAAGCCTCCTCAAGCTCAACGATGGGTGGAAGAGACTTTTGCGTCACATCTTCTATCCATTCTTTGGCTTCTCCTATGTGGCAGAGATATTCGTAAGCTTGCAGAAACTGGCGCTGCTTATCCATCCAGTTACGACCTTCCCATCCGTACCCGCCACTTTTGGGACCACCGGTTGTTTTGGGCTCATCAGCGCGGCGCAATCGACGTCGTCCACGTAAACCGACAACCTCCTGTGCGGGGGAGGTAATGGTGAAGTCTTCTGCAACATCGGATTCGGCCAACCGCGACAAAGTACGAAGTTCTCTGGTAGACGATCGTCCAAGTAATTCGAGATCCGGTCTGCCAATATGGGTCGTGTGAGTGCCCTGCGGAGAGTATCCGTGACATTTGGCGACATTACTGCGAAGGATCGAGTCGGATCGAGTCATCAGCATGGAGTTGGGCCGCATAGGCAATTGCCTCGCCGGAGAAGTGGGCGACTCGGGAGTGCCATCGTATTGCGAGAGCGAAAGTTTGCCAATATCGACACTCTTGCCGCGCTCATGCCCAAGAGCGCTCTGTGGGGAGGCGCCTTGGCCATGGGCTCTTGGTGATGAGGCCGGAGCCTGAGGTAACGTCCGAAGCGACTGTCGAGGTGTAGCGGGAGCATCGCTCAACCCTTTGTTGAGGCCGTTCATCACTCCAACTTCGAATGTTCGAGCTCTAGCTAGGACATCGCTTTGGCTACGCTTGTGTTTGTAGCTGCCTCCAGGACCGTAGCCACTCGATGTCGACGAGTATTGGGTGTTCGCACTGAGGTTGGATGCGAAAGAAAAGCCCGAGGAGGCTGATGATGACGTGGTTGAAGGGAAACGGTTGATGGCGGTGGAAGTGACGTCGTTATTATTCTTGTCGTTATTCGTGAAGGTGGCGGGAGCAGAAAGGCCGGCAGTGTGCGCCTGACGCAGAGAATATGGATGAAACGACATTGTGTTAATGTCTCGCTTCCCTCTATGGGGGCGCCGAGGATGCGTATTCACGAATCACCACCAGCGGTATTCCCCGGCGGTGCTGTCACCCCGTTGGCTGCGGATTGTTTTGCTTGTGGATCGATAATTCGCGTGGCTATTGTGACTGACTTGGCATCGTTTCGAGCTTCGGCGGTGGATAGGATTCGTCAATTCCAGGGCGGAAATGAAATGGAATGTTGGACGTCACTGCCAAACAGATGAAATCGCAAAGTCGACGAATTTTTGAGACAGGCACACGCGCTCGCGCGATGTGCAAAGCGAAACAAGTGGCCAGGCCAGAAGAGAGCCAGCTAGCCGGCAATGGATAGAATAGATATAGCAGAGAGATATCTGATGCTCCAAGAGGCAAAGGAAAGTCGGCTTCGGGATTCAAAGTCCACCAAAAGTGAGAGCAACGGGGTTGGGCTCCAAAATGGGCAACGAAGGCCTGGAGAGCGGCCTGCCAAGGGAGGCAAGAGCTTTAAGCAATGACTCTGCGACACTAGTATCAGTGCACGAGTAGTTATTCCATGCATAAGTACACAATGAGCAAGGGCCGTTTGGTATCCAAGGGCGACTTCGCTTCAACGCGGGGTTCTTTTCTTCTCGGCTGGTGACTCAGTGGTGAGCCGCCCTGTCGACGTTGATATGGAAAAGTAAACAAACACCCGGGTGAACCACCCAGCAACGGCAACGCGAGATGAGCGATCGTGGTTGGTTGATGATGAAAACAAACGCCCCACCTGCTGCCAGGTTTCGAAGGTTTCGATGTTTCGAGGTTTCGAGTCCCAATCTTTGCCGACATGGAAACATCATCACCAACGTCTGAATTATGTGCAGGTGATCATGGTAATTCTAGCGTCTCTGCGCTTAGAAAATCATACGGACGTACATGCTCAACTTTGAACCCACGTTTACATTGATGATTCCCAGCATCGGTGCAGCTGACAAGTGCCGGATTAACGACGACTTGCTGTCTTTAGCCGGAACAATAGTCCGTACGTCCGTACTCCGTCCTCCGTCCGTAATATGACAACTGAGTCTTTTCAAATTGGTTTGGACTTGAATCAATGCACCAATTGAATTCGCATTGGTCATCCTGCATGCACGTGGGTGGATCTCTAACGATGAGGTCACTGAGTGGCCGCAATCCCCCGAGAAGCTTCGCCAGGCCCAAAAGCTAGTACCAGCGCAACACTTGATTGGAAGAGACGCAGCCTACGAGCCCACTTTAACATCTTTCTTGTCCATCAATTCGTCGCACCTTCAGGCTTTCTTCAATAGCTACTCATTCTTCACATCCCCTCAATCTCAACAAACCCTGCGACAGTCTTTCCATCAAACAGTTGCGCGATTCCTGCGTTTGGCTGTTTCAATTATTGGACAACACGAAGAGGAAAAATATACTGCAAGGCCGGCGTCTCAGCTGTGCGCAACCATGTCGTCTGGCAAAAAAGGACCCACGGTGCTCGTAAGTTTTGTATCATCGTGGGCTTTTACTACTGCTCTCTTACATACTACAAGTTTCTAACAGATTTGGCTAGGTCACGGATGCACGCGAGCGGCCGAATCAGCGGAGGGCTCCTCGCCACGCTGACAATCCTACTGCTGGCTCCAGTCGCACGCCAATGAGATTTATGACAGTCGACAACGTGCTGCAATACAACACGCAAATTCCTTCAGGTCAACCACGAGGTCCCCCACAGCCGCAAAGACCCGTGTTGTCCGGCGGCAGTGCCCAGGGACGACGTATGGTGTATGGCGGCGGACTGCCAAACCTCCATTCCCGAACAGGGCAGCCCATGCCATCTCGTACAACTAAGATCAGCCAGAAATTGGTGCTCTTGCCTGAGACTGATGATGATGTTGAGGATGCCGAGGAGCAGTTGGAAAGCGAGGCTATGTTGGCACGGAGGTTACAGAATGAAGAGGATAGGCCGTTGAGGGACGAAGAATTGGACGTATTAAGGAAAAGAGGTGGCATCAGAGGGAAGAGCTATGCCGAAAGGCTTCCGAAGTTGCAGAGGAAGGACAAAGTTAGTCGCTTAACAGCATATTGCACTGCTCAGGCATACAAAACGGCGGAGACATCGGAATTTTTGAGGAAGAAACACGATGCCAAGACAAAACTCTACGACGATTGTTTATATGCGATTTACGCGTTACCACTTCTGAACGGTACCGAGGGTTACAGGGTGCGCGGCCGACCAATGTTGAAGACTCCGGGCACAGGAAAGACCATGCTGGATTTAGAAATTGAGAGAAGCGAGCAGCGTGACCACCACGAGGGGTATTTCGAAGACGACGCGTACACCAACCCCAAGAAGCCGGACAGAGGCGACCGAGGTGCATCACCATACGGCCTCTCGGCACCTGCCGAAAATGGTGGTCACCAGGATCAAGACGACGGTTCACCATCACATATGAGTCGCCTAGCCCCTGATGCCAAAAACTTTGCCGAAATGTTTGTCTTCTCATATGGCGTGGTTGTCTTCTGGAACTTTACCGAGCATCAAGAAAAAGATATCCTTGCCGACTTGACCTTTGCCGATGCAGAAGCCGCAGTCTCACTGTTGACCCGACCACTTGAACAGGATGATTTCGAGACCGAGGAGTTTCATTTTGAATACAGCGCGGATGTTCAGCGCCCACGGGTTTTTAATGATATGATTACACTGCTGCCTCGATCTGACCATATGATCAAACTCACCATTAGTCATGCGATTGCGCAGAGTACGAAACTGTGTTTCTTTGAGGAGCGCATGGGTGAAACTATGTTGGATGCTCAACATGTGCCCAAAACGTTGGCGCTGACTGGACAGTTAAATATGACGAGAAAGGAGATTGTCACTCTGCTGGGCAGACTCTTCAAAAGCCGGGTGGATATCAACCTTTGTAAGTGCTTGCCAACCCACGATGATGATTTCATTTTTGCGCTTTTTTTTTTTTTTTTTTGCGTGGATTTCGTTCCCATCGTAATCACTAATGGAAAAGCGTCTCTAGCATCAAACATTCTCGACGTACCAAATTTCTTCTGGGACTCGGAGCCAACTTTGCATCCTCTCTACGTTGCTATCCGCGAGTATCTGGAAATTGACCCTCGAATTAAAGTACTCAACGAGAGATGTCGCGTATTCCTCGATCTTGCTGAAATTTTGTCCGACTCGATAGCGGACTCAAAAATGAGCTACATAACGTGGATCGTCATCATTCTCATCCTCGCTAGTATCCTTGTTACTTTGACTGAAGTCATCCTGCGTTTTGCCCTGCTCAAGAAGAATAGCGCCAATGCCAAGCTCGCACAAGCGTACACTTCAATATCATGGAATGGAAACATCAATTCTGCTAAAGTTCCCGAGATACTTGCTCTTTCTTCTACAACCGCATCTACCGCATCTACTCAGTCTCGGGAGGAGACAACAGCGGTTACTGACCTCGAAATGCTGGCGCTTACCCTCGGGTTGCAATCCAACGCCACACTTGAAGACATCAAGCAGGGCATCGGTCACCTGAAAGCAGCGGCGAATTTTTCTGAGAATTGTGTCATTGATAAACTGTCTCGGTTGTCATCTGGGGAGCTGAGGAAGAAGGGCGCGTCTGCAGGCTATGCTGCACGGTAGGTCTAGACTGCCGTGCTGGTAACGCCAACTTTGTACATGGCGGCAACTCGCAACCAACGTCACGAACAGCCACGATTGTGGAACTGCAGGCATACGCGGCAGAAAACTTACGGTCGTGCTCAAGTAACAACTTCAACTCTACTACTCTCCAAGCCGATGGACAAGAAGACTCCTCTCCTATGTTTCGGGGTCCCCATCCCCTTGTCTCTCATCAAACTGCGCCTTCACTTATTGACCATCGCGTGGCTTCAACAATGTTTTGTTAGATCAGTCACTCATTGTTTTCAACATCATGACATAGCCCGGCGTTTCAGTTTATCTTGCGTGCTGTTATCATTCTGCAGGACTTCCTCGCATGATATAGTCTCTTGCATGCCCAGTCTGGGTGACCAGTCCAGAATCATCTTTTGTACCTTGTGGGTTTCCCCTGAAAAGCGTCCACAGTGTGTCCCAGGCGTTTGATTTATAATTTTCAAAATATATGGGAAGACGCAGATTAACCAGGAATTTGCTATGCGCAGCCTTCAATTTCGGCCACATCGTCGGCCACGTTGGATCCTGATTTGAACAATAATAGAAACAAATCTTTCTCTTCAGATTCACCATCAATTACAAAGTATCAATTCTCCCATGATTGCAGCTCATTTGCGCGCGTAAAAGTATGAATGTAGTAGGTGCTCGTCCTCTGGGCGACAACCCGCATCGCAGCCAGCCAGCTATTACAGTACCTAGACTGAATTACGTACCACGCCCGAACCTGGCCCATGCATACTGCAAACGATGCGGACGCCTTCGTCATTGACAACGGCGTATACGAAGTACACGTGTTGCCGACTTGTCGTCACGAAGGCGCAGGCCAGGGAGGGGCGTGTTATTGCTTTCATGGATCCGTAATCCGTACATACCGTTGTACTCCCCCTAATTGTCGCAAGGCATACGCACAAATTAGTGGCCAGTCGGCTGCGCCTCTTTTTTCTTGGTGCAAGAACTAACTGGGTCCGCCACGGCAAACAAAAATTTATTCAATGCGGAGGGAGGGAGGGGGCGGGCGGGCGCAAAGCTGGGATTATGGCCTTCATCACATATTAAGTCGAAAAGCATACGCGTCCTCTCCCAGTGGCGTCCTTTCTTCCTTGCTTCCTGGGGGGGACGGGAACTGGTGCTCCGTTTTTATCTGGGGCGGGGAGTCCAACGGCATTGTTCCAATGGTAAATTGTGTTGCCAAACAAGCACGCAGCACGCAGCACGCAGCACGGGGCACGGAGTGCGTGGCCATGCTTCTCGGGTTCTCGGAGGGGTCCGTGTAAAAATGTACCATCTTCTACATAGCGCATGTATTGAGATTAGATCGCGTCATGGGTGGGGTGGATGGACGCGGTAAGCGGGATTCAATAGTAGACGTCTTTGATTCATCATCGTGGCCGTGCCGATTCCTCCGACTTTTGGCGCGTGATAATATCAGCTCCATGGGCACTTCCATGACAAAGTGACTTTTCGGTACACATCCCTCCCTTTCAAACAGACAAGACAAGGTCTTTGGCAGTAGCGTTGTTCCTCTTAATAATGGTGGTCAAGATAAGAATGACGAGACTATCGTATCCTGAAAGACAAATTGCTCTACCCGGCGCACGTTTAAACCCATCGTGCTTCCCCGCCGGCCATGATGCTCCAACGCCGAAACCCATGTTGCCAAGACAATGTTCCTTATTGCCATTGCAACGACAAATCAGAATGCAACGGGTTCTGAGCCCGTAAAACGAGACCTTGTCTCGGGTAGTCTACAGGTCACATTCATGCACAAGCATCTCTCATATCGAGATTGATGTCAAGAAACACGTACGCCTAGACGACGCAATATATGCAGAATGAAGCCCCCCCCCCCATCTGCGGTGCTATGCCCTTATGCTCGTTGTCGTCTAATTGAAAATAAATGAAATGAAACCGGGGTATCTCGAACGATGAAGCATACGCGAACTATCTGGAGCTCTGATTCACAGGTTGGTACTGTGTTTGCTGTTTCCGTTTCTTAGTATCCAGCTCAGCTTTGCTGTAAATGCCTGCACCAACCATGGTGACAGCCATACCAGCCCCATTGAGTAGATCGACGGAGACATTGAAAAGGAAAATGCCAAGCAGGACTGTGAGACATTGTTTGAGGTTGCCGCACACCGTCATTGTCAAAGCGCCGGCAAGCTTGTTCGTGTTGAAGGACGAGATGTTCAGGAGAAGGGCGAGAAAGCCGTTGCCCGTCAATGATGCAATCGATGAAGGAAGGGACACCTGCCCCGATGTGATAAGTTCTCGGAAACCAGCCACTTCGCCTGTTGCAGTGGCGCAAGCCAATGCTTGCAATGCAGCCAAAGGTGACATGCGCATCAGGAATTCGACGGGTGGCAAGGCCAATGATCCCGTCATAAATCGATTGGTTACAACAGTCTTGTGATTGTAAAAACGTTAGCTTTTTTTACATCGCCATGTACAGGCATATTATATTGTGGTGTCACATACCTTGACAGCAGCGAGAACGACGCCGAAGATGGTCAAGAGAAAACCAGCGTCAGTAAATGTCATTTCGCCTGCAGTTGTCATAGCCGCTCCAATTATGAGAGGCACCAGTGACAGGTAAGTCATGTAGCTGTAAGTACGGCCATACCAGGAGCGGTAGATGAGAATAGTAAAGATCGGACACAGCATGCGCATGGTCTGATAGAATGGAACAGACACCATGGCGAGAGACAGATTGGATACGGCGATGTTGGCGGTGAAAAGAGCGCTGAAAGCGACAAGAGCAAGGTGCTCCCGGCGACCTAATCGTGACATTTTGAAATATCCCGTTTGCATCATAGCAAACGTGCCCATACTGGCAAAGGAGGCATGCAGAAACGTCAGGAGCCATGGAAAATGAAACTAAGGGGCAATCATTAGTACGATTTATGGTACAATCCATCTCCCGAATGGAGTCCATCTCCCGAATGGAGTTGACGTGCAAATTGCTTGCACAAAATGACTTACCATGCCCAATACTAGCTTGTTATAGAGGGTGAGAAGCAAGGAGAAGAAGAAATAGGTCCCCAGCCAGGTAAACTTGATCGTGCTCGGAATGGAATATTCGTGGTCCAGATTCTGGTCGCTTGGGGGCTCTGAGCGACCTGAAGCAGCCTCCACATCCGATTGTACAGCCTTGGATTCGACATCGCCTCCTTGATACAGGAGACGATCCGGCTCCTCATTGCTCCTTCTCGACATGCTGTTGTATTTTATATGAGTCGATCAAGGTCCAGGGTTGTGTAAGACGATGATATTCCAATATTCTTTTCAGTTGTGTTTGCTATGACGAGTGCATATTACTGGGCAACCAGTAAGAGGTGGAAGCAAACAGCCCTGGCTGCCTCTGATTTCTATCATGGACCTTGGAGTAGAGGCGACCGATCGGATTGCGTCGTGGCGGAGCAAATCTTCGGTTCCGGAATCGTAACCGCTGTCGACTGGGGCCGCAGTTGAGGCTGAACAGAGCCGCCGACACAGAAAAGGGACAAGCAAACTATATAAAGAAACGCGCGAAGGCGACGGGTGAAGTAGAGAGCGTGATGTAGATTGAAGAAAGACTCTAATGTTCGTTACCAGAGCACGGAATTCCTAGTGAAGAAAGAGATTGAAAAGAGAGAGAGAGAGAGCGAACGAAGGGTGCAGGATAGAGACAGGAGATAAGAGAGGAGACAAACGTGGCGGTATACGCGCGGCGCCAAGTTTTGTAGGCCACGCACCACTCTCTCTACAGCACCTGCACCATGTTAGCGATGAGCGCCAGGCGGGTCAGAAGGGGTTACAAGGGGGGCGGGCTTGGGCCCAGGCGGCGCCAGAGGTCTCGAGTCTACATGTAGAGGGGTGTGTGACCACTGACAGCAGAAGTAAGCGACAAGGGAAGGAGCGAGCGCTGGACGCATTGTTACCACATAACAGACTCCGTAGGCTACGGACTGGTTATTAAAGTTGTCGTAGTAGCTTTCTTCATTATTGAGGAAGTCGCGGCGACGGCTGGGTAGCAGGTTAAGAAAGAAGACTGTATGTACATGACTGCTTCCATTCGCTTCTTGTTCGTCTACCAGAAGTTGTCATCGTTGCCCATCGTGCCCATCGTGCCCATCGTGCCCATCGTGCCCATCGTGCCCATCGTGGCCCTCTCTGTCTCCAGGACAAACTGTATCATCACACGAGCAGCACTCCTTTGTGGACGGAGGTGTGCGATGACGCGTCGCTCGTAGCGTTGAGATTTCAGACCAGAGGTTACTCACTAGAGCTGGTACAGAGAATACGTAAGGGGCTTTGCCAGTTGAAGCACCCCGATCACACCGAGATGACGTTTCTAATCAACATGATTGTTCTGTACGACCGCCACATGACGGGGTCCTGACACATGACGCCCATGATTTGTTTCGCATGGACGAGCCACGGACACATCTACTACCATGAACATTCGGTAAAAGAAGCTGCATTTCTGGTGCTTTTTATACGTACTTTCCCGAGACGTGGGAAATTAGGCGAGACAACTTTTCATAGACGAACTGACTAAAAGAAGAAGGTGCATGAAATGACGATCACTGTATCAGAATGAAGAAATGGCAGTCCATTTTTCGCCAAGGAAGCCTATGATTGGTCTACACTAGTCCTTGAACAAGAAGTTTGATAGATTGTACAATCTCCATGTTCGAAGTGACAACAGATTCGGGCGGGAGACGGGAGGCGGGAGGCGGGAGACATGAAGAAAGCGGTAATCTTTGTTGCTGCAAATGGGACCCCAGCTGGCTACCTATACTGTACTCCGTAGCTTGTTGTTGACCACGTCAATGGGCCGGTCCGTCCTGGGCTAAACTTTTGCTCAAGGATTTTGTGCTGGTGGGTCGGAACACGCGTCGTTTCAATTCGGAGTATCCCATACCCGTGTTCCGGCTAATAAGGAATGGATAAGACAGACCCCCTTTATATGTATGTATGGCTGGCAGGTACCCCCACATGTACGGATTACTCCGTACATGCATGTACACATGTACACATGTACCTAGGCATCTTAATCAGCCGCGTGGGAAAATACATACCAGCTAAATTATGCACAGTCGGTCTACGCCCCACATATTTATACCTATTAGAGCACATGCCAGCGTGTAGTCCGTTCGGAGTACATGGAGGATACTTGGGCTATTGAACGCTGCTCGAAGATGCTTTCCTTTCTATAAATTATACAGATTTCTACATACGGATTACATGTAGTAAGTAAATCAAGGGTTGGAGTGTAACGGTTGCACGTGGGCGAGTCGGACTGCCAGCAAGTGGGATCGGTAAACTCTGCGGCACGTGCGAATCAGATGCCCGCCCACCTCGAAGGGCTCGGTTATTCCATGTTTGGTGTTTGCATCTCGTCGTCTCGGCCTTGAACACCAGCTTCCGGAATCCATCTTCACTTCCCCTGGCCTTGATACTCTTGTTCCTTGTTGCATGCAGTGAAGGCCCCGTTGGAACAGAACTTTATCAATGAAATGGATCCGTCCGTTGGTCGGCCGTTTCCAGTCACTGCGCGGCATTTTACCCGGACCCCTGGCAGCCGCGTCATTCAGGGGAGGGCAATCCGTACATGTACATACAACGGAACCATGGGCGTGAGTTACATACATGTACTTCACTTCATCGGATGACCCGAAGGTGACATCCTGAATGGGAGGACTTGTTGAGTCGAGATCCTCCCCCTCCTCTCCTCACACAAAAGACCACAAAAGACCACAAAAGACCAGACGGAAAGAAGGACTGTCCGGCGGTGCCAGATATGGAAAGATGCTGCGTATAATCCGTACTCCGTACGGTTCAATGATAGTTCCCATGCAATATGCGTCCCTGGACTCGATGTAATTCACGTGTTTGGATCGCTTGACGGATCACAATCCCTGGTCTGTGTCTCGGTAAAGCAAGCAAACTGTTCTCCTACCTATTACCGCACCGCACCGCACCGTGTGTCTTTTGTATATTTTTCCCCTATGTACGATTTTCCCTGGGCTCTCAACCTCATAGACCCTGATCGACCTGAAATCACCCTGCATTGGTTTGCACTGGGAGTGTTATTCCCGCTCTCTCTGAATCGTTATCCAACATTTGGCGATCAAGTATACTTTCTTAGATTTCCCCCACCGCGAAGGCTATGCATCGGTTACCTAGGAAGACCTGACTGATGCATTTGAATCGTCATGGCACTCGTTGCTTTCCTACGCCGCAAGCTGGTGATTGCCGTCTGCCTCTCCCTGGTGCTCATGGGCCTCTTGCACCCGGCAATCCCGTTCGACATGGTATGACTACAGAACCGATGCCACGGGTCAATCTTCACAGGCCTCAATAGTTGGCTGACAAGAACTGGACTAATATTGTAGGGCCTATCTGAGATGATGACTCACATACAACAATCTAAGCAAGTCAAGAATGTCGACTTCCCGGCAGCATCGCCCAATATCACCACCCATGCCTCGCCTTCCAACGACCCGGATATCCCCGTCTCAAACGTGAGAACGTCGCGATTGCATTTTCTTATTCCAGCGAGCCGGTCAAACCTACAGTTCTGTTATCATCTGGCGTCTGCGGCAGCAAACAGATACCCTGCCCCAAAGCTCCTTGGCTGGAATGGCCACGGGGAGTTTGACGCTGCCGCAACTCACCTCGCCAAGTTGCGAGCTATGAAGCGGTACCTTGATCGACTGAATCTGGAGGAGGAAGGAGATGATCTAGTCATGATTATGGACGGCTACGACATCATACATCAATTGCCGCCGCATGTCATGATTGAACGCTATTTCGAGGCTGCGGCAAAGGCCAATGCGCATTTGGCCCAAAGACTTGGACTTTCAGTGGAACATGCCGGAGCAAATAAGCTGAAGCAAACAGTCTTCTTTGGTCCTGACAAGGTCTGTTGGCCACAAGACGCGAGGGCAGCTCGATGCTGGGCGGCGCCGCCTTCGACACTGGGAGTAGACCCCTTCGGCCCTGACAAAGGACCCGACGAGTACACCTCGAAGGACCCTCGCTGGCTGAATTCAGGCACCATCATAGGTCCCGCCACTGACGTGACAAAGGTTGTCAATGCCACGATAGAAGAGATTGATGCTACATATGATACTGGATTCTTGCAATCCGATTCGGACCAGTACTACTTGTCCAACGTCTGGGGCCGACAGGAATATTGGCGGAACCAGACATTTCTCGACGAGGATGACCTAGACGACGACTCGCTTGATCGCATTATACCAGAGAAGAGGTCTGACACGCAGGAGACAGAGCTACATATCGCTATTGAATACGAATCGTCTCTATTCCAAACCAAGTTCGGTAACGAGCCCTTCATTGGCTTCCTCCAGTACAACCTGACGGACCATTCGGCCAACATCAACGTTGACCTGGTTGGGCAAGGTGAAAACTTCAGACCGTATCCCATCAGAATGCCGGGCAATGTTCGGACTGCCCTGATGAAGCTATACGATTCCGTACCGAACGCACATCCAGGTGCATCAGCAGAAGACTGGATACAGCTTGTCCATTTGGGCACAAACTTTGTCACCAAGCAAATTTATGGGCTCTGGCACTGCACGGGAGGCAAGGAATTTATTGACGGCGAGTACACGAGAATGTGGTTCTACCCATTCGTCAAGTCACTGCTCCGAGAGTCCGTCAAGGCATCGCAACGAAACGAACCGCTATCAACAAAGTTGATCGATGGACGAAGGTGGATCCCGAAATGGTCTTACCCCAACAAGGAGGACACGAGTGACGAATACGGAGGGGCATGGTCAGACGAAGGTCCTGGGAAGTTCGTATCTTGGAAGGAGATGTGCGGGGATCATGAGGGCACCTTGTTCGCGGGGTCAGCAGGCTACGGGTTTGTAAATGGTGATGGGGGGACGGATTGATATCTCTCTACACCTCTTTTTTTTTTGTGGGGGGGGCAGCACAACTCATTGATTATGCTTATTAGTTTAGTTGTACACTATAATTCTCCAACATGAACGGACACCCATAAACATGCCCCAACTACTGAATACTGAGGTAGCCTCGCCATCTATCATGGCAAGCTTCTCGTCCACACCAAGAGGGAAAAGACGGAAAAGAGGAAAGAGAGCACGCGACACCACCACTCCTCCTGCCCCGCCAAGACCAGCCTGACACATCCCATCCGCTTCCCCACCAATGATTTGTTGAGGAAAGGGGGGGGTGCGTGCCTCACTACTGCGATTGGATTCTTGGCTTCGCGAATTGCATCGATTCATGGCCCGCTTGTGTGAAGCAACTCGATCGATTTCCCAACACGTACAGAGGTGGCGGTTCTTGTCACGACTTGGCTCGTGCTACGGCTTGTCGGTCTGTGTTTGGTGCAACGTTGTTCCTGAAGGTTGGTCAACCGGCACTGGCACTGGCTTTACCCAGCAGCATCACCGATCCATCACGCCAACGTCGTGGACTCGGTCGTCACGGGAACCTGATGCCAAATTGCACAGTCACTGACAACAATGTAGTTGAAACACCACACGTTACTACTGCTATGTTGGGTCAAGTCGCGTGGCACACCAATGGATTTTACATGCGTCTGGCCTCCTGGGTCGTCCATCTTGGTATTTCTTACTCCTGTGCCGT
Source organism: Epichloe typhina subsp. poae (assembly GCA_030389615.1). Classification (NCBI taxonomy): domain Eukaryota; kingdom Fungi; phylum Ascomycota; class Sordariomycetes; order Hypocreales; family Clavicipitaceae; genus Epichloe; species Epichloe typhina. The sequence continues at coordinate 3,280,179 of CP098316.1, read as the reverse complement.
CTGCTACAACAAATGACAACATAAAACCGCCCTCCATTTGTTTTGCGTCGCGTCGTAAACGCCTCTTCATACAATTAGCAGCAGGGAAATTCCATCGCCAGAAGATGGACATGTTATAGAAACAAAAGACGAGACAAGACATGACAAGGCAAAACAAGGTAAAACACACACACGAAAAAAAAAACATATACTCTCAATCTGCATCCAGATTCTGCAACGGAACATACCCCTCGTCGCCCTTTTGTCCTCTCTGTCCAAACATTTCTCTCGCCCAGCCCACAAGGCCGCTGCCGCTGACCCATCGCAGCCCACCTTTGCGTTCGGCTTCCAACTCGTCCATCCATCGTGGCCGCTTCCAGAACTTCAGAAGGAGACTGCTGACGACTACGCTGACACTGCTGCACGCCATGGCGAATCCGGCCATCATGGGATGCATGTGGAAGCCCAACGGCAAGAAGAAGCCCATAGCCACCGGCAGGCCAACAAGGTTGTACACGCAAGCCCAAGCAAGGTTCAGCTTGATTCGGCGGAAAATGGTCCGCGTGAGATCGAGGGCGGCTGGGATGCTCATCAGATCCGTGGGCCGCATGAGCACAACATCGGCTGCTTCCATTGCCACATCGGTACCACTTGACAGGGCGATTCCCACATCAGCCGTGGCTAGCGCTGGCGAGTCATTGATGCCGTCACCAACCATGGCGACAACCTCGCCTTGTGACTGGATTTGCTTGATGATGGATTGTTTCTGGTCCGGACTGACACCAGTAAACACATGGTCTGATGATATTCCCACCGCTGTCGCCACGGCCAACGCCGTCGTTCGCTGATCGCCAGTGACAATGGCCGTCTTGATACCCATCCGGTGCAGAACGGCGATGGAACTCGCTGCTCCGTCTTTGATGATGTCGGCCAGGCACAAGTGTCCCGTGTACTTGCCATCCACGGCCACGAATATATTGGTGGTGCCGGCCGATTTTGATGGGGCGTTGGACAGGCTGTTCTTGTTTGACTTGGTGTTGAGCTCTTCCGACGCTTCAATCGCTTCGCTGGGGATCTCGATGCCGTTTTCTTGCAAAAACTTGACGTTGCCAGCCAGTACTCTATACCGGACCCTCTCAGCCGATGAGGCTGGTTCAACAAGCGCATTGACGCCGCGGCCAACCGTCATCTTGAATTCGCCAATGCTGCCGGAAATGGCGCTCTCGGGCTCGATGTTGAGCTCCTCCTTGGCAGCTGCCAGGATGGCCTTACCAACGGGATGCTCGCTGCCCATCTCAGAGAGACCAACAATCGTCCACCACAGTCGTCTTCTCCAATCATTATCTCTCCAAAGGGGAACAAGCGTGGCTTTCGCGACGCTCATTTTGCCGTGAGTAATGGTGCCGGTTTTGTCCAGAACAACCTGCGTGACCTTTGTCGTTCTCTGTAGAGCACCGCCTCCCTTGATAAGGATGCCATTCTCGGCACCGATGCCTGTTCCAACCATGACGGCAGTTGGCGTGGCGAGACCAAGGGCGCAGGGACAAGCAAATACAATGACGGAAATACAGAGCTTCACGCACACCATGATCTTGCCTCCACTGGCATCCTGCAGGAAGATATTTGGTGGATTAGGTAGAATGTGGCTCACTACCATCCAAAAGAGGAACGTCGTTAGTCCGAGAATAAGGATTGTGGGAACAAAGTAGCCAGCTAGAGTGTCTGCGAGCTGCTGAATAGGCGCTCTTATGGTTTGTGCATCCTGGACAAGCTTGACGATTTGGCTAAGTTGTGTGTCGCGGCCGGCACGGGTCACTCGAAAGTCAACTCGACCGTTGCCGTTGACCGTTCCTCCGATGACGCTGTCTCCCAGTCTTTTTTGAACAGGCATCGCCTCTCCAGTCACCATGCTCTCGTCCACATACGTATCGCCACGGACCAGGGTGCCGTCCGCAGGGATCTTATCACCTGGCCGGATTATGACAACATCACCAACCTGAAGGAGCTCTGTGGGTACCGACTTCTCTTCATAAGCAGATGAGCCGCCAGGTCCCGATGAGGCCTGTGGAGTTTTGGGGGTCTTCATCTCCTCAGCAGACTTGGCCCAGGCCTCAGCTGCCTTTTCCGCTGCAATGGGATCAACGTAGATGGTAGCCATTGAAGGGGCCAAGGACATGAGACGAGACAATGCCTTGGACGTTTGACCTTTGGCTCTGTTCTCCAAGAACCGCCCAAAAGTGATAAACGTGATTAACATGGTGCTAGTGTCGAAAATCGTGCTGGGCCTGGTATGCGGAGGGAATAGCAATGACACGATCATGGCGATGACGCTGAAAAAGAAAGCGCAAGATGTGCCTAGAATGACAAGGACGTCCATGGTAGGTGATCCATGCTTTATTGACTTGTATGCGGACACGTAGAACCGTTTGCCAATGCCAAACTGGACCGGCATTGTGAGCACTAGGCAGATGACATCTCCAAGATATATGCCTGGTATCAGCATGACGTTACCAAAGTCCAACGTTGCCCACATGGGTAATATCATGCCAATGATGAAGACGGGAATCGCAAAAGTGAGAGACGTTCGGAACGCGGTTCGCCATTCCGTGATCTCACGGGTTTTGGCCAGTGATTCGAGTTGCGCATTGTTGTCCTGGTTGTCTGCGACGAGGGCATTGAGGCCTTCTGCCTCGACCGCGTCCACGATACCTCGTAAGCCGATGACGCCTGACTGGTGGGTGACAGCAAGACGATCCGTGGCAAGACTCAATGAGGCAGACTTGATGCCAGGAAGAGCTATCAGCTTGGCTTCGAGAGCCTTCGCAGTGCTGGCGTCTGGGTTCCCGTAGATCTTGAAGTGCGACGTGGATATCAAGGGACTAATATCATGGGTGTCTCGTTGCGTAGATATAACAGTAGCGTCAAATCCTCGATCTTCAATCGTCTCCGCAATCTGTTCGGGCGAGATTTTGGTCACGTTGTGTGTGATAACGGCCCGCTCTGCAAGCAAACTGATGTTGAATTTGAGAATGCCCTCAACGCCTTTGAAACCGCCCTCAACGGCCGATGTGCATGCACCACACGTCATGCCCTCAATGGCCACTGTTGTGGTGGCGACATCACTTTGTGCACGGTCAGCGCCATCTGTATCGTGAGAGGATGACTTGACTGTGCCAATAATTTTTGCCCCAAAGCCTTTATCCTCGATGATCTCGGCAATTTGTTCTGGTTTGACTATCGAGGGATCGTGCTCGATGACGGCCCGCTCAGAAAGCAAGGATATGCTGAAATTCCGAACTCCGGTAACGTTATTGAAGCCGCCCTCTACGGCTGACGTGCATGCGCCGCAAGTCATGCCCTCCACGGCGATAGTAGTTGTCACAAACTCATTGTCTTTTGAGAATCCATCATTTTCGGCAAACCGGCTCACGGCCGGGCTTGGGAGGTCGGTCGACAATACTTGGGCGTCAAATCCTCGATCTTCGATAACCTCTCGGACTTGGTCGGCTGAAATAGTTTTGGGATCGTGCATGACAACGGCTCGCTCCATGACAAGACTGACAGAAACGTTGCCCACGCCAGCAACACCTTTGAAGCCTGCTTCGACAGCCGACGTGCATGCTCCACAACTGCGCAGCAGAGAAAAGAGACAAAGACAAATTAGCTTGGCAGGTTCGAGTCACTGCGCCAAGGGGACGTCTGTGAACAAGCGACCTTGGGCTCTGGAGTATCGAGAACAAGGCTCGAAGAACATTACTCACGTCATGCCCTCAACACGGAGAGTAGTTGTAGCCATATGCGGACTCCTCGGCGCACCCAAAGTTGCTCCCGCGCCGACATCCCGTGGTGGAATGGCAATATGCGACGGAGCCATGGCCGGCAGATTATGCCTGGGTGGTTTGGCTATTCGTGAGAAGCAGGCTCGACTCGATGGTGCAATGACTGTCCGGCAGTTACGGCAGTTAGGCCGGTCGGTGTTAAAAGGGTTCGTGGTGAGAAGGGGGGAAGATAAATGATGCGCAACACGCAGCAGATCGCAAAAGCACCAGGCTCTCGTGTTGCGAGGTCGACAGCAACTAAACCTATCCTCGGCAGAAGAAGAGAATGAGTTCACCAAGAGGAGAATGGAAGAGACGCAATCGAGGCAGGAAGCCGCTAATGTATGTACAAGTACATATTAAACGTCGTGGGCGGGGGCCACAGCCGCTCGCACCGACCGTTGCTGACCACAGCGGGTGGGTGTGCATCAAAGTCAAAATGTCAAAATGGGGCTGGTGGCAGGCCAGTGCCAGTGATCCAGTGATACATGTGGGGCGCTGTGCCGGCCTCTTGAGCGAATCATATCAATCAAATCCTGTCTGGTCAAGATCGACTGCCGGACTCGTCACTGCCTCCATCTCGTTCTCGCTGCTCGAAATGTTTCTGGTCCGCCACTGGCGTCTCACGGACTCACGGACGCACTTACCAAGGAGGCCGGGCCTCTCTGCTGGTGTACGCTTGCGAAAGTCGCCGTGGTTGTGCCTGGACACCTCAACGGGCACGTGACATTCCACTCCAATTGTAAAACACTTGTGAAATGCCATGAGGCTTGACGAAGATTCCAAGGTGTATGCGACCAGACCAGAGAATCCCGTGTCTCAATCAACATCAACGACTGCCCCCATTTCCAGAGCTTGCCGAATCGAGCCCCACTTCTATCCATAAATGCACGAATGCCTGCCCGCCCGCACCTGGAACACCAGCAACACCAGCACCACCCACCACCCACCACCCCGCCACTTGATATCACAATATTTGCCCGTGCCTTTCTTTGTCCACGGAACCTCAGACACGCCTGACACACTTTCGGCCCTGTCAAACGACAGATATTGGGTGATTGGCAACCCAACAGCTTGACTCCGCAACGGATAGTGCAATTTGGTCATCGCAGAACCCTCGAGCCAAGCTCCACTGCCCTCCTTCATCACCTACCCGAGCCAGGGAGCTGTCACCATTTATGTACGCCGTCAAACTAGAACAAGCGTCGGAGTGCAAACAAACAGCCTCGTCTGATAATAATAAAGCAGACTATTTTCTCCTATGACAAGGGGCCCAGGCCCCCTGAGCAGTGACCGTCAGACATAGTCAATATGGAACAAACCAAGGCTCTAGATGCTCTCGAGGTTCGTATCTCAAGTGCCCAAATCTATTCCCGCGTCCCGAATCCGACAGATCAACATCAACTTTTATGCTGGGTCATGAAAGTCATGACATCATCCCACGACGAGTTCGACCACAGGTCAAGCTAATTTTGTCCTTTGTCTTCCCCCCAAAAATAGCCCTTCCTGGCGCTCTCGAAATCCGCCGTACATCCCCGAGCTGCCGCCGAGCTCATCACACAAGCTACCTCCGCTCCAAACACCTACGTCTTCGCAGAGCTCCTTCAGCAGCCACATATCCAGGCCCTTGCCTCCAATGAACAGTTCGCATCATATCTGAATCTTCTCCAGATATTCTCCTACGGGACATATCAGAGCTACCAAAATGATGCGGCAAGCTTACCCGCCCTGAACGAGGCGCAGGTCCTCAAGCTACGACAACTCACTCTCCTCACCCTCGCCCGAGACCGATCCAATCTCTCCTACGATGCTCTCCAGAAAGAGCTGCAGCTCCCCTTGGCCAGAGAGCTGGAAGAACTCGTCATCACCGTCATATACGCGGGACTGGTCCATGCCACTCTCGATCCAGCCCGCCAGGCCGTCCAGGTAACCAGTGTAGCTCCCCTCCGTGACCTCTCGCCCGGATCCATCCCGGGCATGATCACCGCTCTGAACAACTGGTCCGACCGGTGCACGTCCACGCTCAGCGACCTCGAGGCCCAGATTCAAAGCATACGCGCTGCCGCTGCCATGCGCGAGAAGGAAAAGAGGGCAGCCGAGAAGAAAATGCAGGCTCTAGTGGGAAATTCGCGAGAGTCAGAAAAGAAGAAGGGCTCACCAGGCAAGGACGCTCTACCCCGGAGAGGATATAATAAGCGCTCCATGGTGGATGCCGCAAATCCTGCTCATGATGAGATGATGGACTTGGATGAGCCCCCTGCTGTTGAAGAGCAGAAGAAGCGTTCGAGCAAGCGCAAGATGTAACGGAGGGTTGCATATAGAGCAGACGGAGACATGTTGTTCAGGGGGCTCAGGGCGAGACGGGAAAGGAACGGGTTTGCCAAGTAGTAATTTACATAGGCCATCATGAGTCCATGGGCCGTGTGTATCACGATATAGACGTATTACACAAACGATCGAAAGTATGACGATACAAAGAGACTTGTTGTCTGTAATTACTTTGGCCATTATCCGTTTTGCTTGTCATCTACTGGTCGCTCTACAAAGAACAGTGGCCACGTGCCCCAAAATGATATGACAACTCTGATGCAACAAGAAAAGATGTCCCAGCGGGGGTCTGATAAAATACAGGTGTGACGCATAGATTTTGACTAGGAAGAAAAAGAGTGCAAAGGCAGGAGGATATCGTGCTGGTTAAGCCTCAAAAAGTAAAAGAAAAAAAAGTTACAAGCATACGCCGAAACCCCAAGCCTCTCAGAATACATTCACAACAAGAAGAAACGGCCGAGACGAAAAAGAAAAAAGCCTTTCACCATCATGTTTTCTGGTCGTAACCGTCACCAAGGGTCGCTGAGAGCCCGGTCATTTCTCAGAAACGACGGTGATGAGACGCAGCAAGCCAGTGCAATGGTCCTCTTCGTTCATGTAGCCATCCAGAATGCAATGGTAAAGAAACGAGCAATGTGCCGTTTACAACCTCTTGCCTGGAACCAGAATGAAGAGGACGCACAAAGCAGCGTCGATGAGAAGAGTTACGGCCAGAACCATCATAGCTCTTTTGGCCAGAAGTTGACGGACATATGGCTCTCGAATCCGTGAGAAGTTGAAAGGTGTGTATTCGCTGAAACCAACGAGAGCCATGATAGGGTCTAGAGAATACTGGTATGATGAGAGGAAGTAGACTCCAACGGTGAAGGGGAGAATAAGCTGTAAAACACACCATCAGCATAATCTTTTTTTTTCTGGGCAGCAGATATGATATGAATTTATAGATGTACTTACCCAGCATTTGGTCGGGCGATCCTTGTCGAGAAAGATGAGAATAAATGCGGCCCAAAAGGCACCAAACATGGACACTAGCCCAACGATTAGACGCATCACCAGCGTTGGTGGGATCAAGTTGCCCAACGCTTTCATTCTGAGGAAACCAGGGAAAGCGTCTCGTTCCATGGCTTGAAAAACGTAATCCTTGGCAACGTCAAACACCTCGGGATCATCACGGCCATAGTCCTCAATGGCAGTCGTCACGTCTTGCGTAATGGATCCGGGAAGAGTAATCTCTCTCTCAGCGCCAGGTAGCAGAAACGTGTACAGAATCTTCTCCGCCGATGCTCTGATATCTTGTCGGGCAACTGTGTGAGATGGTGAGTTTGAGTCGGTTACATCGAGAGGCGTGCTGAATTGAGGGCTAGGTCGAGCCATTCCCGATCCGCTATGAGGAGAGTCGTGAATCTGATCCTCACGCAGAAACGCCGACATTTGGGCGTCCTGGTCGCGTTCTTTCTCGGTCGCGTACATCGAAGGCCCCGCTGGCCGTGGTTCCAGTTCGCCAATATTTTCAAGAATTTGCGATGATCGTTTAGAGTTGGTCTTTTCCATGTCGGGTGTTGCTACAAGAACAGACCGTCGCAATTCGCGCACGTAGTGTCGACATAGTGACATGTGTTGCGCAACATCCAGCCTATTTTTCGAGCGCGTTAGTCTCGATACCAAGACAGAAAGACTACCGCCGTGTCGCGGCCTGCAGTCAAAATAATGACCGTCGAATCATCCCGCTTACCAAAAGTCCAGATAATCCACCGATCTTTGCTGGTCTCGCATGTAAATATAGAAGGAGAAAAGGTCTACGGGAGGAAGTGTCCGCCGGCTCAGAACCTCAAACAACGTCGGCAGTCGATTTCTCATCATATCCGGCTGAGGCGAAGGCGTCGCCGTCGCGCGGTGATGACCAGCCATGTTGTCGTGATTGTGCGCAACTTTTTTGATGTAGCGCGTGACTGAAGGGATACAAAAGAGCGAGACGCTAAGACTGATCGTAGCTTGTTCGGGGAGAAAGAATTCTCTGGTGTGGTATGTTGTTGTGTGTTGTGGTGGCAGCTCGGTCTGCGCTACGTTTCACGATTGTTCCCCTTAGGTTGTCGTCAGGCGATGAACCTTGATAAGTGCCTCCCTGACACCAAATTATGTGCAACCACGGCGAGTATCAAAGGTAATGGGTCGATAAGCAGGCTCTTCGAAGTGCTGGCGGAGTGTTGAATGGAATGCAAACGAACGAATCAGTGCTTGTTGCGCAAAGGCTCAATCGAGAGCCGTCTTTGTCGTCGGCAACAAGAGCAGAAATGCAGTTCTTGTAAACAGGAACTTGTTTGGATGTGGGTCCTCTGAGAGCCACGTTGGTTGGCTGTGCCTGGCGCGCTCCCCTCTCTTAACATTTACACAGACTCAGTCCTCAAAGAAGCACGTAGCACGTACTTCTCACGTGATTTGACTGGCCCCCAAATTCAGGCTGTGTCTGATTGGTTCGCTACCCCCCACTACCACAAGTCCGAGCCTGCCCTACGCACAAAGAATTTGCGGAATTTGGCTCTCCGCCATCACATCTTCCCTCAACGCCAGATCTCACGAGACGATTTGCAGGTAAGGACCGGTGCCCCCAAATACCTTTTCATTTCGTTTTACAGGTGCGCGGTGATACTTCTGCAGCTAGTTTCACTGTCTTGCTTGTTTCTCATAGCAAGCGACTACTCTTCAGTTTGATCAATTCGCCCTCGCCCACCATCACGAGTCGCTACCTTTATTCGCATCGCATCCTCAAAAAGACTAACCTGTCAAAGAAAAAATCAGCAATGTCGTCCGCTAAGAAGACCGCCGGCAAGCCTCAGCGCTCTGCCATCGCCGATGTCGTTGCCCGCGAGTACACCATCCATCTCCACAAGAGAGTACGTTGCCTTTTGCATTCCGAACCGGCCAACCCAATGTTGGCTTCGACAGATACCACGGAAAAGCAATAGGAACATGTTGGGCTAACGGTGTGCAAAGTTACATGGTGTTTCCTTCAAGAAGAGAGCTCCTCGTGCCATCAAGGAGATCAAGGCCTTCGCCACCCAGGCCATGGTACGATTCATCCATCCCCATTACAGCTTACCCTGCCTCGCTGGTCCACGTTCCTCGCCAGGAATCCCCGTTCTCGGAAAGAACTATTTCAAGGCTGAATTCTTCTTGATTGAAAGCGATCTGGAAAATATGCTTGCTTAATCTGAACCGCAGTGCTGACCAACATGCGTCTCGCAGGGCACAACCGACGTCCGTGTGGACCCCCAGTTGAACAAGAAGGTCTGGGAGTGCGGTATCAAGGGCGTTCCTTTCCGACTGCGCGTCCGAATTTCCCGACGACGAAATGACGAGGAGGATGCCAAGGAGAAGCTGTACAGCTATGTTCAGGCCGTGAACGTTAAGAACCCCAAGGGCCTCCCTACTGTCGTTGTTGAGGAATAGAGTGAGTTTTTTTCTTAGAAAAGGAAAAAAGTTTCCCGAAGTTGGGCTTGGGGCTTGGTTCTTAAAGGTGGCATGGCATTTCGGAGTTGCAACCGGCTTTTTCTAGCTTTTGACGCGGAAAAGAAAAAAAAAATTTACACGCACGGGGAAAAGAATGTGATCAAACCCCTTCTTTTTCTGCTTCTGCCCCACGACGAGGGTTTGGAGTCTACGGTCGAGGTGTTGACGTCCTGGATGTTATGATGGATTTGATTTCCGTTACATAATCACGGACTGGTTCAGTGAATTGAACTGCGTCCTTAGTCACCTGAGCCAATAGCAGAAGTGCCTGAACAATGAGATCTCGGCGTCTGTTAAAAGATCAATAGGCCCGAACTTGATTAACCAACTGTATCGTCCACGATTACAACGGTCAGTTTGCTGCAATTTCAATAGCCATATTCAAAGACGTAAACACCCCCATTGACTAGGCCTTGAAGCTAAGCCAGTTGTACTTAATTCTGCCTTTGGAAATCGTGAGACCAAAAGAAAACAAAAATGCTAACCCAATGAACCGCGATGACCGTAAACAGGGCATATCCCTAAATGACTCCAGGATTTACTAAATGCAGCATGAGGTATTCCAATCCACAAACGCGAAACATCAGATTACGCTCACGTCCTAGTCCTCTTCAATATCCCTGTGCCTTCCCAACACCTTCTTCTTGAACTCAGCCGCGTTGATGTCCCACAGCTCAGCAGCTTCGCCGTTCAATGGGGACGAGCTAATGGGCTGATTAGCACGAGTGCATTTCTCTCGGGGGGCTGAGCAAAGGCAATCAACCACTTACTTGTTCGGCTCTCCGAGCAAACTTTGGAGACTCAAAAGGACGGTCTGGATATTGTACGCAGCTGTCCACTTGTCCTTAAGAATGTCGAGGCAGATGCGGCCCGAGAAATCCACATTAGGATGGTAGATTGGGGTCTTGAACAAGACGGTTGGAGGAGCATATGGGTAATTTGCCGGGAAAGCAAAGCTGAGCTTGAAAGTCAGTCCGGCATAGGGCGTGTCATCGGGGCCCTCAATGGTGGCAGTCCACGACAACAGGTTGCCATCAGCCGAGGGGAAAGCAGAAACGCCGGGGGCAGGCGATGTCATCAACTGCATCAACTCCGTTTGCAGTCTATCAGATTGAAAGGCGGCTGTCAGCTGTTTTTCTGAACTTTGGGAAAGTGCTGAGTCGGATGAGGAGAACGACGAGCTTGCGGCTTTGACCTAAGCCCGCGGTTCACTTGTGCCATTTCCCGGCAGCGACTTACCTCTTTGTGACACTCTGGGCATCTGGGCCCTTTCGCGAAGCATTGAGCTTGGCAGCCGGGACACTACCGGGAGCGGAGTTCTGATTGTCCTCCATGGCGTAATCCATCATCGAGTAATTTAAGTTCGGCCGGGTGGAAATGTGATTGACGCTTATACGAAAGCTCTTTTCTAACAAGAACAACCCGTCGAAGCAGTGAGGATGGCGCCGTCTGTAGCTCCAAACAGAACAGAGGCGCGCGGGATGGCTCAGAATGAGTACAATAAGTCGAAGGTAGCAGCAGGTGACGTCGAAGCCACTGGTCGAAGATTAATGAAGCAACAGTACCAAGGAAAAAGGCAGACGATGATCAAAGAAGCCAAAAATCACAAGAAGCCAGTATTGCTCTCCACGCAGATCGAAGGCCAGGTAGAAGAAGCTCTGGAAGTCGGTGGAGTTGTTTTTATGGCACGTAGTCAGTCAAGCAGCTGCTGTGGATGGGACCTCTAAACACGCATAAGCCGGTAGTCCTAATCAGGATGGACGGTCCACCCACCCGTTTTTGGTGTGGCTCGCGTCCATCAATCTTCGTAGCCGTAGCAACAGGGTAAAATTATGTAGCTGGCATTATTAATGCAAGCAAACTGTTAGGAGCACGGAGGCTAGGGAGCTAGGGATAGAGTAGTTATATAATAAAGCCCTTAGATAAGCCTTAGGTTATATAAATAACTAAGTAGCTATAAGATAGCTATATATATATAGTAAGGTATTTAAATAAAAACTATTTATAAAATATATAATAAGTTAGAGTTTAAGACCTTTATATATTTACCTTTAAGTAATAGCTTTTTAGCTATAATTTAAAATCTTAGCTTTTACTTTATTTATATTTTCTTAACCTTAGTTATAATAAGTTAAACTTTTAAACTCTTTAGGAAAAATAAACTATTAGCTAAATTTAAATATAAAGAAGTTATAGAATATTTACTTAAAATATACTTATACTTATATTACTTAGTAAAGAAAATATAAACTAGTAATACTTAAGAAGTAATTTATATACCTTAACTATAAAACCTAATAAAAAAAGAGTATAATAAATACTACTTATTTTTAATTAATATAATAATCCTAAATTAGGAAATGATAAGAATTATAATATACTATTTAAATACTATAAGATTATATAAGATTATATAAGATTATATAAGCTAACTTATAATATACTTAAATAAAATAAGAAATTATAAATATAAAAGTATAGATTAAAGATATTAAGGCTAATTTATAATTTACTAAACTAAGTAAAGGACTTACTATTACCCCTTAGATATTAAGGTAAACTAACCCCTTATTTCTAGGCTTCTTACCTAATCTAAACTTTATAGTAAAAGTATACTAATAAAGCTTTATTAAAATATATTTTAAAATACTTATATATAAAGGTAATACTTATAAGAACTTATAGGTATTTATAAAAGATTTATTAGTATTATTTAAAATAGACTTTAAACCCTTTCTTAATAATAAAACTAAGGTAATATATACTAGTAATTACCTAGCTAATAATATAAAGTAATAATAAATATATTATATAACTATAAATAATTAGGTTAATTATTTAGTATATACCTAGGATAAATTTATAGCTTAGCTAAATACTAAAGTAATAAATAAAGATATAAAATACTTAAAAGCTATTAAAATACTACTAAATCTAAGGTAAAAGAATAATTAGTTATTCTTAATCTTTATAAAACTTTAAATAAAAGTAAAGACTAAATTACCTAACTAAATCCTTATATATTTAAGAATAATAATATTTTTAAATAGCTTAAATAATACTATAAAGAAGTATATAATTAGCTAGAAGTTTTTAATATCTTAAAGCTATTTATAAAAATAAGAAAAAAGGCTAAAGTATTAATAATATTCTTATTAAGTAATTATAATAGGGGCTATAATAATAAAGAAAGTAAAAGAAAAAAATAATACTTTACCTTCTTTATAAATAACTTATAGTAAGATTTATAGTAATAACCCTAGCTATAGTATTAATAAATATAAAGTAGTAAATTACTAAATTTATAAAAGTAATAAATATATTACTAAAAAGTATAAGAATAGTAATAATAAAACCTTAGACTTTAATAAGATTTTAGTTAGTTTAGTATAAGCCTAGAATAATAGTCTTACTATAAGAAAACTTATAAATAAAAAAGTAAGAATATAAGTATTCTTATAGTAAAATAACTATTAGTTAGCTATACTAATACTATTTAATATAAGTATATAGTTTTTAATAATTTACCCTTAGTTATTATTAAAATAAGATTAGAAAAATATTAAGAAAATAAGCTAAGTATTAAAAAGTATAAGTAAGAATATAATCTTATATAAGGGAATTTTATAAAGATTAATTAAGGTAAAGAATAGTATAAGCTATATAAAGGTTTATTAAATTAGCTACTATATTACTAATATAGGAGAGAGAATACTATTAGGTATAAATTATACTATAAAGTATAATTTTATAATAATAAACTAGAAGTAAGGGTTTTAGAGGTTTTTAATAACTCTAGACTATATCTCCTTTACTAAAGGTAAGTAATAACTATATAAAGTAGTAAAATAGTTATTAGTTATATTATTACTAGTATTACTAAAGACTTAAATAATTAAGCCTAATAAGAAAGTAAGGGAGGCTAATAATAACTTATTATTAAATATTATAATAAGTAATAACCTAAATCTTAGTAAAGTTATAATAATAATAGTAAAGTATACCTATACCTTAGCTAAGGAAAAATAAGAAGTATAATAATACTTATAGTAATATATTATAATAAGAAAGTTATAACTATATAGGAGGTAAATAGTAATATAATCTAATAATAAATTCTAGAAAAGTATATAGAATTTATAAATCCATTTTTAAAAAGCTAGCTAGTAAGCTTTTAGAATTAGGTAGCTATACTTATATAATTAAATTAGAAAAGAGAAAATAAATGAAAAAAGCTAAAAATACTTAAGAAGTACTTAGTAAGTATATAAAAGAAAGGTTAGATTAGGAGATTAACTAGCCTAGCTAAAGCTTTAATTTTATTTATTCCTAAAAAATTAAGGAAATTAAGGCTTTATATAAATTATAAAGGCCTTAATAAGATTACTATTAAAAATAAGTCTTTTTTATTACTAATCTACAAAATCCTTAATTAATTAGAAAATATAAAGATTTTTATATTACTAAATCTTTAAGAAGAATATTACTAGTTATATATTTATAAGAGTAATAAGTAAAAAATAGCCTTTTAATATTACTATAGTTACTTTAAGTATTTTATAATATTATTTAGTTTAGTAAATACACTAGTTACTTTTTAGGAATATATTAATAATACTCTTAAGAGGCTTATAAATAAATTTTATATTATTTACCTTAATAATACCTTAATATATAGTAATAACCTTATAAGATATATAAAGTATATTAAAAGTATACTAAAGTAACTCTAAGATATAGACCTTTATATTAACCTTAAGAAGTACTAATTCTTAGTTAAATAAGTAAAATTTCTAGATTTTATAGTATTTAAAAAAGTATTAAAAAAAAACTATTATAAATTAAAGCTATTATAACCTAGCTAATATCTTATTATATATTTAATATTTTATTATTTCTTAGGTTTATAGGGTTTTACTAATACTTTATTTAATAATATAGTAAGGTAATAGTTTTACTAATAAACTATTTAAAAGGTAATTAGCTAGTAAAGTTTAAGCTAAAACTTAGTAAACTAGTAGTATTTAAAAAACTTTAAAAAAGTTTTAAAAAGTACTAATTTTAGTATATTTTAACTTACTATATTTACTAAAAGTAAAAATAAATATATTTAGTTATATAATTAAAGCTATACTTATAATATTAGTACTAAGTAATTAGTACTTAGTAGTATATTTTTTAAGAAAGTTAACTAATATTAAACTATACTATTTAATACCTAATACTAAGTTATTAATAATTTAAAAGGCTTTTTAAGCCTAAAAATACTACCTTATATACTTAATATATTAAATTATAGTTATTATAAACTATTTAAATTATAAGTACTTAGCTATAAAGCTAAAGCTAACTAGTAAGTAAGTTATAGTATTAAATAAGCTTTATTTATTTAATTTTAGAATTAAATATTATATAAGTAAGTTAAATCTTATTAATACCTTATTAAGAAAAGTAAATTATATTAGTAAGAAGTATAAGGTAAAGATATTAATCTTATAATTACTTAACTTCTTATTTAAATTTAATAATACTAAGTAATAAAAATACTTTATTAATAATAGTATTATTATAGGTTTTAGTATTATATTACTTAGTATAGCTAATATTTTATTATAAAAATACTATAATAGTTTTACTAGCCTTTAGGGTTTTAAGAAAAAATAACTTAATTATATTATTAAAAAACCTAATAATTTAGTAAAGCCTATTAGTAATATATTAACTAGGTTTATTAATTCTAAGTAATAAGGTTATATTTTATTTATATTTATTAATATTTCTATAAGTCTAGTAAGCTTATAAGTTAGGAGTTTAGCTAGATTAGTAACTAGTAAGTAATATAAATATCTCTTTAAAATATTACTTATATATAATTTATTTATAAGACTAAAAGTATACTATAAGCTAGCTACTTGTAGTAATATTATAGTAAAAATATAGGTTATTTAGTAAACCTTTTTAAGTTTATATCTAATACTAGTCTTATTTATATAAAATTAAAAGCCTTAATTTAAGTTATATTATTCTAAGTATAGTAAGGTAATAACTTTACTCTAAGTTATAAAAAATTACTTAAAAGTAATAACTTAAAAGTATTATAAATATAGTTTATTAAGCTTTTTAAGCTATTAATATTTTAGAATTAAGTTTTTATTCTAGTTAGTATAAAAAGAAATTATTATTACTTACTTATAATAACCTAGTAATAAGCTACTAAGAAGTTAGTAAGACTTTATATTAAATTATAAACTAGTATTACTAGCTAACAGAGCATGTAATGTAATGTAATGTAATGTAATATTTGGGGTTTGGATGTAATGTGTAATGTAATGTTAGGGCAAAATAAAAGTAGGGTATATTAATATCTTATAATATTATTTTGATTTTTCTCTATTAACTTAATATTACCCTTTTCTATATATTCTTTTTTATTGTATTTGATATTAATTAATTAAGTTTCTCAAGTTGTAAACTACTAGCTATATTATAGGATATAGGGTACGTTAGGTAAAATTATTACTACTATTAAGATAAACCATTTATTTCATATATTTTAAGATATTTTAGTACTAGTAAATCTATTTTCTTAGTATTAATACTATATTATTTAATATAAGGGTGTTTTTTTCCTAAATTTTACCCTATATATAGTTTTAGAAATAATATTAAATAATATATTATAAATATAAATAATTATATAAAGAAACTATATTTAAGTTATTACCTTAGCATAAACTTCCGCACCGCTCTAAAGGTCTGGATTTGACTCTAAAATACAAACCATATTAATATTTAAATTTCTTACCTTTATTTACCCCCCTTATAATATTATATTATAATAAAGCTAGTAGTAGAAGTGTAAATATAATACTAATAGTAATTAACTTAGGAGAAAGAGGGCTAGTATAAAGCTACTACTACCTAAATATAGGAATTAAATAGTTTAATATTTAGAGTAGTAAGAATAACCTTATAATAGACTAGATTTAATTTAAATATCTAGATAATATAAAATTCTATAATAAAATTATAAGCCTTATCCCTAGTAATAAAGTTACCTAGGTATAATATATTACTAGCCTAGCTTTTAAATAACTAAATACCTTACCCTTACCTCTCTAAATCCCTAGTAAATAAAAATAAAAAGTACTTATTAAAGGGAATACTATCTAGGAATTACTCTAGTCTAAGGGTATAAAAGATATAGTAATAGTAGTAAATAAAGCTATAGATTAAGCTATAGTAGTAATAGCTAGAAGACTTCTTAGTAAAGATATAAGTATTACCTTTAAAGAAAATACTATTTAATATAAAAAGAACTAAAAATAAATTACTAAAGTATTTAGACTAAAGGTAGCTCTTTACTACTATATACTTAGTATTATTATTAAGGGATTGCTAACTAAATATACCTTTATTAAAAACCTAGTAACTAAAATAAGAAAAGCTAATAAGGTAAATATAGTTAAGGTAATAGTAAGATAACCCTAGGGTAAAGGTACTTAAAGAACTACTTTAATACTAGGCCTAGCTAAAGTTAAAAATACTAATAAAATATACTAAGATAGTATAGTCTTTAAAGTAAAGCTTTTCTAAACTAAACTATATAATAAGACTTTATAACCCTAATAATACTATAATTACTTTTAAATAAGCTATATAGCTAAATTCTATAAGATAGTATTAAGGTATAGTAAGTATAAAGCTAGCTATTATAAGAATAAAAAGTTCTTTTACTTAATAAAAAATAAATAAGTAAAAAAACTATATTTAGCCTAGTTAAGGAATTACCTTATTTTAAAAAGAAGTAAAATACTACTAAAGTAAAATATCTTAAATAACTCTCTTATTTTACTACTTACTCCCTAAGTAAAAGCCTAATCTTACTTAGTAAGAGAGCTAGTATAGCCTTAAAACCTATTATTATAGTAAGTAAAAAAGAGAATAACTTATAAATATAAAATAAAGCACTAAGTAACTAAGATTAGAAAGTATTAAATAGTATATAAAGTAACTTAAAGCTAGAATAAAACTAATATAAAATAAAGGAGATTAATAACCTCCCTAATTAATATAATAATATTATAAGTCCTTTTCTAAAATATAAATAAGAAAAATAAACTAGTATATATAATACTCTATTACTAGACTAATATAGATATAATTATAATCTAAGAATAGGAATATATAAGAAACCTATAGCCCTTAGGACTAGGCCTTACCTAGTTTTACCTTATATACTATAATAAATAAAATAAAATATATATAAATAAGAAATATAAAATAGAGTTATAATTAGCCTAGGGAGAGACTAATTAGTTACTTATAAAACTATAAGAAGTTAATATATATTCCCTTTACTTTAAGGGATATAGTAATAACTAGAATATACTTATTTATATAATTAATATAAAAAAGCCTTATAACTAAAGTATATTTATTAGTAACTTTAACTAAAAGTACTCTCTTTAGAATAAGCTAGATAAAAAAACTAATAAAGTAAATAAACTACTAGAGTTTATAGACTAGTAAAGGCTTAGACTTATTATACCCTAAGGTAAACCTATAAGATAATATAAAAATAATAAAGATAGTATTATTAACCTAGTATAGGCTATACTAGATATTAAAGTTTACTATAATAATATTAAAGACCTCCTTAAATCTAACTATATCCTATAGCTAATTAGTATTTTTAATAAATAATAGGAAGCTACCCCTTAAGTTCTCTAATATATATAAAAAGCTATAAACTAGCTATATATAAAAGTAAAGGTAGTAATTAAACTCTAACCTAAAAATATACTAAACCTATATAATAAAGAGAGAATAAATAACTATATAATATAGCTTATTATAAGCCTATAATAAATTATAAATAAGGTAGTCCTAAAGAAAGCCTAGGGACTCCCTAGCCTAAAGGTATAGTAGTTAAGGAAAGCCTAAGAGTTAGTTAGTAAAGTAAGGTAAGCTAAGAGGTAATAAAAATACTAGAAAACTAATATAAACTAGTAAGCCTATACTAAGGTAAATAAGAACTAAGAATATATTATTAAGGAAAAAAAAGAAATATATAAAGAGATACTTTATAAAAGGCTAATATATAGGAAAAGATAAAGGGGTTTAAAGGCTTAAAAGATAAGCCTAGCTTTAAAGCTAGGCCTTTCTAGAGCTTCTTAGACTCCCTAAGCTAAAAAGAAGTAAAAATAACCCTAACCTAGCTACTATATATAATAATAAGGCTAGTATACTAGTATAAAGATTCTTCCTTAAACTAATAGTAAATCTCTTATATATACTAAACCTTTTCTTTCTAAAGCTAGAAAATATACTATTACTAAATAAAAATAATTTAAATAAGAAAAGATTAATAATATCTTAGTAAATATAGCTAGCTAGAAGGCGCTAGGAGATAACAAACTCCTAGCAGGCCTTATTAAAGCCTATGATAACCTGGCTAAAGATACTATTACCTAGCTTCTAAATGTAGTCCTAGAATAGGAAAGATAATAGAAGTAGTAATAGTAAAGTAACTTATAGCCTTTGCTAAGGTAAAAGGATTACTCCCTTAACTTTAGATAAGTAATAGAATAAATAAATTAATAAAAACTATAATAAAAGTCCTTATAAAATATATTAAAGAGGCCTAGGGAAGGGGTAGTATTACCTTACTAGTATAAATATATATATCTTTAGTATTTAATAAAGTTAGCTACTTATACCTAATATACTTACTTATAAAGATAGGAGTTTTATAATAACTAATAGTAGTAATATAAAGCTTTCTTATAAATAGAATAAGCTAGCTTAGCTTTAATAAGGAACTCTCTAGACTATTTATAATTAAGGCTAGTACCTTATAAGATTTACCTCTTTTTAATTCTTTTTTACTTTACTTAGTAAAGCTTTATATTTACTTTTAGGCTAATTTAAGTATAGTAGCTATAGGATTTATAAATAATATAAATATAGTAGCCTTTAGTAAGAATATAGTATAAACCTAGAGAAAACTTAAAGTTATATAAAAGATTTATAAGAAATAAGTAAAGTAAGTAAGAGTGAAGTTTAATTTAGCTAAAACTAAACTTATATACTTTAGTAAGTCTTATAAACCTCTCTAGACTAAAGTCTAACTTAGAGTAAAGAAAATAATACCTATAGAGTTATATAAGTTCTTAGGAGTATAAGTTAATAAAAACTTAATTAAAGTACTTATAGAAATATCCTTAAGGGTAAATTAGCTTAGTAATAGCTTATACTCTCTAAGCTAGTAGTATTAGCCTAGGAATATAGCTTTAAAAATACTAGACTTCTATATATATAAGTAGTCTAGCTTATTTTTACCTATAAAGTAAGTGCTTATTATACCCTTACTAAGAAGGAAAAAAACTAAGAGAAGTAATAAAAAGCTTTATAGCTAATTAATTAGCTTACCTTTAGATTATTACTAAGGTATTTAAGGCTATACTTATTATATAATTAGAGATTAAGACTTATAACCCCCCTTAATCTATATTTAAATAAGATAAAGTAAAAGTTTAAGAATAAAATTATTAATAGTAAGATAGTAAGAATAATTTAAGCTATAGCTAACTTAGTAGTAATAATACTATACTATAGAAAAAACCCTTACTTATTAATAATAAGCTAGATATAAACCTATATAAGAAATAAAAGAGATACTAGGAGAATTAGTATAATAAAGAAAGGCTAGCCTAAAGTAAATATATTAGAGAACTAACTAAGAATTACTTACCCTCCTATAACCTAAAAGAAATCTAGGAATTCTATACTAATATAAATAAATATATCTTTTTAATAATTATCTAACTATATATAAGGAAAATAAGCCTAAATAAGTTCCTATTTTAAAGAAAGGTTCCTAAGGTAGTTTTACCCTTATATAGCTATAGTAAAGCTATAGAAAACTAATACTATATACTAGTTAATTATAATAATTATAATTATAAATAGCCCTAATAGTATTAGCTTACTAATATATAGGAAGTAAGGCTAGCCCTAAATAAACCTCAAAAAGTAAAATACTTAGCTAAATAATTCCTAGGTATAAGATAACTCTTATATTACTTAATAGTATAGAAACTAGCTATAAGATAGCTTAAAATACCCCTAGACCTAGGTTAACTTTATAGTTAAATAAAAATCTCTTAATTATAAATCTAGTATAAAGAATAAAATAAATAATATAAGTATAAAGGTAAGCTAGAAGTAAACCTAATTTTATAATTTTATAATTATATCTAGAATAGTTATTAAATTAATTTTAACTATAAACTCTAGATATTATAAGTCTTACTAGCTTACTATTACCCTTACTTTAAACTAAAATTAAGCTACTATATTAATCCTTCTTTAGAATAAAAATAGTATTTTTATTACCTTATTATAAAACTTTATAAGAATAGTAATAAGTAAGAGATAGTTTATCTTTACTATATATATATTAAGGTATATAAGCTAAAAGATAAGCTTAGTATATTATTTCTTAGAAGAACTAGCTTAATCTAGGCTTATTACTAAGGTATTTTATTTCTTTTTTACCTAATTACTAATATAAAGTTTCTTAACTTAGTCCTAGAAGCTATTTAGGATTTATTAAAAAGAAAGTTAAAGCTAGAATAAAACTAATACTAAGCTAAAGAAAACTTATATTACCTTTATTAGCTATAAAAGCCTAAGTCTTAACTAGCTAATAATACTTATTTTACTAACTAGATAAATTTAGCTAAAAACTAGGTAAATTAAATATAAACCTAGGTTAGAATAAAGGTAATTATTACCTAATAGTATTAATAATTTTAAACCTAATAATTAAAATATATATTAGTAATTACCTTTACCTAGTAAGTTAGCCTTACTACTAAGCTAAAGTAAGACTAACTTACTAATAATAATATAATACTAATACCTAGGATTTTATATAAAGTAAGACTTATAAGAATACTAGACTTCTCTTAGTTTACTAAGCTAAAGTGTAAATTAGTAGTAAAGTAAGCCTAGAATAAAGGTAAATATTACTTATAAAAAGACTTTTCTTAGTAACCTATATATATTACTTTTAGGTTATAAACTTCTAAAAAAATCCTTATACTTAGTAAATTCCTAGGTAAATTAAAGCTAAATAAGCAGTAAAAGTAAGGAACTTATAATATCTAATACTATTATACTAGATTTACTTTTAATCTATAATAAATATTAGTAAAATAAACTAGTACTAGCCTAAGGTAGCCTTAAATAATTAGAAGGAAGGAAAAACCTATAGAAAGTTTAATATAAAGAGAGAAAAAAACTAGGCCCTTAAAAGAGTAGGAAGCTCCCTTTTATACTTATAAAAAAAGAGAGGGGGAGAATTTAGATAACTTACTTAAAAATAAAGTATAGTATAATTAATAAATCTAATATATATAAGTAGCTTTAGAATAGGACTACTATGAAACTAGGTTAAAGTAATACTTCCCTTATCCTAACTAAATAAAACTAAGTACTTAGCCTTTATTAGACTTATAAGGTAAGAATAAGCTAGAGATAGCTAAAAAGTAAGGCTATAGAAAAGTTAGTAAAAAAGTAAATAAGAAGTAAATAAATATTATAAATCTAGATTTACTTTACCCTAATCTAAAGCTAAATAACTTAGAATAAGCTTATTATTACGCTAAAATAGGACTAAAAAGGTCTAAGGAATACTTATTTTATATAATTTTCCTTTCTTTCTTTATTTTTCTTATAGGATAAAGCTAGTATAAGCTAGTAATAAACACTTATAACAGGACACACACTAAGTAGTGCTAGCTTACTGTAAGGCTAGCGCTAGCCTAAATATAAATATAAGGGGTTTTTCTTCCTATTATAAGGTTTTCCCTTTTAACTTAGTAACAGGAGTACTAGTAATAGCTATCTAAAGAGCTAACTAGCGTAAATAATATATATATATTTAAGTTATTAAAAACTTAAAAATTTATATTATTGATAAATATTTAATACAATATTAAATTTATTTTTCTAGGATTAATAAGTTAAAAAGTAAGGGTATATATAAGGGCTTAGGCTTTACCTAAGTATTATTTATATAGTAAATAAGGAGAGGATAAGTAAAAGTAACTAGGGTAAGGAAAAAGGGGCTTATATAATAAGCTAAGGGGGTATAAGGGGCATTACTAGGGATAGCCTCTTACTCTCTCTCTTTTTCTCCTTAAGTCTCTTAATACTATATTAACGCCTTATTGCAGTTGCCTAGGGGCTAGTCCATAACAATCCTTAAGTTCTCTAATTCTAAGGCTTTAATTTCTCTTACTCTTATATATTTTATAAATAGTTTAAATCCTATTATTAATATTACTAGGCTTATCCTAACCCTTAATATATAGTAATTATTAATAATTACTATAATACTTAGGATAGCTTAGTTTTAGGCAGAGCTTTGCATGTAGTGTAGTATTTGTAATATTTTAGCTTTCGTTATAGTATATAGTGTAGTAGTTTATAGTGTAGTGTAGTATGTAGTGTAATGTAGTAAATACTATACTACACTATAAATACTACAAATGTAGTATTAGTAGAAAAAGAGTAGGTACTTTTATTATCTTATAATATTCCTTAGATTTTTCTTAATTAGCTTAATATTAGCCTCTTTTTTATTATAATTTAGTTATTTAGTTATAGATTTTAAAAGTTTAGGCTTATTTAAACTATTAAGCTAATAATAGGCATAGAGTAGCTAGAAATAAACTATTTTAGTATTTATATATAGTCTTATTTTTATTCTAAATTTTAAGGGTTTTTTACTTTTATAGTTTTTTTTCTAGATTTACTATTTATTTTAGTATATCTTTTTTTTAATTTAAGATTTACCCTAAAGAAATTATTTACTATTAAATAAAAATAGAATAATAAATAGAATAATAATATATTTATATTAATAAGACATTAATTATAAAGATAATATTTTATATATATAATAAGAGGTTTTTAGTAATATACCTATTTTTTAAAAAATTATAAATACTTATATTGAGTTTTTAGGTTTTTTAGGTAAAAGAAAACTAAGAAAAAATAAGAAAAGCTATTATTAACGAACTAAAATATTTTTAGGATATTAAAATATAAATTTAATGAATTTCTTTTAATTATTTAATATATATAAAAATAAGCTTTAAAACTAGGATTAATAATTAATATTATTCTTAGCTTACCTCCTTAGTTTAATTCTTTTTTTTTAAAAGTGGGTCTAAAGTAGGTCTTATTAATTATACCTTCTACTTAGTTATAGCTTTTATAGTTTTTGTAATCTAGTCTTAGAAAAAGAAGATATTTATAAAAGTGGGTCTAAAGTGGGCCCTAATAACTATGTGTTTACCTAGTTATAGTCTATAGTTTTCTTTAATTAATTATAAAATTCTTTTTAATAAAAGAGATATTAAAGTTTATTATTACTATTATAGGCTATAGCTAATATAGTAATATAAGCTATATATAAAGCTAACTAAGGTAAATAATATATTATTACTATTATTTCTTTAAGTATTATTTTTAAAAAATATTAAAGAGAAAAGTATTTTATTTTATTAATATTTTTAAAAACTGTTAGTATCACAGGGTATTGAATTCAATATAATAAGGTCATGAGCCCGAAGAATAGTATTATTATTGATTATCTATTCTAGGCTGCGTTATATGTGTGTAAAAAAGGAAGTTAGAAACTAGAAGCTATAATACTAAAGGCAAAAGGGGTTACGCGTTTATAGCCTTATAATTCCTAGCTAATCACAAGGCTAGGTTATAAGTTATATGCAAGGCTTACACGTAGCCTAAGCTTTTGCTAGGTAATTGCAGCTACTATATGCGTAATTAATATTACCTTTGTTTTAACACTAAAACCTCTCTCTTTTAATATAATTATTAATATATAATATTAATTACAAAAATAAAAAAGGAATAATAGATTAATAACTTAATTAATAGGGAAAATAAGAAAGAAACCTTATAGCTTATTAAAGTATATTATAGCTAATAAAAGGGAAAAGAATAATCTTACTTAACTTATAAGCCTATATAAGGATAAGTAAGTCTTTTCTAAATCCTTTCCTTCCTTAAAATAACACTATTATTTACACTATAGTATATAAATAATGTTTTTCTTCTCCTATATACTACTATTAATCTTTATAATCTATTAGGAGAGGTCTAATAGCTAGCGTAAGTATAGTTACTTTCCTAGAGAATTATCTCTCTTATTATATATATTTTATATATAAGTAACCTATCCCTTTATCTAGATAGTTATCTAGTTAGTAAAGATAAAGCTCTTAAGGGCCTTATTAAGTAATGCCTTTATTAAGGCATTAGCTAGGTTATTTTCTTTATTAATCTATTAGATCTTATAAAGCTCTTAGTGTTTATATAATTACTAAAGGGCTATAATATTAATTATTAGGCATTTCTCCTTTATTATACTAAGCTTAATAAGGCATTTATATAAAGAGTATAAGTCTATATATATAATAATTAGGATTATTAGAAGCTTTAGTTAGTTAGTAACTAGGTTTAGAGTTATTACTAGTACGTAAGCTATATTAACACTAGCTACTATACTATAGACCTCTAAGGTAAGTATACTTTATATAACTCTCTTACTCTTTATTAAGCTAAAGTATATAATATTACTTTTAATTATAAATTTGCTATTATTATAGTCTTTATTAGCTAGAATTATTATATATTCTAGTTATAAGAATAAGTCCTTATTATTAGTAAAGGATTTATTTATAAAGGTAAAGAGCTTTACTTTCTTAAGGTCTATTAGGATAAATATTAGGCCTTTATTTAGGTAGTCTATCTGCTACTTTAGGCAATAATTAAGGGTCTTTATATTCTCTAGGGTTAGCTCTTAGTATTATGCTATAATAAATAAATTAAAATAAGCTTCTAGTTAATATATTAAGGTAATATAAGTACCTTATGCTCTTTACTTAATGTATTTACGCTTTAAATTAGTTATAGGAACTAAATCTAGCTTATTACTCTATCCCTTTTACTATATTTTAATAGTATTATTCTCTAGTGTAATAATACCTTTATTAAATATAAGGGGATTATCCTTAGTTAGGAATTACTTTAGCTTTATATTAAAGCTAGTAGTAACTATCTAGGCCTCCTCCTTTTAGAGAACTTCTTATCTAAGAGGCTAATAGTATTATTAGTTTATATTTTAATATAAGTAAAGTTAAGGCTTTCCTTTATAGTTATAAGTAAGCATAGATTATATATAGAGGTTTTTATTTAGAGATTCTCTTTATAATACTTATAATATATAACTTACTAGTGTATTCTAGCTTTTATAATACTATAGAGAGGCTTAATAACCTTTAGAATTATTATAGGTAAGTAAAAGTACTATATCTAAATTAGTAAGCGCGCTAGGATTAGCTACTCTAGGAATATATATACTTATATGTATACTTAGCAAATGTCCTATAGCTATATAAGGAATTTCCTTAGCCTTACTAATAGGGCTATTATAAGAATAAAACATTAACTTGCTTATTAAATCATTAGGGCTTACATAAGGATAGTTTATTTCCCTTTATTCTTATATTCTTAGATTATAAGGTATGATTTTTTATAGGGTTTTATTATTTTACCCTTAATTTTATTAATAATATAAGAATTAAAGATTTAAAGCTTACTATATTTTTTTTTATTAAATATAATAAATTTAAATACTTCTTACTTAATTAGGGTTTTAATCTTTACCTTTATTAACTTCTTAAATAGTTCTCGTAGGGTCTTAATAATCCCTTCCTTATATAGCTTAATTACTAAGGTAAGGTTATTAACTTTCTTTATTAATAGGAAAATATTAGTCTCTTAGGGTATTACTAGGGGTTCTTTTAGAGTCTTCTATACCTATGCTTTAGAGGTATTACTAGCGCTAAGTTCTTATCTTAGGCCTCTTACTTTTTCTTTTCTTTCTCCTTATTAGGCTTTATTAGCTATTAGTTTACCTATAGCTTCTTATTAGGATTATTATAATAAGGCTTAATAAAGGTTAATTTAAAGGTCTTTAGGCCTCTAGGGAGGTTAAGTATATAGCTCTCTTTATCTATAGCTAATAGCTTATATAGGCCTCTTTATCCCTTACTTTCTTACTAAACTTAGACCTTTAATCTAAGTAGTAAGCTAAGGGTCTTTAATATATTTAGGCTATTATATATAGTAAAGGCTTTATTAACCTTTTAGATAGTATAAAGCCTCTTAATTTCTTTAGTAGCTTTCTATACTATAATTATATACTATATAATATTTAGTAATAGTAAGGATTTGCTTATTATACATAGGTAAGTACTAAAGATAAGGACTATTAGAATAAGGCTATTTAGGCCTATAGTATTATTTAGGGCCTTTACTACTATTTATAAAGTAATAGGTTTAGGTATTATAAGGTATTTATATTTAATAATATTATAAGCCTAATAAAGTAGCTTGTAATATCTCTTAACCTTTCTAATACTATAGTACGCTTTAATAGGGACCTCTTTAATTAAAATTAATATTAAAGCCATAAATTATTTAAATTTATTACTATAGAAGTTTATACTAGTGTTTATAATAATTAAATCTAGAGGGCCTTAATACATATTAATCTAGTATATTTAGAGGGCTTCCTAGGTAGTCTTTATAAAGATATTCTTTAAGAATTTTACTATATTAAACACTATAGCTATATTTATAACATAAAGTATAAGGTAATTACTATTAAAGTAAAAGATATTTACTATAACCTTAAAGTTAAAGGTATACTTATCTTTTAAGGTAAATTTAAAGTAATTAGGGCTATTTATATATATCTAGTATTAGTAGTATACCCTTATTAGCTTCTTAATAGCTTTAATATTAACTTTATACCCTAATTTATAAAGAACCTTATATAAGTATTTAATTAATAAGTATTTAAAGTAATAATATAATCATTATAGCTTGCTTTCTATAAGGTAGCTTTAGGTAATTACTTCTTCTCTTTATATAAGAAGCATCTAGGCATGCCCTTATTTGCGAATTATAAGGACTTTAATATTTTCTTATTATAGTATATTCTTAGAGATATTAAAGTTAATTTGTAATTAATCTATATTATTAAGGGATAAAAGAAAAGGAGTATTTATAAGAATAACCTAAAAGAGAATATCCCTAAAAGAGGTAAGTATATTAATTACTCTAAGCGTAGAAATTAGCTCTCTTATACTAAATCTAATAATAGCCTTCCTTACCTTAAATCTATTAAGCTATATCTCTAGTATTATATATTATAAAGTAAGGAATTAAGGGTACCTTACTATAAAGAACTTTATAGTACTTATATTAGGCATAATCCCTTAGAATATTATATATAAGTAGTAATCTCCTAGTATAAATATTACTAAAGTATTATTAAATAGCTTTTACTAGAAAAAGTCCTCCTTACTTAAGCTATAAAAAGTTACTTAGTTTATAAGGATTTAAACTATTTTTTTACTATTAAGCTACGTACTATAATTAAAGAAGCTTATAGGTACTAGCCTATTTATATTATTAAGGCTATCCTTAAATCTTATACTTTTTATATACTTAGTAATTTTATTATTAGTAAGAGATTAAGGCTTTTATTTACCTTTATACTATATAAGGAATAAATTATATAAGTTATTAGTAAGATTTATAAGATAGTAATTTTTATAATATTAAAATACTTTCTTATAGTTCTCTTCTAGGTACTTTAATAACTAGTATCTTTCCTTACTATATATATAGTATTTCCTTATATAAGAGGTCTTTTTTACTTTAAGACTTTTTAAATAAGTATTAAGCCTTTTTTCTTTCTTATTATATTTTTAGTTAGTCTAGAACTACTCTAGGGTTATAGTATTAGTTAGGAATTATTATTAGCTTTTTTCTTTTCCTTAATAAGTTAAATTATTATTTTTATATATTTATAAAACTCTTAAAGACCTTTTAGTAAATTTATAATAGCTTCTTTATATTTAGGGATATTACTATAAGCTTTTAAAATTTAATTCTAAAGTACTCTCTTACTTTAACTTATCTTAGGGTTTATATATTATAAAATAGTAAGCTTCTTTATAAGTTTATTAAAGTAATTAACTATAGACTTACTTAGGCTATTACTTATTATTCCTTATAAGGTAATATTATTTTACTCTAGGAGATATCTTTACTATATATTCTTTATTTTAAACTAGTCTTTTATATACTTAATAAGTATAAGGAGGTTTTATAGTTAACTAGGCTTTAAGAGGTAGTTTATATAGTATTATAAAGCCTTACCTTTAAGTATAACCTTAAAAGTATATTTAGCTTATTTTAGTTAGATATTAAGTATCTTATATTTTCTATAAAATATTTAAAGCTTTAACTTAAGTATATTATAGTTATTAGTACTATATAGTTATTTCTTTAAATATACTTTTAAAAAGTTAATAATTTACTTTAGAAAAGGCCTTTAAGTATTTAAAGGTTCTTTAAGTATCTTTTTTATATTTATAAAGATATTAAAATAGTTAGTATTTATTAAGGAAGTAACCTTAAAGGTAATAATTTTAGGGATTATAGTTTTTTCTAACCTTTTTCTCCTTATATTAAGGAGTAGGAAGTATAATCCTTTAGGCTATACTAAAGGGTATATTACTAGCCCTAGGTAGTAAGGTTTAATTCTACTAATTATTATTATAATTAAAGGTATTTTTATAAAGTAGTTAGGTTTCTCTTACTATATAACCTTAGGTAAAGGTATAGGTAAGGAAATTACTTATAAGTATTTATAAATAGCATCCTTTAGTACCCTTACTTCTAAAGTAGCTAATTTTTAAAAAGGGGATTAGTTTATTAATCCCTTTAATAGTAATTAAACTAATAGGCATAGTAAAGGAGTAAGGTATTAGATTCTAATATCTTTATTATCTAAAAGATTATAAAGGAAGTTTTTATTCTCTAGGATTTTCTAGAAGTTTATATACTTCTTCCTAGCTTTCTTAATCTCTTTAAGGGTCTAGAATTAGAATTTTTCCTAGGTTACTATCTCTTTAAGGTTATTAGCTATCTTTATACCTTTTCTAATAGTTATATAAACCCTATTATAAAGAAGGTAATCTTAGATAATATTCTAGTAAAGGTTCTTTTCTTTTATAAACTTATATCTTATTTATTTATAGAAGTTATTACTAAATTTAAAGAAAAGTATTCTCCTAAATAGTCCTTACTCTTTATATTATTTAGCCTTAATAAGAATATAAAGTATAATCTCCTTAGGTATAGTTATTTCTTTATACTTAGAATTTCCTATTTATTAAAGTAAGTCTTTTATAATATATAAGTATAGCTTTAGAGAGATATAAGGGAATTAGATAGTATAATAAGTAATATAGTTTAGGGTTTTACCTTTATTAGGGTATTCTTTATTATCTTTAGTTCTAATACTTTCTATAGTATTATTATATTTATTACTTTTACTTAGGACTTTAAATTAACTAGTAACCCTTAATAGGCTAGCTATATTTAATATTTTAACTAAGTAAGTAATAATATAAGAAAATAACTCTTTTAGTATAAAGGGGTAAGAGAGTATAAAAGTAAATTATAAAAATTATATTACTAATATAAAGAATTATAAAGTAAGGTAATTAACTTTAAATACGTAATAAAATATATAATAAAAAAGAATAAGGGGATAGCTTAGCTACTAGTATTAAACCTTTCTTTGTTATTTTAGAGTTTATATAGATTAGATATTAATACTAAAGTAAGAAAAGAGCTATATCTATACCTCTCTATTAGTATAACTTTCTTTTAAATATAGCCCTCCTATTTTATAAGGTAAGTTATTATTAGGTAAGCTGCCTTTTCTAATGTAACCTTGCTAATCTATAGTGTTTAAAGACTATATAGTTATTTATAAAGGTAACTACTAATTAGTATTAGTATTATAGGGTATTAAATTTAATATAATAAGGTTATAAGCCTAAAGAATAGTATTATTATTAATTATCTATTCTAGGCTATGTTATATATGTAAAAAAGGAAGTTAGAAACTAGAAGCTATAATACTAAAGGCAAAAGGGGTTATATATTTATAGCCTTATAATTCCTAGCTAATTACAAGGCTAGGTTATAGGTTACATGCAGGGCTTGCGCGTAGCCTAAGCTTTTACTAGGTAATTACGGCTGCTGCGCGCGTGATTAATATCACCTTTGTTCTAACATAAATATTAAATCCTATTAACTAGAGAAGAAATACTATATATAAAAATAAGGTAATCTAGTACCTAACCTAAATAAGGCTAAAGCCTAGGATAAGGATATACTAATAATAAATATTTACTTTACAAGTATAATAAGGACTTAGTAAAGCTTTAGAAAGTCTATAAAATACTACAGATTAGGTAATAAAAGGGGTAATAAGTAAGCTAAGTAAGTCTCCTAAGATATACTTAATTTATACTATAATAAAAGGTAATACTTATAATATAACTTCTCTAAGTATTTTATTATAATATACTTATTATATTCTATAGTTTATCTATAAAAAAGTTATTTATTAATACTTATAATATAAAGAAAATAGCTATTATTAACTTAAATAATAACTTTATAAACTAGTTAGAAAAAGAGTAACCTTATTATTAAGTTATTTAATAAGAAATATAAAAAGGAAGTATAAAGGGGCTTTATAGTATATAATTGTTACTAATAAGAACTATAAGAAAATCTAAAGTAATATAGATTTATTCCCTTTCTTAGTTCTTATATTAATTAATAAAACTACCTTTATAAATACTTAGATTAATATAAGCTATAACTACTATACTACTATAAGTAAATACTTAGTCTAAAAGCTTTAATTAAAATACCTCTTTTTTCTAACTAAGAGGTTAGTTTATATAGCTATTAGTATAAAATAAAGGGGAAAGAAAAGCTAGGAGAAATAATTATATATATTATATATAGTTTATTTTTAGCTAGATTTAGATAAATAGGAAATACTAATTATAGTATATATAATCCTAGGAGGCTAGGACTAATAAGATAACTAATCCTAAGTATACTATAAATAAAATAAAATAAAATTAGCCTAGATATAGTATAGTAATAAGTATATATAGGATTAGTAAAGGGGTTATATATATAAGCTATAGTAAATAAAAAAGTTAACTACCTTATAGTATTTATTCTAGGCTTAACCTTTATAAAAATAGTATAATAAGTAAGAAAATAAAAGAAAATATTTAACTTTATACTATAAGCCTATAGGAAATTATATCTATCTTATAGATTAATATAACCTTAGAACCTATAAAGAGAGAGCTTTTTACTTTCTTACTAAAGGTATTATAGGATTTTAAAGACTTATTTTTAAAGAGTAAGGTAAGTGCCTTATCCCTATACTAAGGAAAGTTAAACTACTATATTTAACTAAGGTATAATATAAATAATAATAAACCTAACTTACTATAAGTGCCCTTATATAATATACCCTAAGAGTATTTACTTAAAATCTAGAAATAAGTAATAGACTTGATAAATAAGGGTTAGATTTTGTAAGAGACCTAGAAGGTATGCTAGGAATCCTAATAGACTAAAAGATCCGCCAATGCTAGCCGTTGCTAACATTGCACCTTACAATTACTTAAGACCTATACTATTGCTTGCGCATTGCCCTATAGGCTACCCTGTAAGCCTCGCGCCCTATAATATATAGCGCGTTATAATTATCCTTCCCCTCCCTAGGGCTTGTCCCGAGCTAGCGCGCCGCCACCGTCTAGTCAGGGATTAGGCCTAGCTTCCGTGGCCCCTCCGGATAATTTGTAATTACGAACCCCCAAGGCCTAGTACGCAAGCGTACTTACCTTGTGAGCCTGACGTAAGCTGCCTAGCCTAGTTAATCCCACACCCTATAGGATTCAAACCTAGGACTAGCCTAGCTAGAAGACTTGTAATGGCTAGCATAATTATAAGAGACCTAGAAGGTGTGCTAGGAATCCTAATAGACTAAAAGATTTGCTAATACTAGCTATTACTAATATTACATCTTATAATTACTTAAGACCTGTACTATTGCTTGCGCATCGCCCTGTGGGCTGCCCTGTAAGCCTCGCGCCCCACAACGTACAGCGCCTCACAGATTTAAGTAAGCTTTTTATTAGTAATAGCCTTAGTATTACTAATAAAGAAACCTAGTAAAAATTAAAGGTTTTATATAAACTATTATATACTTAATAAAATTATAAAATAAGACTATTACTTATTACTACTAGTAAAGAAAATATTATATTTATTATTATAAGTAAAGTAGTTTATAAAGCTAAATATATAATTAGTATTTTACTATATATATATTACTATAGGTAAGAAGCACTAGACTATATTTTAAATAAGATTTAGCTTATTTAAATAGCTTATATACCCCTTTAAGTTAGTAAGTATACTAGTAACTTTCTAGAGATATATTAATAGTATATTAAGTAAAATACTTAGTAATTATATTACTATATATCTTAATAATATACTTATTTACTTAAGTAAATTATAAAAGAACTATATATAAAAAGTCTTTAGTATACTATTTAGACTATAATAGGCTAGTCTAAACCTAGATATTAAGAAGTATATTTTTATAACTAAAGAGGTTAAGTACCTTAGGTTTATTATCTAGGTAAGGAAGGCTATTTATCTAGATAAAGAAAAGATTATAGTAATTTAGAATTAAAAGCTACTAACTAAGGTCTAAGGAGTCTATAGTTTTCTAGGTTTTACTAACTTTTATTATAATTTTATACTAAATTTCTTAGATATAGTAAGCCCCCTTATTAACTTAATAAAGAAAGAAGCCTTATTTTACTAGTTAAAGAAGTATAATAAGGCTTTTAAGGTATTAAAATTAGCTTTTATATTATACCTAATTCTAGCTTAGTAAAATCCTAAAAAGAATACTTTAGTAAAGGTAAATTACTTAGGAATAGCTTTAAGGGGGTATTTCTCTTAGTTTAGTAATAATAGTATTTTATATCTAGTAGCTTACTATTTAGCTTAATTATAGGCTACTTAGTGAAATTATATAATTTATAATAAAAAACTACAAGTAATTATCTCCTATCTTAAGGTATAGTTAGTAAAGCTATAAAGTATAAGTAAGTTATTTATAATACTAATAAACTATAAGAACCTTAAGTACTTTATAGCACTAAAGGAGATATTAAAATAGTAAGTATAGTAAGTAAAGACTTTAGTGCTTTTTAATTTCTATTTATATTATAAACTAGGTATATAAGTAAAATAACTAAATATATTATTATAGTATTACCTAGATAGGCTAGGAATAGAAAGAGTAAAAGTACTAATTATTTAGTTAGTAATAAGCCTTATAAAGTTCTCCTTTAAGGGGGGATAACTATATATATATCTTAAACTTATTATAGTAATAAATAGGAGTATTCCTAATAATAGCCTAACTAAGTTAAGGAATTTACTTACTAGTAAGTTAATATTTATAAATAAGTACTTTTAGTCTTTATAGGATTAGTCTTTAGCTTAGGATAAAGCTTATAAGTTATAGGTTAATATAGTAGTAATAAGGGCTAGGAAGTTCCTAGATATTACTAATACTAGAGAATAGATTATAGATTATTAGATTAGTATAAAAGAAGTACTCTAATTTTAAGGATAAATATAGGTTCCTAAGTAAAAGCTACTAACTATAGTATTAATATAGTATATTTATAACTTACCTTTATTAGGTTACCTAGGCTAGAATATAACCTTTAGGGCGCTTTAAAGGGACTTCTATTAGGATAGTATATTTAGGATATAGCCTAATTTATATAGAACTACTACTATTATAAAGGGTAAAAAAGCTAGTAACTATAATAAGGCTTATTAAAGCTAATTTTACTACCTAATAAGTACTAGTTATAAATATTTATTAACTTTATAACTAATCTTCTAGCTTAAGCCTAGGATTACCTATAGCTCTTAATAGTTATTACTAATTAGCTTTTAAAGTATATTTAGTTAGAGGTAATAATATTAATAAAGGCTAAGGTATATATAAAATAATTTAAATATTACTAGTACTAATTTTATAGGTTCCCTATATAAATTATTATAGACTATAGGTTAGATTAGCTTAGTAATTTTTAGAATAAGCTTTATAGTAAAGTTAGTATATAATAGTTACTTTTTACTATATCCTACCCTTAGATAGACAGTAGTATAGAAAGGGCTAACTAGGAGGTATAAGCTATATTATATATAATACTATTATTCTCTTAGTTTAAATAGCTAGATTATTTACTAGCCTACTAGCTAGCCTTAAATAATAGAGATTTATTAGTAACTAAAGTAAGCATAAATATAGTACTTTATAGGTTTAATATAGCTATAATTTAAGACCTATCCCTTATAAGGCTTTCTATTATATTAGTAAGGGGAAGGGCTTAAGCCTTCCTATAATATCTAAAGAATAATATAGATTTAATATAAGCTATAATAGCTTTTATTTAGTAATAATAATAGGAGAATATAAATAGGAGAATATAAATAGTAGTTATAAACTAGTAGAATAGTTCTAGGTTAGGGACTATATATAGCTTAGCCTTTATAATATTAAGATAAACTATCCTTATAAGAAATTAGATAAGGTTATAGCTAAATATAAGGTGCTTAAAGTACTTATATCTTTAATAATTAAATTAGATATTCTAAGGGGACTATATTTTATTTTTTATATTAACCTAATCTAGTATGTAGTAAAAACCTATTACTAAGCTAAAGACTAGCTAATAAATAACTACTACTAGAACTTATTATAATAAATACTAATAATAATCTCTTAAAGTATTAGGTAAAAGAGATTCTTATAGCTAAAAATATACTAGGTTAGGGTTTATACTAGAATATTTTAGTTAAATAAAAAAGTTATATATAGCTAACTTAAAAGCTATTAGAAAGTATAATATATATAAAGGCACTTAACTAATTTAAATTATAATATTATAATATATAGATAAATAATAGCCCTAAAAGGGTATATTTTAATTTAGTTATAGTAAACTAAGTTCTCTAATTTCCCTCTAGTATATATATACTCTAGTGCTAGATTTTTACTATAGAAAAAAGTAATTAAGAAAGAGGGGGAGTATTATTAGACTTCTTATAAGGTTAGTATACCTTAGTAATAGTATAAGCTAGCTTTATAATAGTTTTAGCTATTTATTAGACTTAGGTATTACTAGCCTCCTAGGCAGAGATAGACTAGGTTAGGTTATTCTTAATAGTCTTTATACTATAAAAAGATTTAGTAGCTAGGTTATTATAGCTATAGTAAGTAAGTATTATTTAGATAAGTATAAGTTACTATATCTTAGAGATACCCTAGGTATAAGCTATACCTATAAGGGATAAAGCTAGGGATTAGGCCTTAGCTAGGTTAATTTAGGATATAGCTAATATACTATTAAAATACTTATAGTAATAGATAAAAAATTTTATAAGAATAGTATATTACCTCTTATTATTAGTAATCTATAGTATAGCTAAAGTCTTAATAGCTTTACTTATAGCTATAAAAGTCTTAAGATATTTAAATATATAATAGAGTTTTAAATTAGCACTATATAAGTACTTCTCCTAAATATATATATAATAACTAGTATAATATAAGATATAGGCCTAGTTTAGCCCTAGGGTATAAATATATTTCTGTTTATTATAAATGTTATTTATATAAGAGCTATAAAGGAAGTTATACTCCTTCCTATTAAAGAAAGCCTTATTATCTAAGTCTTTTTTAAAATATACTTACCTAAGTAAGTGCCCTTAGAGAGAGTAAGAGAAAAAGAGAAAAAGAGAGATAGTATATTAGTAATAGCTTAGCTAGTAGTAGTAATAATACTAGTTATAATAAAGAGTAAAAAGGATATAAAAAGGGGGCTTTAAGGTAATATAATAATTAAAGAATAAAGATATAAAGGGTATAAAGGGAAGGTATTATAATAATATAAAGATTATATAAGGTAAAATTAGAAAAAGAGGGATAGGATATTTATATTTTAGGATAAATTAGCTAGGCTTTAGTTAGGGTATGCCTTAGTTATAATTATAAGTAATAGCTAGGGGTAAGTAAGGGTAGTATATTATATAATAAAAGGTTAGGTAATTAGTAATAAGGGGGTTATTTAAAGTAAAGCTTAAGTTTAGTAAGTAATAGTTAGGATATAAGATTAAAGTAAAGGTAAAAGACTAGATAAGGTAAGGAGATAGCTAGTAGTAAGAGGTATAAAAGAGATAGGCTAGTGTTTTTAAGGATAAGGCTAGAGTAAAGTAAGGGTATTTTTATACTAAAAAGTTTTTATAGCTTATATAGTAAGAATATAACCGTACTAAGTAACTTATATAGCTTTACTATATTTTTTTTTAAAGAGGCTATATAATAAGGTTTATAGTTAATATATATTTACTTTTTAGTAAAAGAAAGAAACAAGAGGTAAGTAAAGAGGTATATTATAGACTTAAGCTATAAGCTTAGGTTAAGTCTAGCTTTAAAAAGTATATATACTTTATATAGCTAGGTTAGGGCTTTATATAGACTATACATAAACTACGTATAAGGGACTATATATCTAGATACTATATAACTACTAGTGTAATTTCTCTTTTCTTTTGTAAGAATAATATTCTTATTCTAAACGCTTATATGCAGTAGCCATAAGGCTAGTTCTTAACAAGTATAACCTATTTAGAGTTACTATAGATAATAATTCTTACTCTCTCTATTACTAGGAAAACTTATTTTAAGAAACCTTAATAAGTAGTAAAGTACTTATACTATTTATGTTTACTAGGTTTTACTCCTAGGATTAGGTTAATATAATACTAGATAAGATTAGTAGTGTAAATATCTTTAAGCTTTAAAATAAAGCAGTCTTTAAAATAAAGTAGTCTTTAAAAGTGTAATATAATTATATAATTATTATTCTCTAGTTATAATCTCTTATATAGCTTCCTAGCATAATATATAAATTCTTAAACTATAAAATAATAGTTTTAAGGGGTAAGGTAAATAATAGATAATTTATATAGAGATTCTAGAATCTTAAGGGGTAGCCCTTAATTTCCTAACTTCCTATATAAATTAGCTTACTAGTTTATCTTACTGTATCCTAGGTACCTAGTATATGCTTTCCTAGTAAGGCTAAATTAGCTAAGTCTATAATATAATGCTTACTAGCACTAGTTTCTTTACCTAAGTCTTACTACTTCTTATTTATATAGGGATTTTTAATTTCTAAGGGAGACCTCTTAATATTCTAATTTTATATATAAATTAGTGTATATATATATCCTATTATATTTAGGTTATATTTACCTTTCTACTCTATAACTAAGTCCTTAGAATATTATAACCTATCTAATACTTTCTAAGGTAAAACTTTAATTTAGTTATTTATATAGGGTTTTTTATTTCCCTAGGTAAACCCTTTAATTTTCTATTTTCCTATATAAATTAAATCCCTCTAGTATTTATTAGTGTCTAGATTATACTTATCTAGCTAAGCTAGTTAAGCTAGTCCTATAAGTATCTCTAGAAGGTCTAGTAGTTCTAGTTCTTTATCTTCTATTAGGTTAGAGGCTATTTTATTCTCTTTAAGTTCTTTCTTTATTTAGTTTAAATATTTAAACTTTATAATACTATAAGTAGTGTTTTTATTTTATCCCTTTTTCTAGGCCTTCTCCCTTTATTTAAGCTAACTTTAGGTAATCTTCTATTTATTAAGTATTTATCCTAATAGTATTAATTTAGAAAAGTAAGAGGTAAGTTATTTTATTTTTATTTTATTAGTAATCTTATTAGTAAAGCTATTCATTCTAAAAGTCTAAATTAGTTTCTATAGGACTATAGTATTATTAATTAAAGTTAATTTATATTTTCTAAATATAGTTTAGTTCTTTATTCTAACAATAATATTATTCTCCTTTAAATTATCTAATTTAGTAATACTTATAACTATTCTCTTACCATTTATAAATACTTCCTATTTTTCTCTCTTTATTTAAGCTAATATTTCTTTATTTCTAGTTTTAGTAATATAATCTCCTAATATTCTATTCTCCTAATATATATATTATATCTAAGTTTTACTTATCTTCTATTTAGAGCTTATTTCTCTATTCTTAACTAGTAGTTCTAGATTAATTAGTAATCCTTATAAATAATTACTAGTAATATTATTTATAGTTCTTATTTTTTTAAATCTCTCTTATTAGTTTATTTATAAATTTATAAATTTATTCCTCTTAAGATTTCCTTAATTTCTTCTAGGATCTTTTAATTATCTTCTATAAACTTTATAAGTTTCTTAAGTCTAGTTCTCTTAGGAAGTTAGCCTTATTTATTAGATCTCTAAAATAAATCTAAGTATAGGTAAATTAGTAAAGTTTAAGTAACTTTATTTACTTCTTTAATAACTAACTTATTATTTATATAATATTCTATAGCTTCTATTTTTCTTAGCTAGACTTTACCTAATAATATATCCTAGTCTTATTAAACTAGTATAATATAAAATTTTTACTAAAGCTAGGATTTCTCCTATAATAACTTATAAATAGGAATATAAAGTAATTAGATATTTAGTATTATTTACTATCTGAATATATTTTCTCTCTTAGAGTTAAACTACTAGAAATTTATATTAAGCTAGGTAGCTTTTACTTACTAGTTTTATACTAGATTCTTTATTAATTAGGACTAAGTTATACTAGTAACCCTTAATATATATTATAATATATCCTAATATTATTACTATATCTTTATTAGGTTTTATAATATTATTCTAGGTAATAATTATGTTTACTAATCCTAGTGCTATATGAGACTTAAATATTAGCTAAATAGGTTCTTTAAATAGTTTAATTAGATTTATAATTATAGATTTTACCCTCTTACTCTTTATCTTTTCTAATAGTATATTAAATAGCTTAGTTATTATTAAATAATTAGTACTAGTTAAAGTAAGTAGAAAATACTTATTAAAACTATTATATTCCTAAGGTATTATCCTAGATTAAATAGAGAGATATAATACTCTTTAGTTACCTAGATTTTCTCTAGTTCTAATCTTTATCTCTAGGGGGATTTTCTTTTACTTTTATATCTTTTATTAGCATATCCCTAGATAAATCTAAACCTAATAAGGCCTAGGATAGACTTATAATCCTATTTAAGTAAGGTCTTAGAGTAAGTAGTAATCTCTTAAATTCCTTTAGAGTTATTTCTTAGACTAGACTTATTATATCTAAGGGAAACTAAATCTAAGTTTAACCTATATTTTCTATATCTAGAATCTCCTTAACTCTTGATTAAGATTATTTATCTAAGATAATACTAGGCTTATTAGCTTATTTTATAATCTTTCTTACTAGTCCTTAAGTTTATATAAGTTTTATAGATTTCCCTTTTACCTTAGTAAGAGTTATAGTATAGGTAAAAT
This sequence comes from Epichloe typhina subsp. poae, assembly GCA_030389615.1. NCBI lineage: Eukaryota > Fungi > Ascomycota > Sordariomycetes > Hypocreales > Clavicipitaceae > Epichloe > Epichloe typhina. The sequence goes on along the minus strand of CP098316.1, from coordinate 3,239,993 downwards.
TTACCTTATTCTTCTCTTAGATATAAATTAAGGGTCTATAGTTTAGTATAGAAGTATTAAGTAATGAAAATCCTTAGGTTAAAATAAAACTTAGTAGTAAGATTATTTCCCTTACTAACCCTCTAATAAAGTTAGAATAGTTTAAGTTATCTAACTCCTATTATTATTCTCTTCTTATTTATAAACCTTTATTATTTTACTATACTTAATATCTTTTAAAGTCTTCTAAAGAATATTAGTCTTTTTATAAATAGTTATACCTTATATATCCCTATTCTTTATATAAGAAATACTAGAAGAAATCTAGATTATATTACTTATCTCCTTATCTAAACTTAGCTATTATAGTAGCCTTCCTAGGAGACTAAGAAGGATTATTAGTTATATACCTTCCTTATCCTATTTACCTATATAGTTTAAATAACTCTCCTATAGATTAAGCTTAAAATACTTTAAGCTAATAAATAAGTTTTACTATTTATTTATCTTTTTTATTTACACTTTAGTAGCTAACTTATCTCTCTTAGCTTATTCTTCTATTTATATATATACTAAGTCTAAATAATTTAATATTCTAGAATTCTTACTAAAATATAAGAGTTTCTTAGAAGTAAATAAGTAATAATTATATAGAATAACTTTAAGATCTAATATTATAAGATCTTTTAAAGCTATTTTATAACCCTATTTATCTATTATAAATAAATAGTCTAATACTCTTTCCTATAGGTAATAGTCTAACTCTTTATTTACTATATATAATATAAAGTTAGTAAAAAGGACTTATCTTATATCTATCCTTACCTTTAATACTAAGTATTTTACTTTTTAAATATAAGTATTTAATATCTCTTTAGTTCTCTAGTAAAATAATATACTTTTTATTAAGTAATTACTTTTATAAGGGAATCTAGTTTTTAAATTTCTTTATAAACTTATTCTTAAGGATATTCTATCTTTATTCCTTAGTATCTAAATCTTTATACTAGGTTATAGCTTTTTCTCTTAGGCCTTAAATAAAGTTATAATAAGCTAGGGTTTTAGTGTATTTAAGGATTTAAGCTATTATTACTATAGCTAAATAGTAATTTACATAGTCTTAGGCTAGTTTATCTCTAGGATAACTAGAGAAAGTTATTCCCTTAATATTATATAATATTATTAGTAAAGGAGGAATATTTATAGTAAGGATTTATTTAGACTTACTAGCTTTCTTAGGTTTAGAAGATTAAATTAATAATATTAGAAAGTAAGGTAATATATCTTCTTATAAAGATAAGATAAGGGGTAATTTAAAACCTAGACTTAAATAAAATAGGAATAAAGCTTTTTCTAATTTAGAGTTAAAGTCTAGAATTAGGTTTACTTATTGATTGATTTTTAATTTTTTTGGGGTCATTAGCTGTGGCTAATATATCTAATTTTCAAGGAATAAAAAAATTACTAGTAATACCTAGCTAGTATAATAATTAATAACTAAATTTAATAATTACTATAGTATTAGGTAAAACATAAACAAAGGAATAAGCTTTAAGCTATAAATTTAAGGGCTAAAAGGTTAATATAAAGTTTATAACAAACTTTATGGCTGCGATTGCGTAAGAGTTATAATTCTCGACCGCAGTCAAACTCAAATTTAGGTTTACTTATAATTATGTTTTAAGTAGTAAATAGTTTATAAAGGGATTAGGTTAAAGGTTTTAGAAAGTAAGAATAAAATTACTTAAGTATAAGTAAAAGAGATTTATTTTAATAAAGCTAGAATTATACTATAATAAATTCTAGTTTTAATAAAGAATAAGATTAAACTTAAAACTTACTATAATAAAGTTTTTTATTAGGTTACTTAAAGTCTAAAAAAACTAAGTATTTCTAATTAGTAAAAAAACTATTTTAGTTTTCTTTACTATTTTTTATTTCTTTTTACTAATTTCCTTATTTCCTAAGTTAAGTACTTTTAAATATATAATAATTTAACTTTTTAAACCTTTTATATTTACCTCTAAGCTAAATTCCTATCTTTAAAATATAGTATATAAACTATATTTATACTATACTATTTAATTAGAAAAAATAAATAAAGATAAAAGTAAGGTAAAGTAAGGTAAAAGTAAGTTAGTAATTTATAAACTTTTTATTAGAATTTAGTAATATAATAAGCTTAGTAAACTATAGTTTTTATAAGTAGAAGGTAATTTAAAGCTTACTTTAAAGTATAAAGTTTAGTTTTTTATTTAAAAGTATTATACTTACTTATAATAGCTTTTTTATTATTATAGTATAGGAGATTAACTATTACTAAAGGTTTTTATTTAATATTTATAGTTACTTATTTTTTATAATAATAAATATAATAGTAAAATATTAACTTATTACTTTATTTAAATAAAGTCTATAATATACTTTACTTAGTAAGCTAAGTATAATAAATACTAATTACTAAGGTAAATTTCCTAGTCTTAAGTATAATTTTATAGTCTTTAAGAAGTTAAAGAAAAATCTTAGTATTTAAGTTTATTAAAATTATATTCTCTTACTAAAGAGATTATAGTATTTTACTAAGTCTAAAAATAAATATTATTAAAAATAGTTTCTCTAGGTTAAACCTAATTTCTATAGTTTTTTAAATTAGTTTAAAGTATTTCTATATCTTAGTATATTTAGCCTAGGATAAGATTTTAAAAACTCTTAGTATTTTACTAATCTATTATTTCTAATAATACTAGTTTATAAGTTTTTAGCTTATTTATAAGCTATTTCTATATTATTTATTTCTTAACTAAATTATTTTATTTCTAGTTTTATTATAATTTAAATCTTTAAGTATATTGTTATCTTTAATTTCCTAGTCTTATTAAATATAAGATTTTTATTATTTATATCTTAACTAGTATATTTAAGTCCTATAGTTTTTAGTAGTTATTATCTTATAGTTTAAAGCTATTCCTAGCTATAATTAGGTTTTATTATTATCTCTTATTACCTTATATTTAGTAATTATAACTCTAAGGGTATAAATTTATTTTTCTTTTATTTTTAACTATAGCTATACTTTAGTAGTTTATAAATAATTTCTTTACTTAATTATTCTCTAATTATTTATTTAATCCTAGTTTTAAGTTTTTTAATTTATAAAATATAAAATATAATTAAATTCTTATAGAGTTATATAAATAAAATAAAGAGGTCCTAGTCTTATTACTATAAGCTTATACTAAAAGATATTAGGTTTACCTATTGATTTTTAATTGTTTTTAGGGTCATTAGCTATGGCTAATACATCTAATTTTCAAGGAATAAAAAAAATTACTAGTAATACCTAGCTAGTGTAATAATTAATAACTAAATTTAATAATTACTATAGTGTTAGGTAAAATATAAATAAAGGAATAAGATTAAGCTATAAATTTAAGGGCTAAAAGGTTAATATAAACTTTATAATAAACTTTATAGCTATAATTACGTAAGAGTTATAATTTATAACTGTAGTTAAACTCAAATCTATTCGAGTTTTACTTATAGCATAAATTAACGTGATTCCCCCTTCCTCTATGATTAGGTTTACTTATAATTATGTTTTAAGTAGTAAATAGTTTATAAAAGGATTAGGTTAAAGGTTCTAGGGAGTAAGAATAAAATTACCTAAGTATAGGTAAAAGAGATTTATTTTAATAAAGCTAGAATTATACTATAATAAATTCTAGTTTTAATAAAGAATAAAATTAAACTTAAAACTTACTATAATTAAGTTTTTTATTAGGTTACTTAAAGTCTAAAGAAAAAAACTAAGTATTTTTAATTAGTAATAAAACTATTTTAGCTTTCTTTACTATTTCTTTATTTTTTTACTAATTTCCTTATTTCCTAAGTTAAGTACTTTTAAATATATCATAATTTAACTTTTTAAACCTTTTATATTTACCTCTAAGCTAAATTCCTATCTTTAAAATATAGTATATAAACTATATTTATACTATACTATTTAATTAGAAAATTAAATAAGTAAAAAAATAAAGATAAAAGTAAGGTAAAGTAAGGTAAAAGTAAGTTAATAATTTATATACTTTTTATAAGAATTTAGTAATATAATAAGCTTAGTAAACTATAGTTTTTATAAGTAAAAGGTAGTTAAAAGCTTATCTTAAAGTATAAGATTTAGTTTTTTTATTTAAAGGTATTATACTTACTTATAATAGCTTTTTTATTACTATAGTATAAGAGATTAACTATTATTAAAGGTTTTTATTTAATATTTATAGTTACTTATTTTTTGTAGTAATAAATATAGTAATAAAATATTAACTTATTACTTTATTTAAATAAAGTCTATAATATACCTTACTTAGTAAGCTAAGTATAATAAATACTAATTACTAAGGTAAATTTCCTAGTCTTAAGTATAATTTTATAGTCTTTAAGAAGTTAAAGAAAATCTTAGTATTTAAGTTTATTTAGATTATATTCTCTTACTAAGAAAATTATAGTATTTTACTAAGTCTAGAAATAAATATTATTAAAAATAATTTCTTTAGATTAAATTTAATTTTTATAGTTTTTTAAATTAGCTTAAAGTATTCTTATATCTTAATATATTTAGCCTAGAATAAAATCTCTAAAAACTCTTAGTATTTTACTAATTTATTATTTCTAATAATACTAGTTTATAAGCTCTTAGCTTATTTATAAGCTATTTCTATATTATTTATTTATTAACTAGATTATTTTATTTCTAGTTTTATTATAATCTAGATCTCTAAGTATATTATTATCTTTAATTTCCTAGTCTTATTTAATATAAGATTCTTATTATTTATACTTTAACTAGTATATTTAAGTCCTATAGTTCTTAAATCTTTTACTTAAGTTTTATAGTTTTTAGTAATTACTATCTTATAGTTTAAAGCTATTCTTAGCTATAATTAGGTTTTATTCTTATCTTTTATTACCTTATATTTAGTAACTATAACTCTAAGGGTATAAATTTATTTTTCTTTATTTCTAACTATAGCTATACTTTAGTAATTTATAAATAATTTCTTTACTTAATTATTCTTTAATTATTTATTTAATCCTAGTTTTAAGTTTTTTAATTTATAAAATATAATTAAATTCTTATAGAGTTATATAAATAAAATAAAGAGGTCCTAGTCGTATTACTATAAGCTTATACTAAAAGATATTAGGTAGTAATAATAGTTAATTACTCTCTGCTCTAGCTATAGTTGCCCTATAATTACTACTACTCTGATTTACCCTTGATTACCTAAGCCATTCTCCCACTTAACAGCGCCAACGCGAAATTAATGTAGGCTTGATGCTTAGCAACCAGACCCATTTTTCATTCCCCCCCGGAAAAAAGGAAAAAAAGAACAAATTCGTTCCACGTGCATCGAAGCGTCCCATCACAGGAATAATTGGCTTCGCCTCACATATCCATACCAACCACCTGTCTGTTGCGAGCCAATCATCACTAGCAACTCTCCCTAGAAAGCTTTGTTCCGACTCATATTCCCAGCCGGGCCACACCGATGGACATAACCACACGTCTGCACCCATCATGATGTACGACCTCAACATGGCGTGGTCTCCCTCCACGACCCCAGAGCGCCTGCTTCAGACCCTATCCATGGCCTCCTCGCTCGGGTACAACACCGTGGCTCTAAGCCACACCCTCGAACTCCCCTTCCCCGCAAACCCTACTTCACCCTTCCCGACGATCCCCGAGTCCACATCTTCGCGGAAACTCCCTACAGTTCTTCGCCGCGCGACTCTGCCCCTCAGCGATCCTGCAGCGTCGAATTATCGCCTCCAATCTCTCGCCAGTGTATACGATATTCTTGCCATTCGACCTTTGACCGAGAAGGCCTTCCAGAATGCCTGCCTGACGCTCGACATTCCCATTATATCGCTCGATCTCACTACACATTTCCCTTTCCACTTCCGACCCAAGCCGTGCATGGCCGCCGTAACCAGGGGAGTCCGGTTCGAAATATGCTACGCCCAGATTCTCACTGCTGATGGTCGAGGCCGCGCCAACTTCATCTCCAATGCTACGAGTCTGATTCGCGCCACGCGCGGACGAGGTATTCTTCTCAGCAGCGAGGCCAAGTCGGCGCTCAGTCTACGGGGACCAGCCGATGTGGTCAATCTCCTCAGCGTGTGGGGCTTGGCGAACGAAAGGGGCCTGGAAGGCTTGAGATCGATCCCTCGAAGCGTCGTTGTCAATGAAGGCATGAAGAGGAATGGCTTCCGTGGCGTCATCAACGTCGTGCAGGTGGCCACCAAAGAAGACGTTGGAAATTTGAAGCCATCACTTGAAGATAATGAACAGAGTGCAGGTACCGATGTTGGTCGGGGGGGGAGCTGGGAGAACAAAGCCAAAAATCAGAAGCGCAAGAACGGTGACGTTGAGGGGCAACCTCTCAGCAGACGACAGGCAAAGAAGATGAAGCTCGCTGCCCGCGCTGCTGCTGGAGTGGATGAAAAGAAAAGCTGAAACGCATCGTGTTCTGATCACAGAATATTGGAATTCTTTATCCTACAGCGAGACGTCGAATTTCTTCATCCTGAATACTATGGGTTGTATGAGCTTGTTTGCAAAGTGGAGCGCACTTATTGAATCTGGGAGCCACTGTGCTTGGAAACGATTGAGGTCGACTTATCTAACCCTATCTGCATAGCCTATTCAGATGAAACGAAAACGTCGTCGCTTACAAAGCCTTGGTTGATGACTGAGCCGCCTCGCTTTGTCTCAACAAGTTACCAAGATCCAGGACACTGCTTAGACTGAGGCCGGACAAGTTTACAACAGGCTGTGCCGGGGCAACAACACCAGGCCCAGGAGTTGCGCCAGGAGCTGGCTCAGGTGCTACGGCTGAGTCCTTAATTGCCGTGGGAGAAGGACCGAGTCTACCAAGAGTGAGCGATTCTGCTAGACGCGATGGCGAAGGAGTGACGGTGGACGTCGCTGCAGACGTAGATGATGCTGCTGTGGAGATCGTTTCAGACGTGGATGAGCTGGCTGGCGTTGGCTGGCCTGGTGCTGAATTTGAGGCTGGTTTCAGTGTGGTGGGAAATTCTGAGCTGATGCTACTGCTGCGACCGCTTCTGCTTGGTACAGGTAGGGGCACATCTGGCTGACCTTTGGAAGTAAGAGCAGGTGCAGATGCAGATGCTACTGGTGGCGTTACTTGAGAAAGAGAGGATGACGAAGGCTCTGGCTGTGACGCGACTGCTGCTGGAGAAGTAGAAGCATTGTTGAGTGTTGTTCTCGGCCGGGCAGATTCAGCAATGGGAATAGTCGAGACACCCACTCCATTACCGTTTGCGTTGGTAGTTGGCAGCACTTCAGCTCGCGTCTGATTTGTACGTCCCGCTGTAGGGGCCGTGGCCTTCCTATTTGATAGGGTTGTCCCACCACAAACTACCCGCGGGTCACCTTGCCTAATAACAGAACACTTTTCAACACCTCCTCGGCGTCCACTCTGCAGAGTTGATTATCAATAGGATGTCCACATATAATCGAAACCATGGGCGTTCTTACATACTGCTCTTGGACCCTGTCCATTGCCATTGCCATTGCCATTGCCATTTTCAATGATGATCAAAAGCTGATCAGGCGCAGTGCTATTTCGCTGGCCTTGGCCTGCGCCACCACCCCTTTGCCCTTGGGCGGCTGGACATGGGGCGCGGAAAGTAACAGTTTGAGTGACGGTGCTGGCCAGTTCAGTAATGGTTACAGCCGCAGCATTTCCTCCGTCTCCTTGGCTTGCTGCCAGCTGAGTAACAGTTACGGTTGCTGGAGAAGCAGCACCGCTTCCTTGAGCTGTGACGGTGACGGTGGAAACTCGGAGCCTGTGTATTTTTGTTATTATAAGTGGCATTAAATCGAAAAAAGGAAACAGGGGTCGGATGAACACATGCCCTTCGAAACCAGGAGCAATTGCTGGCTGTTCAATCGGAGGCTGTTGACCATTTGGAGGCTGTTGACCACCAGGACCATCTTCAGCTCCCTGTCTCTTTACCAGTCCCTGCCCACGACCATCATGATTCCATGGTCCAGCCTAATGATTTATTAGCCTGCTGTTTTGAAGAGAATTTTGGCTCAAGGAGACCCGAATACAGTGGCAACAAACAAGGGAGGAGGCATACGCACTTGAGTGATGGTCGTGAGAGCAAGAAGGTACAAGGCACCCGACTTCATTCTGGGCAATTAAAGCTGGGCTTTTGAGAAGCCTCCTATAGTGCTTCTACCACGTACTAGCAAGATCTGTGTGTATGTAATCTCACCAAAAAGAATTATAGAAGAAAAGGCAGGGAACAACAGACCAGCTGCTGAGACTCAGAAAAGCAAGAAGCGAATGTAAGAAAACAAAAAGTCTTGCGAAGCCCAGAAAGCCGTCCGTAGTATCCAGACAACGGATCGCCAGACGCCAGATAAGAAAGATCAAAGAACAAGGGCAAGGAAGATCTACATGTAGAAGAAAAAATAAAATAAAACATGAGAGCGGCGAAAGGCGCGAAGGAAATAGAAACAGTCGACTACGACCGGTGGGGTATCTTTCTCTCAGCTAGGTAATGTTCAGATCGATACTGTATGAAAGGGGAGTGGGCGATGGGACGTGAATGATCACGAGCGTGAAAGAAGAGTAGTCAGGGCGAGGTTGGCGTAGAACCTGAGACGGCAGCCAGACATTTCCTGTTTTGGACCGTTTGGGAAGGCACGACCTGGGAATGGTGCCGCTATCCCTGACTGTGCATGAGCGGCAAACAGTGGGGGGCTGTGACACCATGGAGAAAGCATGAACGCGATAGTGACACCGAAGACACGAGAACTTGTGATGGATGTGGCCAGTGCGGACTTCCCGGAGAGAACCCAACGATGTACATGTTTGCAGAACTTGAGGTCTAGTGTGTTAAGTGAAAGGAGACGCGCAAACGCTTTGAATTGACCCCTTGAATCCGTGCACACAAAGGCATGACAGCACTAGTCATACAACACCACAGCTTGATGATACTCAAATGGACTATTCATTGCTCACTTTGTAGCGTAAGCGCCATCTTGCACCATCTTATCGCCTTCAATTCAAATATTTGGGGTGTGATCCACGAAGCCGCGCACGCAAACTTTGCGCATGCGCAATTCGGTCGCAAAGTACGCATAATGAGGGACGCGCTAGCTATTTTTATTAGCTAAATTACATGGAAGTTTATAAAACTATAATTATATTTGTAAGAACCTAGAAGGTGTGCTGGAATTCCCTAATGAACCGAAAGATCCGTCAATGCCAGTCGCTGCTAACATTGCACCTTACAATTACTTCAGACCTGTCGCTGCGCCTGCCTTATCTCCTTGAGGACCCTACACTTGCGAACCAACTCACTTATATCACCTAATCAAAACTGTTGCATTAATAGTACTTTATATGCACTACTAAATTATACTATAATATTTGTAACTTAGATAATTACAAGTATAAAATCGTAGTATAATTTAGTAGTGCATAGAAAGTACCCTTTATTGATTAGGTGAAATAAGCGGGTTGGTACGCAAGTGTAGTCTTACGGTCCTTAAGGAGATGGGCTATGTCTGTAAGGGCTTAGGCTTTGCCTAAGCATTGTGCGTATAGTAAATAAGGAGGGGATAAGTAAAAGTAGCTAGGGTAAGGAAAAGAGGGCTTATATAACAAGCTAAGGGGGTATAAGAGGTATTACTAAGGATAGCCTCTTATCTTTTCTTTTTTCTTTCTTAAGTTTTTTAATATTATATTAATACTTTATTATAATTATCTAAGAGCTAGTTTATAATAATTAAAAGACTTTCTTTAGTTTAAAAGAAAAAGCTACTAAAAATAAAGAAAATAATAATAAATCTAATAAATATACTTTATTCTTATAACTAACCTAGCTAAGGGATTATTACTTTATTATTTAAAGCTATATGTACTACTTAGAAGTTTTTATATAATATAAGCTAGAGGTAAATAAGGACTTTATTAGCTTTAGTAAAAATTAATAAGTATTTATTTACTAAAACCTATTACTTAAGGTCTAGGCTTATATTATATTATTCTTTAAGATAAATTATACTAATAACTATAACCCTATAGCCTTCCTTACTTACTTAAAAATACTATATATAAATCCTTATAAATAAAAAATAGCCTTTATAAAACTTAATTAAATTAAGTAAAAGATAAGGAAGCTATTTAGTATATTTTTATTTACTTTAAATAAAAACTCTTCCTAGTAAAAGAGACTTATTAGGCTAAGGATATTAAGCTTACTTGTTGAGAGCACGGAGGCTAGAGGGCTAGGGATAGGATAGTTATATAATAAAGCCCTTAGATAAGCCTTAGTTTATATAAATAACTAAGTAGCTATAAGATAGCTATATATATATAATAAAGTATTTAGATAAAGATTACTTATAAAATATATAATAGGTTAGAGTTTAAGACCTTTATATACTAACCTTTAAGTAATAGCTCTTTAGCTATAACTTAAAATCTTAGCCTTTACTTTATCTATATCTTTTTAACCTTAGTTATAATAAGTTAAACTCTTAAACCCCTTAAGGAAAATAAACTATTAGCTAGATTTAAATATAAAGAAGCTATAGAATCTTTACTTAAAATATACTTATATAACCTAGTAAGAAGAATATAACTTAGTAATATCTAAGAAATAACTAGAATATCTTAACCTTAAATTCTAATAAGGTATAGTAAATACTACTTACTTCTAATCAGAGCATTGCACTACAATGTGTATTGTAGTGTAGTTTTTGTAGTATAGTGTAATAACTACACTACAAACTACATTACACTATAAACTACACTAACTATAAGGGAAAAAAACTATATTACACTACACTATAAATTTATTTTCATAAACTACACTAACTACAAATACTACATTTGTAGTGTTAGTAAAAATATTTATCTTAGCTTATAATAGCTTATAGTAACTTATAGTAGCTTATAATAGCTTATAATAGCTTATAGTAGCTTATAGTAGCTTATAATAGCTTATAGTAGCTTATAATAGCTTATAATAGCTTATAATAGCTTATAATAGCTTATAATAGCTTATAATAGCTTATAATAGCTTATAATAGCTTATAATAGCTTATAATAGCTTATAATAGCTTATAATAGCTTATAATAGCTTATAATAGCTTATAATAGCTTATAATAGCTTATAAGTATATTACATATATAACTTAAAATATTATTAGTGTTAAAGTTTAATTAAAAATAAATAAGTAATAAATAAATTAAATATAAGTATAAGTATTTATAAGTAAATTACTATAGAAAAAGCTAAACTTTTTAATTATTTAGTATTTTAAGGTTTTTTAAAATATTAATAAAATAAAATCCCTTTCTCTTTTATATTTTTTAATATTATAATAATACTAATTATAATAATTATAGTATATTATTTAAAAGTAAGTCCTAGTATTTATTTAAAAATAAGTTAAAATAATTATAATAAAGCTTATTAAAGTTATTATAGTAATAAAAGTAATTATAGTATATAAAATAAAAGTATATTTTATTATTTTATTTTAAAAATAAGTTAAAATTATTTTAATAGCTTAATTTAGTTATATAGCTTAGTTTAAATAATATAATTAGTTATATATAAATACTTTATAAATATTACTATTTTTTATTCTTTTTATATATATTATACTAAGAAAATATATAAAGTTCTTATATATAACTTCTTAAAGCTTTATAATTATAAAGTAAAAAGTAATATTTAAATAGTAAATAAATAGTTTAAGCTTTTTTAAGTTTTTATCTTATTAATAATAATATATAAGTACTAAGTATATATATTATTAACTTCTAGTTATTAATTTTGAATTCCTAATTAATTTAACTATATTAGTTTAAAGTATTATTTTAATTTAAAGTTATAAAAGTAATTATAAAAATAGAAAATAATTTTAGTAATAGTAAATAAAATTATAGTAAGGTTTTTCTTAAAGTTATATTAGTAAAGAAAAGTATTAAGAATAATAGCCTTATAGAAAACTTATAATAGTACTTATAACCCTAGTTATAATAAAATCTATAAAAGGTTATAATCTTATAACTTAAATAACTAATTTAATAAAATAGCTAATAATATAAGTATAAAATTAATAGCTTTCTTCTAATTAGTATATTAATACTACTATATAAAAAGACCCACTTTTTATTTACCTAACACTATATTTGTAGTTTTTATAGTGTAGTATAGTTAGTGTAGTTAGTAACTACACTAACTACAAGAAAAAAAAAACTACACTATAACTACAAAATTTTCCTAAAAACTACACTAACTACACTACAAACAATGCTCTGATTCTAATTAATATAGTAATACTAAATCTAGAAATAATAATAATTCTAATATACTATCTAGATATTATAAGGTTTTATAAAAATAGCTATAATATACTTATATAAAGTAAGAGATTATAAATATAGAAAAATAGCTTATATAAATTAAGGTAAACTTATAATTTACTAAATTAGGCTTAGGACTTATAATTACCTCTTAAATAATAATTAAGTAAACTAATCCCTTATTTCTAAGCTTTTTTTCTAATTCTAACCTTATAGTAAGTATATACTTATAAAGCTTTATTAAAATATAGTATAAAGTACTTATATATAAAGATAATACCTATAAGAATTTATAGGTATACCTATAGGATTTAAATATATTATTTACTCTAGACTTAGAAATCTTTTATAATAATAAAACTAAGATAATATATACTAGTAATTACTTAGTTAATAATATAAAGTAATAATAAATATATTATATAATAATAAGTAAGTAAGTTAATTACTTAGCTTATACTTATAATAAGTTTATATTCTAGCTAAATTCTAGAGTTTTAAATAAAGATATGAAGTACTTAGAAATTACTAGGATATTACTAAATCTAAGATAAAAGAATAATTAATTATTCTAAATCTTTATAAAACTTTAAATAAAAGTAAAGCTAAATTACCTAACTAAATCCTTATATATTTTAAAATAGTAATATTAATAATACTATAAGAAAGTATATAGTTAGCTAGGAGTTTTTAATATCTTAAAGCTATTTATAAAGCTAAGAAAAAAAAGCTAAAGTTATAATAATATTTTATTAAGTAATTATAATAAAGGCTATAATAATAAAGAAAATAAAAGAAAAAAATAATACTTTACCTTTTTATAAATAACTTATAGTAAGATTTATAGTAAGATTTATAATACTAAGTAAAGGTTAAAAGTTTAAGTATTATAAATATAGTAGCCTTAGTTATAATACTAATAAATATAAAGTAATAAATTACTTAATTTATAAAAGTAATAAATATATTACTAAGTAGTATAAAAATAATAGTAATAAAACCTTAGACTTTAATAAGATTTTAATTAGTTTAGTATAGGCCTAGAATAGTAGTCTTATTATAAGAGAACTTATAAATAAAAAGTAAGAATATAAGTATTTTTATAGTAAGATAACTATTAGTTAGCTATACTTATACTATTTAATATAAGTATATAGTTCTTAATAATATATTTTAAGTTATTATTAAAATAAAATTAGAAAAATATAAAGAAAATAAGCTAAGTATTAAAAAGTATAAGTAAGAATATAATCTTATATAAGGAAATTCTATAAAGATTAATTAAGGTAAAGAATAGTATAAGCTATATAAAGGTTTATTAAATTAGTTACTATATTACTAATATAAAAAGAGAATACTATTAGGTATAAATTAAACCTTAGAGTATAACCTAATAATAATAGATTAAAAGTAAAGGTTTTAAAGGTTCTTAATAACTATAAACTATATTTCCTTTACTAAAGGTAAGTAATAACTATATAAAGTAATAAAATAGTTATTAGTTATATTACTACTAGTATTACTTAAAACTAAAATAATTAAACTTAGTAAGAAAAAGAAAAAGCTAATAATAACTTACTATTAAATATTATAATAAGTAATAGCCTAGGTTTTAATAAAGTTATAGTAATAATAGTAAAGTATACTTACTTCTTAGCTAAGAAAAAATAAGAAGTATAATAGTATTTATAGTAATATATTATACTAAGAAAGTAGTAACTATATAAGAAATAAATAATAATATAATCTAATAATAAATTCTAAAAAAGTATATAGAATTTATAAATATATTTTTAAAAGATTTAGTTAGTAAGCTTTTAGAATTAAGTAATTATACTTATATAATTAAATTAGAAAAAAGAAAATAATTATCTTAAGAACTTATATATAATCTTACTAAAAAAGCTAGAAGTACTTAAGAAGTACTTAGTAAGTATATAAAAGAAAGGTTAGATTAGGAGATTAACTAGCCTAGCTAAAGCCTTAATTTTATTTATTTTAAAAAAAATAAGAAAATTAAGGCTTTATATAGATTATAAGGGTCTTAATAAAATTACTATTAAAAATAAAGCCTTTTTATTACTAATCTCTAAAATCCTTAATTAATTAGAAAGTATAAAGGATTTTATATTATTAGATTTTTAAGAAGTATATTACTAATTATATATTTATAAGGGTAATAAGTAAAAGATAGCTTTTTAATATTATTATAATTGCTTTAAGAATTTTATAATACTATTTAGATTAGTAAATATACTAGCTATTTTTTAGGAATATATTAATAATATCTTTTAGAGGCTTATAAATAAATTTTATATTATTTACTTTAATAATATCCTAATATATAGTAATAATCTTATAAGATATATAAAGTATATTAATAGTATATTAAAGTAACTTTAAAATATAAACCTTTATATTAACCTTAAAAAGTACTAATTTTCTATTAGGTAAGTAAAATTCCTAGGTTTTATTATATTTAAAAAGGATATTAAGATAAAACTATTATAAGTTAAAGCTATTATAACCTAGCTAATACTTTATAGTATATTTAATTTTAATCATTTCTTAGGTTTATAAGGTTTTACTAATATTTTATTAAATAATATAGTAAAGTAATAGTCTTACTAATAAACTATTTAAAAAGTAATTAGCTAGTAAAGTTTAAGCTAAAACCTAATAAACTAGTAGTATTTAGAAAACTTTAAAAAAGTTTTAAAAATACTAATTTTAGTATACTTTAACTTACTTTACTTACTAAGAGTAAAATTAAATATATTTAGTTATATAATTAAAGCTATACTTATAATATTAGTATTAAATAGCTAGTACTTAGTAGTATATTTTTTAAAGAAGTTAACTAATATTAAACTTTATTACTTAATACTTAATACTAAGTTATTAGTAATCTAAGAGATATTTTAAGCTTAAAAATATTACCTTATATATTTAACTTATTAGATTATAGTTATTATAAACTATTTAAATTATAAGTATTTAGCTATAAAACTAAAGCTAACTAGTAAGTAAGTTATAGTATTAAATAAGCTTTATTTATTTAATTTTAGGATTAAATATTATAGAAGTAAGTTAAACCTTACTAATACTTTATTAAGAAAAGTAAATTATATTAGTAAGAAGTATAAGGTAAAGATATTAACTTTATAATTACTTAATTTCTTATTTAAATTTAATAATACTAAGTAATAAAAATACCTTATTAATAATAGTATAGTTATAAGTCCTAGTATTATATTACTTAGTATAGCTAATATTTTATTATAAAGATATTATAATAGCCTTACTAGCCTTTAGGGTTTTAAGAAAATATAACTTAATTATATTATTAAGAAACTTAATAATCTAGTAAAGCCTATTAGTAATATACTAACTAAGTTTATTAATTTTAAGTAATAAGGTTATACCTTATTTATATTTATTAATATTTCTATAAGTTTAGTAAGCCTATAAGTTAAAGTCTAGCTAGGTTAGTAGCTAGTAAGCTATATAAGTATTTCTTTAAAATACTACTTATGTATAATTTATTTATAAGTCTAGAAATATACTATAAGCTAGTTACTTATAGTAATATTATAATAAGAATATAAGTTATTAAGTAAATCTCTTTAAAGTTTATACCTAATACTTATCTAATTTATATAAAATTAAAAGCCTTAATTTAAGTTATATTATTCTAAGTATAATAAGGTAATAACTTTATTATAAGTTATAAAAAGCTACTTAAAAGTAATAACCTAGAAGTATTATAAATATAGTTTATTAGGCTCTATAAGCTATTAATATTTAAGAATTAAGTTTTTATCCTAGTTAGTATAAAAAGGAGATTTTATTACTTACTTATAATAACCTAGTAATAAGCTACTAAGGAGTTAGTAAGACCTTATATTAAATTATAAACTAGTATTACTAGCAAAAAAAAATATAAACTTATACATATAAACTTATATAAGCTATTAGACTTTAAAACTAAGATATTATAAACCTTATAGAAAGCTAGTAATATTGCTAGTACTTAACTACTTTTTTAATAATTATTAATAGATTTTATTACTAGGCTATTACTTATAAAGAATATAAACTATACTTATAATATAATTTTAGTTATTATAAATTATTTTATAAAATATAGTATTTATATTCTTATTTTAATATACTAAACTAGTAATAAGTTAGCTATTATATTTTTAAAATATATTTTTAAGGACTATAGTACTTTAAAAGAATTATTATAAACTATAGTTTAATATTTATTAGTAAGTTTTAACCTACTTTTTACTACCTTATTATAACTAAGTAATAACTAAGTATTATATTTTATTTATAAATAAATAAATAAAATATTTAAACTAGATTTTAAAATATTATTTAAAAGCTTTTACTCACTTTAATTAAATAAAATAGGCTAATAACCTTTTAATAGTATAATTTATATATAATATAAGTACTTACTTAATATATAGCTATACCTTAGCTAAGGTATTATAAGGCTATAATCCTAAAGGCTTATAATAAGTAATTATAAATATTCTAGTAGTAAATAACTAAGTAAAAACTTAGGCTATTATACTAAGAGATAAATATATAGTAATTAAGTAACTTCTAAGTAACTTATAAACGTAGTATTTAAAATACTATAATAAGAAGTAAACTTTAATAAAGTTTAAAATAAGTAACTATATTTTATTATTTATAAAGAATATTAACCTATAGTAATTTAATAAAAAGCTAAGTATAAAGTACTTAGGCCTTTATAAGATAAAAAGGCTATTAGAACTTATAGATTAATATACTAATTAAAGCTATTACCTAGAATATAATTATATAATATCTTTAATATTACTAATCTTAAACTATTTATAAGGGATTTAACTAGTATAAAAATATATTCTTATTATAAGATAATATTATAAATAATAAGTAAGAATTTAAGGTTAAGAGAATTATTTTATATTACTATAATAAAAATATTAAAAACTTCTAGTTAAATAAAAAAGCTATAATACTTTAGAAAATTTATAAGTAAAGAAAAGAGATTTTATTATAATAAGTATTATTAATAATTATAAGTAATAACTAAGTAGCTAAGTTATAAATATAAAATTATATTTTTATAAAAAGTAAATAGTAAGGTATAAAATAAAGTTAATTACTTAAATAATTTATCTTATAGCTAGCTAGTATTATTTACTTTATTTATATATTAGGCTTTAAGCCCTTAGTATTTTTAGCTAAATTTCTAGGTATTAGGTTAGCTTTAAAGCCTTAGGAAAAGAAATTATTTTTATTATTAGAAAATTCCCTTTTCTTATATATATATATATAAAGTTTACTATGAGTCTAAAGGCCTAATATAAATAAGAAGTATAAATATGTATATAGTAAGTTACTAGTAAGGTAGTAAAGTACTATAAGTAAATATTAGGAAAATATACTAAAGAAAGGGTTTATATAATAAATTATAAGCTATTTAAAATTTTAATTCAAACCTCTAGATTAACTATATTAAAAAGTAATAATATAGTAATATATTTATTAGTATTTACTTTATATATAACTTTAATAGTTAGCCTAGTATACTTAGTATACTTATACTTATTAGTGTTTTTTTATAAATAAAAGTATATTATATAGCTGTTGGTATCACAGGGTATTAAATTCAATGTAATAAGATCGTGAGCCCGAAGAATAGTATTATCATTAATTATCTATTCTAGGCTACGTTATGTATTTGTTTTAAAAAAAGAAGTTAGAAACTAGAAGCTATAATACTAAAGGTAAAAGGGGTTACGTATTTATAGCCCTATAATTCCTAGCTAATTATAAGGCTAGGTTATAAGTCACATACAAGGCTTACGCGTAGCCTAAGCTTTTGCTAGGTAATTATAACTACTACTTACGCAATTAATATTACCTTTATTCTAACACTAGAACCTCTCTCTTTTAATATAATTATTAACGCGTAATATTAATTATAGAAATAAAAAAGAATAACAGATTAATAACTTAATTAATAAGGAAAACAAGAAAGAAACCTTATAGCCTACTAGGGTATATTATAGCTAATAAAAGGGAAAAAAATAATCTTACTTAACCTATAAGCCTATGTAAGGATAAGTAAGTCTCTTCTAAATCCCTTCCTTCCTTAAAATAACACTATTATTTACACTATAGCGTATAAATAATATTTTCCTTCTCTTATATACTACTATTAATCTCTATAATCTACTAGGAGAGGTCTAATAGCTAGCGTAAGTGTAGTTACCCTCCTAGGGGATTATCTCTCCTATTACATATGTTTTATATATAAGTAACCTATCCCTCTATCTAGATAGTTATTTAGTTAGTAAAAATAAAGCTCTTAAGGGCCTTATTAGGTAATGCCTTTATTAAGGTATTAGCTAGGTTATTTTCTTTATTAATCTATTAGATTTTGCAAAGCTCTTAGTGTTTATATAATTACTAAAGGGCTATAATATTAATTATTAAGCGTTTCTTCTTTATTATACTAAGCTTAATAAGGTATTTATATAAAGAGTATAAGTCTATATATATAATAATTAGGATTATTAAGAGCTTTAGTTAGTTAGTAACTAGGTTTAGAGTTATTACTAGTACGTAAGCTATATTAATACTAGCTACTATGCCGTAGACTTCTAAGGCAAGTATACTTTATATAACTCTCTTGCTCTTTATTAAGCTAAAGTGCATAATATTACCTTTAATTATAAATTTACTATTAGTGTAGTCTTTATTAGCTAGAATTATTACATATCCTAGTTATAAGAATAAGTCCTTATTATTAGTAAAGAATCTATTTATAAAGGCAAAAAGCTTTGCCTTCTTAAAGTCTATTAGGATAAATATTAGGCCTCTATTTAGGTAGTCTATCTACTACTTTAGGTAATAATTAAGGGCCTTTATATTCTCTAAGGTTAGCTCTTAGTATTATACTATAATAAATAAATTAAAATAAGCTTCTAGTTAATATATTAAGGCAATATAAGCGCCTTATGCTCTTTACTTAATATATTTACGCTTTAAATTAGTTATAGAAACTAAATCTAGCTTATTACTCTATCCCTTTTACTATATCTTAATAGTATTATTCTCTAGCGTAATAATACCTCTATTAAACATAAGGGGATTATCCTTAGTTAGGAATTACTTTAGCTTTACGTTAAAGCTAGTAATAACTATTTAAGTCTTCTCCTTCTTAGAGAACTTCTTATTTAAGAGGCTAATAGTATTATTAGTTTACATTCTAATGTAAGTAAAGTTAAGGCTTTCCTTTATAGTTATAAGTAGGCATAGATTATATATAAAGGTTTTTATCTAGAGATTCTCTTTATAATGCTTATAATATATAACCTACTAGTATGTTTTAGCTTTTATAATACTATAGAGAGGCTTAATAACCTTTAGAATTATTCTAGGCAGGTAAAGATACTATATTTAAATTAGTAAGCATGCTAGGATTAGCTACTCTAGGAATATATATACTTATACGTACACTTAATAGATATCCTATAGCTATATAAGGAATTTCCTTAGCCTTACTAATAGGGCTATTATAAGGATAAGACATTAACTTACTTGTTAAATTATTAGGGCCTATATAAGAATAGTTTATTTCCCTTTATCCTTATATCCTTAAATCATAAGGTGTAATTTTTTATAGGGTTTTATTATCTTACCCTTAATTTTATTAATAATACAAGAATCAAAGATTTAAAGCCTACTATATTCTTTTTTATTAAACATAATAAATTTAAATACTTCTTACTTAATTAGGGTTTTAATCTTTACCTTTATTAACTCTTTAAATAGTTCTCCTAGGGTCTTAATAATCCCTTCCTTATATAGCTTAATTACTAAGGTAAGGTTATTAACTTCCTTTATTAATAGGAAAATATTAGTCTCTTAAGGTATTACTAGGGGTTCTTTTAGGGTTTTCTATACCTATGCTTTAGAGGTATTACTAGCGCTAAGTCCTTATCTTAGGCCTCTTACTCTTTCTTTTCTTCCTCCTTATTAAGCTTTATTAGCTATTAGTTTACCTATAGCTTCTTATTAGGATTATTATAATAAGGCTTAATAAAGGTTAATTTAAAGGTCTTTAGGCCTCTAGGGAGGTTAAGCATATAGCTTTCTTTGTCTATAGCTAATAGCTTATATAAGCCTCTTTATCCCTTGCCTTCTTACTAGACTTAGACCTTTAATCTAAGTAGTAGGCTAAGGGTCTTTAATATATCTAGGCTATTATATATAGTAAGGGCTTTATTAACCTTCTAGATAGTATAAAGCCTCTTAATTTCTTTAGTAGCCTTCTATACTATAATTACATACTATATAATATTTAGTAATAGTAAGGATTTGCTTATTATACATAAGTAAGCACTAAAGATAAGGACTATTAGAACAAGGCTATTTAGGCCTATAGTATTATTTAGGGCCTTTACTACTATTTACAAAGTAATAGGTTTAGGTGTTATAAGGTATTTATATCTAATAATATTATAAGCCTTATAAAGCAGCTTATAATATCTCTTAACTTTCCTAATACTATAGTACGCTTTAATAAGGACCTCTTTAATTAAAATTAACATTAAAGCTACAAATTATCTAAATTTATCACTATAGAAGTTTATACTAGCATCTATAATAATTAAATCCAGAGGGCCTTAATACATATTAATCTAGCATATCTAGAGGGCTTCCTAGGTAGTTTTTATAAAGATATCCTTTATAAATTTTACTATATTAAACGCTATAGCCATATCTATAGCGTGGAGTATAGGGTAATTACTATTAAGGTAGAAAATATTTACTATAACCTTAAAGTTAAAGGTATATTTATCTTTTAGGGTAAATTTAAAGTAATTAAGGCTATTTATATATATCTAGTATTAGTAATATACCCTTATTAGCTTCTTAATAGCTTTAATATTAACTTTATACCCTAATTTACAAAGAACCTTATATAGGCATCTAATTAATAGGTATCTAAAGTAATAATATAATTATTATAGCTTGCCTTCTATAAGGTAGCTTTAGGCAACCACTTCTTCCTTTTATATAAGAAGCATCTAGGCATACCCTTATTTATAAATTATAAGGACTTTAATATCTCCTTATTATAGTGTATTCTTAGAGATATTAAAGTTAATTTATAATTAATTTATATTATTAAAGGATAAAAGAAAGGGAGTATTTATAGGGATAACCTAAAAGAGAATATCCCTAAAAGGGGTAAGCATATTAATTACTCTAAGCATAGGAATTAGCTTTCCTATACTAAATCTAATAATAGCTTTCCTTACCTTAGATTTATTAAGCTATATCTCTAGTATTATATATTATAAAGTAAGGAATTAAGGGTGCCTTACTATAGAGAACTTTATAGCACCTATATTAGGTATAATCCCTTAGAACGTTATATATAAGTAGCAATCTCCTAGTATAAATATTACTAAAGCATTATTAAATAGCTTTTACTAGAAAAAATCCTCCTTACTTAAGCTATAAAAAGCTACTTAGTTTATAAGGATTTAAACTATTCTTTTACTATTAAGCTACATACTATAATTAAAGAAGCTTATAAGTACTAGCCTATTTATATTATTAGGGCTATCCTTAAATCTAATACTTTTTATATACTTAGTAATTTTATTATTAGTAGGAGATTATAGCTCTTATTTACCTTTATATTATATAAGGAATAAATTATATAAGTTATTAGTAGGATCTATAAGATAGTAATTCTTATAATATTAAAATACCTTCTTATAGTCCTTTTTTAGGTGCTTTAATAACTAGTATTCTTCCTTATTATATATATAGTATTTCCTTATATAAGGGGTCTCTCTTTTACTCTAGGACCTTCTAGATAAGTATTAAGCCTCTTTTCCTTTCCTATTATATTTTTAGTTAGTCTAGAACTACTTTAGGGTTATAGTATTAGTTAGGAATTATTATTAGCTCTTTTTCTCTTCCTAAATAAGTTAAATTATTATTCTTATATATTTATAAAACTCTTAGAGACCTTTTAGTAAATCTATAATAGCTTCTTTATATTTAGGAATATTACTATAAGCTCTTAAAATTTAATTCTAAAGTACTCTCTTACTTTAACTTATCTTAGGGTTTATATATTATAAAATAGTAAGCTTCTTTATAAGTTTATTAAAGTAATTAACTATAGACTTACTTAGGCTATTACTTATTATTCCTTATAAGGTAATATTATTTTACTCTAGGAGATATCTTTACTATATATTCTTTATTTTAAACTAGTCTCTTATATACTTAATAAGTATAAGGAGGTCTTATAGTTAACTAGGCTTTAAGAGGTAGTCTATATAGTATTATAAAGCCTTACCTTTAAGTATAACCTTAAAAGCATATCTAGCTTATTTTAGTTAGATATTAAGTATCTTATATTTTCTATAAAATATTTAAAGCTTTAACTTAAGTATATTATAGTTATTAGCACTATATAGTTATTCCTTTAGGTATACCTTTAAAAGGTTAATAATTTACTTTAGAGAGGGTCTTTAGTTATTTAAAGATTCTTTAGGTACCTTTCTTTATATTTATAAAGGCACTAGGATAATTAGTATTTATTAAGGGGGTAGCCTTAAAGGTAGTAGTTTTAGGGGTTATAGTTTCTTCTAACCTTCCTTCTCCTTATATTAAGAAGTAAGAAGTATAGTTTTTTTAGCTATACTAAAGGGCGTATTACTAGCCCTAGGTAGTAAGGTTTAATTTCGCTAATAATTATTATAATTAAGGGTATTTTCTATAGGGTAGTTAGGTTCCTCTTGCTATATAACCTTAGGTTAAGGTATAGGGAAGGGAATTACTTATAAGTGCTTATAAATAGTATTCTTTAGTGTCCTTACTTCTAGAGTAGCTAATCTTTAAAGAGGGAATTAGTCTATTAATCCCTTTAATAGTAATTAGACTAATAGGCATAGTAAAGGGATAGGGTATTAGATTCTAATATCTTTATTATCTAAAAGATTATAAAGAAAGTTTTTATTCTCTAGGTTTTTCTAGAAGTTTATATACTTCTTCCTAGCTTCCTTAATCTCTTTAAGGGTCTAGAATTAGAATTTTTCCTAGGTTACTACCTCTTTAAGGTTATTAGCTATCTTTATACCTTTTCTAATAGTTATATAAACCCTATTATAAAGGAGGTAATCTTAGATAATATTCTAGTAAAGGTTCTTTCCTTCTATAAACTTATACCTTATTTATCTATAGAAGTTATTACTAAATTTAGAGAAAAGTATTCTCCTAAATAGTTCTTACTTTTTATATTATTTAGCCTTAATAAGGATATAGAGCGTAATCTTCTTAGGTATAGTTATCTCTTTATACTTAGAATTTCCTATTTATTAAAGTAAGTCTTTTATAATATATAGGTATAGCTTTAAAGAGATATAAGGGAATTAGGTAGTATAATAAGTAATATAGTCTAGGGTTTTACCTTTATTAAGGTATTCTTTATTATCTTTAATTCTAATACCTTCTATAGTATTATTATATTTATTACTTTTACTTAGGACTTTAAATTAACTAGTAACCCTTAATAGGCTAGCTATATCTAATATCTTAACTAAGTAAGTAATAATATAAGGAAATAACTCTTTTAGTGTAAAGGGGTAGGAGGGTGTAGAAATAAATTATAAAAATTATATTACTAATATAAAGGATTATAAGGTAAGGTAATTAACTTTAAATATATAATAAAATATATAATAAAAAAGGATAAAGGGATAGCTTAGCTACTAGTGTTAAACCTTTCTTTATTATTTTAAAGTCTATATAAATTAAATATTAATACTAAAGTAAGAAGAGAGCTATATTTATACCTCTCTATTAGTATAACTTTCCTTTAAATATAGCCCTCCTATTTTATAGGGTAAGTTATTATTAAGCAAGCTACCTCTTCTAATATAACCTTACTAATCTATAGTATTTAAAGACTACGTGGTTATCTATAAAGGTAACCACTAATTAGTGTTAGTATTACAGGGTATTAAATTTAATATAATAAGATCGTAAGCCTAAAGAATAGTATTATTATTAATTATTTATTCTAGGCTACGTTATGTGTTTATTTTAAAAAGAGAAGTTAGAAACTAGAAGCTATAATACTAAAAGTAAAAGGGGTTACGTATTTATAGCCTTATAATTCCTAGCTAATCACGAGGCTAGGTTATAGGTCACGTGCGGGGCTTGCGCGTAGCCTGAGCTTTTGCCAGGTAATTGCGGCTGCTGCTCGCGCGATTGATATTACCTTTGTTCTAACAATAGCTTTTACTTTATATATATTAAGTACTAGTAATATATTAGCTATAACTAAAGTTATAAAAATAAATAAATACTTATATTATTAAGAAAATATAGATTATTCTATAAGACATTATAAGTATTAATATACTTAAATAGTATATAATATAGTTTTATAAAATATAAGATATACTAGTAATATATTAATATAAGTATAAGTAATATAAGAAAAGGTAAATATACCTTAATATAATCTTTATTATTTTATATATAATGAGTATATTTTATTAAGTTATTTATATAAGTTAGTAATAATATATAGCTTAGTAATAGTAATATTATACTTATAAAGTTAGTATACTTAAATAAAATAGTTTTTCCTTTTTTAAGATATTAAGGTATAATACTATTACTATTAAGAACTGGCCTTATGGCTACTGCATATAAGCGTTTAGAATAAGAATATTATTCTTATAGAATGTTAGGAGCACGGAGGCTAGGGAGTCAGAGACAGAATAGTCACATAATGGAACCCTCGGATAAGCCTTAGGTTACGGATAACTAAGTAGCTATTAGATAGCTATGTATACGTAGTAGGGTATTTAGATAAGGACTACCTATAAGGTATGTAAGAGGTTAGAGTTGAAGACCTTTATATACTTACCTTTAAGTAGTAACTCTCTAGCTATAACTAAGAACCTTAGCCTTTACTTTATTTATATCTCCTTAATCTAGTTATAATAAGTTAAACTCTTAAACCCTTTAGGGTAAATAAACTATTAGCTAGGTTTAAATATAAAGAAGCTATAGAATATTTACTTAAAATATACTTATACTACCTAGTAAGGGAGATATAAACCTATAGCACCTAGGGAGTAACTTATATACCCTAACTTTAGGGCTTAATAATAAAAGAATATAATAGATACTACCTAACCCTAATTAATATAGTAATACTAAATCTAGGAATAATAATAACCTAGATAAGCTAGAGCGCTACTATAAGGTTATATAAGCCTAGCTATAATATACTTATATAAGGTAAGATATTATAAGTATAAAAGTATAGCTTAAAGAAATTAAGGTAAACTTATAATTAGCTAGATTAGGTAAAGAACTTATAATTACTTTTTAAATACTTATACTAATTAATCCCTTATTCCTAGCCTTCTTACCTAACCCTAACTTTATAGTAAGTGTGTACTTATAGAGCTTTATAAAAATATAGTATAAAGTACTAGTATATAAAGGTAATACCTATAAGAATTTATAGGTATACCTAGCGGATTTAAACATATTATTTTAGTTAAATCTAAGAACCTTTTATAATAATAAAACTAAGGTAACGTATACTAGTAGCTACCTAGCTAATAATGCAAAGTAATAATAAATATATTATATAATAGTAAATAGGTTAGTTAATTACTTAGCTTATTCTTAGGATAAATTTATATTCTAGTTAAACTTAGGAGTAATAAATAAGGATATAAGGTGCTTAGAAGCTACTAGGATACTACTAAATCTAAGGTAAAAGAATAATTAATCTTTCTAGTCCTTCTTAAGACTTTAAACTAAAGTAAAAGCTAAATTACCTAACTAAATCCCTATATACTTAAGGATAGTAATTTTCCTAAATAGCCTAAATAATACTATAAGAAAGTATATAGTTAGCTAGGAGTTCCTAATATCTTAGAGTTACCTATAGGGATAAGGTAAAAAGGCTAAAGTTATAATAATATTTATATTAAATAATTATAATAGAAACTATAATAATAAAGAAGGTAAAAGAAAGAGATAATACTCTAGCTTCTTTATAAATAACTTATAGTAAAGCTTATAATAACTAAGTATAGGTTAAAGACTATTTAAGTGCTATAAATATAGTAGTTCTAGATATAGTATAAATAGATGTAAAGTAGTAAATTATTTAATCTATAAAAGTAGTAAGTATATAACTAAGAAGTATAAGGATAGTAGTAATAAGACCTTAGACTTTAATAAGATTCTAATTAGATTAGTATAAGCCTAGGATAATAGTCTTACTATGAAGAAACCTATAGATAAGAGAATAAGAATATAAGTATTTTTATAGTAAGATAACTACTAGTTAGCTATGCTAGCGCTATTTAATATAGGTATAAAGTATTTAATAATCTACCCTAAATTATTATTAAAATAGAATTAGAAAAACATAAAAAAATAAAAATAACACTAGAAAGTATAAGTAAGAATAAAATCCTATATAAAGGAATTTTATATAAGCTAATTAAGGTAAAAGATAGTATAGGCTATATAAAGGTTTACTAGATTAGCTACTATATTACTAATATAGGAGAGGGGATGCTCCTAGGTATAGATTAGACCCTAGAGTATAAACCTATAGTAATAGATTAAAAGTAAAATTTTTAGAGGTTCCTAATAACTAAGAATTATATTACACTTACTATAAGGAAGTAATAACTATATAGGGTAGTAAAATAGTTATCTATTATACTATTACTAGTATTACTAAAAATTAGGGTAATTAAGCCTAGGGAAAAAGAAAGGGAGATTAATAAAGACTTATTAGTAAATAATATAGTAAGTAATAACTAAGGCTATAGTATAGCTATAGTAATAGTAGTAAAATATACTTATTTCCTAAAAAAGAAAAAACTAAGAAGCATAATAGTGCTCTAGGTAGTATACTATAAGGAGATAGTAGTAATTATATAAGAGATAAATAGTAATATAACCTAATAGTAAATCCTAGAAAAGTATATAGAATTTACAAATATGTTTTTAAAAGATCTAGCTAGTAAGCTCCTAGAATTAAGTAGCTATACTTATATAATTAAGTTAGAAAAGGGGAAATAATTACCTTAGGGACTTACATATAACCTAGCTAAAAAAGAGCTAGAAGTGCTTAGGGAGTACCTAGTAAGTGCGTAGGAAAAAGGGTAGATTAGAAAATTAACTAGTTAAGCTAAAGCCCTAATTTTATTTATTCTAAAAAAATTAGGGAAATTAAGGCTTTATATAAATTATAAGGGCCTTAATAGGATTATAGTTAAAAATAAGGCCTCTTTACTATTAATCTCCGAAATCCTTAACTAATTAGTAAGCATAAAGGTTTTTATATTACTAGATCTTTAAGAAGTGTACTACTAGCTATGTATTTATAAGGGTAATAAGTAAAAGATAGCTTTCTAATACTACTATAGCTACTTTAAATATCTTATAATACTATTTGGATTAGTAAATGCACTAGCTACTTTTTAGGAATATATTAATAATGCCCTTAAGGGACTTATAGATAAATTTTACATTATTTACCTTAATAATATCCTAATATATAGTAGTAACCCTATAAGATATATAGAGTATATTAAAAGTATACTAGAGTGACTTTAAGACATAGACCTTTATATTAACCTTAAAAAGTGCTAATTTTCTATTAGGTAAGTAAAATTCCTAGGTTTTATTATATTTAAAAAGGGTATTAAGATAAAACTATTATAGGTTAAAGCTATTATAACCTAGCTAATACCCTATAGTGTGTTTAATATTTAATTATTCCTTAGGTTTATAGGTTTTTACTAATACTTTATAAAATAGTATAATAAGGTAGTAGTCTTACTAATAGACTATTTAAAAGGTATTTAGCTAGTAAAGTTTAAGCTAAAACCTAGTAAACTAGTAGTATTTAAAGAACTTTAAAAGAAGTTTTAAGAGGTACTAATTTTAGTATATTTTAACTTACTTTACTTACTAAGAGTAAAGATAAACATATCTAGTTATATAATTAAAGCTATACTTATAATATTAGTACTAGGTAGCTAGCACTTAGTAGCGTATTTTTTAAGGAAGTTAACTAATATTAAACTTTACTACTTAATACCTAATGCTAAGTTATTAGTAATCTAAGAGGTATTTTAAGCCTAGAGACACTACCTTATATATTTTTCTTATTAGATTATAGTTATTATAAACTATCTAAATTATAAGTACTTAGCTATAAAGCTAAAGCTAACTAGTAGGTAAGTAATAGTATTAGATAAGCTTTATTTATTTAATTTTAGGATTAAATATTATATAAGTAAGTTAAACCCTGTAAATACCTTATTAAGAAAAGTAGATTATATTAGTAAGAAGTATAAGGTAAAGGCATTAACCTTATAGCTACCTAACTTCTTATCTAAATTTAATAATACTAAGTAATAGGAATACTATATAAATAATAGTACTATTATAAGTTCTAGTATTATATTACTTAGTATAGCTAATATTTTATTATAAAAATACTATAATAGCCTTACTAGCCTCTAGGGTTTTAAGAAGTTATAACTTAATTATATTATTAAGGAACCTAATAGTATAGTAAAGCCTAGTAGTAGTATATAAACTAGGTTTATTAATTCTAAGTAATAAGGTTATGCCTTATTTATATTTTTTAATATTTCTATAAGTCTAGTAAGCCTATAAGTTAGGAGTCTAGCTAGGTTAGTAACTAGTAAGTAGCATAAGTGCCCCTTTAAAACATTACTTATTTATAATTTATCTATAAGTCTATAAGTATACTATAAGCTAGCTACTTATAGTAGTATTATAGTAAGAATATAAGTAGTCTAGTAAATCTCTTCTAAGTTTATATATAATACTTATTTTATACACATAAAATTAGAGGCTTTAATTTAGGTTATGTTATTTTAAGTATAGTAAGGTAATAACTTTACTATAGGTTATAGGAAGCTGCTTAAAAGTAGTAACCTAGAAGCATTATAAATATAATCTATTAGGCCCTTTAAGCTATTAATATTTAAGAATTAAGTTTTTATTCTAGCTAGTATAAGAAAGGAAATTTTACTACTTACTTATAATAACCTAGTAGTAAGCTACTAGGGAGTTAGTAAGACTCTTTATTATATTATAAACTAGTATTACTAGCTATTAATAAAGAAAGACACTAAGTTATATATATAAACTTATATAAGCTATTAGACTTTAAAGCTAAGGCACTATAAACCTTATAGTAAGCTAGTAATACTACTAGTGCCTAATTAGCCTTTTTAAGAATTTTTAATGGATTTTATTATAAGGCTACTACTTATAAGAGATGTAAATTAGACTTATAATATAATCTTAGTTATTATAAACTATTTTATAAAATATAGTATTTATATCCTTATTTTAATATAACTAACTAGTAATAGGTTAGTTACTATATTTCTAGAATATGTTTTTAGGGACTATAGTGCCCTAGAAAGTATTATTATAAACTATAGTTTAATATTTACTAGTAGGTTTTAAATAACCTTTTACTACCTTATTACTACTAAGTAGTAACTAAGTACTATATTTTACTTATAAATAAATAAGTAAATAAAATATTTAAACTAAGTTTTAAAGCATTATTTAAAAGCTTTTACTTACTTTAATTAGACTAACTAGGTAAATAACTTATTAATAGTATAGTTTATATATAATATAAGCGTTTACTTAACTTATAGCTATACCCTAGTAAAGGCGCTATAAGGTTATAACCCTAGAGGCCTATAGTAAGTAGTTATAAATATTCTAGTAGTAAATAACTAGGTAAAGACTTAAGTAATTACACTAAGAGATAAATATATAGTAATTAAGTAGTTTCTAAGTAACTTATAAACCTAGTATATAAAGTATTATAATAAGAAGCAAACTTTAATAAAGTTTAAAGTAAGTAACTATATTTTATTATTTATAAAGAATATTAACCTATAGTAACCTAGTAGGAAGCTAAGTATAAAGTACCTAGGCCCTTATAAGGTTAAAAAGGTAATTAGAACTTATAAATTAGTATATTAATTAAAGCTATTACCTAGTATATAACTATATAATGTTTTTAATATTACTAACCTTAAACTATTTATAAGGGACCTAACTAGCGTAAAAGATATATCCTTACTATAAGATAATATTATAAATAATAAATAGGAGTTTAAGGTTAAAAGAATTATCTTATATTATTATAATAGGAGATATTAGAAATACCTAGTTAAATAAAAGGGCTATAATACTTTAGAGAATTTATAGGTTAAAAGAAGAGATTTTATTATAATAGATATTATTAATAATTATAAGTAATAACTAAGTAGCTAGTTTATAGACATCAAGGTATATTTAGTAAAGATTAAATAGTAATAGTAATATATAAAAAAAAACTAGATAATTTCTTAGATAATTTACCTTATAGCTACCTAGCACTATTTACCCTATATTTATATTAGGCCCTAGCCCCTAGTATTATTATTTTTATTCCTAGGCACTAGGTTAGTAGTAAGGCCCTAGGTAAAGAATTTATCCTTATTATTAAAGAAATCCCCTCCTTATATATATATATATAAAGCTTACCTAGAAGGTTTAATAGCCTAATATAAGTAGGAAGTATAAGTATATATATAATAAGCTATTAGTAAGTTAGTAAGGCTATAAGTAAGAATATTAAGAAACTTACTAAGGGAAGGTTTTATATAATAAATTTTAAGCTATTAAAGATATTAATCTAGACTTCTAGATTAATAGTATTACTTAGTAGTAATATAGTAATTCTCTTATTAGTATTAGCCTTTTATATAATCTCTATAGTTAGCCTTACTTATTTAGCCTAGCTATACTTATTAGTATTCTTTATAAATAAGAGTATATTATAAAGTTTATATTTTATATATATTAAGCGCTAGTAGTATATTAGTAGTAACCTAAGTTATAAAGATAAATATATATATATATTATTAAGAAAGTAAGGATTATTATTAGAAATAATATAACTATTAATATACTTAAAAAGCACTTAGTATGATTTTATAAAGTAAGTAAAATACTAGTAGTATATTAGTATAAGTATAAGTAGTAAAGAAAGGGAAGATATATTCCTAAATAATCTTTATTATTTTATATATAATAAGTATATTTTATTAAGTTACTTATATAAGTTAGTAATAATATATAGTAAGGTAATAGTAAAGTTATACTTAAGGAGTTAGTATACTTAGTTAAAGTAAATTTACCTTTAGTAATATACTATAAAATAATACTATTACTATCTTTAAAAGTAATAGCCTATATTACTACTTATTATATATAGTATATATAAGGAATTTTTATACTACTAGTATTACTAGCTATAAGTTAGTAAGGTATACACTAGAGGTTAAAGATACTATACTTATATTAAAATTTTTAAAGCTATTTACTTCTTAGGAGATTTTTAAGA
This sequence comes from Epichloe typhina subsp. poae, assembly GCA_030389615.1. NCBI lineage: Eukaryota > Fungi > Ascomycota > Sordariomycetes > Hypocreales > Clavicipitaceae > Epichloe > Epichloe typhina. Next base: position 3,208,040 of record CP098316.1, on the reverse strand, counting down.
AAATATCTAAGGGGTTTTCTTAGCTATTAGAGAATCTAATAAAATAGAAGTACTATAGCGCTTAAATATAATTTACTATTAGTAAGTTAGTAGTAATATACTATAGGAATATAAGTATAGAAAGTAAAGTAACTAATATTCTAGTGTTTAAAAGGAATTAAGTATTTAAGTAAAATTAAATATAAATAATAAAATAATACTATAGGATATTAGTAATTACTATAATAGTAGCTATAAAGCTACTAGGTTATAGGTAAAGGTAACTTATAATATTAAAGGAGAATATAAAGGAAAAGAATATATAGAAGTAAGGAAAAGTAAGCCTCTTTTATATTAGCCTTAGACCCCTAAGTAATCTATATGCTATATATAGCTAATCTAGAAATTATAATATTTATAGTTTTAGCTACTACTAGTAAATACACACGCTAGCTATAAACTCCTAGTAAGAATAATATAATATCCCTAATATTAAATAAAAGCTTATTTATTTTAAATAGCATATAGCACCCTATCTATTTAACCTAATTATAAAATCTAATATAAGTAGTTTACTTACTTAGTATTAATAACTTATTAGGTAATAATATATATATTAGAAGTAATAAAGTAATAAGTATATAGCTATTTAGAGCTAGAGAGTAAAGGAGGGATTACCTAGAACCCTATAACTTTTATTTTATTATCCTAAGTAAATATAATAGCTATATACTTATAAAATAACTAGTAATATTAAACGCTATTATAGGCTATATATAGCATACTTATATTAGCTAAGTAGCTTCTTTTTTAATTAAGGATAATTATATATTAGGGGGTAGTATATTAGGAGCATAGAGGCTAGGGAGTTAGAGATAGAATAGTTTATAATAAAACCCTTAGATAAGCCTTAGGTTATGCAAATAACTAAGTAGCTATTAGATAGCTATATATATATAGTAAGGTATTTAAATAAGGACTACCTATAAGGTATGTAAGAGGTTAGAGTTTAAGACCTTTATACACCTACCTCTAAGTAGTAGCTCTCTAGCTATAACTAAGAACCTTAGCCTTTACTCTGTTTATATCTCCCTGATTTAGTCGTGACATAGAAGAAGAAAGGAATTATACTAGTAGTTACATAGTATCTAGATATATAGTCCCTTATATATAGTCTATATATAGTCTATATAAAGCCCTAACCTAGCTATATAAAGTATATATACTTTCTAAAGCTAGACTTAACCTAAGCTTATAGCTTAAGTCTATAATATACCCCTTTACTTATCCCTCTCTTTCTTCTCCTACTAAAAAATAAGTATATATTAACTATAAACCCCTATTATATAGCCCTTTATAAAAAATGCCTTAGAGTAATATAAGTAGCCTAGTAGGGCTAGTAGGTTACCTAGTAAGGTTATATCTTTACTATATAAATCTAAAAATTTATAGTATAAGACTACCTTACTTTACCCTAGCTTTACCCTTAAAAATATTAGCTATCCCTTTTATAGCCCCTTATTACTAGCTATATCCTTATCTTATCTAGCCTTTTACCTTTACCTTAATCTTATATCCTATTTATAACTTACTAAACTTAAACTTTACTTTAAATAACCTCTTTATTACTAACTACCTAACCCCTTATTATATAATATATTACCCTTACTTACCCTTAGCTATTATTTATAAATATAAAAACCTATACTATAATTAAAGCTTAACTAATTTATCCTAAAATATAAGTATTTTATCCCTCTTTCTCTAATTTTACTTCCTTTCTTCTCTATATTATTATAATACCTTCTTTTTATACCCTTCTTACCTCTATTTATTAATCCTTTTATAACCTTAAAGCCCTCTTTTTATATTCTTTTTACTCTTTATTATAGCTAGTACTACTACTAATATACCTTCCTTCTCTCTTTCTTCTTCTCTTACCCCTCTAAGAGTACTTACCTAGGTAAGTATATTCTAGAGGGTAACTTAGATAATAAAGCTCTCTCTAATAGTAAAGAGTATAATTTCCCTTATAGCCCTTATATAAATAACCTTTATAATAAAGGGAAGTATATTTATATCCTAAGGCTAAACTAGGCCTATGCCTTATACTATACTAGTTATTATATATATATTTAGGAGAAGTACCTATATAGCACTAACCTAAAACTTTATTATATATTTAAATATCTTAAGACCCTTTTAGCTATAAGTAAAGCTATTAAGACTTTAGCTATACTATAGTTTACTAATAGTAAGGGATAATATACTATCCTTATAAAAATTTTTATTTATTATTATAAGTGTTTTAATAGTATATTAGCTATAGCTTAAATTAACCTAGCTAAAGCCTAACCCCTAGCTTCCTCCCTTATAAGTATAGCCTATGCCTAAGGCGCCTCTAAGGTATAGTAACTTATACTTACCTAGATAATACTTACTTACTATAGCTATAATAACCTAGCTACTAAATTTTTCTATAGTATAAGGACTATAAATAATAACCTAGCCTAGTCTATCTTTACCTAGGAGGCTAGTAATACCTAGGTGTAATAAATAGCTAAAACTATTATAAAGCTAGCCTATACTATTACTAAGGCATGCTAACCCTATAAGGAGTCTAATAACGCCCCTCCCCTATCTTAATTACTTTTTACTATAGTAGAAATCTAGTGCCTAAGTATATGCATACTAAAGGGGACTTAGAAGGCTTGAGAGATAAGCCTGGCTCCGAAGCTAGGCCCCCCTAGAGCTCCCCAGACTCCCCGAGCTAGAAAGAAGCGAAAACAACCCTAACCTAGCTACCACACATGACAATAAGGCTAGCGTACTAGCATAAAGATTCTTCCCTAAACGAATAGCAAACCTCTTATATATACTAGACCTCTCCTTCCTAAAGCTAGAAAATACATTACTACTAGATAAAGAATAATTTAGATAAGAAAAGATTAATAATATCCTAGTAAATATAGCTAGCTAAAAAGCACTAGGAGATAATAAACTCCTAGTAGGCCTTATTAAAGCCTATAATAGCCTAGCTAAAGATACTATTACCTAGCTTCTAAATATAGTCCTAGAAGTAAGTTATTTCCTAGCTTACTTCTAAACTATAAAAGTAGTAGTAATTAGAAAACCTAGTAAAATTACTAAGAAAATAAGAAAAGCTAATATATAAAAGCTAATCTTATTACTTAATATAGTAAGAAAGATAATAGAAGTAGTAATAGTAAAGTAACTTATAGCCTTTACTAAGGTAAAAGGACTACTCCTTAAACTCTAGATAAGTAATAGAATAAATAAATTAATAAAGATTATAATAAAAGTCCTTATAAAATATATTAAAAAGGCCTAGGGAAGGGATAGTATTACCTTACTAGTATAAATAAATATATTCTTAGTGTTTAATAAAGTTAGCTACTTATACCTAATATACTTACTTATAAAGATAGGAGTTTTATAATAGCTAATAATAGTAATATAAAGCTTTTTATAGATAAAATAAGCTAGCTTAGCTTTAATAAGAAACTCTCTAAACTATTTATAATTAAGGCTAGTACTTTATAAGATTTGCCTCTCTCTCTAATCCTTTTCTTACTTTACTTAGTAAAGCTTTATATTTACCTTTAGGCTATTTTAGGTATAGTAATTATAGGATTTATAGATAATATAAATATAGTAGCCTTTAGTAAGAATATAATATAGACTTAGAGAAAACTTAAAGCTATATAGAAAATTTATAAGAAATAGGTAAAGTAAGTAAGAGTTAAGTTTAATTTAGCTAAAACTAAACTTATATACTTTAGTAAGTCTTATAAATCTCCCTAGACTAAAGTCTAACTTAAAGTAAAGAAAATAATACCTATAGAATTATATAAGTTCCTAGAAGTATAGGTTAATAAAAAACTTAATTAAAGTACTTATAGAAATATTCTTAAAGGTAAATTAGCCTAGTAATAGCTTATACTCTTTAAGCTAGTAATATTAGCCTAGGGATATAGCTTTAGAAATACTAGACTCCTATATATATAAGTAATCTAGCTTATTCTTACCTATAGAGTAAGTACTTACTATACCCTTACTAAGAAAAAAGAAAAACTAAGAGAAATAGTAAAAAGCTTTATAGCTAATTAATTAGCTTATCTCTAAATTATCACTAAGGTATTTAAGGCTATACTTATTATATAATTAGAGATTAAGACCTATATTCCCCCTTAACCTATACCTAAATAAGATAAAGTAAAAGTTTAAGAATAAAATTATTAATAGTAGGATAGTAAGAATAATTTAAGCTATAGCTAACTTAGTAGTAATAGTACTATATTATAGAAGAAAACCCTTACTTATTAATAATAAGCTAGATATAAACTTATATGAGGAATAAAAAAATACTTAAAGGACTAGTATAATAAAGAGAGGCTAGCCTAGAGTAAATATATTAAAGAACTAACTAAGGATTACTTACCTTCCTATAACCTAAAAATATGTCTCTTTAATAATTATCTAACTATATATAAGGAAAATAAGCCTAAATAAGTTCTTATTCTAAAGAAAGGTTCCTAGGGTAGTTTTACCCCTATATAGCTATAGTAAAGCTATAGAAGACGAATACTATATACTAGTTAATTATAGTAATTATAACTATAGATAGCCCTAATAGTATTAGCCTACTAATATATAGGAAGTAAGGCTAGCCCTAAATAAACCTTAAAGAGTAAAGCACTTAGCTAAATAGTTCCTAGGTATAAGATAACTTTAATATTACTTAATAGCATAGGAACTAGCTATAAAATAGCTTAGAATACCCCTAAACCTAGGTTAACTCTATAGTTAGATAGAAAACCTCCTAATTATAAGTCTAGTATAAGGGATAGAATAAATAATATAAGTATAAAGATAAGCTAGAAGTAAACCTAATTTTATAATTTTATAATTATAATAAAGAATATCTATATTTAGAATAGTTATTAGATTAATTTTAACTATAAACTCTAGGTATTATAAGTCTTACTAGCTTACTATTACCCTTACTTTAAACTAAAATTAAGCTACTATATTAATCCTTCTCTAGGATAGAAATAGTATTCTTTACTACCTTATTATAAAACTTTATAAGAATAGTAATAAGTAAAAAATAGTTTATCTTTACTATATATATATTAAGGTATATAAGCTAAAAAATAAGCTTAGTATATTATTCCTTAGAGAAACTAGCCTAGTTTAAGCTTATTACTAAGGCATGTTATTTTTTCTTTACTTAATTACTAGTATAAAGTTTTTTAACTTAGTCCTAGAAGCTATCTAGGACTTATTAAGAAGGAAGTTAAAGCTAAAATAAAACTACTACTAACTTACTAAGCTAGAGTAAACTTATATTACCTTTATTAGCTATAAAAGCCTAAGTCTTAACTAGCTAGTAGTACTTATTTTACTAACTAGATAAATTTAGCTAAAAACTAGGTAAATTAAACATAGACCTAGGTTAGAATAAAGGTAATTATTACCTAATAGTATTAATAATTTTAAACCTAATAGTTAAAATATATATTAGTAGCTACCCTTACTTAGTAAGTTAGCCCTATTACTAAGCTAGAATAGAACTAACTTACTAATAATAATATAGTACTAATACCTAGAATCCTATATAAAATAGGACTTATAAGAAATATATTAGACTTCTCTTAGTTTACTAAGCTAGAGAGTAAATTAGTAGTAAAGTAAGCCTAGAATAAAGGTAAATATTACTTATAAAAAGACTTTTCTAAGTAACCTAAGTATATTACTTTTAGGTTATAGACTTCTTGTGAGAACAAAGGGATAGCTAGGCAAGAGGTATAGGGGCACTTATATATTAACTAAAGCTTGCTAAGTCTAAGTGTGTTATACGTGCAAGTTACTAGCTTATAGCTAGTGGCTTGCTAGTATTATATAAACCTAGCCCTAGGGCGTGGTATACTTACTTAGTAGTATACTAGTATATAAGTATTATAAGTAAGGCCTTATAATTACCCCCTTATTTTTAGCTAGGCTTCTAAATAGCTCTTACTAGCTAGTATATAGCTATTTACTAAGTAGTAGCTATATTAAAATAATAATAAATAATAGCTAGTGCTTAAGTATAAATTTACCTATAACTCTCTTTTATATTATACTTTTTTCCTTTCTATAACTATAGTAATCTTTTCTTAGATTATATTATATTATTAGTTACTATTACTTTACCTTTATTATTTACTATATTATTACTATAGATTTTAATAAGAAAAGTATTATTATTATTCCTAATATTTATTTAAAGGAGTATTCTTATATATATTATTTATATACTAGTTATATAAAGTTTAAGAAAAATCCCTAGCTAAGCCTAAAGTCCCTTAGATTAACTATTAATTCCCTAGCTTTATAAGTATTACTATAAAGAGAAAATATTTAAAGTATTATATCTAATATATAAAACATAGTAATACTTATAAAATAGTAAGTATATTATTCTCTTTAGGTTTTTAGTACCTAATTACTTATATTTCTATAAGTAATACTTACTATAAGGGGGATTTCCTAGATCTTTTAGCTATTCTTAACTAGATATAGGAGTTAATAAATACCCTAAGTAATTAGGTTACTAATAACCCTAAAGACTATATATTTTTAGAGATAACTTACTATTATTTTAGTAAGAATTATTTAAACCTTATTTTAGGGTTTAACTATACTAATACTATATACTATATTTTCTTTAGTTTAACTAGCATTACTAAGGTCTATTAGGTATATTTCCTTATATATTCTCTAGGTCTTTACTTACTTCTTAGGTAAGCTATATTAGCCTTATATAACTAGTATATTATTTTATACTAGTAACTTTTAGTTACTATATTTCCTAGCCTTATCCCTAGGATAGTAAGTTAGTACTCTTTCTTTACTACTTATTTACTAACTTTTTCTAGCTAAACTACCTTATATATTATAATACTTAGAAGGTAAAAATAATATTATATTTATATTATTATAATCTAGGATTTATACCCTAGGGGTAGTAAAGCATTACTTTTTCTAGGTAATATAGCTAGTAGTCTAGGAGAATAAAAGTAAGACTACTAAATACCTTTTTATAATAGTATTATTTTAATATATAAGGGGTAATTATAAAAGGGTTTCCCTTAAAACTTCTCTCCTTATAGGGATATTTTCTTTTATTATTTAGTAAATAGTCTAATAGGTTTTTAATTAGAGTATAATAATAACTAGTAAGGCTAGGCCTTTTTATAATTACCTTATCCCTTATTATATATAATTTACTTATATTTTACTATACTTTCTCCTAGTTTTAATTTAATAAAAAGCCTAAATTATATACTAAGTGCTTTCTATATCTTTTACTACTACTTATTAATTTTATTTACTTAGCTAACCCTTTTACTTTACTAGGTATTAATTATCTTTATAAGTTTTCCTATAATTCTTAACTTCTTTAACTTTAAATTTATTATCTTTATCTTTAAGATTTAATATTAGTATTTCTTTATTTATAGTATTTTCCTAGTAATTCTATAGCTTTAGTAAGCTAATATAAAATATATTATATAGTTAACTATACTTATTAGGTAGTACTAGTTAGTATGCTTATTTACTTACTATATTAAGTATATAAAATAGCCTAATAAATCTAGGGATTAGCTTTTATTTTATATTCTTAAGTCTAATATTCTTTACTAATAGTAGTATAAAGTCTTCCTTTTTTAAGGTTAGTAATTAGTATTATTAGTTATAATACTTTACTTATACTTTAGTAGCTTTTACCTAGTTATATACTAGTTTCTCCCTAATCTTATATAGCTTTTAAATATATATATAAGCTTCTAGGACCTCCCTTTCCTTACTCTTACCCTTAAGAGCTAGGTAAAACTTAGGTAAATAGCCTATAAAAGTATAGTTTAAGGAGTAACTTATTATTTTATTAATAGTATTATTATATATAAATTAGGCTATTAGGAGTAATTTTAGCTATAGGTACTAGTTTTCTTTAATAAAATACTATAGATAATATTCTAATACTTAGTTTATTCTTTTTATTTACCTATTAGTTTAGGGGTAAAAAACTATTAAGAGCCTTTACTTTATATATAATAAGTAATATATATTTAACTAGAATTAGCTTATAAATACTAAGCCTTTATTAGATATAATACCCTCTAGTACCCTAAATTAAAGCTTAATTTCCTTATAAAATAACTTTACTAATTTAGCTATATTAATTATAGTCTTTATAAGGAGGAAGATAAAGTACTTAGTAAATTAGTCTATAATTACTAGGATTATATTAGTTTCTTACTTACCTAGCTATACTAGTAGTAATCCTATAATAAAGTCTATTAAGATTTTTACTTATAGTTACTTTAGTATTAGTAGTAATTTAAGGGTTTTATATAGGTAATGCCTCCTAGCTACTATATACTAGTATACTTTATAGCTAGATATATAGTCTAAAATAGCTTTACTTATTACTAGCTACTAATAGTAATATTTTAATAGCTTAAGAGTATATTTAGTCCTAAAGTAACTTACTAGTAAATTATTATAGTATAGCTATAAAAGCTTCTATTATAAGATAGGCTCCTATAGAATAATTACCTAGGCTTTATATATTAGAAGACCCCTTATATTATATAACTATAAACTAGCTTTTTCTCTTCTTTTTACTTAAGAGTTAACCTTACCTTTATGCTTTTATAAATCTAAATCTTAGTTTTATACCTTTTATAGTAATTATACTAATAGTTTATTTACTATAGATTAGTAAGGGTTTAGTAATATAATAGCCCCTTAAACTACTTCTACTATACTAATATCTTAGATATATATTACTTTCTCCTTAAAATTACCTTTATTTAGCTAACTTATTACTAGATTTATAGTAGCTAACTAGCCTTTTACCTAGGCTACTAAGGTAGTAGTAGGTTTTAAGACTAGTACTATACTATAACTTCTTTAATATATTAGTACTTCTTTCTTTACTATATAAGGAGCTTCTTTACTATATAAGTAGCTATTATTTTCCTTTAAAGCTTTAGTAAAAGTGCCTTATTTAATATAGGTTTACTCTTATAATTAGACTTTCTTAATAATATATCTATAGGGTTATTTTTCCCTAGTCTATACTTAATTATAAAATAGAATAAGTAAAGGAATATATATTATTATACCTATCTTCTATTTAGCTTTTACTACCTTATAAAGGTCTATAGGTTATAGTAGTCTAATAAAACCTCTATAGGTATCTCTATGCCTTTAATATAGTATTACTAGTGTTTAAATAACTTTACTATAGTAATTAACTCTTAGTTAGCTATACTATAGTTATATTTAGTGTTTATAAACTTCCTTAACTAAAAGGCTACTAGATACTAATAGCCCTTATTATCCTACTAAGATAGGATTTTTACTATTATAAAAATTAAGGTATTTATCTTAATATATTGATTTTTAATTTTTTTGGGGTCATTGGCTGTGGCCAATGCATCTAATTTTAAGGAACAAAAAATTACTAGCAATACCTAGCTAGTGTAATAATTAACAACTAAATTTAATAATCACTGTAGTATTAGGTAAAATATAAATAAGTAAACAAGCTTTAAGCTATAAATTTAGGGGCTAAAGGTTAATATAAAGTTTATAATAAACTTTATAGCTGTAATTACGTAAGATATAGTTATAATTCGCAACTGTAGTTAAACTTAAATCTATTTAAGTTTTACTTATAGTATAAATTAACATGATTTCCCCTTCCTCTATAACTATGTTTATTCTATCTCTTTATATATATCTCTTCTATCTTATAACTTATCCTTTAAAGCTCTAAGGCAAACTTAAACCCTAAAAAAACATAACTTATCCTTAATTACAGCTAATCCAATTTGTAACAGACGCACTGCATCCAAATTAATAGGTATATTAAGGGTTACTAATTAACTAATTAATAACTAACTAATTAATTAATAGTATAGCTAAGGGTAACTAAAAGCCAGGGGCTATAACCACTAGGCTATAGAACCTAATAGCTATCTAAAAATCTAAGGAAATTCTAAAAAAGGAAATTTAAAAGATAGAAGAAAATATTAAGGAATTTAGGAAAAGTAAGAAGAAGAAGGGAAATAAAAAGCTAGAGAAAAAGGCTAGATATTTGGAAAAGGTGTTAAAAAATAGAGATCTATAATGATTTAAGCAGTTTTACCTCGTGCCTGGGAGGGTTTATCTTAATATATACTACTTAACTTAGGTTATAATATTAAAGTAAAGGCACTTACTAAAAGGTATCTTTTAGCTAGTTAAACACTAATCACTTCTTTTCTTTAAATATAAACCTCCTAGTCTAGATACTATTTTAACTACCCTTTATTAATATATAAAGAGGTGCTATAATTATAAAGTATTTATAGATAAACTATTAGTAAAAGTTATAGAATTTAAGAAATAACTATATATTCTTAAAACTTATAGGCTTTTTCTATTCTCTAATTATATTAACTTAGTAAATATTTATTAATATCCTATTAATAAAGAGAATAAATCCTAGGAATTTTACTAATTTCTTATAGAAAGAGTACTTAGAAGGTTTTATATATAACTTTACTAACCTTATATATTCTAGAACTTACTTTATATATATAGTATACTTATTCTTTATCTTAGAGAAGATTAAGATATTATCTAGATATACTATATAAATAATATTAACTAGCCTATAAAGCGCCTTATAGATATAGCTTTAAAAGGTAACTAGGGTATTAGTTAACCTAAAAGGTATTATAAGGTACTTATAGTGCTTATAATATATATAAAAAGCTATCTTTTACTTATTACTCTCTTTAATATAAATTCTATAGTATATATTCTTAATATTAATCTTTAAGAAAAAATAAGCCCCTTAGTATTAGTTAAGAATCTCTAAAATTAAGGGAAAAGTATAGTAATTTTTTTATATTACCTTATTAAGTCCCTAATAGTCTATATATAGTTAGAGTATTCTATCCTTCTTTAGTATAAATAGGATAAGTATACTTATAGGGTCTTTAAGGGTCTTATCTAGCTTTTCCTTAGGTTATTATTAATATATTCCTAGAGCTCTTTAAGTTTACTTTAGGAAAGAAAGTAAATTAGTTTATATAAGGGTATTACTCCTAGTATAAGATTAATTATATAGTTAGTTAACTTCTTTAATAGGAGACTTCTTACCTTATTTAATATAAATATATCCTTAAACTTATATAGTTTCTTAGGGATATTTTTAATAGTTTTATATACTTTTACTTTATCTTTATTTTTAAGAAGAATAAACTTATCTTTTATTATACTTATAATAGTATATATAATTATCTTATTATATATTATCTTTATAAACTTATAGGGAGTTAATAGTAAAAAAGCTACCTTTCTTTTCTTAAACTACTATTTTTATAAGTATAAGTAAAGGTATATATATTCTTCTATAAGTATATATATTCTAATTAATATAAGGCTTCCCTTTACTCTTAGGTCCTTATTAATAGCTATATATAGTAGTTTAAGGTCCTTCTTTTTACCCCTTAAGTCTTAGATTATAATAAGTACCTTATAAATACTATATTAGGGAACTATAAAAGCCCTTACTACCTTTAGAATAGGCGCTATAGCCTTAGCCTAATTAAGCTTATAGGTCTATATAAACTAGGCGCTAATAATATTAATCTTAGCATAACTATTAAGATTTACTACTATTTTAATATCTTTTTACCTATAAATAGTAACTAGTATGTAAAATTAATATCCTACTAGTACCCTAATATCTAAGGCAAAGGTAAGGGCATTTACTTTTACCTTTAAGAGTTTCCTTAACCTTCTTACTAGTCTTTTCTTAGCTTATTATAATTATAAATAAGGTACTTTACACTACTATAATTAAAGTAATGCTTTCTTCCTTATAGTTTATTATTATTTAAATAGGTAGCTAGGGACTTTTCTTTATCCTTATCCTTATTCTTTTAGTCCTTATTTAGCTAATAGCCTTATAAAGAGTTATATCTTTAATATTAGGGGCTTTATATAAGCCCTTCTTTTTAAATTATTTAGCTTTTACTTATTCTTTAATATTACCTCCTAAAATCATTAGGTAAGTTATATAACCTCTTCTTATATTAGCCTAGTAATATCTATATATAAGTTAATATAGTTTTATAAGTTAGAAACTAATTTTATAAAGAATATAAAAGTATAGGTTTTTTCTAGAGCTTATTTAAGGTATTTCTCTAGTAAATCTAAGTAAATACTAAATTTAATAAGGCTTTAGCCCTCCTTTTACTTTATATTCTCTAGCTAAGTAGCTATCTATATATTATAGCTTATAAAGTCCTTAAGTAATATAAGGGTTTAGTCCTAGAACTTATTCTAGTTATCCTTAGGGTAATCCTAGCTATTAGCTAGTTATTCTTTAATATATTACTCCTATCTTACCTAATAGTTTATATATATATAGTTAAGTATAAAGACAATCTTTTAGTTATTTTAATAATACTTTTCTTTACTCTCTTAAAGGTATAGTTAAGGTTATTAAGCTATATTTTATACTTCTATAGGTTTATAAGGTATTAGAGTTTTATAATATTTTAGACCTTAACTTCTTAGCTACTAAAGCTTAAGAAGGTACTAGCTTTTTAGCCCCTTTTTACTAGTCCTTCTCCCTTATAAAGTTATATTAAGTTAGTAAGTTCTTATTCTTACTTCTATAGTTTCTTAAGTTACTTAAGCTAGGTAATTTACTTTCTAATTACTACCTTTTCTTTTTTTATAGTAAAAAATATAGTATTAGATAAGGTTATAAAATATAGTATATCTTTAGTTATAGTATTACTATTATTTAGTAAATCCTAAGTAATATATAGTATTACTTTAGTAAATTAGGTTATTCTTTCCCTTATATTACTCTTAGGTAATTAGTAAGAGAAGCTTTAGAATTATAAAAATAAAAAGATAGCTAGGTAAGAGATATAAGGGTACTTATATATTAACTAAAGCTTACTAGGTCTAAGTGTGTTATATATATAAGTTACTAGCTTATAGCTAGTAGCTTGCTAGTGTTATATAAACCTAGCCCTAGGGCGCGCTATGCCTGCCTAGTGGTGCGCTGGCGCACGGATGTTGTGAGTGGGGCCTCACACTTCTAAGGGAAGTCCTTATACTTAGTAAATTCCTAGGTAAATTAAAGCTAGATAAGTAGTTTGTCAGGGAAAAACAACCACCCCAAAACAACGGAAAAGAGGGACTTAACGATAAAAATAATAATGACGAAAATAACGATATTGACGATAATGACAATATTGACGATATTAGCAATATCAGCGACCGAACCTAGATATCGGGATCTAGGTCTGCGATATTTGCGATCCATCGCGAGGATCTAAGCTGCAAAATAGACCTAGCTTAGAAGCTAGATAATCCCGAATAATCTCATAATCTTAGCCGAAGCAAAACACAGGTATAATCTTAATTTGAACAATCTAAGCCAAAGGCATCAAAGGGAGAGTTAATTTTCTATAAAAAAGGAGGGAATCTAGGGCTTTTATCTAGCTAGGGGGTCAGGGGCTAGGCCGGATCCGATGTGGTTAAATTGATCCGACAATCCGATAGATCCGAGGTCTAAGGGGCTAGAGGTCTTGTGAGAAAAGAGGTCTCGAGGGGTCATATTCCTAGCCACACAGTAGTAAAACTAGGAAACTTATAATATCTAGTGCTATTATACTAGATTTACTTCTAATCTATAATAAATATTAGTAAAATAAACTAATACTAGCATAGGGTAGCCCTAAATAGTTAGAAAGAAAGGAAGAACCTATAGGAAGTTTAATATAAAGAGAGAAAAAAGACTAGGCCCCTAAGGGAAGGGGAAAGCTCTTTTTATACCTATAAAAAGGGGGGAGGACTTAGATAACTTACTTAAAAATAAAGTATAGTATAATTAATAGATCTAATATATATAGGTAGCTTTAGAATAGGACTACTATAGAACTAGGTTAAAGTAGCGCTTCCCTTATCCTAACTAAATAAAACTAGGTGCTTAGCCTTTATTAGACTTTTAAGGTAAAAATAGGCTAGAGATAGCTAAAAAGTAAGGCTATAGAAGAGTTAGTAAAAAAGTAAATAAGAAGTAAATTAATATTATAAATCTAGATTTACTTTACCTTAACCTAAAGCTAAATAACTTAAAATAGGCTTATTATTACGCTAAAATAAGATAAAAAGGTCTAAGGAATACTTATTTTATATAATTTTCCTTTCTTTATCTTTCTTATAGGATAAGGCTAGTGTAAGCTAGTACTAAACACTTATAATAGAATATATACTAAGTAGCGTAGGCCTACTATAGGGCTAGCGCTAGCCTAATATAAATATAAGGGGGTTTTTCTTCCTATTATAGGGTTTTCCCTTTTAATTTAGAAGCAGGAGTACTAGTAATAGCTATCTAGAGAGTAACTAGCGTAAATAATATATAAAGGGGACTTAGAGGCCTTAGTTTGCTATAGCTAAATTAAAATATACCCTTTTAGGGCTATTATTTATCTATATATTACCCTATTATAATTTAAATTAATTAAGTGCCTCTATATATATTAAGCTTTCTAATAGTTCCTAAGTTAGCTATATATAACCTTTTTATTTAACTAAAATATTCTAATGTAAACCCTAACCTAGCGTATTTTTAGCTATAAGAATCTCCTTTACCTAATACTCTATAAGATTATTATTAGTATTTATTATAATAAGTTCTAGTAGTAAACATTTATTAGCTAGTTTCTAACTTAGTAATAAGTTAACTACTATATACTAGATTAGGTTAATATAAAAGATAGGATATAATCCCCTTAGGATATCTAATTTAACTATTAAAGGCATAAGTACTTCTAGTACTTTATACTTAGCTATTACCTAATCTAACTTCTTATAGGGATAGTTTATCTTAATATTATAAAGACTAAGCTATATATAGTCCTTAATCTAGAATTACTCTACTAGCCTATAGCTACTATTTATATTCGCCTGCTATTATTACTAGATAAAGGCTATTATAGCTTATATTAAATTTATACTATTCTTTAAATATTATAAAAAGGCTTAAGCCCTTCCCTTTACTAATATAGTAAATTACTCTATAGGGGATAGATCCTAAATTATAGCTATATTAAACCTATAGAGTGCTATATTTATGCTTATCCTAGTTACTAATAAGTCCTTATTATTTAATATTAATTAGTAAGCTAGTAAGTAATCTAGCTATTTAAACTAAGAGAAAGATAGTATTATATATAGTATAGACTATACTACTTAGTTAGCCCTTTTTATACTACTATCTATCTAAGGGTAATATATAGTAAAAAGTAACTATTATATACTAACCTTACTATAAAGCTTAGTTTAAAAATTACTAAGCTAATCTAACTTATAGTTTATAATAATTTATATAAAGAACCTATAAAACCACTACTAGTAATATTTAAATTATTTTATATATACCCTAGCTTTTATTAATATTATTACCTTTAACTAGATATACTTTAAGGGCTAATTAGTAATAACTATAAGGAACTAAAGCTAATCCTATATTTTAGTAAGAAGATTAGTTATAAAGTTAATAAATATTTATAACTAGTATTTATTAGGTAGTAGAATTAGCTTTAGTAAGCCTTATTATAGTTACTAGCTCTTTTACCTTTTATAATAGTAGTAGTTCTATATAAATTAAGCTATATCATATAATATACTATCCTAATAGAAGTCCCTTTAAAGCGCCTTAAAGGTTATATTCTAGCCTAAGTACCCTAATAAGGGTAAGTTATAGATATACTATATTAATATTATAGTTAGTAGCTCTTACTTAGGGACCTATATTTACCCTTAAAATTAGAGTAACCCTTTTATACTAATCCAATAGTTTATAATCTATTTTCTAGTATTAGTAGTATTTAGAAACTTCCTAGCCCTTATAACTGTTAAGAACTAGCCTTATGGCTACTGCGTATAAGCGTTTAGAATAAGAATATTATTCTTATAGAAGAAGAAAGGAATTACACTAGTAGTTACATAGTATTTAAATATATAGTCCCTTATATGTAGTTTATGTATAGTCTATGTAAAGCCTTAACCTAGTTATATAAAGTATATATACTTTCTAGAGTAGACTTAACCTAAGCTTATAGCTTAAGTCTATAATATACCCCCTTACTTACCTCTTCTTTTTTCTCTTATTAAAAAGTAAGTATATATTAAATATAAACCCTTATTATATAGCCTCCCTAAAAAAATATAATAAAGTAATATAAGTAGCCTAGTAAGGCTAGTAAGTTACCTAGTAAGGTTATATCTTTATTATATAAATCTAAAAAAATTTTAGTATAAAATTACCTTACTTTAACCTAGTTTTACCCTTAAAAATATTAGCTACTTATTTTATAGCCTCTTATTACTAGCTATTTCCTTACCTTATTTAGTTTATTACCTTTATTTTAATTATATATTTTATCTATTACTTACTAAACTTAAACTTTACTTTAAACTACTTTTTTATTATTAATTACCTAACCCTTTATTATATAATATATTACTTTTACTTACCCCTAGCTATTATTTATAAATATAAAAACCTATACTTTAATTAAAGCTTAACTAATTTATTCTAAAATATAAATATCCTATTCTCTTTTATTTTGTTTTACTTCTTTTTACCTTTATATTATTATAATACTTTCTTTTTATATTTTTCCTATCTTTATTTATTAATTATCTTATAACCTTAAAGCCCCCTTTTTATATTTAGTTTACTTTTTATTATAAGTAGTATTATCTTTCTTACTAACTAACTTACTTTTAAAGTATTTTCTCCCTTTTCTTTACTTTCTCTTACCTTATTTAAAGGGACTTACTTTAGTAAGTATATTTTAAAAGAAAACTCTAAGAATAAAGCCCTTTTTAATAGTAAGAAATATAATTTCCTTTATAGTCCTTATATAAATAATCTCTAAAATAAAGGTAAATATATTTATACCCTAGGGCTAAACTAGGCCTATACCCTATACTATACTAGTTATTATATATATATCTAGGAGAAGCACCTATATAGTACTAACTTAAAACTTTATTATATCTTTAAATATCTTAAAACCTTTTTAGCTATAAGTAAAGCTATTAAAACTTTAGTTATACTATAGTTTACTAATAGTAAGAGATAATATACTATTCTTATAAAAAAATTTATTTACTATTATAAGTATTTTAATAGTATATTAGCTATTACTTAAATTAACCTAGCTAAGGCCTTACCTCTAGCTTCCTCCCTTATAAGTATAGCTTATACCTAGGGTATCTTAAAAGTATAGTAGCTTATACTTACCTAGATAATACTTACTTACTATAGCTATAATAACCTAGCTACTAAATTTTTTTATAATATAAGGACTATAAATAATAACCTAACTTAGTTTATCTTTACCTAGGAGGCTAGTAATACCTAGGTCTAATAAATAGCTAAAACTATTATAAAGCTAGCTTATATTATTACTAAGGTATACTAACTTTATAAGAAGTCTAATAATACCCCTCTCTTATTTTAAATACTTTTTACTATAGTAAAAATCTAATACCTAAGTATATATATACTAGAGAGAACTTAAAGAACTTAGTTTACTATAGTTAAATTAAAATATACCCTTTTAAGGCTATTATTTATTTATATATTACCTTATTATAATTTAAATTAATTAAGTGCCTTTATATATATTATACTTTCTAATAATTCTTAAGTTAGCTATATATAACCTTTTTATTTAACTAAAATATTCTAGTATAAACCCTAGCCTAGCGTATTTTTAGCTATAAGAATATCTTTTACCTAATACTTTATAAGATTATTATTAGTATTTATTATAATAAGTTCTAGTAGTAAATATTTATTTACTAGTTTCTAACTTAGTAATAGGTTAACTACTACATACTAGATTAGGTTAATATAAAAAATAGGATATAATCCCCTTAGAATATCTAATTTAACTATTAAAAATATAGGTACTTTAAGCACTTTATATTTAGCTATTACCTAATCTAACTTCTTATAAGGGTAGTTTATTTTAATATTATAAAGACTAAGCTATATATAGTCCCTAACCTAGAATTACTTTACTAGCCTATAGCTACTATTTATATTCTCTTACTATTATTACTAAATAAAGGCTATTATAGCTTATATTAAATCTATACTATCCTTTAAATATTATAAAAAAGCTTAAGCCCTTCCCTTTACTAATATAGTAAATTACCTTATAAGGAATAAATCCTAAATTATAGCTATATTAAACCTATAAAGTGCTATATTTATACTTATCCCTATTACTAATAAATCCTTATTATTTAATACTAATTAGTAAGCTAGTAAGTAATCTAGCTATTTAAACTAGGAGAAAAATAGTATTACATATAGTATAGCCTATACTTCCTAGTTAGCCCTTTCTATACTACTATCTATCTAAGGGTAATATATAGTAAAAAGTAACTATTATATACTAACCTTACTATAAGGCTTAGTCTAGAAATTACTAAGCTAATCTAACCTATAGTCTATAATAATTTATATAAGAAACCTATAAAACTACTACTAGTAATATTTAAATCTTTATATATAAGCCCTAGCTTTTATTAATATTATTACCTCTAACTAAATATACTTTAATAAATAATTAGTAATAACTATAAGAAACTATAGCTAATCCTATATTTCTACTAGGAGGTTTATTATAAAGTTAATAAATATTTATAACTAGTACTTATTAGGTAATAGAATTAGCTTTAATAAGCCTTATTATAGTTACTAGCTTTTTTACTCTTTATAATAGTAGTAGTTTTATATAAATTAGGCTATATTTTATAATATACTATCCTAATAGAAGTCCCTTTAAAGCATCTTAAAGGTTATATTCTAGCCTAAGTAGCCTAATAAGGGTAAGTTATAAACATACTATATTAATATTATAATTAGTAACTCTTACTTAGGAACCTATATTTATTCTTAAAATTATAGTACTTTTTTATACTAATCTAATAGTCTATAAACTATTCTTTAGTATTAGTAGTATTTAGGAACTTCCTAGCCCTTATTACTATAGTATTTCTTTATAATTTATAAGCCTTATCCTAAGCTAAAGACTAATCCTATAGAGACTAAAGGTGCTTATTTATAAATATTAACTTACTAGTAGGTAAATTCCTTAACTTAGCTAGGCTACTATTAGGGGTTATCCTATCTAGTATTATAATAGGTTTAAGGCTTATATATAGCTATCCCCTCTTAAAGAAGAATTTTATAAGGCTTATTACTAACTAGATAATTAGTGCCTTTACCCTTTCTATTTCTAGCCTATTTAAATAATACTATAATAATATATCTAGTTATTTTACTTAAGTACTTAGTTTATAATATAAATAGAAATTAAAAAGTACTAGAGTCTTTACTTACTATATCTAATATTCTAATATCTCCCTTAGCACTATAAAGTACTTAAGGTTCTTATAGTTTATTAGTATTATAAATAGTTTACTTATGCTTTATAGCTATACTAACTATGCTTTAAGATAGGAGATAATTACTAGTAACTCCTTATTATAAATTATATAATTTTACTAAGTAGCCTATAATTAAGCTAAATAGTAAGCTACTAGATATAAAATACTATTATTACTAAACTAAGAGAGATACCCCTAAAGCTATTCCTAAGTAATTTACCTTTACTAACGTATTCCTTTTAGGATCTTACTAAGCTAGGATTAGGTATAATATAAAAGCTAACTTTAATACCTTAAAAGCTTTATTAGACTTCTCTAACTAGTAAAATAAAGCTCCCTTCTTTATTAAGTTAATAAGGGGGCTTACTATATTTAAGAAATTTAGTATAAAATTATAATAGAAGTTAGTAAAACCTAGAAAACTATAAACACCCTAGACCCTAGTTAGTAACTCCTAATCCTAATTACTATAATTTTCTCCTTATTTAGATAAATAGCCTTCCTTACCTAAATAATAAACCTAAGGTACTTAACCTCTTTAGTTATAAAGATATACTTTTTAATATCTAGGTTTAGACTAGCTTATTATAGTCTAGATAGTATACTATAGACTTTCTATATATAATCCTTTTATAATTTACCTAAGTATATAAGTATATTATTAAGATATATAGTAATATAATTACTAAGGATACTACTTAATATACTATTAATATACCTCTAGAAAGTTACTAGTATACTTACTAACCTAAAGAGGTATACTAGCTATTTAAATAAGCTAAACCTTATTTAAAATATAGTCTAGTATTCCTTACCCTTAGTAATATATATATAGTAAAATACTAATTATATATTTAGCTTTATAAACTACTTTACTTTAGCTAAAGAATATAATATTTCTTTTACTAGTAGTAATAGGTAATAGTCCTATTTTATAATCTTATTAAGTATATAATAGTTTATATAAAACCTTTAACCCTTACTAGGCTTTTTTACTAGTAATACTAGGGCTATTACTAATAAGAAGCTTACTTAAATCTAACCCTTATTTATTAAGTTTATTACTTATTTCTAGATTTCTAGTAAATACTCCTAAGGTATATTATATAAAGGTACTTATAGTAAGTTAGGTTTATTTTTATTTATATTACCTTTAGTAAGGAAGCTAGAAGCTTTTTCTTTATAGGCTTTAGGGTTATATTAATTTATAAAATAAATATAATTTCCTATAGGCTTATAGCATAAAGCTAGATATTTATCTTTTATTTCTTTGCTTATTATATTATCCTTATAAATATTAAACCTAGAATAAATACTATAAGTTAGTTAACCTTTCTATTAGCTATAGCCTATATAAGTAGCCTATTAGCTAATCCTATATATACTTACTATTATGCTATATTTAGGCTAATTTTATTTTATTTTATTTATAGTATACCTAGGATTAGTTATCTTATTAGTCCTAGGATTATATATACTATAATTAGTATTTCTTATTTATTTAAATCTAACTAAAAATAAATAATATATAAAATATATAATTATTTCTTCTAACTCTTTTTCCCTTTTACTTTATACTAATAGCTATATAAACTAACCTTTTAGTTAGAAAAGGGAGGTATTTTAACCTAAGCTTTTAGATAAGGTATTTACTTATAGTAGTATAGTAATTATAGCCTATATTAACTTAAGTATTTATAAAGGTAGTCTTATTAATTAAAGTAAGGACTAAGAAAGAAAATAAGACTATATTACTTTAAATCTCTTTTATAGTTTTTATTAGTAATAACTATATACTATAAAGCCCCTTTATACTTCTTTTTTATCTCTAATTAAATAACTTTATAATAAGGTTACTTTTTTTCTAACTAACTTATAGACTTATTATCTAAGCTAATAGTAAGTGCTTCCTTTATATTATAAGTATTAATAAAGGACTTCTTTTATAAGTAAATAGTAAAATATAATAAGTATACTATAGTAAAATACTTAGAGAAGCTATATTATAAATATTAGCTTTTATTATAGTATATATTAAGTATATTCTAAGTAACTTACTTAGCTTACTTACTACCCCTTTTATTACCTAACTTTTAGTATTCTATAGACTTTCTAAAACCTTACTAGGTCCTTATTATACCTATAAAGTAAATATCTATTATTAGCATATCTTTATCCTATACCTTAGCCTTAATTAGGTTAGGTACTAGATTACCTTATTTCTATATATAGTATTTTTCCTCTAGTTAGTAAGATTTAATATCTAGTATAATACTTTAATAATAGGCTATTACTACTATATAATTAGCCTAGGGTATATCTTACCTAATACTATAGTCCCTTATTTACTTATTAAGTACTATATATAACTTAAATAACTTTACTAAGTTTACTTACCTAAGCCCCTTAGCTAAGGCTAACTTCTATTTAAAGTAAATATAAAAGTTACTAAACCTCTTATTTTATTATTATATTAACTAGTTAAGTTTTATAATAGCTATTTCCTAGTAGTAAGGGTTATTAAATATTTCCCTAGATAATTAAGAAGTTTAGTTAGGTAAAAGTCCTTTAAGTAGCCTTTTTAAAGAAAAATATAATCTATACCTAAACCTTAGGTAATAGGTTTTAGTAAATAAAGTATTACTAATCCTAATTACTACTAATAAACTCCTTATTTACTAGTAGCTTATAAGTTATAAGGCCTTTCTAAGCTATAAATAAGACTTTATTACTATTAAAGAGGGGCTTTATAGGTAAGGGTTTTTGCTTTATCTAGATTAGTATAAATACTATATTTTATACCTTAGCTAAGTACTAGATTTATTTTACCTATTATTTTACCTATTATTATAGAAGTGCTAACTTATTAGTATTTATTATATCTAGAGGTAATAGCATATTTGCTAGCTAGGCTATTTCTATAGTAAAGAATAATATATATTAAGAACTAGCCTTATAGCTACTATATATAAGCATTTAGAATAAGAATATTATTCTTATAGAAAAAGAAAGGAATTACACTAGTAGTTACATAGTATTTAAATATATAGTCCCTTATGCGTAGTCTATGCATAGTCTATGTAAAGCCTTAACCTAGTTATATAAAGTATATATACTTTCCGGAGCTAGGCTTAACCCAAGCTTATAGCTTGAGTCCATAACAATAAGGTACTTTATAAATTAGAAAGCTTATTAGTTAAAAGCTTAGGTAAGGTTATAATTTACCTTAGGACTAGAAAATATAGTAGTAAATATAATATTATTTTATTAATACTATTAGTAATAATTCTAGTAAGGGTAGCTTATATAATATATCCTAGGGTATAGTATTCTAGTACTATAAAAATAGTATAAATAATAAATAATTCCTTATACTTCCTTAGCTATTAACCTTAAGAAAAAGTAATTTAAGTATTTACTTATTTAAATTAAGAGTATTCTTAAGGTATTAAATATATATATTAAAAATAAGGTATTACTTTAGATTAAAACTTATAATATTCTAGTTACTTATAGAATTCTAAGAAGTAATAGTAGTAGTAAAAGACTTCTTAAGGCTATTTTAATACTCTTTCTTTTATATTATAAGGGCTTGGGCTTTGTCTAAGCATTATCTATATAGCAAATAGGGAGGGGATAAGTAAAAGTAGCTAGGGGAGGAAAAAGGAGGCTTATATAAGAAGCTAAGGGGGTATAAGGGGTATTACTAGGGATAGCCTCTTTTTCTCTCCCTTTTATCCTTAAGTCTCTTAATACTATATTAATACCTTATTATAATTACCTAGGGGCTAGTTTATAATAATTAAAAGACTTCCTTTAGTTTAAAAAGAAAAAGGCTACTAAAAATAAAGAAAGTAATAATAAACCTAATAAATATGCTTTATTCTTATAACTAACCTAGCTAAGGGATTAACACTCCCTTATCTAAGGCTATGTTATTACTAGACGCTTATAATACCTAGTTTAAAATACTTTAACTAATACTAGAATAGTAAGTAAAGGTAATTAAGAACCTATAATAATATATATATATAAACCTAAAACTAGTAACCTAATAAACCTTCTTACTAAATACTCTTATAAATCCTATAATCTTTAATTTAGACCTTATTTTACCTTAGGGGCTAGTATTAATATCCCTTATATTATAAATATACTAAAAACTAATTCCTATAGGTAACTCATATAATAGTAATAAGGCTATATTTACTACCTAGAAGTTCCTAATATAATATAAGCTAAAGATAAATAAAAACTTTATTAGCTTTAGTAAGGACTAATAAGTATTTATTTACTAGAACTTATTACTTAAGGTCTAGGCTTATATTATATTATTTTTTAAGATAAGCGATATTTAACTATAACCCTAAGACTTTCCTTACTTACTTAAAAATACTATATATAAACCCTTATAAATAAGAAATAGCTTTTATAAAACTTAATTAAATAAAGTAAGAAATAAAGAAAATATTTACTATATTCTTTATTTACTTTAAATAAAAACTCTTTTTAGTAAAAAGGCTTATTAAAACTAAAGATATTAAGCTAGCTAAGCTTTAATATATACTTAATAAATATATAAAAAAGATATCTATTAGTAAAGAAATAAGCTAAATAAAATACTATACTATAGTTACTTAGTATTATAGTACTATAATTAATATTAAGTCTTTTACCTTAAAGAAAAACACTAATACTAATATAAACCCTAGCTAAGCTAATCTGTACCTTAGTAAATAAACTATAAGGGTAATATACTTATAATAGGAGTATATACTATAATAACTTAATAAGGTAAGTAATATAAACTACATAAAAAGGATAAAAGCCCTAAGAAAAATATAAACTAACTAAGGGCTAAGTAAGTAACCTAAGTAAAATTTACTAAATACTACTAGAAGGGGTATTACTTATATTATAGATTTAAGGACTATTATATCTAGGAATATACCTTTTTTTTACTATACTAACTAAAGGTTTAAATTAACTTATTTAAGGTAAATATAAATAGTATAAATAAGAAAGTTATTACTAATACGTTAGAAAATAAGTAGCCTTTAAGTAAAGTCTTATATAAGGGTAAAAGGGCTAGCTAGTAGCTATAGATTTAGATAAGTATAGCTAGTATATAAAGATAGATAAGAATATAGAATAATATATAAACTAATTATCTTTCTTAATCCTTATACTTTTTTATATATATTTTTATATTAATATCTAGATTAATTATAGCTATAATTACTATAGTGCTATAAGTAAATTAGTAGTAAGATAACTTAGCTTAAAGCTTATATACTTACTAAAATAAAGGTAAGTATATATTATAGTAAAAAGAAAAAGAAAAGGGAAGTAGTAAAAAGAGAAATCTTTCTTTATTACTTATATAGTATAAGCTAGGATTAATATTAATAGTTAGGAATTATTAGTATACTTATATATTATTCTAGGCTTTACCTAGGATATTATATTTAGTATACTATAGCTAGAATATTATAATATTATAATCTATATAGTAAAACAATAACTAGTTATTAGCATAGTAAAAGGCCTTTATATATTAGAAACTAATAAGTATAAAAAGAAACCTTAAGTATAGGGGATTATTAGTTCTTTATATACTATAGAAGTATAATAGGTATAATAAATAAGGAATATTATAATAAGGTTTATAGCTATAAGCCTTAAAGAAATAATAATAATACTATAAATTATAGTACCTAAGATATAACCTAATAACCTAGATATAGCTATATTACTAAAGAAACTAATAGACTTTATAAATCTTTTTAATAAAGCTAAGGCTAATAGCTTACTCTCTTATAAGGGTTCCCTTAATTACTATATATACTTATATAAGAACCTAAATAAGTTTAAACTAGCACTCCTATAGGGCTTATTATATAATATACTAAGAGACTAGTTATTAAAGGTATAGCACTAAATTATAAACCTTATAAATAAGAAATAGATTTATACTAGTTTCTTATTAGCTATAGCCCTTATTCTCCTTATTAATAAGTTTAATAAAGGTTAGTAGTTTTATATAAATTATTATATACTTAATAAAATTATAATATAGGATTAATACTTACTCCCCTTAATTAAGGAGATATTACACTCTCTTTCTTAGGTATATTAGTTTATAAAGATAGATATTTATACTATATTTTATAAATTATAGATAGCTAAGGGTAAGAAGTATTTTACTACCTTTTATACTAGGTTTAGGTTATTTAAGTAGCTAGTTTACTTATTTAGCCTAGTAAGTATACTAGTAACCTTTTATACTATATTAATAAATCCTTAGGGAATATATTAGAAGACTTTATAATAGTATACCTTAATAATATACTAGTTTATTCTAGGGGATTAAGGAAAAACTATATAGTAAAGGTTTAGCTTATATTAAGGCACTTATAGGCTATAGGACTATATCTTAATATTAATAAGTTAGTATTTACTATGAAGGAAATCTAGTACCTAGGCTATATTATTATAGTAAGCTATTTAATTTATCCTAATCTAGTAAAGGTTATAGCAATAAGGGAATAAGTAATACTTATAAAGCTATAAAAGGTTTAAAGCTTCTTAGGATTTATAAACTTTTATTATAACTTTATTAAGGACTTTTTAAACTAGTAGCCCCCTTAATATACCTTACTAAAAGAAATACTTCTTTCTAATAAAAACTAGAGAAAAATAAGGCTTTTAAGAGATTAAAAAGTACCTTTATTATATATTTAGTCTTAGTATAATAGGATTTAAACTACTTTATAGTAATAAAAGCTAATTACTTATGTATAGCCCTTAGTAAGTACCTTTAATAACTAGGATATAATAGTATATTATACCTAGTAGCTTACTACTTTACTAGCCTTTAAGTATTATAAAGAAACTATATAATTTATAATAAAGAATTACTAGCTATTATCTTATACTTAAAAGTATAGTTAGTAAAGTTATAAGGTATTTTTTACTTATTTATAATTTATATAAACTATAAAAACTTAGAATACTTTATAATACTAAGGCTTATATTAGAATAGTAAGCCTAATAAGTAAATATACTTATATTATTTAATTTCTATTTATATTATAAGCTTAGTATATAGGCTTAATACCTAAATATCCTATCCTAAAGGGAATAGGACTAATATAAAATATTTTTAAGAAGGGAATAGGTTTTATAACTAATTACTATTATATAGCTATTACTATTACTAAATAAAGATTAGAATAGGTTTAAAAAGGGTTTATATATATCCTATATAGCCTTACTACTAGTAAAGAAGGCTTTCTTTACTAGTAAATACCTCTAGGCTTTTAGGACTAGGTTATTATATTAGACTTTATATATAGTATATAACTTAAGGCTATTAAGGAAGGCACCTAGAAGTTTCCCCTAAAGGTAATGTTAAGAGAATAGATTATAAATTACTTTATAAGTACTTATAATATACTTTAATTTTAGGGATATATATAGATTCTAGCCTAGGAGTCCCTTATAATAACCCTTATTTAGTAATACTATTGATTTTTAATTTTTTTAGGGTTATTAGCTGTGGCTAATGCATCTAATTTTCAAGGAAAAAAAAAATTACTAGCAATACCTAGCTAGTGTAATAATTAATAACTAAATTTAATAATTACTATAGTGTTTAGTAAAACATAAATAAAGGAATAAGCTTTAAGCTATAAATTTAAGGGCTAAAAGGTTAATATAAAGTTTATAATAAATTTTATAACTATAATTATATAAGATATATTTATAATTTATAACTATAGTTAAACTTAAATCTATTTAAGTTTTACTTCTAGTATAAATTAATATAATTCCCTCTTTCTTTATAACTATATTTATTCTATTTCTTTATATCTCTTCTATCTTATAACTTATCCTTTAAAGCTCTAAGGTAAACTTAAACCCTAAAAAAACATAACTCATTCTTACTTAACTCCACTCTAATTCGTGCATAATTAATAGGTAGGTTAAGGGCTACTAATTAACTAATTAACAACTAACTAATTAGAAGATAGTATAGCTAAGGGTAACTATAAGCTAGGGGCTATAACTACTAGGCTATAAAACCTAATAGCTATCTAAAAATCTAAGGAAATTCTAGATAAAAAGGAAATTTAAAAATAAAAGAAAATATTAAGGAATTTAGAAAAAGTAAGAAAAAGAAAGGAAATAAAACACTAGATAAGAAGGCTAGATATTTAGAAAAGGTGTTGAAAAATAAAGATCTATAATAATTTAAGCAGTTTTACCTCGTGCCTAGGAGGGTTTAGTAATACTATAACTTACTAGTTATAGAATACCTAGGCTATAATACTATTGTTATAACTAAGGTCAGAGAGATGTAAACAGAGTGAAGGCTAAGATTCTAGGTTATAGCTAGAGAGTAGCTACCTAGGGGTTAGTATATAAAGGTCTTAAACTCTAACTTATTATATATCTAATAAGTAGTCTTTATCTAAATACCTTATTATATATATATAGCTATCTTATAGTTATTAGTTATTTATATAAACTAAGGCTTATCTAAGGGCTTTATTATATAACTATCCTATCCCTAGCTCTCTAGCCTTTATACTCCTAATATACTACCTCTCTAATATATAATTATCCTTAATTAAAAAGAAGCTACTTAGCTAATATAAGAGTGTTATATATAACTTATAGTAGTAAATAATATTACTATCTATTACTAATATATAAGTATATTTACTAAAAATAATAAAGTAAAATATTATTAGGTTATATATATTCTTTACCTTACCTTTTAACTTTAAATAGTAGTATACTTATTACTTTAATATAATAATATAAATACCCTTATATAATAGGTTATTAATACTATATTAGTAAACTACCTATATTGATTTTTATAATTAGGTTAAATAAATAAGGTATTATATACTATTTAAAATAAATAAACTCCTTATTTAATATTAGGATATTATATTAGTCTTACTATAAGTTTATAGGTAGTATATATATTTACTAGTAGTATTTATAACTATAAATATTAGAATTTTTAGATTAGCTATATATAGTATATAAATTACTTAAGAGGTCTAGGGCTAATATAAAAAGGCTTACTTTTCCTTACTTTTATATATATATATATTTTTTACTATATTCTCCTTTAATATTATAAGTTACCCTTACTTATAAGCTAGTAGCTTTATAGCTTTTATTATAGTAATTACTAATATTCTATAGTATTATATTATTATTTATACCTAAACTTATTTAAATACTTAATCTTATTTTAATACTAAATATTAATTACTTTACCTTTATATATAAGTTTCCTTATAGTATATTATTACTAACTTACTAATAGTTAATTATATTTATATTATATAATACTCCTTTACTATTACTTTAATAATACCTAAAATACCTTAGCTATCTTTAAGTAAGTTTTCTAAGAAATAAACTATATTAAAAATATTTATATAAGTATATAATTTCTTACCCTTAGTATATACCTTACTAACTTATAGCTAGTATTACTAGTAGTATAAAGGTTTATATATATAATATACTTAGTAAGTAGTAATATAAGAAATTCCCCTAAGAATAGTAATTGTTATAGACTCGAGCTGTGAGCTTAGGTCAAGTATAGCTCCGGAAAGTATACGTACTTTATATAGCTAAGTTAGGGCTTTACATAGACTACGCATAGACTATATATAAAGGACTATATATCTAAATACTATATAACTACTAGTATAATTCCTTTTTTTCTTTTATAAGAATAATATTCTTATTCTAAATGCTTATATATAGTAGCTATAAGGCTAGTTCTTAATATATATTATTCTTTACTATAGAAATAACCTAGCTAGTAAATATACTATTACTACTAGATATAATAAACACTAATAAGTTAGTACTCTTATAATAATAAGTAAAATAGTAGGCAGAGTAAATCTAGTACTTAGCTAATATATAAAATATAGTATTTATACTAATCTAGATTAAGTAAAAGCCCTTACCTATAGGCCCTCCCTTTAATAGTAATAAGGTTTTATTTATAGCCTAAAAGGATTTTATATCTTATAAGCTACTTATAAATAGGGATTTTATTAGTAATAAATAAAATTAGTAATACTTTATTTACTAAAACCTATTACCTAAGGTCTAGGTATAGGTTATACCTTTCTTTAAGAAAGGCTACTTATAAGACTATTACCTAAAAATACTTCTTAATTACTTAGGGAAAATATTTAATAACCCTTACTAATAGGAAACAGCTATTATAAAGGTTAACTAGCTAATATAATAATAAAATAAGAGGTTTAATAACTTTTATATTTAGTTTAAATAAAAACTAGCTTTAGCTAGGGGGCTTAAGTAAGTAGACTTAGTAAAGTTATCTAAGCTATATATAGCACTTAATAAGTAAATAAGGGATTATAATATTAGTTAAGATATACCCTAGGCTAACTATATAATAGTAATAGCTTACTATTAAAGTATTATACTAGATATTAAATTATATTAACTAGAGGAAAAATACTATATATAAAGATAAGATAATCTAGTACTTAACCTAAATAAGGCTAAGATATAGGATAAGAATATACTAATAATAGATATTTACTCTATAAGTATAATAAAGATCTAGTAAGGCTTTAGAAAGTCTATAGGATAATAGAGGTTAGGTAATAAAAAGGATAGTAAGTAAGCTAAGTAAGTCTCCTAGAATATACTTAATTTATATTATAATAATAAGTAATACTTATAATATAGCTTCTCTAAGTATTTTACTATAGTATACTTATTATATTTTATTATTTACTTATAAAAGAAGTTTTCTATTAATACTTATAATATAAAAACACTTACTATTAACTTAGATAATAACTTTATAAACTAGTTAGAAAAAGAGTAACCCTATTATTAAGTTATTTAATAAGGGATATAGAAAGGAAGTATAAGAGAGCTTTATAGTATATAGTTATTAATAATAAAGACTATAAGAAAATTTAGAATAATATAAACTTATTCTCCTTTTTAGTTCCTATATTAATTAATAAAACTACCTTTATAAATACTTAGGTTAATATAAGCTATAACTACTATACTACTATAAGTAAATACCTAGTCTAAAAGCTTTAATTAAAATAACTCCCTTTTCTAACTAAGAGGTTAGTTTATATAGCTATTAGTGTAAAATAAGGGGGAAAGAAAAGTTAGAAGAAATAATTATATATATTATATATAGTTTATTTTTAACTAGATTTAGATAGATAGGAAATGCTAATTATAGTATATATAATCCTAGGACTAATAAGGTAACTAATCCTAAGTATATTATAAATAAAATAGAATAAAATTAGCCTAGATATAGTGTAGTAGTAAGTTTATATAGGATTAGTAAATAGGTTATATATATAAGCTATAGTAAATAGAAAGTTTAATTATCCTATAGTATTAATTCTAGGCTTAACCTTTATAAGTATAGTATAATATATAAGGAAATAGAAGGAAAATATCTAACTTTATACTATAAGCCTATAGGAAATCTTATCTATCTTATAGATTAATATAACCCTAGAGCTTATAGAGAGGGAGCTTCTTACTTCCTTACTAAAGGTATTATAGGATTTTAAAGACTTATTTTTAAAAAGTAAGGTAAGCGCCTTACCCCTATACTAAGGGAAGTTAGATTACTATATTTAACTAAAGTGTAATATAAATAGTAATAAACCTAACTTACTATAGGTACCTTTATATAATATACCTTAAGAGTATTTACTTAAAATCTAGAAATAAGTAATAGACTTAATAAATAAGAATTAGATTTAAGTAAGCTTCTTATTAGTAATAGCCTTAGTATTACTTATAAAGAAACTTAGTAATAGTTAGAGGTTTTATATAAACTATTATATACTTAATAAGATTATAGAATAAGACTATTACCTATTATTACTAGTAAAGGAGATATTATATTTACTATTAAAAGTAAAGTAATTTATAAAGCTAGATATAGCTTAGTATTTTATTATATATATATTACTAAAGGTAAGGAGCACTAGACTATATTTTAGATAAGGTTTAGCTTATTTAAATAGCTTATATACCCCTTTAGGTTAGTAAGTATACTAGTAACTTTCTAGAGATATATTAATCGTGTGTTAAGTAAGATACTAGGTAATCATATTACTATATATCTTAATAATATACTTATTTACTTAGGTAGTTTAAGGAGGGATTATATATAAAAAGTCTATAGTATACTATCTAAACTATAATAGGCTAGTCTAAACCTAGATATTAAGAAGTATATTTTTACTACTAAAGAGGTTAAGTACTTAGGGTTTATTATCTAGGTAAGAAAGGCTATTTACTTAAATAAAAAAAAGATTATAGTAATTTAGGATTAGGAGGTACTAACTAGGGTTTAGGGAGTCTATAGTTTTCTAGGTTTTTCTAGGTTTTACTAACTTTTAATATAATTTTATACTAGATTTCTTAAATATAGTAAGCTCTTTTATTAACTTAATAAAGAAAGGAGCTTTATTTTACTAGATAAAGGATTATTTGATTTTTAATTTTTTGGGATCATTGGCTGTGGCCAATGTATCTAATTTTCAAGAAACAAAAAAAATTACTAGCAATACCTAGCTAGTGTAATAATTAATAACTAAATTTAATAATTACTATAGTATTAGGTAAAATATAAATAAAGGAACAAGCTTTAAGCTATAAATTTAGGGGCTAAAGGTTAATATAAAGTTTATAACAAACTTTATAGCTATAATTACGTAAGATATAGTTATAATTCGTGACCGCAGTTAAACTTAAATCCATTCGAGTTTTACTTATAGCATAAATTGACGTGATTTCCCCTTCCTCTGCGACCGTGTTTGTTCCACTAGATAAAGGATTATAATAAAGTATTTAAAGTATTAAAGTTAGCTTTTATATTATATCTAATCCTAGCCTAGTAGGATTTTAAAAAGAATACTTTAGTAAAAGTAAATTACTTAGGAATAGCTTTAAGTAGTTATCTCTCTTAGTTTAGTAGTAATAGTATTTTATATCTAGTAGTATACTATTTAGCTTAATTATAGGTAGCTTAGTAAAATTATATAATTTATAATAAGAAGCTACTTATAATTATCTCTTATCTTAAGGCATAGTTAGTAGAATTATATAGTATAAGTAAACTATTTATAATACTAATAAATTATAAGAATCTTAAGTACTTTATATCACTAAGGGAAATATTAGAGTATTAGGTATAGTAAGCAGAAACTCTATTACTATTTAATTTCTATTTATATTATAGACTAGGTATATAAGCAGAATAACTACATATATTATTACCATATTATTAAGATAAACTAGGAATATAAAGAGTAAAAATACCTATTATTTAGTTAGTAACTAGTCCTATAAAGTTCTCTTTTAAAGGGGGGTAACTATATATATACCTTAAACCTATTATAGTGGTAAATAAGAGTCTCCCTAATAGTAGCCTAACTATATTAAGGAATTTACCTACTAGCAAGTCTATGTTTATAGATAAGCACCTTAAGTCTCTATAGGATTAGTCTTTAACCTAGGATAAAGCTTATAAGTTATAAGTTAATATAGTAGTTATTATTATAGACTTAAGCTATGAGCTTAGGTTAAGTCTAGCTCCGGAAAGTATATATACTTTATATAGCTAGGTTAGGGCTTTACATAGACTATGCATAGACTACGCATAAGGGACTATATATCTAAATACTATGTAACTACTAGTGTAATTCCTTTCTTTTTCTATAAGAATAATATTCTTATTCTAAACGCTTATATATAGTAGCTATAAGGCTAGTTCTTAATATATATTATTCTTTACTATAAAAATAGCCTAGCTAGTAAATACACTATTATCTCTAAATATAATAAACACTAATAAGTTAGTATTTTTATAATAATAGGTAAAATAATAGGCGAAATAAATCTAGTACTTAGCTAAGGCATAAAATATAGTATTTATACTAACCTAGATTAAGCAAAACCCTTACCTATAGGGCCCCCTTTAATAGTAATAAGGTCTTATTTATAGCTTAGAAGGGCTTTATAACTTATAAGCTACTAGTAAATAAGGAGTTTATTAGTAATAATTAGGATTAGTAATACTTTATTTACTAAAACCTATTACCTAAGGTTTAGGTATAGGTTATATTCTTCTTTAAGAAGGGCTACTTAGAGGACTTTTACCTAACTAGACTTCTTAATTATCTAGGGAAATATTTAATAACCCTTACTACTAGGAAATAGCTATTATAAAACTTAACTAGTTAATATAATAATAAAATAAGAGATTTAGTAACTTTTATATTTACTTTAAATAGAAGTTAGCCTTAGCTAGGGGGCTTAGGTAAGTAAACTTAGTAAAGTTATTTAAGTTATATATAGTACTTAATAAGTAAATAAGGGACTATAGTATTAGGTAAGATATACCCTAGGCTAATTATATAGTAGTAATAGCTTACTATTAAAGTATTATACTAAATATTAAATCCTACTAACTAGAGAAAAAATACTATATATAGAAATAAGGTAATCTAGTACTTAACCTAATTAAGGCTAAGGTATAGGATAAAAATATACTAATAATAAATATTTACTCTATAAGTATAATAAGAACTTAGTAAGGTTCTAGAAAGTCTATAGAATACTAAAAGTTAGGTAATAAAAGGGGTAGTAAGTAAGCTAAGTAAGTTACTTAGGATATACTTAATATATACTATAATAAAGGCTAATATTTATAATATAGTTTATAAGTATTTTACTATAGTATACTTATTATATCTTACTATTTACTTATAAAAGAAGTTTTTTATTAATACTTATAATATATAAAAAGCACTTACTATTAGCTTAGATAATAAGTCTATAAGTTAGTTAGAAAAAGAGTAACCTTATTATTAAGTTATTTAATTAGGAATAAAGAAAGGAAGTATAAAGGGGCTTTATAGTATATAGTTATTACTAATAAGAACTATAAAGAGATTTAGAGTAATATAGACTTATTTTTTTCTTAGTCCTTACTTTAATTAATAAGACTACCTTTATAAATACTTAAGTTAATATAAGCTATAATTACTATACTACTATAAGTAAATACCTTATCTAAAAGCTTAGGTTAAAATACCTCCTTATTCTAACTAAAAGGTTAGTTTATATAGCTATTAATATAAAGTAAGGGAGAAAAGAGAGTTAGAAGAAATAATTATATATTTTATATATTATTTGTTTTTAGTTAGATCTAGATAGATAGGAAATGCTAATTATAGTATATATAATTATAGGACTAATAAGATAACTAATCCTAAGTATACTATAGATAAAATAAAATAAAATTAGCCTAGATATAGCATAATAGTAAGTGTGTGTAGGATTAGCTAATAGGCTACTTATATAGGCTATAGCTAATAAAAAGGTTAACTAACCTATAGTATTTATTCTAGGTTTAATATTTATAGGGATAATATAATAAGTAAAGAAATAGAAGGAGAATATCTAGCTTTACACTATAAGCTTATAGGAAATTATATTTATCTTATAGATTAATATAACCCTAAAGCCTATAAAGAAAATGCTTCTAGCTTCCTTACTAGAGGTATTATAGGACTTTAGAGACTTATTTCTAGAAAGTAAGGTAAGTGCCTTACTACTATACAGTGGGGTCTAGGTAATTCCGAAGAATTTCCACCAAAGTCGCGTATTTTTAAGTAGCGCGTCTATCATAATAATAAAGACTCTATCTTCAAGACATAATTACTCCTTCCATAATGCCTTATATCACTTAAAAAAAGAATTAGAGTCCTTATAAGAGGGGTAGAATTTATAAATTATACGAAAAAAATTACTTACTACGACACATCACTAAGGAAGAGGACATTCCCGCGGGCAGCGCATATGGCATCACGCAATGATATTAACAGCAAATCAAGGGTTAAGATTTACCACGCCTAGGACAGCCAAAAAAATTATCTAATCGTAATAAAAGAGTTATTAATCAAATTATTAGTGAAAATCCCTTTATCTATAACAAACAGCTTCTTTAGGAGGCATCTCTAGCGTGTTATATTACAACTCTAACTCACTACCTTAAACAAGAGGGTATTTAACATAAGCGCGCACTTTGATGACCAAAATTAACACTAGAGAACGCGTTTCAGAGGCTAAGATTTGCATAGCTTTATCATTAGAAGCTAATCTTATGGTAGCGCAAAGTTTTTTTTTCTAATGAGGTTTCTATGGCGAGTTCTAACAGTCAGAAACTAGAGTGGTGTTTTATGCGTTATATAAGTAAATATACCCCTCTAGAGAAAGTATTATAACTAATTAACAAAAAATCTTCAGGGAGAGAGACTTAAACCTAACTTTATACAACTAAAGCCACGTATAACGCGTAAATCACTAATATTTTAGGGTGCTTTTAGCGCTTCTAAACGCTCTTTATTGTGCGTGCTAGTTAGCGATCCGGATTCAGCGTAACAAGGCGTCACTTCACAAGTAATACACAACACCCTATAGTCCGAATTACCTACAATTTTGGAACCTGGTAATATCTTTATGCATGATAATGCTCCTATATTTAGAGCTCAATCCGTGCAAAGTTAGTTACGTGGTTAGAGTTCACAGAATGGGATTGAATTACTACCGTGGCCGCCATATTCGCCTGACCTTAACCTAATTAAGAACGTCTGGAAATTATTGAAACAGAAAATCTGTGAGCATTATCCTAAGCTAATGCATATAACGGAGAGCTTAGGACTGTTTTCTAGACTTAAAACGGCTGCTATAGAGGTATAGGAGGATTTTAGTGAAGAGCTTCTAGAGAAGCTAATTATTATAATGCCTTACCGAATTAAGGCAATTATTAACGCAGATAGGTAGTACACCAAATATTAGTAATATCAATCAATAGAGAATTCTTCAAGGTATTTACTGTCTATAATAAAATTTGAATTACACTTGAATTAGTAGAGAAATCGCGGTTTGAATATTCTACTATGTACATGTGGTACATGGTCGCGTTACTACTGCTTCGGAATTACCTGGACCCACTGTACTATTAGGAGCACGGAGGCTAGGGAGTTAGGGATAGAATAGTCACATAATGGAACCCTTAGATAAGCCTTAGGTTATGCGGATAACTAAGTAGCTATTAGATAGCTATATATATATAGTAAGGTATTTAGATAAGGATTACCTATAAGGTATATAAGAGGTTAGAGTTTAAGACCTTTATATACTTACCTCTAAGTAGTAGCTCTCTAGCTATAACTAAGAACCTTAGCTTTTACTTTATTTATATCTTCTTAACCTAGTTATAATAAGTTAAACTCTTAAACCCTTTAAGGCAAATAGACTATTAGCTAGGTTTAAATATAAAGAAGCTATAGAATATTTACTTAAAATATACTTATACTACCTAGTAAGGGAGATATAAACTTATAATACCTAGGGAGTAACCTATATACCCTAACTTTAAGGCTTAATAATAAAAGAATATAATAGATACTACCTAACCCTAATTAATATAGTAATACTAAATCTAGGAATAATAATAACTTAGATAAGCTAGAGTAATGCTATAAGGTTATATAAGCCTAGCTATAATATACTTATATAAGGTAAGATATTATAAATATAAAAGTATAGCTTAAAGAAATTAAAGTAAACTTATAATTAGCTAAATTAGGTAAAGAACTTATAATTACCTCTAAGATACTTATACTAATTAATCTCTTATTTCTAGCCTTCTTACCTAACCCTAACTTTATAGTAAGTATATACTTATAAAGCTTTATAAAGATATAGTATAAAGTACTAGTATATAAAGGTAATACCTATAAGAATTTATAGGTATACCTAGTGAATTTAAATATATTATTTTAGTTAGATTTAAGAACCTTTTATAATAATAAAACTAAGGTAGTATATACTAGTAGCTACCTAGCTAATAATGTAAAGTAATAATAGATATATTATATAATAGTAAATAGGTTAGTTAATTACTTAGCTTATTCTTAGGATAAATTTATATCCTAGTTAAACTTAGGAGTAATAAATAAGAATATAAAGTACTTAAAAGCTACTAGGACACTACTAAATCTAAGGTAAAAAAATAATTAGTTTTTCTAGTCTTTCTTAAGACTTTAAACTAAAGTAAAAGCTAAATTACCTAACTAAATCCTTATATACTTAAGAATAGTAATTTTCCTAAATAGCCTAAATAACGCTATAAGGAAGTATATAGTTAGCTAGAAGTTTCTAATATCTTAGAGTTACTTATAAGGATAAGGTAAAAAGGCTAAAGTTATAATAATATTTATATTAAATAATTATAATAAAAACTATAATAATAAAGAAAGTAAGAGAAAGAAATAATACTTTAGCTTCCTTATAAATAACTTATAGTAAAACTTATAGTAACTAAGCATAGGTTAAAAACTATTTAAGTGCTATAAATATAGTAGTCCTAGATATAGTATAAATAAATATAAAGTAATAGATTATTTAATTTATAAAAGTAGTAAGTATATAACTAAGAAGCATAAGAATAGTAGTAATAAGACCTTAGACCCTAATAAGATTTTAATTAGATTAGTATAAGCCTAGGATAATAGTTTTACTATAAAGAAACCTATAAATAAGAAAATAAGAATATAAGTATCCTTATAGTAAGATAACCACTAGTTAGCTATACTAGTGCTATTTAATATAGGCATAGAGTATTTAATAATTTACCCTAAATTATTATTAAAATAAAATTAGAAAAATATAGAAAAATAAAGATAATACTAGAAAGTATAAGTAAGGATAAAATCCTATATAAAGGAATCCTATATAAGCTAATTAAGGTAAAAGATAGTATAAGCTATATAAAGGTCTACTAGATTAGCTACTATATTACTAATATAAAAGAGAGAATACTCCTAGGTATAAATTAAACCCTAGAGTATAAACTTATAGTAATAGATTAGAAGTAAAATTTTTAAAGATTTCTAATAACTAAGGACTATATTATACTTACTATAAGGAAGTAATAACTATATAGGGTAGTAAAATAGTTATCTATTATACTATTACTAGTATTACTAAAGATTAAGGTAATTAAGCCTAAGGAAAAAGAAAGGAAAACTAATAAAGACTTATTAGTAAATAATATAGTAAGTAATAACTAAGGTTATAGTATAGCTATAGTAATAGTAGTAAAATATACTTATTTCTTAAAAAAAAAAAACCTAAGAAGTATAATAGCGCTTTAGGTAATATACTATAAGGAGGTAGTAGTAACTATATAAGAGATAGATAGTAATATAACCTAATAGTAAATCCTAGAAAAGTATATAAAATTTATAGATATGTTTTTAAAAGATTTAGCTAGTAAGCTCCTAAAATTAGGTAGCTATACTTATATAATTAAATTAGAAAAGAGAAAATAACTACCCTAAGGACTTATATATAACCTAGCTAAAAAAGAGCTAGAAGTGCTTAGTAAATACCTAGTAAGTGCGTAGGAAAAAGGGTAGATTAGAAGATTAACTAGTCTAGCTAAAGCCTTAATTTTATTTATTCTAAAAAAACAAGGAAATTAAGGCTTTATATAGATTATAAGGGCCTTAATAGGATTATAGTTAAAAACAAGGCCTCTTTACTATTAATCTCTAAAATCCTTAACTAATTAGCAAGCGTAAAGGTTTTTATATTACTAGATTTTTAAGAAGTATACTACTAGCTATATATTTATAAGGGCAATAAGTAAAAGATAGCTTTCTAATATTACTATAGCTACTTTAAATATCTTATAATACTATTTAGATTAGTAAACATGCTAGCTACTTTTTAGGAATATATTAATAATACCCTTAAGGGACTTATAAATAAATTCTATATTATTTACCTTAATAACATCCTAATATATAGTAGTAACCCTATAAGATATATATAGTATATTAAAAGCATGCTAAAGTAACTTTAAGATATAGACTTTTATATTAACCTTAAAAAGTGCTATTTTTCTATTAGGTAAGTAAAATTCCTAGGTTTTATTATATCTAAAAAGGGTATTAAAATAAAACTATTATAGGTTAAAGCTATTATAACCTAGCTAATACCCTATAGTGTATTTAATATTTAATTATTCCTTAGGTTTATAGGCTTTTACTAATACTTTATAAAATAGTATAGTAAGGTAATAGTCTTACTAATAGACTATTTAAAAGGTATTTAGCTAGTAAAGTTTAAGCTAGAACTTAGTAAACTAGTAGTATTTAAAGAACTTTAAAAGAAGTTTTAAGAGGTACTAATTTTAGTATATTTTAACTTACTTTACTTACTAAGAGTAAAAATAAATATATTTAGTTATATAATTAGAGCTATACTTATAATATTAGTGCTAGGTAGCTAGCACCTAGTAGTGTATTTTTTAAGGAAGTTAACTAATATTAAACTTTATTACTTAATACCTAATACTAAGTTATTAGTAATCTAAGAGGTATTTTAAGCCTAGAGATACTACCTTATGTATTTTTCTTATTAGATTATAGTTATTATAAACTATCTAAATTATAAGTACCTAGCTATAAAGCTAAAGCTAACTAGTAGGTAAGTAATAGTATTAGATAAGCTTTATTTATTTAATTTTAGGATTAAATATTATATAAGTAAGTTAAATCTTGCTAATATCTTATTAAGAAAAGTAAATTATATTAGTAAGAAGCGTAGGGTAAAGGTATTAACCTTATAGTTACCTAACTTCTTATTTAAATTTAATAATACTAAGTAATAAGAATACTATATAAATAATAGTATTATTATAGGTTTTAGTATTATATTACTTAGCGTAGCTAATATTTTATTATAAAAATACTATAATAGCCTTACTAGCCTCTAGGGTTTTAAGAAGTTATAACTTAATTATATTATTAAGGAACCTAATAGTCTAGTAAAGCCTAGTAGTAATATATAAACTAGGTTTATTAATTCTAAGTAGTAAGGTTATGCCTTATTTATATTTATTAATATTTCCGTAAGTCTAGTAAGCCTATAGGTTAGGAGTCTAGCTAGGTTAGTAGCTAGTAAGTAATATAAGCACCCCTTTAAAACGTTACTTATTTATAATTTATTTATAAGTCTATAGGTATACTATAAGCTAGTTACTTATAGTAGTATTATAGTAAGAATATAAGTAGTCTAGTAAACCTCTTCTAAGTTTATATATAATGCTTATTTTATACATGTAAAATTAGAGGCTTTAATTTAGGTTATATTATTTTAAGTATAGTAAGGTAATAACTTTACTATAGGTTATAGAAAGCTATTTAAGAGTAGTAACCTAGAAGTATTATAAATATAGTCTATTAGGCTCTCTAAGCTATTAATATTTAAGAATTAAGTTTTTATTCTAGTTAGTATAAGAAAGGAAATTTTATTACTTACTTATAATAACCTAGTAGTAAGCTACTAGGGAGTTAGTAAGACCCTTTATTATATTATAAATTAGTATTACTAGCTATTAATAAAGAAAGACACTAAGTTATATATATAGACTTATATAAGCTATTAGACTTTAAAGCTAAGGCACTATAAACCTTATAGTAAGCTAGTAGTGCTACTAGTGCCTAATTAGCCTTTTTAAGAATTATTAATAGATTTTATTATAAGGCTACTACCTATAAGAGATGCAAATTAAACTTATAATATAATCTTAGTTATTATAAACTATTTTATAAAATATAGTATTTATATCCTTATTTTAATATAACTAACTAGTAATAAGTTAGCTACTATATTTTTAGAATATATTTTTAAGGACTATAGTGCCCTAAAAGGTATTATTATAGACTATAGTTTAATATTTACTAGTGGGTTTTAGATAACCTTTTACTACCTTATTACTACTAAGTAGTAACTAAGCACTATATTTTACCTATAAATAAATAGGTAAATAAAATATTTAAACTAAGTTTTAAAGTATTATTTAAAAGCTTTTACTTACTTTAATTAAACTAACTAGGTAAATAACCTATTAATAGTATAGTTTATGTATAATATAAGCATTTACTTAACTTATAGCTACACCCTAGTAGAGGTGCTATAAGGTTATAACCCTAGAGGCTTATAGTAAGTAATTATAAATATTCTAGTAGTAAATAACTAGGTAAAGACTTAAGTAACTATACTAAGAGATAAATATATAGTAATTAAGTAGCTTTTAAGTAACTTATAAACCTAGTATATAAAGTATTATAAAAGAAGTAAACTCTAATAAAGTTTAAAGTAAGTAACTATATTTTATTATTTATAAAAATAATTAACTTATAGTAACCTAGTAGGAAGCTAAGTATAAAGTACCTAGGCCTTTATAAAGTTAAAAAGGTAATTAAAACTTATAGATTAGTATACTAATTAAAGCTACTACTTAGTATATAACTATATAATATTTTTAATATTACTAACCTTAAACTATTTATAAGGGACTTAACTAGTGTAAAAGATATATCCTTACTATAAGATAATATTATAAATAATAAATAGGAGTTTAAGGTTAAAAGAATTATCTTATATTATTATAATAGAAGATATTAGAAATACCTAGTTAAATAGAAGGGCTATAATACTTTAAAGAATTTATAGGTTAAGAGAAGAGATTTTATTATAATAGATATTATTAATAATTATAAGTAGTAACTAAGTAACTAGTTTATAAATATAAAGGTGTATTTAGTAAAGATTAGATAGTAATAGTAATATATATAAAAAAACTAGATAATTTCTTAGATAATTTACCTTATAGCTACCTAGCACTATTTACCCTATATTTATATTAGGCCCTAGCCCCTAGTATTATTATTTTTATTCCTAGGCACTAGGTTAGTAATAGGGCCCTAGGTAAGGGATTTATCCTTATTATTAGAGAAATCCCTCTTTTATATATATATATATAAAGCTTACCTAGAAGGTCTAATAGCCTAATATAAGTAAGAAGCGTAAGCATATATATAATAAGCTATTAGTAAGTTAGTAAGGCTATAAGTAAAAATATTAAGAAACTTACTAAGGGAAGGTTTTATATAATAAAGTATAAGCTATTAAAGATATTAATCTAAACTTCTAGATTAATAGTATTACTTAGTAGTAATATAGTAATTCTTTTATTAGTATTAGCCTCTTATATAACCTTTATAGTTAGCCTTACTTATCTAGCCTAGCTATATTTATTAGTGTTTTTTATAAATAGAAGTATATTATAAAGTTTATATTTTACATATATTAAGCGCTAGTAGTATATTAGTAATAACCTAGGTTATAAGGATAGATATATATATATATTATTAAGAAAGTAAGGATTATTATTAGAGATAATATAACTATTAATATACTTAAAGAGTACTTAGTATAATTTTATAAAGTAAGTAAAGCACTAGTAATATATTAGTATAAGTATAAGTAGTAAAAAAGGGAAGATATACCCCTAAATAGTTTTTATTATTTTATATATAATAAGTATATTTTATTAAGTTACTTATATAAGTTAGTAATAGTATATAGTAAGGTAATAGTAAAGTTATACTTAAGGAGTTAATATACTTAAATAAAGTAAATTTATCTTTAGTAATATACTATAAAATAATACTATTACTATCTTTAAGGGTAATAGCTTATATTACTACTTACTATATATAGTATATATAAGGAATTTTTATACTACTAGTGCTACTAGCTATAAGTTAGTAAGGTATATACTAAGGGTTAGAAATACTATACTTATATTAAAAATTTTAAAGCTATTTATTTCTTAGGAGATTTTTAAGAAAATATCTAAGGGGTTTTCTTAGCTATTAAAGAATTTAATAAAATAGGAGTACTATAGTACTTAG
Organism: Epichloe typhina subsp. poae; assembly: GCA_030389615.1. NCBI lineage: Eukaryota > Fungi > Ascomycota > Sordariomycetes > Hypocreales > Clavicipitaceae > Epichloe > Epichloe typhina. Next base: position 3,164,576 of record CP098316.1, on the reverse strand, counting down.
ATATAATTTACTATTAGTAAGTTAATAGTAATATACTATAGGAATATAAGTATAGAAAGCAAAGTAACTAATATTCTAGTATTTAAAAGGGATTAAGTATTTAAGTAAGATTAAATATAAATAATAAAATAATACTATAGGATATTAGTAATTACTATAATAGTAGCTATAAAGCTACTAGGTTATAGGTAAGGGTAACTTATAATATTAAAGGAGAATATAAAGAAAGAGAATATATAAAAGTAAGAAAAAGTAAGCCTCTTTTATATTAGCCTTAGACCCCTAAGTAATTTATATACTATATATAACTAATCTAGAAATTATAATATTTATAGTTATAGCTACTACTAGTAAATATATATACTAGCTATAAATTCCTAGTAAGAATAATATAATATCCCTAATATTAAATAAGAGCTTATTTATTTTAAATAGCGTATAGTATCCTATCTATTTAACCTAATTATAAAATCTAATATAAGTAGTTTACTTACTTAGGGTTAATAACTTATTAGGTAAAGGTATATATATTAGAAGTAATAAAGTAATAAGTATATAGCTATTTAAAGCTAGAGGGTAAAGGAGGGAATTACCTAGAACTTTATAACTTTTATTTTATTATCCTAAGTAAATATAATAGCTATATACTTATAAAATAACTAGTAATATTAAATACTATTATAAGCTATATATAGTATACTTATATTAGCTAAGTAGCTTCTTTTTTAATTAAGGATAATTATATATTAGGGGGTAGTATATTAGAAGCATAAAGGCTAGGGAGTTAAGGATAGAATAGTTATATAATAAAACCCTTAGATAAGCCTTAGGTTATATAAATAACTAAGTAGCTATTAGATAGCTATATATATATAGTAAGGTATTTAGATAAGAACTACCTATAAGGTATATAGGAGGTTAGAGTTTAAGACCTTTATGTACTTACCCCTAAGTAGTAGCTCTCTAGCTATAACTAAGAACCTTAGCCTTCACTCTGTTTATATCTCCCTAACCTAGTCGTGACATATACTAAGGGAAGTTAGACTATTATATTCGCCTAAAATATAATATAAATAAAAATAAACCTAACTTACTATATGCGCCTTTATATAATATATCTTAGAAGTATTTACTAGAAATCTAGAAATAAGTAATAGACTTAATAAATAAGGGTTAGATTTAAGTAAGCTTTTTATTAGTAGTAGCCCTAGTATTACTAGTAAAAAGCCTAGTAAGGGTTAGAGGTTTTATATAAACTATTATATACTTAATAAGATTATAAAATAAAACTATTACTTAGTACTACTAGTAAAAGAAATATTATATTCTTTAGCTTAAGTAAAGTAATTTATAAAGCTAGATATATAATTAGTATTTTACTATATATATATTACTAAGGGTAAGGAACACTAGACTATATTTTAAATAAGGTTTAGCTTATTTAAATAGCTAGTATGCCTCTTTAAGTTAGTAAGTATACTAGTAACTTTCTAAAGGTATATTAATAGTATATTAAGTAGTATTCTTAGTAATTATATTACTATATATCTTAATAATATACTTATATACTTAGGTGAATTATAGAAGGATTATATATAGAAAGTCTATAGTATACTATCTAGACTATAATAAGCTAGTCTAAACCTAGATATTAAAAAGTATATCTTTATAACTAAAGAGATTAAGTACCTTAGGTTTATTATCTAGGTAAGGAAAGCTATTTATTTAAATAAGGAGAAAATTATAGTAATTTAGGATTAGGAGGTACTAACTAAGGTCTAGGGTATCTATAGCTTTCTAGGTTTTGCTAACTTTTATTATAATTTTATACTAAATTTCTTAGATATAGTAAGCTCTATTATTAACTTAATAAAGAAAGAAGCCTTATTTTACTAGTTAAAGAAGTATAATAAAGCTTTTAAGGTATTAAAGTTAGCTTTTATATTATACTTAATCCTAGCTTAGTAGGATTTTAAAAGAAATACCTTAGTAAAGGTAAATTACTTAGAAATAGCTTTAAGAGAGTATCTCTCTTAGTTTAGTAATAATAGTATTTTATATTTAGTAGCCTACTATTTAGCTTAATTATAAGCTACTTAGCAGAATTATATAATTTATAATAAGAAGCTACTAGTAATTATCTTCTATCTTAAGGTATAGTTAGTAAAGCTATAAAGCATAAGTAAACTATTTATAATACTAATAAACTATAAGAACCTTAAGTACTTTATAGCACTAAAGGAGATATTAGAATATTAGGCATAGTAAGCAAAAACTCTAGCACTCTTTAATTTCTATTTATATTATAGACTAGGTACTTAAGCAAAATAACTAAATATATTATTATAGTATTATTTAGATAGGCTAGAAATAAAAAGGGTAAAGGCACTAATTATTTAGTTAGTAATAAGCCTTATAAAATTCTTCTTTAAAAGGGAATAGCTATATATAAGCCTTAAACCTATTATAGTAATAGATAGGATAACCCCTAATAGTAGCCTAGCTAAGTTAAGGAATTTACTTACTAGTAAGTTAATATTTATAAATAAGTACCTTTAGTCTTTATAGAATTAGTCTTTAGCTTAGGATAAGGCTTATAAATTATAAAGGAATACTATAGTAATAAGGGCTAGGAAGTTCCTAAATACTACTAATACTAGAGAATAAATTATAGACTATTAGATTAGTATAAAAGAAGTACTATAATTTTAAGGATAAATATAGGTTCCTAAGTAAAAGCTACTAACTATAATATTAATATATTATATCTATAACTTACCCTTATTAGGCTACCTAGGCTAGAATATAACCTTTAAGGCACTTTAAAGGGACTTCTATTAGGATAGTATATTATAAAATATAGCTTAATTTATATAAAACTACTACTATTATAAAGGGTAAAAGAGCTAGTAACTATAATAAGGCTTATTAAAGCTAATTCTACTACCTAATAAGTACTAGTTATAAATATTTATTAACTTTATAATAAACCTCCTAGTAAAAACATAGGATTAGCTATAGTTTCTTATAGTTATTACTAATTATTTATTAAAGTATATTTAGTTAGAGGTAATAATATTAATAAAAGCTAGGGCTTATATAAAAAGATTTAAATATTACTAGTAGTAGTTTTATAAGTTCCCTTATATAAATTATTATAGACTATAGGTTAGATTAGCTTAGTAATTTCTAGACTAAGCTTTATAGTAAGGTTAGTATAGAATAGTTACTTTCTATTATATATTACCCTTAGATAAATAGTAGTATAAAAAGGGCTAACTAGGAAGTATAGGCTATACTACATGTAATACTATCTTTCTCCTAGTTTAAATAGCTAAATTACTTACTAGCTTACTAATTAGTATTAAATAATAGGGATTTATTAGTAATAGGGATAAGCATAAATATAGTACTTTATAGGTTTAATATAGCTATAATTTAGGATTTATCCCTTATAAGGTAATTTACTATATTAGTAAAGGGAAGGGCTTAAGCCTTTCTATAATATTTAAAGGATAGTATAAATTTAATATAAGCTATAATAGCCTTTATCTAGTAATAATAGTAAGAGAATATAAATAGTAGCTATAGGCTAGTAAAGTAATTCTAGATTAGGGACTATATATAGCTTAGTCTTTATAATATTAAGATAAACTACCCCTATAAGAAGTTAAATTAAGTAATAGCTAAATATAAAGTACTTAAAGTACCTATACCTTTAATAGTTAAATTAGATATCCTAAGGGAACTATATCCTATTTTTTATATTAACCTAATCTAGTATATAGTAGTTAACCTATTACTAAGTTAGAAACTAGTAAATAAATATTTACTACTAGAACTTATTATAATAAATACTAATAATAATCTTATAAAGTATTAGATAAAAAATATTTTTATAGCTAAAAATACGCTAGGCTAGGGTTTACACTAGAATATTTTAGTTAAATAAAAAGGTTATATATAGCTAACTTAAGAACTATTAGAAAGTATAATATATATAAAGATACTTAATTAATTTAAATTATCATAAGGTAATATATAAATAAATAATAGCCCTAAAAGGGTATATTTTAATTTAACTATAGTAAACTAAGTTCTCTAAGTTTTCTCTAGTATATATATACTTAAGTACTAGATTTTTACTATAGTAAAAAGTAATTAAAATAAGACAGGGGTATTATTAGACTTCTTATAAGGTTAGTATACCTTAGTAATAATATAAGCTAGCTTTATAATAGTTTTAGCTATTTATTAGACTTAGGTATTACTAGCCTCTTAGGTAAAGATAAACTAGATTAGGTTATTATTTATAGTTCTTATACTATAAAAAAATTTAGTAACTAGGTTATTATAGCTATAGTAAGTAAGTATTATCTAAGTAAGTATAAGCTACTATACTTTAAAAGTACCTTAAGTATAAGCTATACTTATAAGGAAGGAAGCTAGAGATTAGGCCTTAGCTAGGTTAATTTAAGTAATAGCTAATATACTATTAAAATACTTATAATAATAAATAAAAAAATTTATAAGAATAGTATATTACCCCTTACTATTAGTAAACTATAGTATAGCTAAAGTCTTAATAGCTTTACTTATAGCTAAAAGGTTCTTAAGATATTTAAAAATATAATAAAGTTTTAGGTTAATACTATATAAGTACTTTTTCTAAATATATATATAATAACTAGTATAATATAAGGTATAGGCTTAGTTTAGCCCTAGGGTATAGTTATATTTACCTTTATTTTAAAGATTATTTATATAAGGACTATAAAGGAAATTATATTTCTTACTATTAAAAAGGGCTTTATTCTTAGAATTTTCTTTTAAAATATACTTACTAAGATAAGTTTTTTTAAATAAAATAAGGGAAAGTAAAGGAAAAAAAAGATACTTTAGAGGTAAGTTAGTTAGTAAAAGAGATAATATTACTTATAATAAAGAGTAAACTAAATATAAAAAGAGAGCTTTAAGGTTATAAAATAATTAATAAATAAAAATAAGAAGAATATAAAAAGAAAGTATTATAATAATATAAAGGTAAAAAGAAGTAAAATAAAATAAGAGAGAATAGAATATTTATATTTTAGAATAAATTAGTTAAGCTTTAATTAAAGTATAGGTTTTTATATTTATAAATAATAGCTAGGGGTAAGTAAGGGTAATATATTATATAATAAAGAGTTAAGTAATGTGAGAACAAAGGGATAGCTAGGCAAGAGGTATAGGGGCACTCGTATATTGACTAAAGCTTGCTAGGTCTAAGTGTGTTATACATATAAGTCGCTAGCTTATAGCTAGCGGCTTGCTAGTGTTATATAGACCTAGCCCTAGGGCGTGGTATGCCTGCCTAGTATACGCTAGCGTATAGGTATTATAAGTAAGGCCTTATAATTACTCCCTTACTTTTAGCTAGGCTTCTAAATAGCTTTTAGTAAGTAATATCTAGCTATTTACTAAGTAGTAATAATATTAAAATAATAATAAATAATACCTAGCACTTAAGTATAAGTTTACTTATAACTCCTTATTATATTACTAACTTTTCCCTTCCTTATCTATAGCAAACTTTTCCTAGATATTATTATATTATTAGTTACTATAACTTTACCTTTGCTATTTACTATATTATTAGAATAGAATTAAATAGGGAAAGCGTTATTATTATTACTATCCCTAATATTTATTTAAAAGGATATAGCTATATGTATTATTTACGCACAGGTTACGTGGACTTTAAGAAAAAACCCCTAGCTAAGCCTAACATCCCTTAGATTAACTATTAATTCCCTAGTATGCTAAGTGTTATTACTAAAGGGAAGTATTTAAAACATTATATCTAATATATTAAATATAGTAATACTTATAAGATAGTAAGTATATTACTTTCTTTGTATTTTTAGTCCCTAATTACCTATATCTCTCTAGGTAATGCTAACTATATAAGGGGATTTCCTTAATTTTCTTACTATCCTTAATTAGGTAAAAACTTTAATAAATACCCTAAGTAATTAAGTCCCTAATAACCCTAATAATTATATATTTTTAGAAGTAACTTACTACTATTTTAGTACTTATTATCTAAACCTTATTTTAGGGTTTAATTATACTAATATAGCTTATTATATTTCCTTTAGTTTAACTAAGGCTACTAAGGTCTATTAGGTATATCTTACTATATATTCTCTAGACCTTTGCTTACTCTCTAGGTAAGCTACTTTAGCTATATATAATTAGTATATTATTTTATACTAGTAACTTTTAGTTACTATATTTCCTACCCCTATCCTAGGGATAGCAAGTTATTACTTCTCCTTTACTATATATTTACTAACTTTTTATAGCTAGATTACACTATATATTATAATTCCTAGAAGGTAAAAATAACTTTATAGCTATAATATTATAACCTAGGATTTATGCCTTAGGGGTAGTAAAGCACTACTTTTTCTAGGTAATATAGGTAGTAGTTTAGAAGAATAAGAGTAAGGGCACTAAGTACCTCCTTTATAATAGTATTATTCTAATATATAAGGGTATAACTATAGAAAGGTTTCCCTAAAACTCCCTTTCTTATAAGTATATTTTCTTTTATTATTTAGTAAATAGTCTAATAAGGTTTTTAATTAAAGTGTAATAGTAGCTAATAAAGCTAGGCCTTTTTATAATTACCTTATCCCTTATTACTTATAACTTACTTATAACTTACTTATATCTTACTATACTTCCTACTTATTTTACTTTAATAAAAAGCCTAGATTATATATTAAGTGCCTTCTATATCTTCTACCACTACCTATTAATTATATTTACTTAGCTAGCCCTTCTATTTTACTAGGTATTTATTACCTTTATAAGTCTTCCTTTAATCCCTAACTTCTTTAACTTTAAACTTATTATTATTATCTTTAAGGTTAGGTATTAGTATTTCTTTATCTAGGGTGTTTTCCTAGTAATTCTATAGCTTTAATAGGCTAATATAAAACATATTATATAGTTAACTATACTTATTAGGTAATACTAGTTAGTATGCTTATTTACTTATAGTATTAAGTATTTAAAATAGCCTAATAAATCTTAGGTTTAGCTTTTATTTTATATCCTTAAGTCTAATATTCTTTACTAATAGTAATACTAAGTCTTCTTTTTTAAGGTTAATAGCTAGTATTATTAGTTATAGTACTTTACTTATACTTTAATAGCTCTTACCTAGTTATATACTAGTTTCTCCCTAACCTTATATAGCTTCTAAATATATATATAAGCTTCTAGGACCTCCCTTTCCTTACTCTTATTCTTAAGAGCTAGATAAAACTTAGGTAAATAGCCTATAAGAGTATAGTTAAGGGAGTAACCTATTATTTTATTAATAGTATTATTATATATAAATTAAGCTATTAGAAGTAGCTTTAGCTATAGCTATTAGTTTTCTTTAATAAAGTATTATAAGTAATATTTAAGTATTTAGTTTATTCTCTTTATTTACTTATTAGTTTAAGGGTAAAATACTATTAAAAGCCTTTGCTTTATATATAATAAGTAATATATATCTAACTAGAATTAGCTTATAAATACTAATCCTTTATTAAATATAATACCCTTTAGTAGCCTAAATTAAAGCTTAATTTCCTTATAAAATAACTTTACTAATTTAGCTATATTAATTATAGTCTTTATAGTAAGAAAGACAAAGTACTTAGTAAATTAGTCTATAATTACTAGGATTATATTAGTTTCTTAGTTACCTAGCTATACTAGTAGTAATCCTATAATAAAATTTATTAAGATCTTTACCTATAGTTACCTTAGTATTAGTAGTAATTTAAGGCTTTTATATAGGTAGTGCCTTCTAGCTACTATATACTAGTATACTCTATAGCTAGATATATAGTCTAAAATAGCTTTACTTATTACTAGCTACTAATAATAATATTTTAGTAGCTTAAGAGTATATTTAGTCCTAAAGTAACCTACTAGTAAATTATTATAGTATAGCTATAAAAGCTCCTATTATAAGATAGGCTCCTATAAAATAATTACCTAGTCTTTATATATTAGGAGACCCCTTATACTATATAACTATAAACTAGCTTTTTCTCTCCCTTTTACTTAGAAGTTAACCTTACCTTTACGCTTTTATAAATCTAAATCTTAGTCCTATGCCTTTTATAGTAGTTATACTAATAGTTTATTTACTACAAATTAGTAAGGATTTAGTAATATAATAGCTCTCTAAACTACTTATACTATACTAATATCTTAGATATATATTACCTTCTCCTTAAAATTACCCTTATTTAGCTAACCTATTACTAGATTTATAGTAACTAACTAGCTTTTTACCTAGGCTACTATTAACTTAATAAGCTTAAAAACTAGTATTATACTATAACTTCTTTAATATATTAGTACTTTTTCTTTTACTATATAGGTAGCTACTATTTTCCTTTAAAGCTTTATTAAGAGTACTTTATTTAATATAGGTTTACCCTTATAATTAAACTTTCTTAATAGTATATTTATAAGGTTACTTTTCCTTAGTTTATATTTAATTATAAAATAAAAAGGGTAGAGAAATATATACTATTATACCTACCTTTTATTTAGCTTTTACTACCTTATAAAGGTCTATAAGTTATAGTAGTTTAATAAGACCTTTATAGGTGTCTTTATGCCTTTAATATAGTATTACTAGTATTTAAATAACTTTACTATAGTAAGTAACTCTTAGTTAGCTATGCTATAGTTATGTTTAGTGTCTATAAACTTCCTTAACTAAAAGGCTACTAGATACTAATAGCCCTTATTATCCTACTAAGATAGGATTCTTATTATTATAAAAATTAAGGTATTTATCTTAATATACACTACTTAACTTAGGTTATAATATTAGAGTAAAGGCACTTACTAAAAGGTATCTTTAAGCTAGTTAAATACTAGCTATTCCTTTTCCCTAAATATAAATCTCCTAGTCTAGATACTATTTTAACTACCCTTTATTAATATATAAAGAGATACTATAATCCTAGAGTATTTATAAATAAACTATTTATAAAAGTTATAAAATCTAAGAAATAACTATATATTCTTAAAACTTATTAGCTTCTTTTATTCTTTAATTATATTAACCTAGTAAGTATTTATTAATATCCTATTAATAAAGAGAATAAACCCTAGGAATTTTACTAATTCCTTATAGAAAAAGCACTTTAAGGGTTTTATATATAACTTTACTAACCTTATGTATTCTAGGACTTACTTAATGTGTTTAGTATGCTTCTCCTTTATCTTAAAGAAAATTAAGATATTATCTAGATAAACTATATAAATAATATTAACTAGCTTATAAAGTACCTTATAAATATAGCTTTAAAAAGTAGCTAGGGTATTAGTTAACCTAAAAGGCATTATAAGGTACTTATAGTGCTTATAATATATATAAAAAGCTATCTTTTACTTATTACCCTCTTTAATATAGATTTAGTAGTATATATCCTTAATATTAATCTTTAAAAAGAAATAGGCCCCTTAGTACTAATTAAGGATCTCTAAAATTAAAGGAAAAGCATAGTAATTCTTCTATATTACCTTATTAAGTCCTTAATAGTTTATATATAGCTAAAGCATCCTATCTTTCTTTAGTATAAATAGGATAAGCATGCTTACTAGGCTCTTTAAAGGTCTTATCTAGCCTTTCCTTAGGTTATTATTAATATATTCCTAGAGCTCTTTAAGTTTACTTTAGGAAAAAGAGTAAATTAGTTTATATAAGGGTATAGCTTCTAGTATAAGATTAATTATAGAGTTAGTTAACTTCTTAGATAGGAGACTCCTTACCTTATCTAATATAAATATATCTTTAAACTTATATAGCTTCTTAGGGATATCTTTAATAGTTTTATATACTTTTACTTTCTCTTTATCTTTAAGAGAGATAAACTTATTTTCTATTATACTTATAATAGTATATATAATTATCTTATTATATATTACCTTTATAAACTTATAGGGAGTTAGTAGTAAAAAAGCTACCCTTTTCTTTTTAAACTACTATTCTTATAAGTATAAGTAAAGGTATATATGTTTTTCTATAAGTATATATATCCTAATTAATATAAGGCTTCCCTCTGCTCTTAGGTCCTTATTAATAGCTATATATAGTAGTTTAAGGTCCTTCTTTTTACCCCTTAAGTCTTAGATTATAATAAGTACCTTATAGATATTATATTAGGGAACTATAAGAGCCCTTACTACCTTTAGGATAGGCGCTATAGCCTTAGCCTAATTAAGCTTATAGGTCTATGTAAACTAAGCACTAATAATATTAATTTTAGTGTAACTATTAAGATCCGCTGCTATTTTAATATCTTTTTACCTATAAATAGTAACTAGTATATAAAATTAATGCCTTACTAGTACCCTAGTGTTTAAGGTAAAGGTAAGGGCATTTACTTTTACCTCTAGGAGTTTCCCTAACCTTCTTACTAGTCTTTCCTTAGCTTATTATAATTATAAAAAGATACTTTATACTACTATAATTATAGTACTATTTTCTTCCTTATAGCCTATTATTATTTAGGTAAGTAACTAGGGTCTTTTCTTTATCCTTATCCTTATCTTTTTAGTCTTTATTTAGCTAATAGCCTTATAAAAAGTTATATCTTTAATATTAAGGGGCCTTATATAAGCCTTTCTTTTCTAAATTACTTAGCTTTTACTTATTTCTAGATATTACTTCCTAGAATTACTAGGTAAGTTATATAATCTTTTTTAAGTTATCTTAGTAATATTTATATATAAGTTAATATAGTCTTATAAGTTAGGAACTAATTTTATAAAGAATATAAGGGCCTAGGTTTTTTCTAAAGCTTATTTAAGGTATTTCTTTAGTAAATCTAAGTAAATACTAAACTTAATAGGGCTCTAGCCCTTCTTTTACTTTATATTCTCTAGCTAAGTAGCTATTTATATATTATAGCTTATAAAGTTCTTAAGTAATATAAGAGTCTAGTCCTAGAACTTATCCTAGTTATCCTTAGGGTAATCCTAGCTATTAGCTAGTTATTCTTTAATATATTAGTCTTATCTTACCTAATAGTTTATATATATATAGTTAAGTATAAAAAGAATCTTTTAGTTATTCTAATAATACTTCTTTTTTACCCCTTAAAAGTATAGTTAAGGTTATTAAGCTATATTTTATACTTCTATAAGTTTATAAGGTATTAGAGTTTTATAATATTTTAGACCTTAACTTCTTAGCTACTAAGACTTAAGAATATACTAGCTTTTTAGCCTTTTTTTATTAGTACTTTTTCTTTATAAAGTTATAGTAAGTTAGTAAGTTTTTATTCCTACTCTTATAGTTTCTTAAGTTACTTAAGCTAAGTAATTTACTCTCTAACTACTACTTCTTTTACCCTTATAGTAAAGGGTATAGCCTTAGATAAGGTTATAAAATATAGTATATTCTTAGCTATAGTATTATTATTATTTAGCTAATCCTAAGTAATATATAGTATTATTCTAGTAAATTAAGTTATTCTCCTCCCTATATTACTCTTAGGTAACTAGTAAGAGAAGCTTTAGAATTATAAGAATAAAGGGATAGCTAGGTAAGAGATATAAGGGCACTTATATATTAACTAAAGCTTACTAAGTCTAAGTGTATTATATATATAAGTTACTAGCTTATAGCTAGTAGCTTGCTAGTGTTATATAAACCTAGCCCTAGGGCATAGTGTGCCTGCCTAGTGTGCGCTAGCGCACGGGTGTTGTGAGTGGGGCCTCACAAGTAATTAATAATAAAAGAGTAGTTTAAAGTAAAGTTTAAGTTTAGTAAGTAATAAATAAGATATAAGATTAAAGTAAAGGTAATAGACTAAATAAAGTAAGAAAATAGCTAGTAATAAGAGGCTATAAAATAAGTAGCTAGTATTTTTAAAAGTAAAACTAGTTAAAGTAAGGTAGTTTTATACTAAAAATTTTTTAGGTTTATATAGTAAAGATATAACCTTACTAGGTAACTTACTAGCCTTACTAAGCTACTTATATTACTTTATTATATTTTTTTAGGGAAGGCTATATAATAAGGGTTTATATTTAATATATACTTACTTTTTAGTAAGAGAAAAAAAGAGAAGGTAAGTAAGGGGATATATTATAGACTTAAGCTATAAGCTTAGGTTAAGTCTAGCTTTAGAAAGTATATATACTTTATATAGCTAGGTTAAGGCTTTATATAGACTATATATAAACTATATATAAGGGACTATATATCCGGATGCTATGTAACTACTAGTGTAATTCCTTTCTTTTTCTATAAGAATAATATTCTTATTCTAAACGCTTATATGTAGTAGCTATAAGGCTAGTTCTTAACACTTATAAAGGGTTAAATATATTATTATTAATAAGAAATCTATAATAAAGCTTAAGATACTTTCCTTTATTAACTAATAACTTTATTAAATCTTTTCTAATTTAAAGGATTACTTTAGTAGCTATAGTATAATTCTTTTTAGTAACTTTTACTAGCTTTTACTAGTTTTCAAAAAGCCTCTTTATAGTAATAATAGACTTGGAAATAATATAAATCTAGCTAGGTATAATACCTATTAGGCCTTTAATAGGACTATTATACTTTGGTAAGTTATTTACTAGTAAAGTAATATATAAGTACTATTCTATAAAGCTCTCTAAGGCCTTTATTTAGCTTAGTTATTTATTAACTATTAGAAGCTTCTTTATTTATAAATTTAATTATAGCTCTTACCTCTAGAGGTTAATTCCTTTATAAATATAGTTTATATTTATTATGTAAGATAGTAAGTCTAAGAATATTACTATAATTATATAAAAAGGCTTATATTACTAATTATCTAAGTCTATATAATATATATTAGTAAATTTAAGTATAATACTAATTCTTAAATAGTAGGAAACCTTTACTATACTTTACTAGTTTATATTAGAGTAAGGGTTATACTAATAAAGAATATCTAAATACTTATAAGCCTTATTAATAATACTATAGGGATTATAAAAGATTTTTATTAGGATTAAGATATTACTAATTCTTACTAATAAGCTCCTAATATTATATTTATATAAATAAATAAGTATATAAAATTACCTTACTTTATAAAGCCTAATAAAGCTACTATTATTCCTATTTTCTAAGTATATTATAAGTTTATTAAGAATAGTAATTTATATAGCTAGTATTAATTCCTATTTAAAATTATATATAGTATTACTATATATAAGTTATAAGGTATTACTCTTAATAAGGTAATAGCTAATATCTTTATAAAGGAGTTTATAATAAGCCTTATATATATTACTATATTAAGGGTAAAAATACTTAAGGGTATTATATTTAATACTTCTTTAAATCTTAGTACTTTTACTTCCTAAACTAACCTAAATACTAGCCTAAGGGCTCTTAATATATAGTAATAAAAGGATTAAATAATTTATACTATATTGATTTTTAATTTTTTGGGGGTCATTAGCTGTGGCTAATGCATTTAATTTTCAAGGAACAAAAAAACTTACTAGCAATACCTAGCTAGTGTAATAATTAATAACTAAATTTAATAATTACTATAGTGTTAGGTAAAATATAAATAAAGGATTAAGCTTTAAGCTATAAATTTAAGGGCTAAAAGGTTAATATAAACTTTATAATAAACTTTATAGCTATAATTACATAAGATATAGTTATAATTTATAACTATAGTTAAACTTAAATCTATTTAAGTTTTACTTATAGTATAAATTAATATAATTCCCCCTTTCTTTATAACCATGTTTATTCTATCTCTCTATATCTCTTCTATCTTATAATTATCCTTTAAAGCTCTAAGGCAAACTTAAACCCTAAAAAAAAACATAACTTATCCTTACTTAACTACACTCTAATTTATAACAAATATATTACACCTAAATTAATAAGTAGGGGTTAAGGGCTACTAATTAACTAATTAATAACTAACTAATTAGAAAATAGTATAGCTAAAGGTAACTATAAGCTAGGGGCTATAACCACTAGGCTATAGAACCTAATAGCTATCTAAAAATCTAAGGAAATTCTAGATAAAAAGGAAATTTAAAAAATAAAAGAAAATATTAAGGAATTTAGGAAAAGTAAGAAGAAGAAAGGAAATAAAAAGCTAGAGAAGAAGGCTAGATATTTAGAAAAGGTGTTAAAAAATAGAGATCTATAATAATTTAAGCAGTTTTACCTCGTGCCTAGGAGGGATTTATACTATATAATAGCTAGATAAAGCTAATATATCTTATTAAATATGGAAATTTTAATAAGTTTAGATAATATAAGCTTTATTAGCTTTATTATTAATAATAATAAGGTAATTAAGCTATCTCTTTATATTAACTTAGCTTAGACCCCTCCTACTCCTTAAATAAAAGAATTTTATAGCTTAGTCTTAGTTATTAAATCTTCTATTTATATTAATTTAATATAAATTAATTTAAGATTATAAAAGAGGGAAAGGTATTATTATTTACTAAGATATTACTTCTTCTTAGATATTTACTAAGTAATATCTTAGTAAAGGGAAAAGCATATACCCCTAGAGAGGGATAGTTATATATAAATTTATATTATAGTAAATTAACTAAAAAGCCCTTTCATATACTTAATATACTTAACGTACTTAATATTAATATTATTAGTAAAAAACAGAAGCGGATAATAATTAGCCTAGGCGAATACTAACGCTTTCCCTGCGCCTATGATGCCGATAAATTCGGGCAGCCATAAGGATCTTGTAATAATATCATTTGAATACGAGAACATTCTTGACATTTCGGTGTCACGTAATAAGACCACAACATCCCTTGCTCTGGTCATTGCACATCCAGTGATCTTCAGCGCCCAGCAGCCCACCTCATAGCGAAGGGCTGGCACCGACGGCAAAACTCTCCTAAAAGCTCTTCTGCGCGGTTACGAGAGCACAAGCCAGCATGCAACCGTGATTGCGTATTATGGTAACCGTATCAAGTAATCTCTCCGGGCGTAGTACTAATACTGATAATAATTGACTCCCAATATACACGACAGCTCTAAATTGCAACGACCTACCTCGGCCACTGATCGTCATATGTACAAGCCTCAACCTCCAGATGGCTGAAGAGCTTCTCAGCATCTTTTTACAGGCTTGATATCACGGCGCGCTTTCACCCCGGACACCACAAAGAACTCATTTATGCTATCTCTGCTCAGTAGGTTCCAGCGCGCCTCGCCTCGGTACTAGTCCTGTCCGACCACGTCCGCCGCGAGTCCGTACCTGCTCACCAGACAACTGCTCGGAGCTACCCCAGCGCCTGACATACTGGGGGCATCAATGCAGGTAAAGTCCCAGGTGTCAAAGTCGTTGCTCTTACTGAATACTTCAAGGATCCGCGTTGGAGGCACATCTGTCTCGCGCCAGGCAAAGGAGAGGCTATTGGAATCGAGGTGATTTTGTTTGTTCTGGCTGGAGCTTGGCTGATTGGGTGGTATAGCGACAGCAGAAATCGACATGCGTATCAAAGGCGAGCTTGCGGTAGAGGAGCTAGAGCCTCGGCTGATTAGGGTTCTTCCTAACTTTGAGATCGGCCACGAGAATCCTGAGAGTTTGCTAGGGAAGCTGACATCGCTAACATATAGTCTGTGTGTGTTGGGCAGACCCCCGGAAAGGATGGAAGACGCCAGGTATGAATAATAGCCAGGCGCTGTGTACGAACCCGCGTCTGGCGTTTCGGAAATCTCGAAACGCAGCGTGTTCAGCGTTGCTGATGCTAGCAATTGAGGCCACTTCGCGTCCGGGAAAGGTTCTGAAACCTTTGTTTGGAAAGCCAAGATCTTCAAGCATGGTGCCACTAACAAGACCTCTTGCAGCTGCGACGACTGGACGCCCGTGTCCTCGAGAGTTAGGGCCTTAAGCGCGTTTCGGTTCTCATATAAAGAGAGATACTTGATCAGACCGACAGTAGTCATTTTAGGGGTATCTTTCAGTATCAGCTCTTCCAACGCGACCAGCGGAGGGAGACTGTCGTCGATGGCCATCAGCTCATCGGAAAAGCTGAGTGTCTTTGTGACTTTGAGAGCCCGAAGGCGGGTCAGAGATGCGAGGACACTCCGCAACATCAAGGGGCTGACGTCAAGGCTGTTGAGCTCCAGAACCTCGAGCCATAGCCATACCTGCTGAGAGGCCATGTCGATAAGCCAGCACTCAGATCCCCGATGATATGCGATTTTGCGGAGCACAGCACCGCACCTGGACCTCACGCCTGAGCATGGCGTTATTGGGCTCGTCAGAAAACATTTTCTCAGGTAGGTCAACATATTGCAAATTGGGCAGCGCAGCAATGGTTTTGGCCAACTCGATTTGACAAGATTCGCGTATCATAAACGGCGTCTTGAGAAATTGGACGAGCTTGCCGATACGAGTTGGATCTTCACATACTGTCCGTCCGTCGGAAGAGCCTCAATCTCGCTTCTGCCGGGTTTTCCGGGATGCCGTTGCGGTCGAGGTGTGAAGTCTTCTTACGATTTTCAGCTAAAAGGGCCTCGAGCCTGCAATAGTGCACCATGTCTATTCGAACGCTGTGATAGCTGGAAACGTGGACCGGGGACTGAGCATAAGACTGATGCCTAAACAGACAAAGAGGGATCGCGGCTTTGTAAAAACGTACAGGACCATGGTCGCATTGGCTCGCCACTTTCGACTGACTTGAGCGCAGTGAGACAAATCTCTCATCAGGTCGCACAGCATGCATCCGCCGTCGCCGATACTCCACTCGCACATGTCGTAGCTCTCATCACACGAGTGCGGACACAAAAAGGCGAATATATCTGCCTTCTATCTCTATGTGTGTATGCTCCTAACACAAAGTTTGCGTGGGCACTAACTTTATACCTTTAAAAGTATGGCTTCTCCTCGTGCGTGCCACGCCCCACCTTAGTAGGTGGGTGTAATGGCAAAAATGTCTGGACTGATCCGTCTAGCGTCAGCTGATCATTGGCTGTCACACCCGTGCTGCAAGTGGCCCTTGTGCAGGCTAAAGAAGTCCGCGATCTTACTTTCCCCAAACGTTCTTCTTTCTCTTCTGGATTTGGTTTGCTTTCAGCCCCTCTCCATCAATTTATCGGTTGCTTGTCGTCCGAAATTATTGCAGCATACCATTGATTACGGCGTGGAGTCATACATTGATTTTGCCTGTTCTACTATCGTCAATCAAGAACTAGTCGAGCATTCTTGCGCCCTCTATCGTCACGGGCTTCAATATGGCGTGGTCCAAGAGCACTCGAATCAAGGTCATGATTGCCATTGACACGACCTTCTTCCTGCTCGAACTTATTTGCGGCTTTCTCGCTCATTCCCTAGCTTTGACTGCTGACGCCTTTCATATGGTATGCAGCCCAAGTCCTCCCTTTGTTTTGATTTGACACAGCTTCGCCCGCATCAATGCTGACTTATCGCCACCACAGCTCAACGATATCATCTCCCTCGTCATCGGCTTATGGGCTGTTGTTGCTGCGCAGAAAGAAACTACCGACGAATTTACGTTCGGGGTGCGTATTTACTTGCTGGTACCCCCCTCACAACGCCCTTTTCGCTAATATCGATTCTTTCCTCTACGCAGTGGGTTCGCGCTGAAATTCTTGGTGCCTTTTTCAACGCCGTCTTCCTGATCGCACTCTGCGTATCCATCATCCTCGAAGCTCTGACCCGATTTGTCGAACCCCCCGAGATTAATCAGCCCCAACTCATTCTCATTGTTGGGTGTGCTGGGTTGGCGTCCAATTTGGTTGGCTTTGTCGTCCTGGGCGGTCATGGACACTCCCACGGCGATGAAGAAGACGGGCATGGTCATAGCCACGATCACCACGACTACAGTCACGATCATAGCCATGCTGTTGACGACACCCGGGACTCTGGCGACTTGCGCAGCAGTGTGGCCGACGAAGATGGTGCTGTCGGCGACGTTCTTCCCGAAGTCATCGTGAGACGTGCAAATGAGGGCCCAGAGGTCAATCGTCGCATCCGTTTCGGGGATGATACGACAGGCCGAGACGACACCAATAATCGAAACCGTGTTCCCGCACAAGCGAGAGGACGTGCCAGGCTACATTCCAGTAAGAGTGGGCACTCCCGCTTCCAGAGCATCGAGGACATGAGCATTCACCCTGCAAGCTTCCGCCAGGACATCATCGTCGCTAGCTTGGCTGCATCCTCGGGTGCTGGTTTGGGTGCTGGGAGCGATACGAGTGAAGACGCACCTGTTGGCGACTTGGAGACCGACGTCAACGAAGAGTCTCCCCTCCTTATCAGCGGCGCTAAGGGCAACAATGGAAGAATTGAGAACCGCTCTCATTCACATGTTTCTCATAAGCGTCCTCGCCGAGACTCGAGTGTACATGACGGCCATAACCATACTTTTCCACGCAAGGCTGGAGCCAAGGCTTGCGGTCACAATCACGCTGATATGGGCATGAATGCCATGATGCTTCACGTTCTCGGCGATGCTTTGGGCAACGTCGGCGTCATCATCACTGCACTCATAATTTGGCTCACTGACTGGCCGGGCAAGCTGTACTGTGACCCTGCTGTGTCACTCGCCATTACAGCCATCATTCTCAAGACATCTATTCCACTAACACGTGCCACGGCAAGAGTCCTCCTACAAGCCACCCCTGAGAATATTAGCATCCAAGAAATCCGTCAGGATATTGAAGGTCTTCCGGGAGTAGTCAGCTGCCATCACATTCACGTTTGGCAACTGTCTGATACCAAAGTCGTTGCCAGCATGCATTTACAGGTTGCTTTTCCGATCAACGAGCATAGCGGCGAGAAGTACATGCAGTTGGCCAAGAGAGCCCGAAAGTGCCTCCACGGCTACGGCATTCATAGTGCCACCATCCAGCCTGAGTTTTGTCTTGACCAGCAACACCAACATGCGGGAGATGCGGCAGCTCTGCGAATAGATGGTGGGTTGGACGGCGCTGGTGGGAATGCCTGTCTTCTGGAATGCATAGATGATTGTCAGGAGCGGACCTCTTAACACGCATATGTCAAAAATTGAACACGCATATGCCGTTAGTCCTAATCGGATGGACGGTCCACCCACCCGTTTTTGGTGTGGCTCGCGTCCATCAATCTTCGCAGCACTGTCAATTTAATTATGGGTCTAATCCACGAGCTGGTGTAAACTTTGCACGAGTGCAAAATGCACATAAGCAAACACGCTAGCTATTTTTATTAGCTAAGATTTATAGAAATTTATAGAACTTTATCTAAATTATATAAATACTATAACTACCCTTATTTATAATATATCTTTTAACTAAGGCTATATAAATACCTATAATAAGCTTAAATACTAAGAAAAAAGTAAATTTTACTAATTTCTAAGTATAAACTATATACTTAATATTATACTTATATAAAGTTTATATTAGTATAAAGTTTATACCTAGCTATAAGCTATAATAATATTTCTTAGGGTTTATAATCTCTTAATTAATTAATTTATTATAAATAAAGATACTAATAATAACCTTTAGCTTATAGTATTAATTTTATAGTATTTTTAAAAGCTAGGTGTTAGGAGCACGGAGGCTAGGGAGCTAGGGATAGAGTAATTACCTAATAGAACCCTTAGATAAGCCTTAGGTTATATAAATAACTAAGTAGCTACTAGATAGCTATATATATATAGTAAGGTATTTAAATAAGAACTACTTATAAGGTATATAAGAGATTAGAGTTTAAGACTTTTATATCCTTACCTTTAAGTAATAGCTCTTTAGCTATAATTAAAAACCTTAACTTTTACTTTATTTATATTTCCTTAATTTAGTTATAATAAGTTAAACTCTTAAACCTTTTAAAAAAAATTTTTTTTTGCTAAGTTTAAATATAAAAACCTATAGAATATTTACTTAAAATATACTTATACTTATACTACTTAGTAAAGAAAATATAAACCTATAGTACTTAGGGAGTAACCTATATACCTTAACTTTAAGGCCTAATAAAGAAAGAATATAATAAATACTACTTAGCTCTAATTAATATAGTAATACTAAGTCTAGAAATAATAATAATCTAGATAAGCTAGAATAATACTATAAGGTTATATAAGCTTAGCTATAATATACTTATATAAGATAGAATATTATAAATATAAAAATATAGCTTAAAGAAATTAAGATAAACTTATAATTAGCTAGATTAGGTAAAGGACTTATAATTACCTCTTAGATAATTATACTAATGAATCCCTTATTCCTAGCTTTTTTACCTAATCTTAACTTTATAGTAAGTATATACTTATAAAGCTTTATAAAAATATAGTATAAAGTACTTATATATAAAGGTAATACTTATAAGAATTTATAAGTATACTTAGTAAATTTAAATATATTATTTTAGTTAAATCTAAGAACCTTTTAGGATAATAAAACTAAGGTAATATATACTAGTAATTACCTAGCTAATATATAAAGTAATAATAAATATATTATATAATAGTAAATAAGTTAGTTAACTACTTAGCTTACTCCTAAAATAAATTTATATTCTAGTTAAACTTTAAAGTAATAAATAAAAATATAAAGTACTTAGAAATTACTAAGATATTATTAAATTTAAGGTAAAAGAATAATTAGTCTTTTTAATCTTTCTTAAGACTTTAGACTAAAGTAAAAGCTAAATTACTTAACTAAATTCTTATATACTTAAGAATAATAATTTTCCTAAATAGCTTAAATAATATTATAAGAAAATATATAGTTAACTAAAAGTTTTTAATATCTTAAAGTTATTTATAAGATTAAGGTAAAAAGGCTAAAGTTATAATAATATTTATATTAAATAATTATAATAAAAACTATAATAATAAAGAAAGTAAGAGAAAAAAATAATACTTTAGCTTTCTTATAAATAACTTATAGTAAAGTTTATAGTAACTAAGTATAAGTTAAAGGCTATTTAAGTACTATAAATATAGTAATCCTAAATATAGTATAAATAAATATAAAATAGTAAATTACTTAATTTATAAAAGTAATAAGTATATTACTAAGAAGTATAAGAATAGTAGTAATAAGACCTTAGACCTTAATAAGATTTTAATTAGATTAGTATAGGCTTAGGATAATAGTCTTACTATAGAAAAACCTATAAATAAGAGAATAAAAATATAGGTATTCTTATAGTAAAATAACTATTAGTTAGCTACACTAATACTATTTAATATAAGTATAAAGTATTTAATAATTTACCTTAAATTATTATTGAAATAGGATTAGAAAAATATAGAAAAAATAAAGATAATACTAAAAAGTATAAGTAAAAATAAAATCCTATATAAAGGAATTCTATATAAGCTAATTAAGGTAAAAGATAGTATTGTTAAGAACTAGCCTTATGGCTACTACGTATAAGCGTTTAGAATAAGAATATTATTCTTATAGAAGAAGAAAGGAATTACACTAATAGTTACATAGTATCTAGATATATAGTCCTTTATACATGGTTTATATATAGTTTATGTAAAGCCTTAACCTAGCTATATAAAGTATATATACTTTCTAAAGCTAGACTTAACCTAAGCTTATAGCTTAAGTTTATAATATACTCTCTTACTTACTCTCTTTTTTTTCTCTTACTAAAAAGTAAGTATATATTAAATATAAACCCTTATTATATAACCCTCCCTAAAAATATAATAAAATAATATAAGTAGCCTAGTAAGGCTAGTAAGTTACCTAGTAAGCTTATATCTTTACTATATAAATCTAAAAAATTTTTAGTATAAAACTACCTTACTTTAACCTAGTTTTACCTTTAAAAACACTAGCTACTTATTTTATAGCCCCTTATTACTAGCTATTTTCTTACCTTATTTAGTTTATTACCTTTACCTTAATCTTATATTCCCTTTATTACTTACTAAACTTAAACTTTACTTTAAACTACCCCCTTATTATTAATTACCTAACCCCTTATTATATAATATATTACCTTTACTTACCCCTAGCTATTATTTATAAATATAAAAAACCTATGCTTTAATTAAAGCTTAACTAATTTATCCTAAAATATAAATATTCTATTCCCTTATAAGGCCCCACTTATAACACCCGTGCGCTAGCGCACCACCTAGCGGGCACGCTATGCCCTAGGGCTAGGTCTATGTAATACTAGTAAGCTACTAGCTATAAGCTAGTAACTTATATATATAATATACTTAGACCTAGTAAGCTTTAGTTAATATATAAGTACCCTTATACCTTTTACTTAGCTATCCCTTTATTCTTATAATTCTAAAGCTTCTCCTACTAGCTACCTAAGAGTAATATAAGAAAAAGAATAACCTAATTTACTAAAGTAATACTATATACTACTTAGGATTTACTAAATAATAGTAATACTATAGCTAGAGATATACTATATTCTATAACCTTATTTAATACTATACCCTTTACTATAAGAGAAAAAAAGATAGTAATTAAAAAATAAATTACTTAGCTTAAGTAACTTAAGAAACTATAGAAATAGGAATAAAAACTTACTAACTTACTATAACTTTATAAAGAAAAATACTAATAAAAAAGGCTAAAAGGCTAGTATATTCTTAAGTCTTAGTAACTAAGAAGTTAAGGTTTAAAATATTATAAAACTTTAATACTTTATAAACTTATAGAAGTATAAAATATAGCTTAATAACCTTAACTATACTTTTAAAAGAGTAAAAAAGAAGTATTATTAAAATAACTAAAAGATTCTTTTTATACTTAACTATATATATATAAACTATTAAGTAAGATAAAACTAATATATTAAAGAATAACTAGCTAATAGCTAGGATTACCCTAAGGATAACTAGGATAAGTTTTAGGACTAAACCCTTATATTACTTAAGAACTCTATAAGCTATAATATATAGATAGCTACTTAGCTAGAGAATATAAAGTAAAAGAAAAGCTAGAGCCTTATTAAGTTTAGTATTTACTTAGATTTACAAGAGAAATACCTTAAATAAGCTCTAGAAAAGACCTATACCCTTATATTCTTTATAAAATTAGTTTCTAACTTATAAAACTATATTAACTTATATATAAATATTACTAGGCTAATATAAGAAAAGATTATATAACTTACCTAATGATTTTAGGAGGTAATATTAAAGAATAAGTAAAAGCTAAATAATTTAAAAAAGAAGGGCTTATATAAAGCCCCCTAATATTAAAGACATAACTCTTTATAAGGCTATTAGCTAAATAAGGACTAAAAGGATAAGGATAAGGATAAGAATAAGAATAAAGAAAAGTCCCTAGCTACTTATCTAAATAATAATAGACTATAAGGAAGAAGGTAGTATTATAATTATAGTAGTACTTACTATCTTACTTATAATTATAACAAGCTAAGGAAGGACTAGTAAGAAAGTTAGGAAAACTCCTAGAGGTAAAAGTAAATACCCTTATCTTTACCTTAAATACTAGGGTACTAGTAAGACGTTAATTCTATATACTAGTTACTATTTATAAGTATAAAGATATTAAAATAGTAGCAAATCTTAATAGTTATATAGAGATTAATATTATTAGTGCTTAATTTACATAGACTTATAAGCTTAATTAGGCTAAGGCTATAATACCTATCCTAAAGGTAATAAGGGCTCTTATAGTTCCTTAATATAGTATCTATAAGGTACCTATTATAATCTAAGACTTAAGAGGTAAAAAGAAAAACCTTAAACTACTATATATAGCTATTAATAAGAACCTAAGAGTAAAGGGAAGCCTTATATTAATTAAAATATATATACTTATAGAAAAATATATATACCTTTACTTATACTTATAAGAATAGTAGTTAAAGAAAAAAAATAGCCTTTTTACTACTAACTTCCTATAAGTTTATAAAGGTAATATATTATAAGATAATTATATATACTATTATAAGTATAATAAAAGATAAGTTTATCTCTCTTAAAGATAAAGAGAAGGCAAAAGTATATAAAACTATTAAAAATATCCCTAAGAAGCTATATAAGTTTAAAGACATATTTATATTAAATAAGGTAAGGAGTCTTCTATTAAAGAAGTTAACTAACTATATAATTAATCTTATACTAGGAGTAATACCTTTATATAGGCTAATTTACCCTCTTTTCTAAAGCAAACTTAAAGAGCTTTAGGAATATATTAATAATAACCTAAAGAAAGGCTAGATAAAACCCTCTAAGAGCCTAGTAAGTATACCTATCCTAATTATACTAAAGAAAGATAAAATACTCTAACTATATATAAACTATTAGGGACTTAATAAGGTAATATAAAAGAATTACTATACTCTCCCCCTAATTTTAAAGATCCTTAACTAATACTAAGGGGCTTATTTTTTCTTAAAGATTAATATTAAGGATATATACTATAGAATTTATATTAAAGAGAGTAATAAGTAAAAGATAGCTTTTTATATATATTATAAGCACTATAAGTACCTTATAATACCTTTTAAGTTAACTAATGCCTTAGCTACCTTTTAAAGCTATATTTATGAGGTACTTTATAGGCTAGTTAATATTATTTATATAGTATATTTAAATAATATCTTAATTTTCTTTAAGATAAAGAAGAAGTATACTAAATATATTAAGTAAGTCCTAGAATATATAAGGGTAGTAAAGTTATATATAAAACCCTTTAAGTGCTTTTTCTATAAGAAATTAGTAAAATTCCTAGGGTTTATTCTCTTTATTAATAGGATATTAATAAATACTTACTAGGTTAATATAATTAGAGAATAAAAGAAGCTAATAAGTTTTAAGAATATATAGTTATTTCTTAGATTTTATAACTTTTACTAATAGTTTATTTATAAATACTCTAGGATTATAGTATTTCTTTATATATTAATAAAGGGTAGTTAAAATAGTATCTAGACTAGGAGGTTTATATTTAGAGAAAAGGAATAGTTAGCGTTTAACTAGCTAAAAACCACCTTTTAGTAAGTGCCTTTACTTTAATATTATAACTTAAGTTAAGTGGTATATATTAAGATAAATACCTTAATTTTTATAATAGTAAGAATCCTATCTTAGTAGGATAATAAGGGCTATTAGTATTTAGTAGCCTTTTAGTTAAGGAAGTTTATAAATACTAAATATAACTATAGTATAGCTAATTAAGAGTTACTTACTATAGTAAAGTTATTTAAATACTAGTAATACTATATTAAAGGTATAGAGATACTTATAGAGGTCCTATTAGATTACTATAACCTATAGACCTTTATAAGGTAATAAAAGCTAAATAGAAAATAAGTATAATAGTATATATTCCTTTACTTATTCTATTTTATAATTAAGTATAAACTAAGGAAAAGTAACTCTATAGATATACTATTAAGAAGGTCTAATTATAAAGATAAACCTATATTAAATAAGGCACTTTTACTAAAGCTTTAAAGGAAAATAGTAACTATTTATATAGTAAAAGAAGCTCCTTATATAATAGAGAAAGAAGTACTAATATATTAAAGAAGTTATAGTATAGTACTAGTCTTAAAACTTACTACTACCTTAGTAGCCTAAGTAAAAGGCTAGTTAGCTACTATAAATCTAGTAATAGGTTAGCTAAATAAGGGTAATTTTAAGGAGAAGGTAGTATATATCTAAGATATTAGTATAGTATAAGTAATTTAGGGGCTATTATATTACTAAATCCTTACTAATTTATAGTAAATAAACTATTAGTATAATTACTATAAAAGGCATAAGACTAAGATTTAGATTTATAAAAGCATAGAGGTAAGGTTAACTTCTAAGTAAAAGGGAGGGGAAAAGCTAGTCTATAGTTATATAGTATAAGGGGTCTCCTAATATATAAAGCCTAGGTAGTTATTTTATAGGAGCCTATCTTATAATAGAAGCTTTTATAGCTACACTATAATAATTTACTAGTAAGTTATTTTAAAACTAAATACACTCTTAAGCTATTAAAATATTACTATTAGTAGCTAGTAATAAGTAAAGCTATTTTAGACTATATATCTAGCTATAGAGTATACTAGTATGTGGTAACTAGGAGGTATTACTTATATAGAACCCTTAAATTACTACTAATACTAAAGTAACTATAAGTAAAGATTTTAATAGACTTTATTATAGGATTACTACTAGTATAGCTAGGTAAGCAGGAAACTAATATAATCCTAGTAATTATAGACTAATTTACTAAGTACTTTATCTTTCTCCTTATAAAGACTATAATTAATATAGCTAAATTAGTAAAGTTATTTTATAAGGAAATTAAGCTTTAATTTAGGGCACTAGAGGGTATTATATTTAATAAAGGCTTAGTATTTATAAGCAAATTCTAGTTAGATATATATTACTTATTATATATAAAGTAAAGGCTCTTAATAGTATTTTACCCCTAAACTAATAAGTAAATAAAAGCTAAAGTATTACTTATAGTGTTTTATTAAAGAAAACTAGTAGCTATAGCTAAAATTACTCCTAATAGCTTAATTTATATATAATAATACTATTAATAAAATAATAAGGTACTCCCTAAACTATACTTTTATAGGCTATTTACCTAAGTTTTACCTAGCTTTTAAGGGTAAGAGTAAGGAAAAGGAAGTCCTAGAAGCTTATATATATATAAAAAAGCTATATAAGGTTAAGAAGAAACTAGTATATAACTAGGTAAAAGCTACTAAAGTATAAGTAAAGTATTATAACTAATAATACTAGCTACTAACCCTAAAAAGAGAAGACCTTATATTACTATTAGTAAAGAATATTAGACTTAAGGATATAAAATAAAAGCTAACCCCTAGATTTATTAGGCTATTTTATATACTTAATATAGTAAGTAAATAAGTATACTAACTAGCATTACTTAATAAGTATAGTTAATTATATAATATATTTTATATTAGCTTATTAAAGCTATAGAATTACTAGGAAAACACTATAGATAAAGAAATACTAATACTAGACCTTAAAGATAAAAATA
This sequence comes from Epichloe typhina subsp. poae, assembly GCA_030389615.1. Taxonomy (NCBI): domain Eukaryota; kingdom Fungi; phylum Ascomycota; class Sordariomycetes; order Hypocreales; family Clavicipitaceae; genus Epichloe; species Epichloe typhina. The sequence goes on along the minus strand of CP098316.1, from coordinate 3,137,518 downwards.
ATAAATTTAAAGTTAAAGAAGTTAAGGATTATAGGAAGATTTATAAAGGTAATAAATACCTAGTAAAATAAAAGAGTTAGCTAAGTAAATATAATTAATAGGTAGTAGTAAAAGATATAGAAAGCACTTAATATATAATTTAGATCTTTTATTAAATTAAAATAAGGAGAAAGTATAGTAAGATATAAGTAAGTTATAGGTAATAAGGAATAAAATAATTATAAAAAGGCCTAGCCTTATTAGCTACTATTATACTTTAATTAAAAACCTATTAGATTATTTACTAAATAATAAAAGAAAATATTCCTATAAGAAAAGAAGTTTTAAGGGAAACCCTTCTATAGTTACCCCTTATATATTAAAATAATACTATTATAAAAAGGTATTCTATAGTTTTACTTTTATCCTCCTAGACTACTAGCTATATTACCTAGAAAAATTAATGCTTTACTACCCCTAGGGTATAAATCCTAGGTTATAATAATATAAATATAATATTATTTTTACCTTCTAAGTATTGTAATATATAAGGTAATTTAGCTAGAAAAAAGTTAGTAAATAAGTAATAATAAAAAGTGCTAACTTACTATCCTAGGGATAAGGGTAGGAAATATAGTAACTAAGAGTTACTAGCGCGAAATAATATATTACTAGTATAAAGCTAATATAGCTTACCTAAGGAGTAAGTAAAAACCTAGAGAATATATAAGGAAATATACCTAATAGACCTTAGTAACGCTAGTTAAACTAAAGGAAATATAGTGTATAATATTAGCATAGTTAAACCCTAAAATAAGGTTTAAATAATTCTTACTAAAATAATAGTAAGTTACCTTTAAAAATATATAGTCTTTAGGGTTCTTAGGAACTTAATTACTTAGGGTATTTATTAAAACCTATACCTAGTTAAGGATAGCTAAAAGATTAAGGAAATCCCCCTTTATAGTAAGTATTACTTAAAGAAATATAAGTAATTAAGTACTAAAAACCTAGAAAGAATAACTTACTTACTATCTTATAAGTATTACTATGTTTTATATATTAGATATAGCGCTTTAAATGCTTCCCCTTAGTAGTAATACTTATAAAGCTAGGGAATTAATAGTTAATTTAGGGGACTTTAGGCTTAGCTAGGGATTCTTCTTAAACTTTATATAACTAGTGCGTAGATAATATATATAAGTATAGTCCTTTAAATAAATATTAGGGATAGTAATAACGCTTTTCTTATTAGATTCTATAGTAATAATATAGTAAGTAATAAAGGTAAAGTAATAGGAACTAATAATATAATAGTATTTAAAAAATAAAAAAAAGGTTTACTATAGTTATATAAGGGAAAAGGGCGTAATATAAGAGAGAGTTAAAGGTAAATTTATACTTAAGCACTAGCTATTATTTATTATTATTTTAATATAGCTACTACTTAGTAAATAGCTATATACTAGCTAGTAAGAGCTATTTAGAAGCCTAGCTAAAAATAAGGGGGTAATTATAAGGCCTAACTTATAACACCTATACGCTAGCGTATTACCTAGTAAGCACGCCACGCCCTAGGGCTAGGTCTATATAACAATAGCAAGCCACTAGCTATAAGCTAGTGACTCGCACGCATAACACACTTAGACCTAGTAAGCTTTAGTTAATATACAAGTGCCCCTATACCTCTTGCCTAGCTATCCCTTTGTTCTTAAATCCCTTTTATCTTATTTTACTTCTTTTTATCTTTATATTATTATAATACTTTCTTTTTATATTTTTCTTATCTTTATTTATTAATTATTTTATAACCTTAAAGCTCTCTTTTTATATCTAGTTTACTCTTTATTATAAGTAATATTATCTCTCTTACTAACTAACTTACCTTTAAAGTACTTTCTTCCTTTTTTCCTTTTCCCTTACTTTATTTAAAGAGACTTACCTTAGTAAGTATATTTTAAAAGAAAACTTTAAAAATAAAGCCTTTTCTAATAGTAAGAAGTATAATTTCCTTTATAATTCTTATATAAATAATCTCTAGAATAAAGGTAAATATATTTATACCCTAGGGCTAAACTAAGCTTATACCTTATACTATACTAATTATTATATATATATTTAGGAGAAGTACTTATATAATACTAACCTAAAACTTTATTATACCTTTAAATATCTTAAGACTCTTTTAGCTATAAGTAAAGCTATTAAAACTTTAGCTATACTATAGTTTACTAATAGTAAGGGATAATATATTACTTTTATAAAAAAATTTATTTACTATTATAAGTATTTTAATAGTATACTAGCTATTACTTAAATTAACTTAGCTAAGGCTTAATTTCTAGATTTCTCCCTTATAAGTATAGCTTATACTTAAGGTACTTTTAAAGTATAGTAGCTTATACTTACCTAGATAATACTTACTTAATATAACTATAATAACCTAGCTACTAAATTTTTTTATAGTATAAGAACTATAAATAATAACTTAACCTAGTTTATTTTTACTTAGAAGGCTAGTAATACCTAGGTTTAATAAATAGCTAAAACTATTATAAAGCTTACTTATACTATTACTAAGGTATACTAACCTTATAAGACGTTTAATAATACCCCCCTTATCTTAATTACTTTTTACTATAGTAAAAATCTAGTGCCTAAGTATATATATACTAGAGAGAACTTAGAGAACTTAGTTTACTATAGTTAAATTAAAATATACCTTTTTAAGGCTATTATTTATTTATATATTACCTTATTATAATTTAAATTAATTAAGTGCCTTTATATATATTATACTTTCTAATAGTTCCTAAGTTAGCTATATATAACCTTTTTATTTAACTAAAATATTCTAGTGTAAACCCTAGCCTAGTGTATTTTTAGCTATAAGAATATTCTTTACCTAATACTTTATAAGATTATTATTAGTATTTATTATAATAAGTTCTAGTAGTAAATATTTATTTACTAGTTTTTAACTTAGTAATAGGTTAACTACTATATACTAAATTAGGTTAATATAAAAGATAAGATATAGTCCCCTTAGGATATTTAATTTAATAATTAAAGGTATAAGTACTTTAAGTACTTTATATTTAGCTATTACCTAATCTAACTTTTTATAAAGGTAATTTATCTTAATATTATAAAGACTAAGCTATATATAATCCCTAACCTAGAATTACTTTACTAGCCTATAGCTACTATTTATATCCTTCTCCTATTATTACTAGATAAAGGCTATTATAGCTTATATTAAATTTATACTATTCTTTAAATATTATAGAAAGGCTTAAGCCCTTCCCTTTGCTAATATAGTAAATTACCCTATAGGGAATAAATCCTAAATTATAGCTATATTAAACCTATAAAGTACTATATTTATACTTATCCTTATTACTAATAAATCCTAATTATTTAATACTAATTAGTAAGCTAGTAGGTAATTTAGCTATTTAAACTAGGAGAAAGATAGTATTATATATAGTATAGCCTATACTTCCTAGTTAGCCTTTTCTATACTACTATTTATTTAAGAGTAATATATAGTAAAAAGTAACTATTATATACTAACCTTATTATAAAGCTTAGTCTAGAAATTACTAAGCTAATCTAACTTATAGTCTATAATAATTTATATAAGAAACCTATAAAATCACTATTAGTAATATTTAAATCTTTTTATATAAGCCCTAGCTTTTATTAATATTATTACCTCTAACTAAATATACTTTAATAAATAATTAGTAATAACTATAAGAAACCATAGCTAATCCTATATTTTTACTAGGAGATTTATTATAAAGTTAATAAATATTTATAACTAGTACTTATTAGGTAATAAAATTAGCTTTAATAAGCCTTATTATAGTTACTAGCTTTTTTACTTTTTATAATAATAGTAGTTTTATATAAATTAGGCTATATTCTATAATATACTATCCTAATAGAAGTCCCTTTAAAGCGCCTTAAAGGTTATATTCTAGCCTAGGTATTCTAATAAGGGTAAGCTATAAATATACTATATTAATATTATAGTTAGTAGCTTTTACTTAGGAACCTATATTTATCCTTAAAATTATAGTATTTCTTTTATACTAATCTAATAGTCTATAATTTATTTTCTAGTATTAATAGTATTTAGAAACTTCCTAGCCCCTATTACTATAGTATCCCTTTATAATTTATAAGCCTTATTCTAAGTTAAAGACTAATCCTATAGAGACTAAAGGTGCTTATTTATAAATATTAACTTACTAGTAAGTAAATTCCTTAACTTAGCTAGGCTACTATTAGGGGTTATTCTATCTATTACTATAATAGGTTTAAGGCTTATATATAGCTATCCCCCTTAAAGAAGAATTTTATAAGGCTTATTACTAACTAAATAATTAATACCTTTACCCTTTCTATTTCTAGCCTATCTAGATAATACTATAATAATATATCTAGTTATTTTACTTAAGTACCTAGTCTATAATATAAATAGAAATTAAAGAGTGCTAGAGTCTTTACTTACTATACCTAATATTCTAATATCTCTCTTAGTGTTATAAAGTACTTAAGGTTCTTATAGTTAATTAGTATTATAAATAGTTTACTTATACTTTATAGCTTTACTAACTATACCTTAAGATAGGAGATAATTACTAGTAGCTTCTTATTATAAATTATATAATTTTACTAAGTAGCCTATAATTAAGCTTAATAATAAGCTACTAGATATAAAATACTATTATTACTAAACTAAGAAAAATACCCCTTAAAGCTATTCCTAAGTAATTTACCTTTACTAAAGTATTCCTTTTAGGATCTTACTAAGCTAGGATTAGGTATAATATAAAAGCTAACTTTAATACCTTAAAAGCCTTATTATACTTCTTTAACTAGTAAAATAAGGCTTCTTTCTTTATTAAGTTAATAAGGGGGCTTATTATATCTAAGAAATTTAGTATAAAATTATAATAAAAGTTAGTAAAACCTAGAAAGCTATAGACACCCTAGACCTTAGTTAGTACCTTCTAATCCTAAATTACTATAATCTTCTCCTTATTTAGATAAATAGCCTTCCTTACCTAGATAATAAACCTAAGGTACTTAATCTCTTTAGTTAGAAAAATATACTTTTTAATATCTAGGTTTAGACTAGCTTATTATAGTCTAAATAGTATACTATAGACTTTTTATATATAATCCTTTTATAATTTACCTAAGTATATAAGTATATTATTAAGATATATAGTAATATAATTATTAAGAATACTACTTAATATATTATTAATATACCTCTAGAAAGTTACTAGTATACTTACTAACCTAAAGGGGTATACTAGCTATTTAAATAAGCTAAATCTTATTTAAAATATAGTCTAGTATTCCTTACCCTTAGTAATATATATATAGTAAAACACTAATTATATATCTAGCTTTATAAATTACTTTACTTTAGCTAAAGAATATAATATTTCTTTTATTAGTAATAGTAAGTAATAGTTTTATTTTATAACCTTATTAAGTATATAATAATTTACATAAAACCTCTAACCCTTACTAGGCTTTTTTCTAGTAATACTAAGGCTATTACTAATAAAAAGCTTACTTAAATCTAACCTTTATTTATTAAGTTTATTACTTATTTCTAGATTTCTAGTAAATACTCCTAAGGTATATTATATAAAGGTACTTATAGTAAGTTAGGTTTATTTTTATTTATATTATATTTTAGGTAAATATAATAGTTTAACTTCCCTTAGTATAGTAATAAGGCACTTACCTTACTTTTTAGAAATAAGTCTTTAAAGTCTTATAATATCTTTAGTAAGGAAGCTAGAAGCTCTTTCTTTATAGGCTTTAGGGTTATATTAATCTATAAGATAAATATAATTTCCTATAGGCTTATAGTGTATAGCTAGATATTCTCCTTCTATTTCTTTACTTATTATATTATTCTTATAAATATTAAACCTAAAATAAATACTATAGGTTAGTTAACCTTTCTATTAGCTATAGCTTATATAAGTAGCCTATTAGCTAATCCTATATATACTTACTATTATATTATATCTAGGCTAATTTTGTTTTATTTTATTTATAATATACTTAGGATTAGTTATCTTATTAGTCCTAGGATTATATATACTATAATTAGCATTTCCTATCTATTTAAATCTAACTAAAAATAAATAATATATAAAATATATAATTATTTCTCCTAACTCTCTTTTCCCTTTTACTTTATACTAATAGCTATATAAACTAACCTTTTAGTTAAAAAAGGAGGCATTTTAACCTAAGCTTTTAGATAAGGTATTTACTTATAGTAATATAGTAGTTATAGCTTATATTAACTTAAGTATTTATAAAGATAGTCTTATTAATTAAAGTAAGGACTAAGAAAGGGAATAAGTCTATATTACTCTAAATCTCTTTATAGTTCTTATTAGTAATAATTATATACTATAAAGCCTCTTTATACTTCCTTTCTTTATCCCTAATTAAATAACTTAATAATAAGGTTACTTTTTTCTAACTAACTTATAGACTTATTATCTAAGCTAATAATAAGTATTTTCTTTATATTATAAGTATTAATAAAGGACTTCTTTTATAAGTAAATAGTAAGATATAATAAGTATACTATAGTAAAATACTTAGAGAAGCTATATTATAAATATTAGCCCTTATTATAGTATATATTAAGTATATTCTAAGTAACTTACTTAGCTTACTTATTACCTTTTTTATTACCTAACTTTTAGTAATCTATAGACTTTCTAAAACCTTACTAAGTTCTTATTATACTTATAAAGTAAATATTTATTATTAGTATATCTTTATTCTATACCTTAGCCTTAATTAGGTTAGGCGCTAGATTACCTTATTTTTATATATAGTGTTTTTTCTCTAGTTAGTAGGATTTAATATTTAGTATAATACTTTGATAGTAAGCTATTACTACTATATAATTAGCCTAGGGTATATCTTACCTAATACTATAGTCCCTTATTTACTTATTAAGTACTATATATAACTTAAATAACTTTACTAAGTTTACTTACTTAAGCCCCCTAGCTAAGGCTAACTTCTATTTAAAGTAAATATAAAAGTTACTAAACCTTTTATTTTATTATTATATTAACTAGTTAAGTTCTATAATAGCTATTTCCTTGTAGTAAGGGTTATTAAATATTTCCCTTAGATAATTAAGAAGTCTAGTTAGGTAAAAGTTCTTTAGGTAGCCTTTCTTAAAGAAAGATATAACCTATACTTAAACCTTAGGTAATAGGTTTTAGTTAATAAAGTATTACTAATCTTAATTACTACTAATAAACTCTTTATTTACTAGTAGCTTATAAGCTATAAGGCCTTATTAAGCTATAAATAAGACCTTATTACTATTAAAGGGAGGCCTTATAAGTAAGGGTTTTTACTTAATCTAGGTTAGTATAAATACTATATTTTATACCTTAGCTAAGTACTAGATTTATTTTACCTATTATTTTACTTATTATTATAGAAGTGCTAACTTATTAGTGTTTATTATATCTAGAGGTAATAGCGTATTTGCTAGCTAGGCTATTTTTATAGTAAAGAATAATATATATTAAGAACTAGCCTTATAGCTACTATATATAAGCGTTTAAAATAAGAATATTATTCTTATAGAAAAAGAAAGGAATTACATTAGTAGTTACATAGTATTTAGATATATAGTCCCTTATGTGTAGTTTATATATAGTCTATATAAAGCCCTAACTTAGTTACACAAAGTACGTATACTTTCCGGAGCTAGACTTAACCTAAGCTTATAGCTTGAGTCTATAATAGATTTTCTCTATTATTTATAAATAATTTAGGAAGGGAGAAGGTATATTTACTACTAAGTAAGGAGAGTTATTAGAATTAATAGTATTTAGATTAAGTAAAAGGGTCTTTATTACTTTAGTAAACTACTTTTTTCCTAAGAAAGGTATAAGAGCTTTCTCTTAAGAAAACTAAAGGTAATACCTAGAGGTAAAGCACTATTTATAACTAGCTATATAAGATTTATTCTAGATATAATTACTATATATACCCTTACTAACCCTAGAAAGTAAGATATAGCTATAGAAAGGAAAGTATATATACTTACTAAAGAAGGTAATATACTATATATATAAGTTTAAGTAATTAGTATAGAAAATACTATTTAATTTACTAAATAAGGACACTAGTAAAGTATAATAATGCTTAGGACACTATAAAAGAGTATATAAAAAGTACTTATTAAAATAAGCTATCTTAGTAGGAATAAGAGCTAAATAATAATATTTATTTTTAATAGTAAGGGCTAAGGTATTATTTACTTTAGTATAGCTTCTTATAAAATCCTTTAGTAATTTAGTTTACTTTATAATAGTAATTAGATAAAGAGAAGCCCCTTCTAGGGGTTTTTAAAAGGTTAGAGGGTAATCTTAGTATATAAAGAAACACTACTATTACTAATATTAATCCTACCCTAAACCTAGAAGGTAAAAAGAAACTTATACTATAAAATAAAAGTTATTAGTATTAGCCTAGATATAAGATTAAATAATCTTTAGAATACTTATATAGTCTTTACTAATAAACAAAGGGAAAAACTTTGTATAGTTAGACTAGTCTATTATCTTTATTACTAAAAGCTTACTTTCTAGAATACTTACCCTTATAATAGCTATAATATTAGGAAGCTTCTAATAGATTTTATTAAGAGATTTAGCTATAATTAATTAATTAGGGTAATAATATAAAGAGTAATAAGTTAAGGAGTATAAAGAGAAGGAGAGAAAGAGGGTTAAAAAGCCTTAAACTATAAGACACTATATATAATAGGCGTTAATACCTAATAAGTAAGTAGCTACCTATAAGTAATTTATAATATTAAGGTCTAAATTATAGGAATTACTTAATTATTATAAATAGGTGCTTTATAATAAATACTAGTAGCTAATAAAGAGAGAGGTAAAGGTAACTAGTAATAGCTACTAATAACTACCCTTAGAATTAATATAAGCTATAAGAATAAGATTAGGGCTATAGGAACTATTTAATCTAACCTACTTCTTATATAAATATACTCTCTTAACCCTTAGAACTTTTACTTATATTACTCTTACTTCTAGATTCCCATTCTATTTATACTAATTTAAAAACTAATAGATAGTTCCTATATTCTCTCCTATTATAATAATTATACTATTTATACTAAAACCTTTTAATCTTACCTAGTAAAATATAATAATATATAAAGTCTGTTATAAATAAGGGTTATTATACTAAAGTTAATAGTAATACTATTACTTACTTCTCTTATAGTAAGTGCCTTACTATATACTATATTTATATTTTAATATATAGGACTAAAAGCCCTTTCTTTAGAGAAATTAAGGAAGGTCCTATAGAAATTAATCTAGTTAATCTCTATAGGTAATAGCTACCTTTATTTTATTTATAAAGAGACTAGCTATAGCCTTTACTAAGATTTAAAGTTTACTAAAATAGTAATAATTTAAACTTAGTAATACTAATTAGACTAGGATAAATAAATATATAATAGTGTAGTTATTTAATAGATATTTATAAATTTCTAAGAAAGGCTTATAAGACTTTAAGTAAAGACTAGCTTAACTAGTTTAAGCTAATAGTAATAGGAGGATTATAAAGCATAGGTTTAAAGTAATAGTAGTAGTACTACCCTAAATATTTAAAGTTAGTAAGATAGAAGATTTTAATATAGATATATTATAATAATTAATTAGTTTAAAAGCTAGAAGACTTTATACTATTTATTAGCCTATTAATATTAAGTATAGCTATAGTTATAACCCTATTAACCTCTACTTATATATAAGTAATTAATACCTTATTATAGGATTTACTTTCTTTATAAACTATTAGACTACTTTTATATTTAATAGGAAATAAAAATATTTATACTATTTTAATAGCATAGATAAGGGATAAATAACTTAGTTTGCTAACTTTATATATAAATAGGGGTAGATTATATAGCTTATAAATTACCTCTCTAATTTTAAAGTAATTATAGTCCTAGTAATAAAGTAAAAAGGAAACTAGGAATATAGGTATATATGCCTAGGGTTCCTTTTGTTAATAATTTACTATTAGGTTAGTTACTAAGTAATTAATCTACTATTAGAAGACTAAAATGCACTAAATAAGTATAATATTAAGTTTAAATAACTATATACTTTTAGTAGGGATTTAATTATTAACTAATAGTTTAAGCTATACCTTAAAGACTAGATAGTATCTAATAATATACTAGACTTAAAGTATAGTTATATAAAAGCACTTAAAAAACTATAAGAGTTTTATAAGATATAGCTATAAATAAACTTAGGGTAAAAGACTAGTTACTAAGGGAGTTATTATACTAGAAAGATTTTAACCTTTAATATTTAATATAAAATATAATAAAGTGCTTAATACCTTACTTTATTACCTAGACTATTAGTAAAGGATTTTCTATTAGTACTATAGTTATGCCTTAGAAGCTTTAGGTTACTAATAAGAGTTACCTAATTAAATAGTATACTAATATAGTAAGGAATAATAAGCTTTATATTTAGGATTTCTAGTAGCCTATAGCTTATGTTTTTACTAGTAACCCTAAAGTCTTTAATATTAGTATATAAGAAATACTATAGGATTAGGAAAGATAAATATAGTAAGATACTAGAGATATTTTACCCCTAAGTAATTTAAAGAAGCTAAGATTAAGTAAAAGGGGAAGTTATTACTTATTATAAGTATTCTTATTAGTATTATTATCTATTATTAGATAAGAAATAATACTATTATCCTTAGCTTTAAAGCTTAATATACTTTAATAAGGTAAATAAGATTAAATATATAATACTATAGGATAAGCCCTTTAACTATAGTAAGTAGTAATAAGTAAGCTACTATAGATAAATATAGAGGATTAGCTAAGGTTACTCTAGATTTATAAAGTTATTAGGTAAGGATAAGTATATAACTATAAAACCTTAGCTAAATAAGTAAAAGAAAAGATAATTTAGTAACTACTTAGAGATATAAGATAAGCTATAATAATTAATCTCCTTCCTTTTCTTAAGGTATAAAGAGTAATATAAAGAAAAATTATTACTTATTTACTAATATTATTTATATATATTTATAGTACTACCTAGCTTAGTCCCTTATAGAATATAAGCTAGGATTTATAAAGCCTATTACTAGGAGAAGAAGTATATCTAAGGATTATTTAATTAATATAAGACCTAAGAGAAAAAGTAGTATAGTAAGATATAAAATATCTTACTATTTATACTCCTTTACTAATATTACTTACTATATGTTTATAAATACTAAAGACACTAAAGCTCTCCTAAGAAATAAAGAATTTAAATCTTTAGTTAGGGAGGTCTTATTAGTTTTCTCTTTTTCTCTCTTTAACTTATATAAATTTTTTTCCTTTTCTCTCTCTCTTTATTGTCTCTTTGCCCTTTTCTTTTACTTTTTTATTTTATTTTTTACTTACCTTAATACTTCTTTTTATTATAAGAAGTTTAGCTATATAAGATTAATTAGCCTAGACTTATATATACTTTTGGGTTTTAGTGTGTATAACTAGTTAGGGGTAACTAGTGTATACCTAGGGAGGTATTATATGCTATAAGATACGCGCTTAAAAATACGTAATTATAATAGTAAGCGCTAGGGTTTAGGGATAGGGATATTATAATAAGGGATAATAATATTAGTTATCTAGGTAAGAGGATTATTTAATCTATAAACGGACTACTTATAGCTAGATTCTTTAATAGTAATTTATATACCCTATAAGATTCTTAAGATTACCCTATATTTTGCTTTACCTAAGATTATACCTATGTTTACTATAAGATAAATTAAGATTATATTCTCCCTTATTTATTTAAGACATTACTTCTAATCTAATAGACTATTTAATCTAGAATATCTCTATATAATAAGATATTCCTAGCTGTTATTATAATCGGTATTATTAAGTTATTTAACCCCTTTGTTATATGTAGGCTCTAGAGCTACTCGTAATTGTGGGCTAGTATCGTGTCTTTTAGGGTGTTGTTTTCCGCTTGACAAACTAGGTCTAAGTATATTATATATATAAGTTACTAGCTTATAGCTAGTAGCTTACTAGTATTATATAAACCTAGCCTTATAGTATAGTATACTAGTAAAGTATATTTATATTATAAGTAAAGCCTTTTAATTATTCTTTTACTTATAGCTAGGCTTTTAAATAGCTTTTACTAGCCTTTATATAGCTATTTACTAACTAGCTAATAATTAAAATAATAATAAATAAATTAGTTAGCTTCATAATATAAATTTTATTATAACTTATTATTATATTACTTTTTTTCTTATAACTTTAGACTGTTTTAATTAATTTTAATTAGATTTTATTTACCTTAACTTTATATACTTATTTTTATTATTTTATTATGAAATCTAATATTATTTACTTTTATAAGTATTTTTATATATATTACTTATATACTAGCTATACTAACTTTAAGAAATACTTACTAATTAAGATTACTTTACTAATAATTATATATAGTTTTTCTTATTTCTTATTTAAAATTAGTATTACTAATAGTAAGTCATAAAAGTATTATATTTAATATAATAAATATAAAAATACTTATAAAATAGTAAGTTACTTAATATTATATTAATATATAGTTTTAACTTACTAACTTTTTTATATTAGGCTATACTAATAATAGCTAGTAACTTTTCTAACCTAATAGTTATTTATAAGTAAATATAAGCCCTTATAAGTATTACTATTTTTACCTTAAATAAGAAAAGTATTTTTATTTTTTTAAAGAAAACTTACTATAGCTTTACTATATATATTTTTAACTTAGTTATAGGATTTAACTATATAAATACTATATACTATATTATCTTTAGGTTAACTAGTACTATAAAGATATATTAAGTTTATTAAATCCTAATTTAATTACTTATTATTTACTAACCTTTTATATAAGTTACTTTTATTTCTTACTAAAGCTATTTAGTTTCTTAGTAATCATTATAAGTTACCTTAGTAATTATACCCTTATTTCTTTTTTTATAGTTTTACCTTAGCTTTTTATTATTTATTTACTAGGGTTTTACTAATATTTTAATAAGAAACCTAGAGAATATTATAATTATATAAGAAGTATATATAGTTTTTAGCTTTATTTATTAAATCTAAGCTATATTACTTAGGCTATAGTAATATACTACTTTCTTATATTATAAATAAAGTAATTTAGGCTAATACAAATAAGGTAAAGTATAAGTTTATTAATAATAAGGTTATCTTTTATATAAAAGCTATAATAAAGGGTTTTTTAGTTATTTTACTTATACTTTAAGTATTATTTTTTTTTTTATAATATAATATAAGCCCTTAGGAAAAATTCCTAGGTAACTAATAATATTAAGCCTTTATTATAATAATATTATTCCTTAATACTTATATTTTACTTATATTTTACTATACTTTCATTTTTTTTTTTAGTAAAAGGCCTAAATTATATCTTAAGTACCTTTTATATCTTTTACTAGTATTTATTAGTTATATTTACTAGGCTAATTCTTTTATTTTACTAGGTATTCATTATCTTTATAAGTCTTCTTATAATCCTTAATTTCTTTAACTTTAAACTTATTATATATTTTTAAGATTAGGTATTAGTATTTCTTTATCTAAAGTATTTTCCTAATAATTCTATAGCTTTAATAAGCTAATATAAAATATATTATATAGTTAACTATACTTATTAGGTAATATTAGTTAGTATACTTATTTACTTATAGTATTTTTTTGATTTTTAATTTTTTTGGGATCATTAGCTGTGGCCAATGCATCTAATTTTCAAGGAATAAAAAAATTACTAGCAATACCTAGCTAGTGTAATAATTAATGACTAAATTTAATAATTACTATAGTGTTAGGTAAAATATAAACAAAGGAACAAGCTTTAAGCTATAAATTTAGGGGCTAAAAGGTTAATATAAAGTTTATAACAAACTTTGTAGCTATAATTACATAAGAGTTATAATTCGTGACTATAGTTAAACTTAAATCCATTTAAGTTTTACTTATAGTATAAATTAATATAATTTCCCCTTCCTCTATAACTATGTTTATTTTATCTCTTTATATCTCTTTTATCTTATAACTTATCCTTTAAAGCTCTAAGGCAAACCAAAAAAAAAACATAACTTATTCTCACTTAACTACACTTTAATTCGCAATAAACGCACTACATAATTAACAGGTAGGGGTTAAGGGCTACTAATTAACTAATTAATAACTAACTAATTAGATAATAGTATGGCTAAGGGTAACTATAAGCTAGGGGCTATAACTACTAGGCTATAAAACCTAATAGCTATCTAAAAATCTAAGGAAATTCTAGATAAAAAGGAAATTTAAAAAATAGAAGAAAATATTAAGGAATTTAGGAAAAGTAAGAAGAAGAAAGGAAATAAAAAGCTAGAGAAAAAGGCTAGATATTTGGAAAAGGTGTTAAAAAATAGAGATCTATAATAATTTAAGCAGTTTTACCTCGTGCCCAGGAGGGGTTTACTTATAGTATTAAGTACTTAAAATAACCTAATAAATCTAGTAATTAGCTTTTATTTTATATTCTTAAGTCTAATATTCTTTACTAATAATAATACTAAGTTTTCTTTTTTAAGATAATAGCTAGTATTATTAATTATAATACTTTACTTATACTTTAGTAGCTTTTACCTAGTTATATACTAGCTTTTTCTTAACCTTATATAGCTTTTAAATATATATATAAGCTTTTAAACCCTTTCTTTCTTTACTTTTATCTTTAAAAGCTAGGTAAAACTTAAGTAAATAACTTATAAAAATATAGTTTAAGAAGTAATTTATTATTTTATTAATAGTATTATTATATATAAATTAAGCTATTAGAAATAATCTTAGCTATAGCTATTAGTTTTCTTTAATAAAATATTATAAGTAATATTTAAGTACTTAGTTTATTTTTTCTATTTACTTATTAGTTTAAGGGTAAAATACTATTAAAAACCTTTACTTTATATATAATAAGTAATATATATCTAACTAGAATTAGCTTATAAATACTAATTCCTTATTAGATATAATAGCTTTTAGTGCCTTAAATTAAAGCTTAATTTCCTTATAGAATAACTTTACTAATTTAGCTATATTAATTATAATCTTTATAAAAAGAAAAATAAAGTACTTAGTAATTAGGTTATAATTACTAGGATTATATTAGTTTCTTACTTACCTAGCTATACTAGTAGTAATTCTATAATAAAATCTATTAAGATCTTTACTTATAGTTACTTTAGTATTAGTAGTAATTTAAGGGTTTTATATAAGTAATACCTTCTAGTTACTATATACTAGTATACTTTATAGCTAAATATATAGTCTGAAATAGCTTTACTTATTACTAGCTACTAGTAGTAATATTTTAATAGCTTTAAAGTATATTTAATTCTAAAGTAACTTACTAGCAAATTATTATAATATAATTATAAAAGCTTTTATAAAATAACTACCTAGGCTTTATATATTAGAAAACCCCTTATATTATATAACTATAAACTAGCTTTTCTTTTCTTTTTACTTAGAAGTTAACCTTACCTCTATGCTTTTATAAATCTAGATCTTAGTCCTATATCTTTTATAGTAGTTATACTAATAGTTTATTTACTATAAATTAGTAAGGATTTAGTAATATAATAGCCCTTAAAATTACTTATACTATACTAATTTCTTAAATATATACTACCTTTTTCTTAAAATTACCTTTATTTAGCTAACTTATTACTAAATCTATAGTAACTAACTAGCCTTTCCCTTAGGCTACTATTAACTTAGTAAGTTCTTAGACTAGTACTATACTATAACTTCTTTAATATATTAGTACTTTTTCTTGATTATATAAGAAGCTTTTTTACTATATAAGTAGTTATTATTATTTTTAAATCTTTAGTAAAAGTAGTTTATTTAATATAGGTTTACCTTTATAATTAGACTTTCTTAATAATGTATTTATAAGATTACTTTTCCCTAGTCTATACTTAATTATAAAATAAAAAGGGTAAAGAAATATATACTATTATACTTACTTTTTATTTAGCTTTTATTACCTTATAAAAGTCTATAAGTTATAGTAGTCTAATAAAACCTTTATAAGTATTTTTATATCTTTAATATAGTATTACTAGTATTTAAATAACTTTACTATAGTAAGTAACTCTTAGTTAGCTATACTATAGTTATATTTAGTATTTATAAACTTCCTTAACTAAAAGGCTACTAAATATTAATAGCCCTTATTATCTTACTAAGATAGAATTCTTATTATTATAAGAATTAAGGTATTTATCTTAATATATACTACTTAAATTAGGTTATAATATTAAAGTAAAGGCACTTACTAAAAGGTATTTTTTAGCTAGTTAAATACTAATTACTTTTTTTCTATAAATATAAATGTTGGATCCTTCGGATCTTCATTGGCTTAATCGTGGCTAAAGACTAGACTAATAGTAAGTCCGGCGCAATGCACATAACATAATTAGCTACATTAATTCGCTACCCTCTCTTCTGCCTTACTTATAGGTTTTACTTACTTTTCTATTATCTAGACCTTCCCTCTTTTCTCTCTCTTTCCTAGCTAGCTATCTATCTATTATTAACTTTAATATTATAGAATTATCTTACCTATGTAAGCACCTTAGTGTAACTAATACTAATTAGTAGTTAACTTTATAACTATAAATAAGTTAGGTATTATAAGAAGAGACATTTCTATAAATACTATAGCTACTACCCCTTATTACGCTAGATTAATAGTTATTATAGTAAAGAGGCATAATTACATAAGTGTGCTAAAGGAAAAGACTAGAATCCTAGTTATAGGCTTATTAAGCTTCTAAGGAATTGATTTATTAACCCTTAGGCTTATAGGATATAACTTTATTATATTTATCTAGGATATTATTATTAATTATTGATTTTATTATCTATTACAAGAAAACTAACTAACTAACTAAATCTATTACCGTAAGGTATTTATTTTAAACCTAACGTTAAATAACCTTAGCTAAGCTAGCTAAATTACCTATAACTTCTCTTAATATATTACCTTCTTCTAATAGACCCCTAATCCCTCTTTATAAGTATTTACTGCTTATTTCTTGCCCTTTTTACTCTTAGTGTTATTTGCCCTATACTTGTTAGTAAAAGAGATTATCTCCTTCTCTTTTTTTTATATAAAATAGGAAGTAGTAATTCTATTACTTTCTTATTATTTTTAGCTAGTGCTTTCTAGTTACTTTTAGCACTTCTATTGCTTTATTTAACCCTAATTTAATTTGTTCTTATTACTACTTTTGCTGCTTTTTCTACTGTTTTTCCTATCTTTATAATTTTCTATGTTTTTGTAATTTTCTAGCTTTATTAGAGCAATAACGCTCCTAAAGTGCGAAAGAAGACCTTAATAATAGGTAAACATATAAGCTTAATTAGTAGTAAAAGAATAATAACTTAAACCCTCTTTTATAGCCTAGATATTATAAGATAGTAGAATCTAAATCTAGACTTTCCATAAGAGGAAAGGCTACTGCTAGTAATAGTAAGGCTTTAATAATTAACCTTAAAAGACTATAAGAGAATAAACTACTACTATATCTATAATAGCTTACAAATAACCTTATAAAAGACTAGAAAAAGCCTGTTAAACTAGACCTAAAGACTACTATATAATCCAAACTTAATAACTAGATTATAAGGTTTATTAACCTTAGTAAGCATTAAGGCTAGAGAGATAATAACCTCTAGGAGTTATTTTAAGAAGACTTTAAAGGCTAGTTTAAAGACACCTTTAAAAGAGTAAATAAGGATATTATTAGAGAGCTACGTAATTCCTTATAAGATTATAGTGTTTTTATTAAATAAGGCCTAGGATATTTAATCTTAGTATCTCTTAAAGAGGTACTTTACTAAACCTTAATACCTCTTTAGTTATAGGAAAAATTATAATCTTCTAAACCCCTAGAGCCTTAGCCCTAAACCTAATTACTTACCCTAGAAATTCACCTTTCTTAACCCTAATAATTCCTTAAACCTCCCTAAGAGCCCTTATAATAATCCTAATTAAATTAATTACTTTATCCTAATAATTATTATTTATAATAACTTATAGACTATTATTTATAATAAATTATGCCTTTATAGTAATTCCCCTTTAAAGATTAGATTATAAAGAAAATCTTAGAGCTTATAAAAATATATAAGGATAGTAATTACTATAGTAAGAAACTATATGACTTCCTAATGCTAAAGATTACGCTCTTTAAGAATAAGTGTAATAGGATTAACCTCCCTTAAACATATTATTAGAAGGCTTTTCTTATTATATTAATAGGTAATGCTAAATAGTATTACCTTAATTACCTCTTTAGAAATAACTACTCTTATAAAGAGATAATTACTTATATTTATTAATACTTTAAAATAGAAAGTAACTAATAATTCTATTACTATAAGTAAAGTAGTATAATATTAAAGAATATAATTAATAAGAACCCTAATAAAAGCAAGCTTAAGTGCCTTAAGATTATATTATTAAACCTTAAGAAAATTTACAGAGGGCTATACCCTTTTAATATAGTAAATACTAAGCTCTATAAGTAAGCATTAAATGCTATAGCTAGTGTACCTAAATATTAGATAGTTAAATATATATACTCCCTAGGCTTTAAAAGTCTTGCTAGAGACCTTTGTAAGGTAATTACTATTACTAAATTAAATAAGAAAACCTCTTAATATCTTTAGTACTAAGAAAGAGACCCTCTAGAGGCTATATTTACTAATTATTAGTATAGATAATAATCCTATAGTAGAGGAAGCTATTATAAAAAAGCCCTAGGCCTAGCTCTAAGCGCTACTTTATATGTAGTAAAAGTAGCTACTAGTTCTCTAACTACTTTACTAAAGAATATTAGAAAGAAAAGGACTACTAGTAAGCTAGTAAAACATATTATATAGCCCTTATAAAGAAGAGATTTTAGGTGTTCCTTACCTCCTATAAAGGGTAAGATAATAATAAACCTAATAATAACTTTAGTTAGAACTAGGAACTATATCTTATGGCTTACATAAGGGCCTAGGATAATAATAATAATAAGGTAAAGAAGCTATTATTAATAGCATATTTAAGTATTACATAGTTTTTCTACTTTAAATAATAGACTAACTATAATATTACTAATGTTAATATCTTTATAACCCTAAATAATTAAGCCTTTTAATACGTATTCCTTAAGTAAAAGCTTTATAAGCTATAAGAGTGTAATAAAGGCTTATTTTACTATGTCTTTAAAGAATGCTATTCTAAAGAAGTCTTTAGAGGTATTATGCCTAATACTAGTGCTATAAGAAAATTAAGTGTAGGAGAGGTATAAGTAAAAGCTTTACTAAGATTAATGCCTTTATTAAAGGTAATCCCTTATAAACCTTAAATTATTATATTTAGTGCTAGATTAGTAGTTATAAAAGGTATTATTTATATACTTATAGAACTTAGAGAGCTTGAATTTTATATCCTTAATATAGCTACTCCTTTCCTTTTCTTAATTACTAATATAGATAAGATATAGGTTAAGATTAATAACCTTGTAAATATACTTATTTAAGGTAATAAGACTATGCCTATAGTATAATAATAGGGTTATCCTTAGTGATTACTAGAGGTGAAAGAAATGGTTACCTTCTATCTCTTAGAGGGAGATATTTATTAATTATATTATTAGCTTAGTTACCTTTCTATTTAATAACTTATAAAGGTCCTTTAATAAGCTAGTTATAAAGTTAAATATTAGGTAATTAAGAAATTAACTAAAGTCTGCTACTATTACTAGATATATAGTAAGGCCCTTAGTTAATTTAAATTTATAATTAAAGATAACTACGAATTTAACTATAAGATTATTATTAATATTATGCAAATTAATAGTTAACTAGTGCTTTATATTATTAATTTAGCGACTTTGTTTTAAGTAGCCTAATTCCTTAATTTAAAAAAGTAAAAGGCTTAAGATATCTAGGACGCTATTTAAGAGTACTAGATTAATACCTATCTAGGACCTCTGGAATGGATAGTTCATAATACTAGTAATAACTTTGCTTTTACTAAATTTAAATATTATACTTAATTAATGTTAATTAAGACTAATAAGATACTAATTAAAGCTTATAATAGTATTAGAAAGGTTAAAAAATACTACAGACCCTTATGCTAGGCTTATAATATTATTACTAACTTAATTAGCGCGAAACTAACGCTAGAATAATGCCTTTAAAGAGCTATTAAGGCTATTAATAATTCTATAAGCCCTAAAGGAATTATACTAACCTTACTAGTCTTTAGAGCTTACCTATGGATAATAAATAAGTTACTACCTAGTATCTCTATTATTTAATACGCTAAAGTAATTTAGAAAGCTACTAATAAGGTCTACTACTATATAGCTTTATAGTAGGTCTATAATGCCCTTAGAGCCTAGAATAGTCCTAATATAGCGCCTATATATTAGCTACCTTTATAGGCTAATATACATATATAGAGAGAGAAGGGTAGCTAGCATAGCCCTTATAAGCTAATTACTACTTATAAGGAGACTTATATAGTTAATATGCCCTATAGCCTAGTAAAATTTTGCTTTATAGTAGTAAAGCCTTACTATAAGGACTTATATATTATAGAGGGACTAGAGTAGTAGGAGATAAAGCCTTAAGATATAGAGAAGGCTATAATAATACTACTAACTATTATTACTAAAAAAGAATTAGTAATAGAAGAAGAAAAAAAACTATAGGTATTACTAAAGAGAAAGCAAGGAAGGCTAAGAAAAGCCCTTATAGTCTAATTTATAGGCATAAAGAAGCTAATAGAAGAGGCCTATAATGCCTAGGTAACCCTAAGGGGAAGCTAGTAAGTTAAAGACTTATTACCTTGCCCTAAAGGAATAAAAGTAAGAAGCCCTAAAGGAATAAAAGCAAGGAGAGGCAGAACTTATAATCCTAAAAAGAATATTAGCCTAATTAAACTCTATATGCTTGTTAATAAAGACTAAGATAAGGCCTTTATTTAAGACGTTATAGCTAGAGGGATGCTAAGCATAGTATTCCTTATAGTAAAAGAAAAAGCTAATTAGAACCTTGCTCTTTAACTTTACTAAGAAAGGAAGATTATAACCCTAGGAAAACCCTTTAAGTAGTCTAATTAAGCTAAGATTAATGCCCTATAAGCTTATAATGTCTTTAAATTCATTAAATACAACCTAGCAAAGCATAGAGGCCACAGAATCTTTAATTCTTGTATAGTTAGAGAGATTAAAGGCAAGGGAATAGCCTTACTATATAAGAAATCTTGCCTTATTATGCAAGGCTATAATAATAAGGGAAAGGAATTTATCTTAACGCAATTACTAATAATATAATAAGCAAGCTAATAACTTATTATAGCTATTACTCCATTGTTAAGAAGAAGAGGCATTTACCTTTAGATTCGCAATATTACATAAGCATACACTTAATTACATATAATACTAATAAGACTAATAAGACTAATTATTATAAGATTACTAAAATAGATTACACACCTCTTTCTAGAAGGAACTGTAATTAAATTAATTAAACCTCTTTATAGGATTACAAAGGCTAGAACCTACTAGTGGGCAATGTACTTCCATTATTACAAAGATAATCTTAACATAATAACTTTAACCTATAATCCTTACTTATTAATTATAGCGCTAAATAATAAGAACCTCTTTAGCATTATAGGGATATAGACTAATAATATATTAGGCCTAAGTAATAATAACTTCTTCTAAAAAGAAAAGAAAGAGCTCTAGAGAGCTAAGTTTACTACTAAGGAAAAGTAGTAATTAACCACTAGGAATCCCCTTATTTTTAATAGCTATATCTTAACCTAAAATACTAATAACTTATTAATTTTAACCTAAAAGGGCTAAAGTTAGAAGATTAAGGAAGTTAATTCTTAATCTCTAATAGTAAAGCAAGATTATATAAAATAATAAGCCTAAGGAAGCTACATTATAACTATATGCTAACTAGAAGCTTCCTATAATCTATTAATTATAGCTTAATACTAAGAACCCTTTACTAATAATATTACATATCTTAATAAACGCCTTAAATAGCAAATTAAGAATTAGTAGTAAGGACTATAATACATACCTTTAACCCTTAAGAAAGTAAAGCTCTTTATATTTATAAATAAATTACTTGCTAATAATAAGGATTTAAGCTTATAGATTAGATATATTATTATAATTAGCAATAAGATAATATAAGATAATAATACCTTTATTATAAAAGGTAACATTATTATATATAGCTTAACAAAGAGCAAGCGAGTTATATATAGTACGCTTACCTCCGAATTATATAGTATAGTTTAAGGCGTAAATATTACCTACGTGATTTCCACGACTCTCTATTAGATTATAGACTAATTAAAGATACCTTAAATTCTTATAATCCTTTATACTAACTTCTTTTTATTATATAAATACCTTATAAAGCTAGGAATAATAAAAGAGAAAAGACTAATAATTAATATTATAGCCCTTTATTAATTATACAAAAGGCATAAGATTTATAAGGTAAGGTAAATTAATAAAAACAATAATCTAGCGGATATAATAATAAAGGCATTACTAAATTTATCTCTTTTCTCTCTAATTAATTTAAATAAATTAATAATTTATATTAAAGGATAGGTAAAGAGACCTATGATATTAGGGAATAGGAGCCTAAATAAGGACTAATAGATTAATTTAATTAACTAATGCTATAATAGCTAATTAGAGTAGTGGATTCCTATTAAGAGATTTACTTATATACACTTTCCTTTAATTTAATTTTTATTGCGTTTTTAGGCTCCTTTAGCTATAGATAAAAGAGAGACTACTAGTATTAAATCCTTTAGATTTTTATTAGCTTAATTATAGCTAAAGACTAGACTAATAGTAAGTCTAGCGTAATGTATGTAACGTAATTAGCTACATTAATTCGCTACCCCCTCTTCTGCCTTACTTATAGGTTTTACTTACTTTTCTATTATCTAGACCTTCCCTCTTTTCTCTCTCTTTCCTAGCTAGCTATCTATCTATCATTAACTTCAATATTACGGAATTATCCTACCTGCGCAGGCACCTTGGTGTAACTAACAATAAACTTCCTAATTTAAATACTATTTTAACTACCTTTTATTAGTATATAAAAAGGCACTATAATCCTAGAGTATTTATAAATAAACTATTAATAAAAGTTATGAAATCTAAGAAATAACTATATATTCTTAAAACTTATTAGCTTCTTTTATTCTCTAATTATATTAACCTAGTAAGTATTTATTAATATTTTATTAATAAAGAGAATAAACCTTAGGAATTTTACTAATTTCTTATAAAAAAGCACTTAAAGGGTTTTATATATAACTTTACTAATCTTATATATTTTAGAACTTACTTAATATATTTAGTATACTTTTTCTTTATCTTAGAGAAAATTAAAATATTATCTAGATATACTATATAAATAGTATTAACTAGCTTATATAATATCTTATAGATATAACTTTAAAAGGTAACTAAGGTATTAGTTAACTTAAAAGGTATTATAAAATACTTTTAATATATATAAAAAGCTATTTTTTACTTATTACTTTCTTTAATATAAATTTAGTAATATAAATTCTTTATATTAATCTTTAAAAAAATAAGCCTTTTAGTATTAATTAAGAATCTTTAAAATTAAAGGAAAAGTATAGTAATCCTTTTATATTACCTTATTAAGTCCTTAATAGTTTATTGTTATGACTAAGGTTAGGGAGATATAAATAGAGTAAAGGCTAAGGTTCTTAGTTATAGCTAGAGAGCTATTACTTAGGGGTAAGTATATAAAGGTCTTAAACTCTAACTTACTATATATTTTATAAATAGTCTTTATCTAAATACCTTACTATATATATATAGCTATCTTATAGCTATATAGTTATTTATATAACCTAAGGCTTATTTAAGGGCTTTATTATATAATTACTTTATCCTTAGCTCCCTAGCCTTTATACTCCTAATATACTACCCCTTAATATATAATTATTCTTAATTAAAAAAAAGTTACTTAGCTAATATAAGTATACTATATATAACTTATAATAGTAACTAATATTATTAGTTATTGATTTTTAATTTATTTTGGGGTCATTGGTTGTGGCCAATGCATCTAATTTTCAAGGAACATAAAAATTACTAGCAATACCTAGCTAGTGTGACAATTAACAACCAAATTTATATTATTAGTTATTATAGTAATATATAAGTATTATATTTACTTAGGTTAAGAAATAAATATTATTAAGTTATAAGTAATCCTTACCTTACCTTTTAACTTTAAATAGCTATATACTTATTACTTTAATATAATAATATATATACCTTTATATAATAAGTTATTAATACTAAGTAAGTAAACTACTTATATTAAATTTTATTGATTTTTAATTTTTTAGGATCATTGGCTGTGGCTAATGCATCTAATTTTCAAGGAACAAAAAAATTACTATCAATACCTAGCTAGTATAATAATTAATAACTAAATTTAATAATTACTATAGTGTTAGGTAAAACATAAATAAAGGAATAAGCTTTAAGCTATAAATTTAGGGGCTAAAGGTTAATATAAAGTTTATAATAAACTTTATAGCTATAATTATATAAGATATAGTTATAATTCGTAACTATAGTTAAACTTGAATCTATTTAAGTTTTACTTATAGTATAAATTAACGTGATTTCCCCTTCCTTTATAACTATATTTATTCTATCTCTTTATATCTCTTTTATCTTATAACTTATCCTTTAAAGCTCTAAGGCAAACCAAAAAAAAAACCACAACTTATCCTTAATTATAGCTAATCTAATTCGAAACTAACAGACGCACTACATTCATTACATCACTAGGTAGGTTATAGGCTACTAATCGACTAATTAATAACTAACTAATTAGATAATAGTATAGCTAAAGGTAATAAAAAAGACACCACACTATCTAAAATATTAAATAATATAGTAAAAAAGAAGAAAAGCAAAGGGAAGGAAAGGGAAGATAAATCTAACCTTAAGATAATTAATAGTATCTATAATATAAGGGAAAAGATACTAAAAATAAGGGCAAGCCTAATAATAAGCTTTATAAGGTAGATAAAAAGAAGTTAAAGGAATAGGGTGTTAGGGTGTAGTAAGCTAAGCAGTTTTACCTCGTACTTAGGAGGGGATATTAAATTTTATAATTAAGTTAAATAAATAAGGTATTATATATAATTTAAAATAAATAAGTTTTTATTTAATATTAGGGATATTATATTATTCTTACTTTAAGTTTATAGCTAGTATATATATATATCATTTACGCTAGTTAGCTCTCTAGATAGCTATTATTAGTACTCCTACTACTAAGTTAAAAGGGAAAACCTTATAATAAAAGGAAAAACCCCTTATATTTATATTTAGGCTAGCGCTAGCCTTATAGTAAGCCTATACTACTTATTATATATTTTATTATAAGTATTCATTACTAGCTTATACTAGCTTTATTTTATAAGAAAAATAAAGAAAGAAAAAATATATAAAATAAGTATTTCTAAGACTTTTTTAATCCTATTTGTTAGGAGCACGGAGGCTAGGGAGTTAGGGACAGAATAGTTATATAATAGAGCCCTTAGATAAGCCTTAGGTTATGCGAATAACTAAGTAGCTATTAGATAGCTATATGTATATAGTAAGGTATTTAAATAAGGACTACCTATAAGGTATATAAAAGGTTAGAGTTTAAGACTTTTATATACTTACCTTTAAGTAATAGCTCTCTAGCTATAACTAAGAACCTTAGCCTTCACTCTGTTTATATCTCCCTAATCTAGTCATGACAAATATAGTAAAAAAGCTATTTTTATTTTAAAGAAAAATTAATATAGTAGTTTAATTTTAGTTTAAAGTAAGGGTAATAGTAAGCTAGTAAGACTTATAATATTTAGAGTTTATAGTTAGAATTAATTTAATAACTATTTTAAATATAAATATTCTTTATTATAATTATAAAATTATAAAATTAGGTTTACTTATAGCTTATCTTTATACTTATATTATTTATTTTATCCTTAAGCTAAATTTATAAATAAAAGGTTTTTTATTTAACTATAAGGTTAACCTAAGTCTAGGGGTATTCTAAGCTATCTTATAGCTAGTTCTTATATTATTAAGTAATATTAAAGTTATCTTATACCTAGGAATTATTTAGCTAAGTATTTTACTCTTTAAGGTTTATTTAAAGCTAGCCTTACTTTTTATATATTAGTAAGCTAATACTATTAGGGCTATTTATAGTTATATTTACTATAATTAACTAGTATATAGTATTAGTCTTCTATAGCTTTACTATAGCTATATAAGGGTTAAACTACCCTAAGGATTTTTCTTTAAAATAAGAACTTATTTAGGCTTATTTTCCTTATATATAGTTAAATAGTTATTAAAGAGATATATTTATCTATATTAATATAAAATTCCTAGATTTCTTTTAGGTTATAAAAGGGTAAGTAGTCTTTAGTTAGTTCTTTAATATATTTACTTTAGGCTAGCCTTTTTTATTATACTAGTTCTCTTAGTATTTCTTTTATTCCTATTACTAGTTTATATCTAGCTTATTATTAATAAGTAAGGGTTTTTTTCTATAATATAATACTATTATTACTAAGTTAGCTATAGCTTAAATTATCCTTATTATTTTATTATTAATAATTTTATTCTTAAACTTTTATTTTATCTTATTTAGATATAAGTTAAGGGAGGGAATATAAGTCTTAACCTTTAATTATATAATAAGTATTATCTTAAATACCTTAGTAATAATCTAAAGGTAAGTTAATTAATTAGCTATAAAGCTTTTTACTATTTCTCTTAGTTTTTCTTCTTTTTAGTAAGAGTATAGTAAGTACTTACTTTATAAGTAAAAATAAGCTAGATTACTTATATATATAGAAGTTTAGTTTTTCTAAAGCTATATCCCTAAGCTAATACTACTAGCTTAAAGAGTATAAGCTATTACTAAGCTAGTTTACTCTTAAGAACATTTTTATAAATACTTTAGTTAAGTTTTTATTAACTTATACTTCTAAGAACTTATATAACTTTATAAGTATTATTCTCTTTACTTTAAGTTAAACTTTAGTTTAAGAAAGTCTATAAGACGTACTAAAGTATATAAGTTTAGTTTTAGCTAGGTTAAACTTAACTCTTACTTACTTTATTTATTTCTTATAAATCTTTTATATAGCTTTAAGTCTTTTCTAGGTTTATATTATATTCTTACTAAAGGCTATTATATTTATATTATTTATAAATCCTATAGCTATTATACTTAAAATAGCCTAAAGGTAAATATAAAGCTTTACTAAGTAAAGTAAGAAAAGTAAGAAAAAAATAAAAAAAGGTAAATCTTATAAAATACTAGTCTTAATTATAAATAATCTAGAGAGTCTTTTATTAAAGCTAAGCTAGCTTATTTTATTTATAAGAAAGATTTATATTATTACTATTAGCTATTATAAAACTCTTATTCTTATAAGTAAGTATATTAGGTATAAGTAACTATCTTTATTAAATACTAAAGATATATTTATTTATACTAGTAAGGTAATATTACCCCTTCCCTAGGCCTTTTTAATATACTTTATAAAAACTTTTATTATAGTTTTTATTAATTTATTTATAGTTTAAGGAGTAGTTTTTACCTTAGTAAAGGCTATAAGTTACTTTACTATTATTACTTTTATTATCTTTCCTACTATATTAAGTAATAAGATTAGCCTTTATATATTAGCTTTTCTTATTTTCTTAGTAGTTTTACTAGGTTTTCTAATTACTACTACTTTTATAGTTTAAAAATAAACTAGGAAATAGCTTATTTCTAGGACTATATTTAAAAGCTAAGTAATAGTATCTTCAGCTAGATTATTATAGGCTTAAATAAGGCTTACTAGGAGTTTATTATCTCCTAGTACTTTCTAGCTAGCTATATTTACTAAGATATTATTAATCTTTTCTTATTTAAATTATTCTTTATTTAGTAGTAGTATATTTTCTAGCTTTAAGAAAAAGAGGTTTAGTATATATAAGAGGGGTACTATTAGTTTAAGAAAGAATCTTTATACTAATATACTAGCCTTATTATTATATATAGTAATTAAGTTAGGGTTATTTTTACTTTTTTTTAGCTTAAGAAGTCTAGGGAGCTTTAAGGGGCCTAGCTTTAAAGCTAGGCCTCCTCTTAAGCCTCTAAACCTCTTTATCTTTTCCTATATATTAGCTTTTTATAAGGTATTTTTTAATATATTTCTTTTCTTTTCCTTAATAATATATTCTTAGTCCTTATTTACCTTAGTATAAGCTTACTAGTTTATATTAGTTTTTTAGTATTTCTATTACCTCTTAGCTTACCTTACTTTACTAACTAACTCTTAGGCTTTTCTTAACTACTATACCTTTAAGCTAAGGAGTCCTTAGGCCTTCTTTAGGACTACCTTATTTAGAATCTATTATAGGCTTATAATAAGCTATATTATATAGTTATTTATTCTCTTTTTATTATGTAGGTTTAGTATATTTTTAAGTTAGAGTCTAATTACTACCTTTACTTTTATATATAACTAGTTTATAGCTTCTTATATATATTAGAGCACTTAGGGGTAGCTTCTTACTCTTTATTAAAAATACTAATTAGCTATAAGATATAGTTAAATCTAGGGAGGTCTTTAGTGCTATTATAGTAAACTTTAATATCTAGTATAGCTTATACTAGGTTAATAGTATTATCTTTATTATCTTTATATTATCTTATAGGTTTACCTTAGGGTATAATAAGTCTAAGCCTTTACTAGTTTATAAACTCTAGTAATTTATTTACTTTATTAGTTTTTCTATCTAGCTTATCCTAAAGGGAGTACTTTTAGTTAAAGTTACTAATAAATATACTTTAGTTATAAAGCTTTTCTATATTAATTATATAAAAAAGTATATTCTAGTTATTACTATATCCCTCTAAGTAAAGGGAATATATATTAACTTCTTATAGTTTTATAAGTAACTCGTTAGTCCCTCCCTAGGCTAACTATAACTTTATTCTATATTTCTTATTTATATATACTATATTATATTTATTATAATATATAAGGTAAAACTAAGTAAGGCCTAGTGCTAAAGGCTATAGGTTTCTTATATATTCCTATTCTTAAATTATAATTATATCTATATTAGTCTAGTAATAAAGTATTATATATACTAGTTTATTTTTCTTATTTATATTCTAGAAAGGACTTATAATATTATTATATTAATTAGGGGGTTATTAATTTTCTTTATTTTATATTAGTTTTATTTTAGCTTTAAGTTACTTTATATACTATCTAATACTTCCTAATCTTAGTTATTTAGTGCTTTATTTTATATTTATAGGTTATTCTTTTTTTTACTTACTATAATAATAGGTTCTAAGGCTATACTAGCTTTTTTACTAAATAAGGTTAGGTTTTTACTTAGGGAGTAAGTAGTAAAATAAGAGAGTTATTTAAGATATTTTACTTTAGTAGTATTTTACTTCTTTTTTAAAATAAAGTAATCTTTTAACTAGGCTAAATATAGTCTAAAGTATAAAATATAGTTTTCTTTTACTTATTTATTTTTTATTAGGTAAGAAAACTCTTTATTCTTATAATAGCTAGCTTTATACTTACTATACCTTAGTATTACCTTATAAAACTTAGCTATATAGCTTATTTAGAAGTAATTATAATATTATTAAGATTATAAAGTTTTATTATATAGTTTAGTTTAGAAAAGCTTTACTTTAAAGACTATACTATCTTAGTATATTTTATTAGTATTTTTAACTCTAGCTAGGCTTAGTATTAGAGTAATTCTTTAGGTGCCTTTACCCTAGGGTTATCTTACTATTACCTTAACTATATTTACCTTATTAGCTTAATTTTAGTTACTAAGTTTTTAATAAAGGTATATTTAGTTAGAAATCCCTTAATAATAACACTAAGTATATAGTAGTAAAGGGCTATCTTTAGTCTAAATACATTAGTAATCTATTTTTAGTTCTTTTTATATTAAGTAATATTTCCTTTAAAGGTAATAATTATATCTTTACTAAGAAATCTTCTAGCTATTACTACTATAGCCTAATCTATAGCTTTATTTACTACTATTACTATATTTTCTATACCCTTAAACTAGAGTAATTCCTAGATAGTATTCCCTTTAATAAGTACTTCTTATTCCTATTTACTAGGGATTTAAAGGGATAAGAGTAAGGTATTTAGTTATTTAGAAGCTAGGCTAGTAATAATACTTACCTAGGTTAAGGTATTACTTTCTTTAGCTTTTTCTTTAATAGCCTCTTTAATAGCTTATTTAAGGGCTTTTTAGTAGTATAAATATTACTATTATTATAGTTTATTACCTTTACTTTAGCTTAAGTATAGTTTACTACTTATCTAGTAATAGCTTTAGTAATATACTATATCTAGGTAACTTTATTACTAGGGATAAGGCTTATAATTTTATTATAGAATTTTATATTATCTAGATATTTAAATTAAATCTAGTCTATTATAAGGTTATTCTTATTACTTTAAATATTAAACTATTTAATTCCTATATTTAAGTAGTAGTAGCTTTATACTAGCCCTCTTTCTCCTAAGTTAATTACTATTAGTATTATATTTACGCTCTTATTACTAGCTTTATTATAATATAATATTATAAGGGGGGGTAAATAGAGGTAAGGAATTTAAATATTAATGTGATTTGTATTTTAGAGGCGATTCCAGGCCTTTAGAGCAGTGCGAAAGTTTATGCGAAGGTTATTCTTATATATAGCTTTACTAACTTATTAGTTACTTATTATATATACAGTTATGCTTCTTACTTATATTAGGCCTTTCGACTTTTCTAGTAAACTATATATATATATATATATAAAAAGGGAATTTTCTAATAATAAAAATAATTTCTTTTTCTAAGGCTTTAAAGCTAATCTAGTACTTAGGAATTTAACTAATAATACTAAGGGCTTAAGGCTTAATATATAAATAAAGTAAATAATACTAGCTAGCTATAAAATAAATTATTTAAGTAATTAACTTTATTTTATATTTTACTATTTATTTTTTATAAAAATATAATTTTATATTTATAACTTAGCTACTTAGTTATTACTTATAATTATTAATAATATTTATTATAATAAAATCTTTTTTCTTTGCTTATAAATTTTCTAAAGTATTATAGCTTTTTTATTTAATTAAATATTTTTAATATCTGTTAGAACAAAGGTGATATCAATCGCGCAAGCAGCAGCCGCAATTACCTAGCAAAAGCTTAGGCCACGCGTAAGCCTCGCACGTAACCTATAACCTAGCCTTATAATTAGCTAGGAATTATAAGGCTATAAACGCGTAATCTCTTTTACCTTTAGCATTATAGCTTCTAGTTTCTAACTTCTCTTTTATATATATAAAACATAGCCTAGAATAGATAATTAATAATAATACTATTCTTTAGGCTTATAACCTTATTATATTAAATTTAATACCCTATAATACTAACACTAATTAGTAGTTACCTTTATAAATAACTATATAGTCTTTAAACACTATAAATTAGTAAGGTTATATTAGAAAAGGTAGCTTACCTAATAATAACTCACCTTATAAAATAGGAGGGCTATGTTTAAAGAAAAGTTATACTAATAAAGAGGTATAGATATAGCTCTCTTCTTACTTTAGTATTAATATCTAATTTATATAGACTTTAAAATAATAAAGAAAGGTTTAATACTAGTAGCTAAGCTATCCCCTTATTCTTTTTTATTATATATTTAAAGTTAATTACCTTACCTTATAATTCTTTATATTAGTAATATAATTTTTATAATTTACTTTTATACTCTTATCTCTTTATACTAAAAGAGTTATTTCCTTATATTATTACTTACTTAGTTAAGATATTAGATATAGCTAGCTTATTAAGGGCTACTAGTTAATTTAAAGTCCTAAGTAAAAGTAATAAATATAATAATACTATAAAAAGTATTAGAACTAAAGATAATAAAGAATACCTTAATAGAGGTAAAACCTAAGACTATACTACTTATTATATTACCTAATTCCCTTATATCTCTTTAAAGCTATACTTATATATTATAAAAGACTTACTTTAATAAATAGGAAATTCTAAGTATAAAGAGATAACTATACCTAAGGAGATTACGCTTTATATTTTTATTAAGGCTAAATAATATAAAGAGTAAGGACTATTTAGAAGAATACTTTTCTTTAAATTTAGTAATAATGTTTATAAATAAATAAGGTATAAGTTTATAAAAGGAAAAAACCTTTACTAGAATATTATTTAAGACTACCTCCTTTATAATAAGGTTTATATAACTATTAGAAGAGGTATAAAAATAGCTAATAACCTTAAAGAGGTAATAACCTAGGAAGAATTCTAATTCTAAACTCTTAAAGAGATTAAGAAAGCTAGGAAAAAGTATATAGACTTTTAGAAAAACCTAGAGAATAAAAACTTCCTTTATAATCTTTTAGATAATAAAGATATTAGGATTTAATATCCTACCCCTTTACTATACCTATTAGTCTAATTACTATTAAAGGGATTAATAAACTAATTCTCTCTTTAAAGATTAGCTACTTTAGAAGTAAGGGCACTAAAGAATACTATTTATAAGCACTTATAAGTAGTTTCCTTACCTATACCTTTACCTAAGGTTATATAGTAAGAGGAACCTAACTACCTTATAGAAAATACCCTAATTATAATAATTATTAGCGAAATTAAACCTTATTACCTAGGGCTAGTAATATACCCTTTAGTATAGCCTAAAGGACTATACTTCTTACTTCTTAATATAAAGAGAAGAAAGATTAGAAGGAATTATAACCCTTAAAACTATTACCTTTAAGACTACTCTCTTAATAAATACTAACTATCCTAGTACTTTTATAAATATAAAAAGAGATACTTAAAGAATCTTTAAATACCTAAAGGCTTTTTTAAAGTAAATTATTAATCTTTTAAAGATATACTTAAAGAAATAACTATATAGTACTAATAACTATAATATACTTAAGTTAAAGCTTTAAATATTCTATAGGAAATATAAGATACTTAATATTTAACTAAAATAAGCTAAATATACTTTTAAGGTTATACTTAAAGGTAAGGCTTTATAATACTATATAAATTACCTCTTAAAGCCTAGTTAACTATAAGACCTCCTTATACTTATTAAGTATATAAGAGACTAGTTTAAAATAAAGAATATATAGTAAAAATATCTTCTAAAGTAAAATAATACTACTTTATAAAGGATAATAAGCAGAGCATTGTTTGTAGTGTAGTTAGTGTAGTTTTTAGGAAAATTTTGTAGTTATAGTGTAGTTTTTTTTAGCTAGTATTTAGTATAGTTTAGTTTTTCTTTTCTTATAGTTAGTGTAGTTACTAACTACACTAACTACACTACACTATAAAAACTATAAATATAGTGTTAGGTAAATAAAAAGTAAGTCTTTTTATATAGTAGTATTAATATACTAATTAGAAGAAAGCTATTAATTTTATACTTATATTATTAGCTATTTTATTAAATTAGTGATTTAAGTTATAAGATTATAACCTTTTATAGATTTTATTATAACTAGGGTTATAAGTACTATTATAAGTTTTTTATAAGGCTATTATTCTTAATACTTTTCTTTACTAATATAACTTTAAGAAAAACCTTACTATAATTTTATTTACTATTACTAAAATTATTTTCTATTTTTATAATTACTTTTATAACTTTAAATTAAAATAATACTTTAAACTAATATAGTTAAATTAATTAGGAATTTAAAATTAATAACTAGAAGTTAATAATATATATACTTAGTACTTATATATTATTATTAATAAGATAAAAACTTAAAAAAGCTTAAACTATTTATTTACTATTTAAATATTACTTTTTGCTTTATAATTATAAAGCTTTAAGAAGTTATATATAAGAACTTTATATATTTTCTTAGTATAATATATATAAAAAGAAGAAAAAATAGTAATATTTATAAAGTATTTATATATAACTAATTATATTATTTAAACTAAGCTATATAACTAAATTAAGCTATTAAAATAATTTTAACTTATTTTTAAAATAAAATAATAAAATATACTTTTATTTTATATACTATAATTACTTTTATTACTATAATAACTTTAATAAGCTTTATTATAATTATTTTAACTTATTTTTAAATAAAATACTAGGACTTACTTTTAAATAATATACTATAATTATTATAATTAGTATTATTATAATATTAAAAAATATAAAAGAGAAAGGGATTTTATTTTATTAATATTTTAAAAAACCTTAAAATACTAAATAATTAAAAAGTTTAGCTTTTTCTATAGTAATTTACTTATACTTATATTTAATTTATTTATTACTTATTTATTTTTAATTAAACTTTAACACTAATAATATTTTAAGTTATATAAGTAATATACTTATAAGCTATTATAAGCTATTATAAGCTATTATAAGCTATTATAAGCTATTATAAGCTATTATAAGCTATTATAAGCTATTATAAGCTATTATAAGCTATTATAAGCTATTATAAGCTATTATAAGCTACTATAAGTTACTATAAGCTATTATAAGCTATTATAAGCTATTATAAGCTACTATAAGTTACTATAAGCTATTATAAGCTAAGATAAATATTTTTACTAACACTACAAATGTAGTATTTGTAGTTAGTGTAGTTTATGAAAATAAATTTATAGTATAGTATAATATAGTTTTTTTCCCCTTATAGTTAGTATAGTTTATAGTGTAATATAGTTTATAGTGTAGTTACTACACTATACTACAAAAACTACACTACAATACACATTGTAGTGCAATGCTCTGATAATAAGTAATAGCCTAAGTAAGTCTATAGTTAATTACTTTAATAAACTTATAAAGAAGCTAACTATTTTATAATATATAAACCCTAAGATAAGTTAAAGTAAGAGAGCACTTTAGAATTAAATTATAAAAGCTTATAGTAATATTCTTAAATATAAAGAAGCTATTATAGATTTACTAAAAGGTCTTTAAGAGTTTTATAAATATATAAGGATAATAATTTAACTTATTAAGGAAGAGAAAAAGAGCTAATAATAATTCCTAACTAATATAATAACCCTAAAGTAGTTCTAGACTAACTAAAAATATAATAAAAAAGGAAAAGAGGCTTAATACTTATCTAAAAGGCCTTAGAGTAAAAGAGAGACCCTTATATAAGGAAATACTACATATATAGTAAGGAAGGATACTAGTTATTAAAGCACTTAGAAGAAAACTATAAGAAGGTATTTTAATATTATAAGAATTACTACCTTATAAATCCTACTAATAACTTATATAATTTATTCCTTATATAGTATAAAGGTAAATAAGAGCCCTAATCTCTTACTAATAATAAGATTACTAAGTATATAAAGAGTATTAGATTTAAGGATAGCCTTAATAATATAAATAGGCTAGTACTTATAAGCTTCTTTAATTATAGTATATAGCTTAATAGCAAAAGAATAGTTTAAATCCTTATAAACTAAGTAGCTTTTTATAGCCTAAGTAAGAAGGACTTTTTCTAGTAAAAGCTATCTAATAATGCTTTAGTAATATTTATGCTAGGAGATTACTACTTATATATAATATTCTAAGGGATTATACCTAATATACGTGCTATAAAGTTCTTTATAGTAAGGCACCCTTAATT
The DNA here is from genome assembly GCA_030389615.1 of Epichloe typhina subsp. poae. Classification (NCBI taxonomy): domain Eukaryota; kingdom Fungi; phylum Ascomycota; class Sordariomycetes; order Hypocreales; family Clavicipitaceae; genus Epichloe; species Epichloe typhina. Next base: position 3,101,462 of record CP098316.1, on the reverse strand, counting down.
CCTTACTTTATAACACGTAATACTAGAGATATAGCTTAATAGATTTAAGGTAAGGAAAGCTATTATTAGATTTAGTATAGGAGAGCTAATTCCTATACTTAAAGTAATTAATATACCTACCCCTTTTAGGGATATTCTCTTTTAGGTTATCCTTATAAATACTCCCTTTCTTTTATCTCTTAATAATATAAATTAATTATGAATTAACTTTAATATCTCTAAGAATACACTATAATAAGAAGATATTAAAGTCCTTATAATTTATAAATAAGGGCATGCCTAGATACTTCTTATATAAAAGGAAAAAGTAGTTACCTAGAGCTACCTTATAGAAGGCAAGCTATAATAATTATATTATTGCTTTAGACACTTATTAATTAAATACCTATATAAGGTTCTTTATAAATTAAGGTAAAAAGTTAATATTAAAGCTATTAAGAAGCTAATAAGGGTATATTACTAATACTAGATATATATAGATAGCCTTAATTACTTTAAATTTACCTTAAAAGATAAGTATGCCTTTAACTTTAAGATTATAGTAAATATCTTTTACCTTAATAGTAATTACCTTATACTTTACGCTATAAATATAGCTATAGTATTTAATATAGTAAAATTTATAAAGAATATCTTTATAAAGACTACCTAGGAAGCCCTCTAGATATACTAGATTAATATATATTAAGGCTCTCTGAATTTAATTATTATAAACACTAGTATAAATTTCTATAGTAATAAATTTAAATAATTTATAGCTTTAATATTAATTTTAATTAAAGAGGTCCTTATTAAAGTATACTCTAGTATTAGGAAGGTTAAGAGATATTATAAGCTACTTTATAGGGCTTATAATATTATTAGATATAAATGCCTTATAATACCTAAACCTATTACTTTATAAATAGTAGTAAAGGCCCTAAATAATACTATAAGCCTAAATAGCCTTATTTTAATAGTCCTTATCTTTAGTGCTTACTTATATATAATAAGTAAATCCTTACTATTACTAGATATTATATAGCATGTAATTATAGTATAAAAGGCTACTAAAGAAATTAAGAGGCTTTATACTATCTAAAAGGTTAATAAAGCCTTTACTATATATAATAGCCTAGATATATTAAAGACCCTTAGCTTACTACTTAAATTAAAGGTTTAAGTCTAGTAAGAAAGTAAGGGATAAAGAGGCTTATATAAGCTATTAGCTATAAATAAAGAGAGCTATATACTTAACCTCCCTAAAGGCCTAAAGACCTTTAAATTAACCTTTATTAAGCCTTATTATAATAATCCTAATAAGGAGCTATAAGTAAACTAATAGCTAATAAAGCCTAATAAGGAGGAAGAAAAGTAAGAGTAAGAGGCCTAAGATAAGAACTTAGCGCTAGTAATACCTCTAAAGTATAGGTATAAAAGACCCTAAAAGAACCCCCTAGTAATACCCTAAGAAACTAATATTTTCCTATTAATAAAGGAAGTTAATAACCTTACCTTAGTAATTAAGCTATATAAGAAAGGGATTATTAAGACCTTAGGAGAACTATTTAAGAAGTTAATAAAGGTAAAGATTAAAACCCTAATTAAGTAAGGAGTATTTAAATTTATTATATTTAATAAAAAAGAATATAGTAAGCTTTAAATCTTTAATTCTTATATTATTAATAAAATTAAGGGTAAAATAATAAAACCCTATAAAAAATCATACCTTATAATCTAAGGATATAAGAATAAAAGGAAATAAACTATTCTTACGCAGGCCCTAATGATTTAATAAGTAAGTTAATGTCTTATCCTTATAATAGCCCTATTAGTAAGGCTAAGGAAATTCCTTATATAGCTATAGGATATTTACTAAGTATACGTATAAGCATATATATTCCTAGAGTAACTAATCCTAGCGTGCTTGCTAATTTAAATATAGTACCTTTACTTACCTAGAATAATTCTAAAGGTTATTAAGCCTCTCTATAGTATTATAAAAGCTAGAACGCACTAGTAGGTTATATATTATAAGTATTATAAAGAGAATCTCTAGATAAAAACCTTTATATATAATCTATACTTACTTATAACTACAAAGGAAAGCCTTAACTTTACTTATATTAGAATATAAACTAATAATACTATTAACCTCTTAGATAAGAAGTTCTCTAAGAAGGAGAAGGCCTAGATAATTACTACTAGCTTTAATATAAAGCTAAAGTAATTCCTAACTAAGAATAATCCCCTTATATTTAATAGAGGCATTATTATACTAAAGAATAATACTATTAAGATATAGTAAAAGAGATAGAGTAATAAGCTAGATTTAGTTCCTATAACTAATTTAAAGCGTAAATATATTAAGTAAAGAGTATAAAGCGCTTATATTACCTTAATATATTAACTAGAAGCTTATTTTAATTTATCTATTATAGCATAACACTAAGAACTAACCCTAGAGAATATAAAGGCCCTTAATTATTACCTAAAGTAGTAAATAGACTACCTAGATAAAGGCCTAATATTTATCCTAATAGACCTTAAGAAAGCAAAGCTCTTTGCCTTTATAAATAAATCCTTTGCTAATAATAAAAACCTATCCTTATAACTAGGATATATAATAATTCTAGCTAATAAAGACTAAACTAATAGTAAATTCATAATTAAAGGTAATATTATACACTTTAGCTTAATAAAAAGTAAGAGAGTTATATAAAGTATACTTACCTTAGAAGTCTATAGTATAGTAGCTAGTATTAATATAGCTTACGCACTAGTAATAACTTTAAACCTAGTTACTAACTAACTAAAGCTCCTAATAATCCTAATTATTATATATATAGACTTATACTCTTTATATAAATACCTTATTAAGCTTAGTATAATAAAGGAGAAACGCTTAATAATTAATATTATAGCCCTTTAGTAATTATATAAACGCTAAGAGCTTTATAAACGCTAAGAGCTTTATAAAATCTAATAGATTAATAAAGAAAATAACCTAGCTAATGCCTTAATAAAGGCATTACCTAATAAGGCCTTTAAGAGCTTTATCTTTACTAACTAAATAACTATCTAAATAAAGGGATAAGTTACTTATATATAAAACACATATAGTAAGAGAGATAATTCTCTAGGAGAGTAACTATACCTACACTAGCTATTAGGCCTTTCCTAGTAAATTATAAAGATTAATAGTAGTATATAGGAGAAGGAAAACATTTTCTATATACTATAGTATAGATAATAGTATTATTTTAAGGAAAGAAAGAATTTAAAAAAGACTTATTTATCCTTATATAGGCTTATAGGTTAAGTAAGATTATTCTTTTCCCTTTTATTAGCTATAATATACCCTAATAGACTATAAGGTTCCTTTCCTATTTTCCTTATTAATTAAGTTATTAATTTATTATTCTTTTTTTTATTTCTATAATTAATATTATATATTAATAATTATATTAAAAGAGAGAGGTTTTAGTATTAGAACAAAGGTAATATTAATTACGTAAGTAGTAGCTATAATTACCTAGCAAAAGCTTAGGCTACGCGCAAGCCTTATATATAACCTATAACCTAGCCTTATAATTAGCTAGGAATTATAAGGCTATAAACACGTAACTCTTTTTGCCTTTAGTATTATAGCTTCTAGTTTCTAACTTCTCTTTTACACACATAGAACGTAGCCTAGAATAGATAATCAATAATAATACTATTCTTCGGGCTTATGACCTTATTATATTGAATTCAATACCCTGTGATACTAACAATATCTTTAATTCTAATAATATAAAATAATTCTCTTAATCTTAAATTCTTACTTATTATTTATTGATTTTTAATTTTTTTTGGGATCATTAGCTGTGGCTAATGCATCTAATTTTCAAGGAACAAAAAATACTAGTAATACCTAGCTAGTGTAATAATTAATAACTAAATTTAATAATTACTATAGTGTTAGGTAAAATATAAATAAAGGAATAAGCTTTAAGCTATAAATTTAGGGGCTAAAGGTTAATACAAAGTTTGCGATAAACTTTATAGCTATAATTACGTAAGATATAGTTATAATTCGCAACCATAGTTAAACTTAAATCCATTTAAGTTTTACTTATAGTATAAATTAACGTGATTTCCCCTTCCTTTATAACCGTGTTTGTTCTATCTCTTTCTATAATATCTCTTCTATCTTATAACTTGTCCTTCAAAGCTCTAAGGCAAACCAAAAAAAAAAACATAACTTATCCTCACTTGACTACACTTTAATTCGCTTTACTTAAAATTAGTAAGCGTAATTAATACTTTCTGCAAGAGACGCATAAACTAACAAACGCATTGCACCTAAATTAACAGGTAGGGGTTAAGGGCTACTAATTAACTAATTAATAACTAACTAATTAAATAATAGTATAGCTAAGGGTAACCATAAGCTAGGGGCTATAACCACTAGGCTATAGAACCTAATAGCTATCTAAAAATCCAAGGAAATTCTAGATAAAAAGGAAATTTAAAAAATAAAAGAAAACATTAAGGAATTTAGGAAAAGTAAGAAGAAGAAAGGAAATAAAAAGCTAGAGAAAAAGGCTAGATATTTAGAAAAGGTGTTAAAAAATAGAGATTTATAATAATTTAAGCAGTTTTACCTCGTGCCTGGGAGGGGTTACTTATTATTTATAATATTATTTTATAATAAGAATATATTTTTTATACTAGTTAAATCCCTTATAAATAGTTTAAGGTAAATAATATTAAAGATATTATATAATTATATTTTAAGTAATAGCTTTAGTTATTATACTAATTTATAAGTTTTAATTACCTTTTAATTTTATAAAAGCTTAGGTATTTTATACTTAGTTTTTACTAAGTTACTATAAGTTAATATTCTTTATAAATAATAAAATATAATTACTTATTTTAAACTTTATTAAGGTATATTTCTTATTATAATATTTTATATATTAGGCTTATAAGTTACTTAAAAGTTACTTAATTATTATATATTTATCTCTTAGTATAATAACTTAGGTTTTTACTTAGTTATTTATTACTAAAATATTTATAATTATTTATTATAAGCCTTTAAAATTATAGCTTTATAATACCTTAGCTAAGGTATAGCTATAAGTTAAGTAAGTACTTATATTATATATAAACTATATTATTAATAAGTTATTAGCTTAATTAATTTAATTAAAGCAAGTAAAAACTCTTAAATAATACTTTAAAACTTAGTTTAAATATTTTATTTACTTATTTATTTATAAATAAAATATAATACTTAGTTATTACTTAGTTATTACTTAGTTATAATAAAGTAATAAAATATTATTTAAAACTTACTAATAAATATTAAACTATAGTTTATAATAATTTTTTTAAAATACTATAGTTCTTAAAAATATACTTTAAAAATACTATAGCTAACTTATTATTAGTTAAGTATATTAAAATAAAAATAAAAATACTATATTTTATAAAATAATTTATAATAACTAAAATTATATTATAAGTCTAGTTTATATTCTTTATAAGTAATAGCTTAGTAATAAAATTTATTAATAATTCTTAAAAAATTAATTAAGTACTAAAAGTATTACTAGCTTATTATAAGGTTTATAATACCTTAGTTTTAAAGTCTAATAGCTTATATAAGTTTATATATATAACTTAGTATTTTTTTTTTTATTAACTAGCAAAGCATTACATTATATTACATTACACCCCCTTTCACACATCACATTACATTACATGTAATTATTTGTAATTAAATGTAATTATTTTTTATTTTTTAATATTTAGGTTAAGTAATTAGAAATTAATAGTAAGAAATTACTTAAATAATTAGAAAAGTATATATTAGGTTTCTAAAAATATAGATTAAGGTTAAATTACTATACTAATCTTAATTATAACTTATAAAACTAATAAAACTTATCTTTTAAGCTTATTTCTAAGAAAAATATTAAAAACTTACTTTTAAGTATACTTATTTTAATAGAAAATCATATATATCTAAGTAAATCAGCTATTAAGAAGTTAGTACTATAATTCGTAAGACTTACTTTTAAATATACTTTCTTTTTAATAGAAAATCATATATATTAGAATAAATAAGCTATAAAGAAGTAAGTACTATAATTAGTAAGGCCTACTTTAGACCTACTTTTAAATATACCTTCTTTTTAATAGAAAATTATATATTTCTAAGTAAATTAGCTATAAAGAAGTAGGTACTATAATTAGTAAGACCTACTTTAGACCTACTTTTAAATATACCTTCTTTTTAATAGAAAATTATATATATCCAAGCAAATAAGCTACAAAGAAGTAAGTACTATAATTAGTAAGACCCACTTTAGACCTACTTTTAAATATACCTTCTTTTAATAGAAAATTATATATATCTAAACAAATAAGCTATTAAGAAGTTAGTACTATAATTAGTAAGACCCACTTTTAAATATACCTGCTTTTTAATAGAAAACCATATATATCTAAGTAAATAAGCTATAAAGAAGTAAGTACTAGTATAAGTAAGACTTACTTTTACTTAAAACTATATAGCTAAATAAATAAGCTATAAGTAGTATATATATATATATATATTTACTAACTTTTTAACCTAGTATTAATATATATTTTCAAAATATAAAAATATTTTCTTATAGCTTTTAAACCTAGTAACTATAGCTAATTTATGATTTTTTTACTATATATACTAAGAGATAATTATCTTTTATTTTTTAAAGTATAATATCTATTATTAATAAATTTTCCTTTTATAATATCCCCTAGTAGTATATATAATAACCTTACCCTATATACTATTAGTTATTATAATTAAAAACTGTCCTTATTAACACCTATATATAAATTATCTAATAGGTAGTTTACCTTACTTCTTATTTATTATTATTATTATATATAAGGTGCTTATTTTACTAACCTATTATTTATTATAATAATAATTACCTTATCTCTATATATTATAGTATAGTATGTATAATATATTTACCTTACTAACTTATTATTTATTATAGTATTTTACCTTACTCTTACTAGTTTATAAGGTATTTAATATAAATATAATTACTTATATAAATATCTTACTTATTTCCTTTATATTATTTTACTTTTTCTTATATAATACTATTACTTAGGTATTATAATTTTATTATACCTTTTTTATATTCTTATTAAACTCTCTTACTATACTAAATATTCTCTTATTAAATATACTTTATAATCTATTTAATTCCCTTACTTTCTTAGCTACTTCTATAATACTCTTAGCTTATTTTATTAATAAGTACCTTATAAAAAGTAACTTTAATAATAAATAGTATACTACCCCTTAATTAGTTTAGTATTTTTATAGGCCTTATATAAAATAAGCCCTTATTACTAGTATTTTAAAATACTCTTAACTTATAAGTAAAGAATTATACCTGTTAAGAACTAGCCTTATAGCTACTACGTATAAGCGTTTAGAATAAGAATATTATTCTTATAGAAAAAGAAAGGAATTTCACTAGTAGTTACATAGTATTTAGATATATAATCCCTTATGCGTAGTTTATGCATAGTTTATATAAAGCCCTAACCTAGCTATATAAAGTATATATACTTTCTAAAGCTAGACTTACTTAAGCTTATAGCTTAAGTTTATAATATACCCCTTACTTACCTCCCTTTCCTTCTTTTACTAAAAAAGTAAGTATATATTAAATATAAACCCTTATTATATAGCCCCCTTAAAAAATATAATAAAGTAATATAAGTAGCTTAGTAAGGCTAGTAAGTTACTTAGTAAGGTTATATTTTTACTATATAAATTTAAAAAGATTTTAGTATAAAACTACCTTACTTTAACTTAGTTTTATTTTTAAAAATACTAGTTACTTATTTTATAGCCTCTTATTACTAGCTATCTCCTTACTTTATTTAGTTTATTACCTTTACCTTAATCTTATATTTTATTTATTACTTACTAAACTTAAACCTTACTTTAAACTACCCTCTTATTATTAACTACCTAATCCCTTATTATATAATATACTAGCCTTACTTACTCCTAGCTATTATTTATAAATATAAAAACCTATACTTTAGTTAAAGCTTAACTAATTTATCCTAAAATATAAATATTTTATCCCCCTTTATCTTATTTTACTTCTTTTTACCTTTATATTATTATATTTTTCTTTTTATATTTTTCTTACCTTTATTTATTAATTATTCTATAACCTTAAAGCCCTCTTTTTATATTTAGTTTACTTTTTATTATAAGTAATATTATCTCTTTTACTAACTAACTTACCTCTAGAGTATTTTCTTCTTTTTCTTCCCTTTCTCTTACCTTATTTAAAAAGACTTACCTTAGTAAGTATATTTTAAAAAAAAGACTTTAAGAATAAAGCCTTTTTAATAGTAAGAAGTATAATTTCCTTTATAATTCTTATATAAATAATCTCTAGAATAAAGGTAAATATATTTATACCCTAGGGCTAAACTAGGCTTATACCTTATACTATACTAGTTATTATATATATATCTAAAAGAAGTACTTATATAATACTAACTTAAAACTTTATTATACCTTTAAATATCTTAAAACCCTTTTAGCTATAAGTAAAGCTATTAAGACATTAGTTATACTATAGTTTACTAATAGTAAGAGGTAATATACTACCCTTATAAAAAAATTTATTTATTATTATAAGTATTTTAATAGTATATTAGCTATTACTTAAATTAACTTAGCTAAGGCCTAATCTTTAGCTTTTTTCCTTATAAGTATAGCTTATACCTAAGGTATTTCTAAAGTATAGTAGCTTATACTTACTTAGATAATACTTACTTAATATAACTATAATAGCCTAGCTACTAAATTTTTTTATAATATAAGAACTATAAATAATAACCTAACTTAGTTTATCTTTACCTAGGAGGCTAGTAATACCTAGGTCTAATAAATAGCTAAAACTATTATAAAGCTTACCTATATTATTACTAAGGTATACTAACCTTATAAGAAGTCTAATAACGCCCCCCTTATCTTAATTACTTTTTACTATAGTAAAAATCTAGTACCTAAGTATATATATACTAAAGAGAACTTAGAGGACTTAGTTTACTATAGTTAAATTAAAATATACCCTTTTAAGGCTATTATTTATCTATATATTACCTTATTATAATTTAAATTAATTAAGTACCTTTATATATATTATACTTTCTAATAGTTCCTAAGTTAGCTATATATAACCTTTTTATTTAACTAAAATATTCTAGTATAAACCCTAGCCTAGTGTATTTTTAGCTATAAGAATATCCTTTACCTAATACTTTATAAGATTATTATTAGTATTTATTATAATAAGTTCTAGTAGTAAATATTTATTTACTAGTTTCTAACTTAGTAATAGGTTAACTACTATATACTAGATTAGGTTAATATAAAAAATAGGATATAGTCCCCTTAGGATATTTAATTTAACTATTAAAGGTATAGGTACTTTAAGTACTTTATATTTAGCTATTACTTAATTTAACTTCTTATAGGGGTAGTTTATTTTAATATTATAAAGACTAAGCTATATATAGTCCCTAACCTAGAATTACTTTACTAGCCTATAGCTACTATTTATATTCTCTTACTATTATTACTAGATAAAGGCTATTATAGCTTAAATTAAATTTATACTATCCTTTAAATATTATAGAAAGGCTTAAGCCCTTCCCTTTACTAATATAGTAAATTACCCTATAAGGGATAAATCCTAAATTATAGCTATATTAAACCTATAAAGTACTATATTTATACTTATCCCTATTACTAATAAATCCCTATTATTTAATACTAATTAGTAAGCTAGTAAGTAATTTAGCTATTTAAACTAGGAGAAAGATAGTATTACATGTAGTATAGCCTATACTTCCTAGTTAGCCCTTTTTATACTACTATTTATCTAAGGGTAATATATAGTAAAAAGTAACTATTATATACTAACCTTACTATAAAGCTTAGTCTAGAAATTACTAAGCTAATCTAACCTATAGTCTATAATAATTTATATAAGAAACCTATAAAACTACTACTAGTAATATTTAAATCTTTTATATAAGCCCTAGCTTTTATTAATATTATTACCTCTAACTAAATATACTTTAATAAATAATTAGTAATAACTATAAGAAACTATAGCTAATCCTATGTTTCTACTAGGAGGTTTATTATAAAGTTAATAAATATTTATAACTAGTACTTATTAGGTAGTAGAATTAGCTTTAATAAGCCTTATTATAATTACTAGCTTTTTTACCCTTTATAATAGTAGTAGTTCTATATAAATTAGGCTATATCCTATAATATACTATCCTAATAGAAGTCCTTTTAAAGTGCCTTAAAGGTTATATTCTAGCCTAAGTAGCCTAATAAAGGTAAGTTATAAACACACTATATTAATATTATAGTTAGTAGCTCTTACTTAGGAACCTATATTTATTCTTAAAATTATAACGCTTCTTTTATACTAATCTAATAGTTTATAATCTATTCTTTAGTATTAGTAGTATTTAGGAACTTCCTAGCCCTTATTACTATAGTATTTCTTTATAATTTATAAGCCTTATTCTAAGCTAAAGACTAATCCTATAGAGACTAAAGGTGCTTATTTATAAATATTAACTTACTAGTAAGTAAATTCCTTAACTTAGCTAGGCTACTATTAAGGATTATCCTATTTATTACTATAATAGGTTTAAGGCTTATATATAGCTATCCCCCTTTAAAGAAGAATTTTATAGGGCTTATTACTAACTAGATAATTAATGCCTTTACCCTTTCTATTTCTAGCCTATTTAAATAATACTATAATAATATATTTAGTTATTTTACTTAAGTGCTTAGTTTATAATATAAATAGAAATTAAAGAGTACTAGAGTCTTTACTTACTATACCTAATATTCTAATATCTCCCTTAGCGCTATAAAGTACTTAAGGTTCTTATAGTTTATTAGTATTATAAATAGTTTACTTATACTTTATAGCTTTACTAACTATACCTTAAGATAGAAAATAATTACTAGTAGCTTCTTATTATAAATTATATAATTTTACTAAGTAGCTTATAATTAAGCTAAATAATAAGCTACTAGATATAAAATACTATTATTACTAAACTAAGAGAAATACCCCTTAAAGCTATTCCTAAGTAATTTACCTTTACTAAAGTGCTTCTTTTAGAATCTTACTAAGCTAGGATTAGGTATAATATAAAAGCTAACTTTAATGCCTTAAAAGCCTTATTATACTTCTTTAACTAGTAAAATAAAGCTCCTTTCTTTATTAAGTTAATAAAAAAGCTTACTATATCTAAGAAATTTAGTATAAAATTATAATAAAAGTTAGTAAAACCTAGAAAGCTATAAATACCCTAGACCCTAGTTAGTGCCTCCTAATCCTAAATTACTATAATTTTCTTCTTATCTAGATAAATAGCCTTCCTTACCTAAATAATAAACCTAAGGTACTTAACCTCTTTAGTTATAAAAATACACTTTTTAATATCTAGGTTTAGACTAGCTTATTATAGTCTTAATAGTATACTATAGACTTTTTATATATAATCCTTTTATAATTTACCTAAGTATATAAGTATATTATTAAGATATATAGTAATATAATTACTAAGAATACTACTTAATATACTATTAATATACCTCTAGAAAGTTACTAGTATACTTACTAACCTAAAGAGGTATACTAGCTATTTAAATAAGCTAAACCTTATTTAAAATATAGTCTAGTATTCCTTACCCTTAGTAATATATATATAGTAAAACACTAATTATATATCTAGCTTTATAAATTACTTTACTTTAGCTAAAGAATATAATATTTCTTTTACTAGTAATAGTAAGTAATAGTTTTATTTTATAATCTTATTAAGTATATAATAGTTTATATAAAACCTCTAACCCTTACTAGGCTTTTTTACTAGTAATACTAAGGCTATTACTAATAAGAAGCTTACTTAAATCTAACCCTTATTTATTAAGTTTATTACTTATTTCTAGATTTCTAGTAAATACTTCTAAGGTATATTATATAAAGGTACTTATAGTAAGTTAGGTTTATTTCTATTTATATTATATTTTAGGTAAATATAATAGTCTAACTTCCCTTAGTATAGTAGTAAGGTACTTACTTTACTTTTTAGAAATAAGTCTCTAAAGTTTTATAATATCTTTAGTAAGGAAGCTAGAAGCTTTTTCTTTATAGGCTTTAAGGTTATATTAATTTATAAGATAAATATAATTTCCTATAGGCTTATAATATAAAGCTAAATGTTTTTCTTTTATTTCTTTGCTTATTATGTTATTCTTATAAATATTAAACCTAGAATAAATACTATAGGTTAGTTAACCTTTCTATTAGCTATAGCTTATATAAGTAGCCTATTAGCTAATCCTATATATACTTACTATTATATTATATTTAGGCTAATTTTGTTTTATTTTATTTATAATATACTTAGGATTAGTTATCTTATTAGTCCTAGGATTATATATACTATAATTAGCATTTCCTATCTATTTAAATCTAACTAAAAATAAATAATATATAAAATATATAATTATTTTTCCTAACTTTCTTTTCTCTTTTACTTTATACTAATAGCTATATAAACTAACCTTTTAGTTAGAAAAGGGAAGTATTTTAACCTAAGCTTTTAGATAAGGTATTTACTTATATTAATATAGTAATTATAGCTTATATTAACTTAAGTATTTATAAAGGTAATTTTATTAATTAAAGTAAGGACTAAGAAAGGGAATAAGTTTATATTACTTTAGATTTCTGTTGGAACAAAGGTAATATCAATCGCGCGAGCAGCAGCCGCAATTACCTAGCAAAAGCTTAGGCTGCGCGCAAGCCCCGCACGTAACTTATAACCTAGCCTTGTGATTAGCTAGGAATTATAGGGCTATAAACACGTAACCCCTTTTACCTTTATTATTATAGCTTCTAGTTTCTGACTTCTCTTTTCTATATTAACTAACATACATAACGTAGCCTAGAATAGATAATTAATAATAATACTATTCTTCGGGCTTATAATCTTATTACATTAAATTTAATACCTTATAATACTAACACTAATTAGTGATTACCTTTATAAATAACTATGTAGTCTTTAAATACTATAGATTAGCAAGGTTGTATTAGAAGAGGCAGCTTGCCTAATGATAACTTGCCTTATAAAATAGGAGGGCTATATTTGAAAGAAAGTTATGCTAATAGAGAGGTATAGATATAGCTTTCTTCTTACTTTAGTATTAATATTTAATCTATATAGACTCTAAAATAATAAAGAAAGGTTTAATACTAGTAGCTAAGCTATCCCCTTTTTCTTTTTTATTATATATTCTATTATATATTTAAAGTTAACTGCCTTACCTTATAATTCTTTATATTAGTAATATAATTTTTATAATTTACTTCTACACCCTCCTACCCCTTTATACTAAAAGAGTTATTTCCCTATAATTATTACTTACTTAGTTAAGATGTTAGATATAGCTAGCTTATTAAGGGTTACTAGGTAATTTAGAGTCCTAAGCGAAAGCAATAAATATAATAATGCTATAGAAAGTATTAGAACTAGAGATAATAAAGAATACCTTAATAAAGGTAAAACCCTAGACTACATTACTTATTATATTACCTAATTCCCTTATATCTCTCTAAAGCTATACTTATATATTATAGAAGACTTACTTTAATAAATAGGAAATTTTAAGTATAAAGAGATAACTACGCCTAAGGAGATTACGCTTTATATTCTTATTAAGGCTAAATAATATAGAAAGTAAGGACTATTTAGGAGAACACTTTTCTCTGAATTTAGTAATAACTTCTATAAATAAATAAGGTATAAGTTTATAAAAGGAAAAAACCTTTACTAGAATATTATCTAAGACTACCTCCTTTATAATAAGGTTTATATAACTATTAAAAAAGGTATAAAGATAGCTAATAACCTTAAAGAGATAGTAACCTAGGAAGAATTTTAATTCTAGACCCTTAAAGAGATTAAGAAAGCTAGGAAGAAGTATATAGACTTCTAGAAGAACTTAGAGAATAAAAACTTCCTTTATAATCTTTTAGATAATAGAGATATTAGGATTTAATACCCTACCCCTTTACTATACCTATTAGTCTAATTACTATTAAAGGGATTAATAAACTAATCCCCTCTTTAAAGATTAGCTACTCTAGAAGTAAGGGCACTAAAGGATACTATCTATAAGCACTTATAAGTAGTTCCCTTACCTATACCTTTACCTAAGGTTATATAGTAAGAGGAACCTAACTACCCTATAGAAAACGCCCCTTATTATAATAGTTATTAGTAAAATTAAACCTTATTACCTAGGGCTAGTAATACACCCTTTAGTATAGCCTAAAGGACTATACTTCCTACTCCTTAATATAAGGAGAAGAAAGGTTAGAAGGAACTATAACCCCTTAAACTATTACTTTTAAGGCTATCCCCTTAATAAATACTAACTATTCTAATACCTTTATAAATATAAAGAGAGGTACCTAGAGAACCTTTAAATACCTAAAGGCCTTTTTTAAAGTAAATTATTAACCTTTTAAAGGTATACCTAAAGAAATAACTATATAGTGCTAATAACTATAATATACTTAAGTTAAAGCTTTAAATATTTTATAGGAAATATAAAATACTTAATATCTAACTAAAATAAGCTAAATATACTTTTAAGGTTATACTTAAAGGTAAGGCTTTATAATACTATATAAACTACCTCTTAAAGCCTAGTTAACTATAAGACCTCCTTATACTTATTAAGTATATAAAAGACTAGTTTAAAATAAAGAATATATAGTAAAGATATTTCCTAAAGTAAAATAATACTACCTTATAAGGGATAATAAGTAATAGCTTAAGTAAGTCTATAGTTAATTACTTTAATAAACTTATAAAAAAGCTTACTATCTTATAATATATAAACCCTAAGATAAGTTAAAGTAAGAGAGTACTTTAGAATTAAATTATAAAAGCTTATAATAGTATTCCTAAATATAAAGAAGCTATTATAAATTTACTAAAAGGTCTCTAAGAGTTTTATAAATATATAAGGATAATAATTTAACTTATTAAGGAAAAGAAAAAGAGCTAATAATAATTCCTAACTAATACTATAACCTTAGAGTAGTTCTAAACTAACTAAAAATATAATAGAAAAGGAAAAGAGGCTTAATACCTATTTAGAAGGTCCTAGAGTAAAAAAGGGACCCCTTATATAAGGAAATACTATATATATAGTAAGGAAGGATACTAGTTATTAAAGCACCTAGAAGAGGACTATAAGAAGGCGTTTTAATATTATAAGAATTACTATCTTATAGATCTTACTAATAACTTATATAATTTATTCCTTATGTAGTATAAAGGTAAATAAAAGCCCTAATCTCTTACTAATAATAAGATTACTAAGTATATAAAGAGTATTAGATTTAAGAATAGCCCTAATAATATAAATAAGCTAGTACTTATAAGCTTCTTTAATTATAGTATATAGCTTAATAGTAAAAAAATAGTTTAAATCCTTATAAACTAAGTAGCTTTTTATAGCTTAAGTAAGGAGGACTTTTTCTAGTAAAAGCTATTTAATAATACTCTAGTAATATTTATACTAGGAGATTACTACTTATGTGTAATATTCTAAGGGATTATACCTAATATAAGTACTATAAAGTTCTCTATAGTAAGGCACCCTTAATTCCTTGCTTTATAACATATAATACTAAAGATATAGCTTAATAAATCTAAGGTAAGGAAGGCTATTATTAGATTTAGTATAGGAGAACTAATTCCTACGCTTAGAGTAATTAATATACTTACCCCTTTTAAGAATATTCTCTTTTAAGTTATTCTTATAAATACTTCTTTCCTTTTATTCCTTAATAATATAGATTAATTATGAATTAACTTTAATATCTCTAAGAATATATTATAATAAGGAGATATTAAAGTCCTTATAATTTGTAAATAAGGGTATGCCTAGATGCTTCTTATATAAAAGGAAGAAGTAGTTACCTAAAGCTACCTTATAAAAGGTAAGCTATAATAATTATATTATTACTTTAGATACTTATTAATTAGATGCTTATATAAGGTTCTTTGTAAATTAAGGTATAAAGTTAATATTAAAGCTATTAAGAAGCTAATAAGGGTATACTACTAATACTAGATATATATAAATAGCCCTAATTACTTTAAATTTACCCTAAAAGATAAGTATGCCTTTAACTTTAAGATTATAGTAAATATCTTTTACCTTAATAGTAATTACCTTATACTTCACGCTATAAATATAGCTATAGCATTTAATATAGCAAAATTTATAAAGAATATCTTTATAAAGACTACCTAGGAAGCCTTTTAGATATACTAGATTAATATGTATTAAGGCCCTCTGGATTTAATTATTATAAATGCTAGTATAAACTTCTATAGTAATAAATTTAGATAATTTATAGCTTTAATATTAATTTTAATTAAAGAGGTCCTTATTAAAGCACACTATAGTATTAGGAAGGTTAAGAGATATTATAAGCTACTTTATAAGGCTTATAATATAATTAAATGCGAATGCCTTATAATACCTAAACCTATTACTTTGTAAATAGTAGTAAAGGCCTTAAATAATACTATAGGCCTAAATAGCCTTATTTTAATAGTCCTTATCTTTAGTGCTTACTTATATATAATAAGTGAATTCTTACTATTACTAGATATTATATAGCATGTAATTATAGTATAGAAGGCTACTAAAGAAATTAAGAGGCTTTATACTATTTAAAAGGTTAATAAAGCCCTTACTACATATAATAGCCTAGATATATTAAAAACCCTTAGCTTACTACTTAGATTAAAGGTTTAAGTCTAGTAAGAAAGTAAGGGATAAAGAGGCTTATATAAGCTATTAGCTATAGATAAAGAGAGCTACACGCTTAACCTCCCTAGAGGCCTAAAGACCTTTAGATTAACCTTTATTAAGCCCTATTATAATAATCCTAATAGGAAGCTATAAGTAAACTAATAGCTAATAAAGCCTAATAAGAAGAAAGAAAAGGAAAAGCAAGAGACCTAAGATAAGGACTTAGCGCTAGTAATACCTCTAAAGCATAGGCATAGAAAACCCTAAAAGAACCCCCTAGTAATACCTTAAGAAACTAATATTTTCCTATTAATAAAGGAAGTTAATAACCTTACCCTAGTAATTAAGCTATATAAGAAAGGGATTATTAAGACCCTAGGAGAACTATTTAAGGAGTTAATAAAGGTAGAGATTAAAACCTTAATTAAGTAAGAAGTATTTAAATTTATTATGTTTAATAAAAAAGAATATAGTAGGCTTTAAATCTTTAATTCTTATATTATTAATAAAATTAAGGGTAAGATAACAAAACCCTATAAAAATTACGCCTTATAATCTAAGGATATAAGAATAAAGGGAAATAAACTATCCTTATGTAGGCCCTAATAATTTAATAAGTAAGTTAATGTCTTATTCTCGTAATAGCCTTATTAGTAAGGCTAAGGAAATTCCTTATATAGCTATGGGATATTTACTAAGCGTATGTATAAGCATGTACATTCCTAGAGCAGCTAATCCTAGCATGCTTACTAATTTAAATATAGCACCTTTACTTACCTAGAATAATTCTAAAGGTTATTAAGCCTCTTTATAGCATTATAGAAGCTAGAACGTACTAGTAGGTTATGTATTATAAGTATTATAAAGAGAACCTCTAGATAGAAACCTTTATATATAATCTATACCTGCTTATAACTATAAAGGAAAGCCCTAACTTTACTTATATTAGAATATAAACTAATAATACTATTAGCCTCTTAGATAAGAAGTTCTCTAAGAAGGAGAAGGCCTAGATAGTTACTACTAGCTTTAATACAAAGCTAAAGTAATTCCTAACTAAGGATAATCCCCTTATATTTAATAAAGGTATTATTATACTAAAGAATAATACTATTAAGATATAGTAGAAGGGATAAAGTAATAAGCTAGATTTAGTTCCTATAACTAATTTAAAGTGTAAATATATTAAGCAGAGAGCATAAGGCGCTTATATTACCTTAATATATTAACTAGAAGCTTATTTTAATCTATTTATTATAGCATAACACTAAGAGCTAACCCTAGAGAATATAAAGGCCCTTAATTATTACCTAAAGTGGTAGATAGACTACCTGAATAGAGGCCTAATATTTATTCTAATAGACTTTAAGAAGGTAAAGCTCTTTGCCTTTATAGATAGATTCTTTGCTAATAATAAGAACCTATCCTTATAACTAGGATATATAATAATTCTAGCTAATAAAGACTACACTAATAGCAAATTTATAATTAAAGGTAATATTATATACTTTAGCTTAATAAAGAGTAAGAGAGTTATATAAAGTGTGCTTACCTTAGAAGTCTATAGTATAGTAGCTAGTGTTAATATAGCTTATGCACTAGTAATAACTCTAAACCTAGTTACTAACTAACTAAAGCTTCTAATAATCCTAATTATTATATATATAGACTTATACTCTTTATATAAATACCTTATTAAGCTTAGTATAATAAAGAAGAAACGCCTAATAATTAATATTATAGCCCTTTAGTAATTATATAAACACTAAGACCTTTACAAGATCTAATGGATTAATAAAGAAAATAACCTAGCTAATGCCTTAATAAAGGTATTACTTAATAAGGCCCTTAAGAGCTTTATCTTTACTAACTAGATAATTATCTAGATAAAGAGATAGGTTACTTACGCGTAAAACACGCGTAATAGGAGAGATAATTCTCTAGGAGAGTAACTATACTTACACTAGCTATTAGACCCCTCCTAGTAGATTATAGAGATTAATAGTAGTGTATAAGAGAAGGAAGATATTATTTACATGCTATAGTGTAGATAATAGTGTTATTTTAAGGAAGGAAGGGATTTAGAAAAGACTTACTTATTCTTACATAGGCTTATAGGTTAAGCAAGATTGTTTTTCCCTTTTATTAGCTATAATATACCCTAATAGGCTATAAGGTTCCTTTTTTATTTTCCTTATTAATTAAGTTATTAATTTATTATTTCTTTTTCATTTTCTATGATTAATATTATATGTTAATAGTCATATTAAAAGAGAGAGGTTCTAGTGTTAGAATAAAGGTAATATTAATTACGTGAGCAGTAGCCACAATTACCTAGCAAAAGCTTAGGCCACGCGCAAGCCTCACACATAACTTATAACCTAGCCTCGTGATTAGCTAGGAATTATAGGGCTATAAACGCGTAACCCCTTTTACTTTTATTATTATAGCTTCTAGTTTCTAACTTCTCTTTTCTATATTAACTAACACACACAACGCAGCCTAGAATAGATAATTAATAATAATACTATTCTTTAGGCTCACGATCTTATTACATTGAATTCAATACCCTGTGATACCAACAATTTCTTTATAGTTCTTATTAGTAATAATTATATACTATAAAGCCTCTTTATATTTTCTTTCTTTATCCCTAATTAAATAACTTAATAATAAGGTTACTTTTTTTCTAACTAACTTATAGACTTATTATCTAAGTTAATAGTAAGTGCTTTCTTTATATTATAAGTATTAATAAAGGACTTCTTTTATAATTAGATAGTAGGATATAATAAGTATACTATAGTAAAATACTTAAAGAAGCTATATTATAAATATTAGCCCTTATTATAGTATATATTAAGTATATCCTAAGTAACTTACTTAGCTTACTTACTATCTCTTTTATTACCTAACTTTTAGTATTCTATAGACTTTTTAAAACCTTACTAAGTTCTTATTATACTTATAAAGTAAATATTTATTATTAGTATATCTTTATCCTATATCTTAGCCTTAATTAGATTAGGCGCTAGATTACCTTATTTCTATATATAGTATTTTTCCTCTAGTTAGTAGGATTTAATATTTAGTATAATACTTTAATAATAGGCTATTACTACTATATAATTAGCCTAGGGTATATCTTACCTAATACTATAGTCCTTTATTTGCTTATTAAGTACTATATATAACTTAAATAACTTTACTAAGTTTACTTATCTAAGTCTCTTAGCTAAGGCTAACTTTTATTTCAAGTAAATATAAAAGTTACTAAACCTCTTATTTTATTATTATATTAACTAGTTAAGTTTTATAATAGCTATTTCCTAGTAATAAGGGTTATTAAATATTTCCCTTAAATAATTAAGAAGTTTAGTTAAGTAAAAGTCCTTTAAGTAACCTTTCTTAAAGAAAGATATAACCTATACTTAAACCTTAGGTAATAGGTTTTAGTAAATAAAGTATTACTAATTCTAATTACTACTAATAAACTCCTTATTTACTAGTAGCTTATAAGCTATAAGGCCTTTCTAAGCTATAAATAAGACTTTATTACTATTAAAAGGAGGCCCTATAAGTAAGGGTTTTTACTTAATCTAGGTTAGTATAAATACTATATTTTATACCTTAACTAAGTACTAGATTTATTTTGCCTATTATTTTACTTATTATTATAAAAGTACTAACTTATTAGTGTCTATTATATCTAGAGGTAATAGCGTATTTACTAGCTAGGCTATTTCTATAGTAAAGAATAATATATATTAAGAACTAGCCTTATAGCTTCTATATATAAGTATTTAGAATAAGAATATTATTCTTAAAAAAGAAAAAAGGAATTACACTAGTAATTATATAGTATCTAGATATATAGTCCCTTATATATAGTTTATGCATAGTCTATGTAAAGCCTTAACCTAGCTGTATAAAGTACATATACTTTCCGAAGCTAGACTTAACCTAAGCTTATAGCTTAAGTCCATAACAATACCCTTTATATTAGTAATACTACCTTACTTATATTTAGTATACTAGGCTTTTATTTACTTATTTAGATTTTTATTATATACTAAAGGATTTCAAAGTAAAAATTACCTTAGGTATATATATTATTAAGCCTAAAGTCCTAAAGACTTTAAAGATAAAAAAGAAAATACTTATTTTATTTTAAAGGTATTATTACCTTATTAATTAATAAAATACTTTTCTTATATAAGCTTAGTTTAATCTAGCTTTTATTTAGTTAGCCCTTAGGGTATCTTTAGCTATAAATACTTTTATAATAAATATAACTAGTTTTAATATTATTCCCTTTATTAGTACTAGCCCTTTAACTAGATATATTATAGCTAACTTTATATAGTAAGTTATAAGTATTTTATTTTAATAAAACTAATAAATTATTAGTAAGCTAAGTATAATATATAAAAAGATATATAAGTAATTTATTATACTTCTTTAAGCTTTATTTTCTTATTACTAAAATAAAAACTAGTAATATTTTTAAATTACTAGATTAAGTAATAAATCTTTTTCTTATTACTACTAATAATATTTATATTTTCTTTTTATAATAGGTTTAACTTATAATTATATTTCTAGTATATTAAAAGCTAGCTATTTTATAATTAGAAATAATATTCTTATTCTCCTAGCCTTACTTCTCTTACTTATTACCCTTATACTAAGTCTTTTATTATATTCTCTTTTACTTATACTTCTTTTACTAATTTTACTTATACTATTTAAGTCCTAGGTTATATCTAAGGTAAATACCTTATTATACTAGCCCTAGTGCTTAGTAGTAATAATATTATAGCTATAGTAATAGTAAACTAACTTTCAGAGCATTGCACTACAATGTGTATTGTAGTGTAGTTTTTGTAGTGTAATGTAGTAACTACATTACAAACTATATTACACTATAAATTACACTAACTATAAGGGGAAAAAAACTATATTACATTACACTACAAATTTATTTTCATAAACTACACTAACTACAAATATTACATTTATAGTGTTAGTAAAAATATTTATCTTAGCTTATAATAGCTTATAGTAACTTATAGTAGCTTATAATAGCTTATAATAGCTTATAATAGCTTATAATAGCTTATAATAGCTTATAATAGCTTATAAGTATATTACTTATATAACTTAAAATATTATTAGTGTTAAAGTTTAATTAAAAATAAATAAGTAATAAATAATTAAATATAAGTATAAGTAAATTACTATAGAAAAAGCTAAACTTTTTAATTATTTAGTATTTTAAGGTTTTTTAAAATATTAATAAAATAAAATCCCTTTCTCTTTTATATTTTTTAATATTATAATAATACTAATTATAATAATTATAGTATATTATTTAAAATTAAGTCCTAGTATTTTATTTAAAAATAAGTTAAAATAATTATAATAAAGCTTATTAAAGTTATTATAGTAATAAAAGTAATTATAGTATATAAAATAAAAGTATATTTTATTATTTTATTTTAAAAATAAGTTAAAATTATTTTAATAGCTTAATTTAGTAATATAGCTTAGTTTAAATAATATAATTAGTTATATATAAATACTTTATAAATATTACTATTTTTTATTCTTTTTATATATATTATACTAAGAAAATATATAAAGTTCTTATATATAACTTCTTAAAGCTTTATAATTATAAAGCAAAAAGTAATATTTAAATAGTAAATAAATAGTTTAAGCTTTTTTAAGTTTTTATCTTATTAATAATAATATATAAGTACTAAGTATATATATTATTAACTTCTAGTTATTAATTTTAAATTCCTAATTAATTTAACTATATTAGTTTAAAGTATTATTTTAATTTAAAGTTATAAAAGTAATTATAAAAATAGAAAATAATTTTAGTAATAGTAAATAAAATTATAGTAAGGTTTTTCTTAAAGCTATATTAGTAAAGAAAAGTATTAAGAATAATAGCCTTATAAAAACTTATAATAGTACTTATAACCCTAGTTATAATAAAATCTATAAAAGGTTATAATCTTATAACTTAAATAACTAATTTAATAAAATAGCTAATAATATAAGTATAAAATTAATAGCTTTCTTCTAATTAGTATATTAATACTACTATATAAAAAGACCTACTTTTTATTTACCTAACACTATATTTATAGTTTTTATAGTGTAGTGTAGTTAGTGTAGTTAGTAACTACACTAACTATAAGAAAAGAAAAACTACACTACACTAAATACTAGCTAAAAAAAACTACACTATAACTACAAAATTTTCCTAAAAACTACACTAACTACACTACAAACAATGCTCTGCTAACTTTAAAGAAAAGTAATACTTTTTTTTTTACTAATAACTTAAGAGTAAACCTTATAAATAATTATTCTTACTGAGTAATAGTAGTAAAATATATATATTATTTACGCTAGTTTGCTCTCTAGATAGCTATTACTAGTACTCCTACTTCTAAGTTAAAAGGGAAAACCCTATAATAAGAAAAAAAAAACCCTTATATTTATATTTAAGCTAGCGCTAGCCTTATAGTAAGCTTATATTACTTAGTATATATTCTATTATAAGTATTTATTACTAGCTTATACTAGCTTTATCTTATAAGAAAAATAAAGAAAGAAAAATTATATAAAATAAGTATTTCTTAAACCCTTTTAGTCTTATTTTAGTATAATAATAAGCCTATTCTAAGCTATTTAGCTTTAGATTAGGTAAAGTAAATCTAGATTTATAATATTAATTTACTTCTTATTTACTTTTTTACTAACTTTTCTATAGCCTTACTTTTTAGCTATCTCTAGCTTATTTTTACCTTATAAGTCTAATAAAGGCTAAGTACTTAGTTTTATTAGTTAAAATAAGGGGAGTATTACTTTAACCTAGTTTTATAATAGTCTTATTCTAAAGCTACTTATATATATTAAATCTATTAATTATACTATACTTTATTTTTAAGTAAGTTATCTAAATCCTCCCCCCTCCCTTTATAAGTATAAAAAGAAGCTTCCCCTCCCTTAAGGGCCTAGTTTTTTTCTCTTTTTATATTAAACTTCTTATAAATTCTTCCTTTCTTTCTAACTATTTAGGGCTACCCTAGGCTAGTATTAGTTTATTTTACTAATATTTATTATAAATTAGAAGTAAATTTAGTATAATAATACTAGATATTATAAGTTTCTTAGTTTTACTACTTATCTAGCTTTAATTTACCTAGGAATTTACTAAGTATAAGAACTTCCCTTAAAAGTTTATAATCTAAAAGTAATATATATAAGTTACTAAGAAAAGTCTTTTTATAAGTAATATTTACCTTTATTCTAGGCTTACTTTACTACTGTGTGGCTAGGAATATGACCCCTTGAGACCCCTCGAGACCTCTTTTCTCACAAGACCTCTAGCCCCTTAGACCTCGGATCTATCGGATTGTCGGATCAATTCAACCACATCGGATCCGGCCTAGCCCCTGACCCCCTAGCTAGATAAAAGCCCTAGATTCCCTCCCTTTTCATAGAAAATTAACTCTCCCTTTGATGCCTTTGGCTTGGATTGTTTAATTAAGATTACGGAATTATTTTGAGATTATGGAATTATTTTGAGATTATCTGAGATTATCTAGCTGCCTAGCTAGGCTGCTTTTCTAGCTTAGATCCTCGCGATGGATCGCAAATATCGCAGACCTAGATCCCGATATCTAGGTTCGGTCACTGATATCGTTAAAATCGTCAATATCGTCAATATCGTCATTTTCGTCATTTTCATTAGCATCATCATCGTCATCGTTAAGTCCCTCTTTTCCGTTGTTTTAGGGTGGTTGTTTTTCCCTGACAAAAATAGTGGAGGAACGGGGAATAGTCCTGTCAGACCTCTCGCCGTTGCCGTTGAATTCAATGATAAATCCCTCCTAACATTACCTCTACGATTATCCCCTCTGGTTATCCCCTCGTACGATTATTATAATCGTTAGCAGCTTCTTACCTCTTTTCCTTTTAATCCAGGTCAGCTAGATCGGATCCCTTCGTTCCAATCAATTAATCTAGGCTATCTGACTAGTCTAATATCGTCAAAATCGTCAGATAGTCAGGTTAATTAATCGAGACTACTACGACCTTTTTCCTCTTAGCCCGGGTTAGCTAGGTCAAACTCTTCCTTTCTAACCTTTTAACCTCTTGACCTTCCTTTCTATCTTCAACCTTTTCTTCCGATTTTCGACCTTCCTTTCTATCTTCGACCTTACCTTCTGATTTTCGACCTTCTAACCTGCCCTAGCTAGCTCGCTAGCTAGCCCGAATCGATTTAATACCCTAGTTTTGCTTAGCTATCCGTTGGGGAGGCAAGCAGCTAGACCTTCGAATTCAATCTTCAATAAATCAGGTCTTTTATCATCAGATTAATTGATCTATTGTCTGACGAGGCCTCCGACCGTTGAAGGCCTCTCTGACTGATGATTTCTCTGATGATTGAAGGGGAATCTAATGTCAGAAGGTCTGCTGAAGAGGTCTCTGATGATTAAAAAGGACCTTTATTATCAGATTAATTGATCTGACCGTCTGATAAGACGTCCGACCGTTGAAGACCTCTCTGACTGATGATTCCTCTGACTATTGAAGAGGTCTCTGACTATTGGAAAGGTCTTCTGTTACGGATCAATTGATTAGACTATCTGACGATGCCTTTGATTAACCCGACCGCTGATAATCCCTTCGATGGATAACCCCTTTGATGGATGACCCCTTTGATGGATGACCCCTTTGATGGATGACCCCTTTGATGGATGACCCCTTTGATTGATGGATGGATAGGAAGGGGGGGGGGCCTGAAAATCACGAAATTTTTTTTTTTATTGTATTATTCCTTTCCTTGTTATTTTCTTTTAGTTACTGTTTTCCCTTTCCTAGGGACTAGGAAGGGAAAACAGTTGGGGAGGTGTTGTGTGGCTAGGAATATGACCCCTTGAGACCCCTCGAGACCTCTTTTCTCACAAGACCTCTAGCCCCTTAGACCTCGGATCTATCGGATTGTCGGATCAATTCAGCCACATCGGATCCGGCCTAGCCCCTAACCCCCTAGCTAGATAAAAGCCCTAGATTCCCTCCCTTTTTATAGAAAATTAACTCTCCCTTTGATGCCTTTGGCTTGGATTGTTTAATTAAGATTACGGAATTATTTTGAGATTATGGAATTATTTTGAGATTATCTGAGATTATCTAGCTGCCTAGCTAGGCTGCTTTTCTAGCTTGGATCCTCGCGATGGATCGCAAATATCGCAGACCTAGATCCCGATATCTAGGTTCGGTCGCTAATATCGTTAAAATCGTCAATATCGTCAATATCGTCATTTTCGTCATTTTCATCAGCATTATCATCGTCATCGTCAAGTCCCTCTTTTCCGTTGTTTTGGGGTGGTTGTTTTTCCCTGACAAACTACTAATTTACTCTTTAGCTTAGTAAACTAAAAGAAGTCTAATATATTTTTTATAAGTCTTATTTTATATAGGATTCTAGGTATTAGTACTATATTATTATTAGTAAGTTAGTCTTATTCTAGCTTAGTAATAGGACTAACTTACTAAGTAAGGGTAATTACTAATATATATTTTAACTATTAGATTTAAAATTATTAATACTATTAGATAGTAATTATCTTTATTTTAACCTAGGTTTATATCTAATTTACCTAGTTTTTAGCTAAATTTATCTAGTTAGTAAAATAAGTATTATTAGCTAGTTAAGACTTAGGCTTTTATAGCTAATAAGGGTAATATAAGTTTACTTTAGCTTAGTAGTAGTTTTATTCTAGCTTTAACTTCCTTCTTAATAGGTTTTAAATAGCTTTTAAAACTAGGTTAAGAAACTTTATACTAATAATTAAGTAAAGAAAAAATAAAGTACCTTAGTAATAAGCCTAAACTAAGCTAGTTTCTCTAAGAAATAATATACTAAGCTTATCTTTTAGCTTATATACCTTAATATATATATAGTAAAGATAAACTATCTTTTACTTATTACTATTCTTATAAAGTATTATAATAAGGTAATAAAAATACTATTTCTATCTTAAAGAAAGATTAATATAGTAGCTTAATTTTAGTTTAAAGTAAGGGTAGTAGTAAGCTAGTAAGACTTATAATACCTAGAGTTTATAGTTAAAATTAATCTATTCTCTATTCTAAATATAGATATTCTCTATTATGATTATAAAATTATAAAATTAGGTCCGCTTCTAGCTTGCCTCCGTGCCTACACCGTTTGTTCTGTCCCTTATGCTAGAAGTAGTAAAATATAGTAAATTTATATCTAAAGTACTTATAAAAGTCTTTATAAATATATAAGTTTTTAAAATTAATTAAGTCTATTATTAATTTATATTTTACCTTATTTTACCTTAAATTTATTAAGTATTTATATTTTCTTTATACTTTCTAATAGTTTTTATATTAAATAAAAGTATTTTACTTACTTAACTAAGATATTTTATTTCCTTCCTTACCTTAGTATATTCTTAGCTACTAGAATATATTTAACCTAGTATTTTTTAATAAGTTTATTATTATTTTTTACTAGGACTTGTTCTAGACCTTAGTATAAGTTTTATAGCTATTAGCTTAGAAGTAAGTTCTTTATTACTTATTTAATAAGATTTATATAAAAAACTAGATAAATACCCTTTAGTATATTAAGTTAAACTATAAAAAGAATAGTACTTTTATAACTATATACTTTATAATTATCTAGTTAAGTTTTCTTAAGAGATAGTTTATTTTAATATTTCTAAGTAATAACTATACCTTATTTTTAACCTAAAAGTATTTTACTAGGTATTATAATACTAAAGTTATATCTTATTATTATTATTATATATAAGCTATTATAGCTTAAGCTAGAAAAGTACTTTTTAAAAGGTAACTTAGAAAATAAATAGCTTTACCCTTTAGTATAATTATAAATATAAGTATATTTAGCTAGAATTAAATTAGCTTTAGATTATAGCTATAAAGTAATTTATTTAAGCTTACCTTAGTAACTAATAAGGTTTTATTATTTATTACTAGTTAATAAGTAATAAAATACTCTAGCTAGTTATACTATAAGAAGAAAATAATAATATATAAAATTACTTATACTTCTTAATTTACTTATTTTATATTATTATTAGTCTAAGGGTAGTATAATATAAAAAGTAATTTATTTATTCTTACTAGGAAGTATAGTATTATCTAGAATTTTCTTAACTAGTCTAAGCCTTAGTTTATAATAATAAACTAAGGGAACTCTTTAAATCTTTACTAAACTATTTTAAAATATTTTATATAATTCTTAGCCTTTATAAAGATTATAGCCTTAAGCTATATAAACTTTAATAGTTTATTTATAATAACTATAAGGTATTATAGTCTCTTAGGTAATAATACTAGTAAGTTTATTATAAAATTAATAAAGGTTTATAACTAAAACTAGTTAGGGATTAGTAAGGATTTTAGTAAGCCTTAGTACTATTACTAGCTTTTATAGCTACTAATATAGTAGTAGTTATAAATAAATCTAGTAATATCTTATAATATTTTATCCTAATAAAACTATTACTATAGTATTTAGAATATAATATTATAGCTCAAGTATCTTATAACTAGTAAGTTATAATACTACTAGATAAGAGTTATTATAAGAGGCTCTTAGGCTAGGACTTATATATACTCTTAGTACTAAAGTATACTATAAGTACTTATAAAGTAATTTATAACTTATTCTTTTATTATTACTTTTAGGGAAAACTTCTAAGTACTCTTCTAAATAGCCCTAAGTTATATACTATATATAAGATCTAATATAATAACCTAATTTTAAAGAGTTTAAAGGTACTTACTTATAAAAAGAGCTTCCTTTATTAGTAGTAAGAATATATAAGGTATTGTTGGTTACACTAAGGTGCCTGCGCAGGTAGGATAATTCCGTAATATTGAAGTCGATAATAAATAGATAGCTAGCTAGGAAAGAGAGAGAAGAGAGGGAAGGTCTAGATAATAGAAAAGTAGGTGAAACCTGTAAGTAAGGCGGAAGAGGGGGTAGCGAATTAATATAACTAATTACATTACGTGTATTACGCTAGACTTACTATTAGTCTAGTCTTTAGCTATAATTAAGCTAATAAAGATCCAAAGGATCTAACACTAGTAGTCTCTCTTTTTATTTATAGCTAAAGGAGCCTAAAAACGTAATAAAAATTAAATTAAAGGAAAGTGTATATAAGTAAATCCTTTAATAGGAATCCGCTGCTTTAATTAGCTATTATAGCATTGGTTAATTAAATTAATCCGTTAGTCCTTATTAAGGCTCCTATCCCCTAATATTATAGGTCTCTTTACTTATCCTTTAACATAAATTATTAATTTATTTAAATTAATTAGAGAGGAAAGAGATAAATTTAGTAATGCCTTTATTATTATATCCGCTAGATTATTGTTTATATTAATCTACCTTACCTCATAAATCTTATGCCTTTTATACGATTAATAAAGGGCTATAATATTAATTATTAGTCTTTTCTCTTTTGTTATTCCTAGCTTTATAAGGCATTTATATAATAAAAAGGAGTTAGTATAGAGAATTATAGGAATTTAAGGTATCTTTAATTAGTCTATGATCTAATAAAGAGTTATAGAAATTACGTAAGCAATATCTACGCCTTAAACCATGCTATATAATTTAGAGGCAAGCGTGCTATGTGTAACTTGCTTACTCTTTGTTAAGCTATACGTAATAATATTACCTTTTATAATAAAGGTATTATTATCTTATATTATCTTGTTACTAATTATAATAATATATCCAATCTATAAGCTTAAATCCTTATTATTAGTAAGTAATCCATTTACAAACATAAAGAGCTTTGCTTCCTTAAGGGTTAAAGGTATATATTATAGTCCTTACTACTAATTCTTAATTTGCTATTTAAGGTATTTATTAAGGCATGTGATATTATTAGCAAAGGGTTCTTAGTGTTAAGCTACGATTAATAGATTATAAGAAGCTTCTAGTTAGCATATAGTTGTAATATAGCTTCCTTAGGCTTATTATTCCACGTAATTTTGCTTTGCTATTAGAGATTAAGGATTAACTTCCTTAATCTTCTAACTTTAGCCTTTTTAGGTTAAAATTAATAAGTTATTAGCATTCTAGGTTAAGATATAGCCGTTAAAAATAAGGGGATTCCTAGTGGTTAATTACTGCTTTTCCTTAGTAGTGAACTTAGCCTTCTAAAGCTCTTTCTTTTCTTTTTAGAAAAAGTTATTATTACTTAGGCCTAATATATTATTAGTTTATATTCCTATAATACTAAAGAGGTTTTTATTATTTAGCGCTATAATTAATAAGCAGGGATTATAGGTTAAAGTTATTATATTAAGGTTATCTCTGTGATAATAGAAGTATATTACTTACTAGTAGGTTCTAGTCTTTGTAATCCCGTAAAGAGGTTTAATTAATTTAATTACAGTCCCTTCTGGAAAGAGGTATGTAATCTGTTTTGGTAATCTTATAATAATTAGTCTTATTAGTATTATGTGTGATTAAGTGTATGCTTATGTAATATTGCGAATCTAAAGGTAAATGCCTCTTTTTCTTAATAATAAAGCGATAGCTATGATAAGTTATTAGCTTGCTTATTATATTATTAGTAATTACATTAAGATAAATTCCTTTCCCTTATTATTATAGCCTTATATAATAAGGCAAGATTTCTTGTATAGTAAGGCTATTCCCTTGCCTTTAATCTCTCTAACCATACGAGAATTAAAGATCCTATAGCCTCTGTGCCTTACTAGGTTATATTTAATAAATTTAAAGATATTACAAGCTTATAGGGCATTAATCTTAGCTTAATTAGACTACTTAAAGGGTTTTCCTAAGGTTATAATCTTCCCTTCTTAGCAAAGTTAAAGAGTAAGGTTCTAATTAGCTTCTTCTTTTGCTATAAGAAATGCTATATTTAGCATCCCTTTAGCTATAACCTCTTAAATAAAGGCCTTATCTTAGTCTTTATTAATAAGCACGTAAAGTTTAATTAGGCTAATATCCTTTTTAGAATTATAAGTTTTGCCTCTTCTTGCTTTTATTCCTTTAGGGTAAGGCAATAAGTCTTTAACTTACTAGCTTCCCCTTAGGGTTACCTAGGTATTATAAGCCTCTTCTATTAGCTTCTCTATGCTTATAAATTAAACTATAAAGGCTTTTCTTAGCTTTCCTTACTTTCTCTTTAGTAATACCTATAGTTTTTCTTCTTCTTCTATTACTAATTCTTTTTTAGTAGTAGTAATTAGTAGTATTATTATAGCCTCCTCTATGTCTTAAGGCTTTATCTCCTACTACTCTAGCCTCTCTATAATATATAAGTCTTTATAGTAAGGCTTTACTACTATAAAGCGGAATTTTACTAGGCTATAAGGTATATTAACTATATAGGTCTCCCTATTAGTAGTAATTAGCTTATAAAGGCTATACTAGCTACCTTTCTCTCTTTATATATGTATATTAGCCTATAAAGGTAGCTAATATATAGGCGCTATATTAGGACTATTCTAGGCTCTAAGGGCATTATAAACCTATTATAAAGCTATGTGGTAGTAGACCTTATTAGTAGCCTTCTGAATTACTTTAGTATATTAAATAACAGAGATGCTAGGTAATAACTTATTTATTATCTATAGGTAGGCTCTGAAGACTAGTAGGGTTAGTATAATTCCTTTAGGGCCTGTAAAATCATTAATAGCCTTAATAGCTATTTAGAGATGCTATTTTAGCGTAAGTTCTGCGCTAATTAAGTTAGTAATAATATTATAAGCCTAGTATAAGGGTTTGTAATATCTTTTAACCTTTCTAATGCTATTATAAGCTTTAATTAGTATCTTATTAGTCTTAATTAATATTAATTAAGCGTAATGTTTAAATTTAGTAGAAGCGAAGTTATTACTAGTATTATAAACTATCTATTCCGGAGGTCCTAGATAGGTATTAATCTAGTACTCTTAGATGGCGTCCTAGATATCTTAAGCCTTCTGCTTTTTTAGATTAAGGAATTAGGCTACTTAGAATAAAGTCACTAAATCAACGATGTAAAGTACTAGTTAACTATTAATTTGCATGATATTAATAATAATCTTGTAGTTAAACTTGTAGTTATCTTTAATTGTGAATTTGAATTAACTAGGGGCCTTGCTATGTATCTAGCAATAGTAGCAGACTTTAGTTAATTTCTTAATTGCCTAGCATTTAACTTTATAACTAGCTTATTAAAGGACCTTTATAAGTTATTAAACAGAAGGGTAACTAAGCTAATAATGTAATTAATAAATATCTCCCTCTAAGAGATAGAAGGCAACCATTTCTTTCGCCTCTAGTAACTACTAAGGATAACCCTATTATTATACTATAGGCATAGTCTTATTGCCTTAAATAAGTATATTTACAAGGTTATTAATCTTAACTTACATCTTATTTATATTAGTAATTAAGAAAAGGAAGGGAGTAGCTATGTTAAGGATATAGAATTTAAGCTCTCTAAGTTCTATAGGTACATAGATAATGCCTTTTGTAACTACTAATCTAGCACTAAATATAATAATTTAAGGTTTGTAAGGGATTACCTTTAATAAAGGCATTAATCTTAGTAAAGCTTTTACTTATGCCTCTCTTACACTTAATTTTCTTACGGCGCTAGTATTAGGCATAATACCTCTAAAGTCTTCTTTAGAATAGCATTCTTTAGAGACATAGCAAAATAAGCCTTTATTATACTCTTATAGCTTATAGAGCTCTTACTTAAGGAATATATGTTAAAAGGCTTAATTATTTAGGGTTATGAGGATATTAATATTAGTAGTGTTATGGTTAGTCTATTATCTAAAGCAAAAGAATTATGTAATGCTTAGATATGCTATTAATAGTAGCTTCTTTACCTTATTATTATTATTATCTTAGGCCTTTATGTAAGCTACAAGATATAGTTCCTAATTCTAACTAGAGTTATTATTAGGTTTGTTATTATCTTAGCCTTTATAGGAGGCAAGGAATGCTTAAAATCCCTTCTCTATAGGGGTTATATAATATGTTTTACTAGCTTACTAGTAGTCCTTCTCTTTCTAATATTCTTTAGTAAAGTAGTTAGAGAACTAGCAGCTGCTCTTACTATATATAAAGTAGTGCTTAGGGCTTAGCCTAGGGCTTTTTTTATAATAGCTTCCTTTACTATAGGATTATTATCTATACTAATAATTAGTAAACATAGCCTCTAGAGAGTCTCCTTATTAGTACTAAAGGTACTAAGAGGTTTTCTTATTTAATTCTATAATAGTAATTACTTTATAAAGGTCTCTAGCAAGACTTTTAAAGCCTAGGGAGTATATATATTTAACTATCTAACATTTAGGTACACTAGCTACAGCATTTAATACCTACTTGTAGAGCTTAGTATTTACTATATTAGAAAGGTATAGCCCTCTATGAATTTTCTTAAGATTTAATAACATAATCTTAAGGCACTTAAGCTTGCTTTTATTAGGGTTCTTATTAATTATATTCTTTAATATTATACTACTTCACTTATAATAATAAAATTATTAGTTACTTTCCGTTTTAAAGCGTTAATAAATACAAGTAATTATTTCTTTATAGGAGTAGTTATTCCTAAAGAGGTAATTAAGGTAATACTGTTTAGTATTACCTATTAATATAATAGGAAAGGCCTTCTAATAATGCGTTTAAGGGAGGTTAATCCTATTACACTTATTCTCAAAAAGCATAATCTTTAGCGTTAGGAAGTTATATAGCTTCCTGCTATAGTAGTTACTATCCTTATATATCTTTATAAGCTCTAAGATCTTCTTTATAATCTAATCTTCAGAGGGGAATTATTATAAAGGCATAATTTATTATAAATAACAGTCCATAGGTTATTATAGATAATGATTATTAGGATAAAGTAATTAATTTAATTAGGATTATTATAAAGGCTCTTAGGGAGGTTTAGGGAATTATTAGGGCTAAGGAAAGTAGATTTCTAGGGTAGGCAATCAGGTTTAGGACTAAGGCTCTAGAGGTTTAGAAGATTATAATTTTTCCTATAACTAAAGAGGTATTAAGGTTTAGTGAAGTACCTCTTTAAGAGATACTAGGATTAAATATCCTAGGCCTTATTTAATAAGAATGCTATAATCTCGTAAGGAATTACATAGTTCTCTAATAATATCCTTATTTACTCTTTTAAAGGTATCTTTAAACTAGCCTTTAAAGTCTTCTTAGAATAACTCCTAGAGGTTATTATCTCTCTAGCCTTGTTATGAACTGGCCTTATGGCTACTGCGTATAAGCGTTCAGAATGAGAATATTATTCTTACAGAAAAAGAAAGGAATTACACTAGTAGTTACACAGCATCCGGATATATAGTCCCTTATGCGCGGTCTGTGCACGGTCTATGTAGAGCCCTAACCTAGCCGCATAAAGTACGCATACTTTCCGGAGCCGGACTTGACCCGAGCTCATAGCTCGAGTCCATAACAAGCCTTAATACTTACTAAGGTTAATATACCTTATAATCTAGTTATTAAGTTCGGGTTATATAGCAGTCTCTAGGTCTAGTTTAACAGGCTCTTTCTAGTCTTTTGTGAGGTTATTTATAAGCTATTATAAATATGCTAGTAGTTTACTCTCTTATAGTCTTTTAAGAGGAATTATTTAAGCCTTACTATTACTAGCAGCAGCCCTTCCTCTTATAGAAAGTCTAGATTCTAATTCTGCTATCTTGTAATATCTAGGCTATAAAAGAAGATCTAAGGTATTATTCTTTTACTACTAATCAAGCTTATATATTTGCCTATTACTAGGGTCTTCTTTCGCACTTTAGGAGCATTATTACTCCGATAAAGCTAGAAAATCGCGAAAACACGGAAAATTATAAAGATAGGAAAAACAGTGGAAAAGCAGCAAAAGCAGCAATAAGAACAAATTAAATTAGGGTTAAGTAAAGCAATAAAATTACTAAAAGTAACTAGAAAAGCACTAGCAAAAATAACATAGAAGTAATAGAATTACTACTTCCTGTTTTATATAAAACAAAGGAAGGAGATAATCTCTCTTGCTAATAAGCATAGGGCAAACAACACTAAGAGTAAAGGGGCAAGAAATAAGTAGTAAATACTTATAAAGAGGGATTAAAGGTCTATTAGAAGAGGGTAATATATTAAGAGAAGTTATAGGTAATTTAGCTAGCTTAGCTAAGGGTTATTTTTAACGTTAGGTTCGAAATAAATGCCTTACAGCGATAGATTTGGTTAGTTAGTTAGTTTTCTCGTGATAGACGATAAAATCAATGATTAATAACAATATCCTAGATAAATATAACGAAGTTATATCCTATAAGCCTAAGGGTTAATAAATTAATTCCTTAGAAGCCTAACAAGCCTATAACTAGGATTCTAGTCTCTTCCTTTAGCACACTTATGTAGTCATGCCTCTTTACTATAATAACTATTAATCTAGCGTTATAAGGGGTAGTAGCTATAGTATCTACAGAAATGTCTCTTCTTGTAATACCTAACTTATCTATAGTTATAAAGTTAACCACTAATTAGTGTTAGTTATACTAAGGTGCCTGCGTAGGTAGGATAATTCTATAATATTAAAGTTAATAATAGATAGATAGCTAGCTAGGAAAGAGAGAGAAGAGAGGGAAGGTCTAGATAATAGAAAAGTAGGTAAAACCTATAAGTAAGGCGGAAGAGGGGGTGGCGAATTAATACAGCCAATTACATCGCGTGCATCGCGCTAGACCTACTATTAGTCTGGTCTTTGGCCACGATTAAGCCGATGAAGATCCGAAGGATCCAACAGGTATATATAAAGCTATATTAGAACTATTCTAGTCTCTTTTTAGTAATAAAAATAGTTATATAATAGTAATTAGTTATAGGACTTATCCCTTTCTTAGAGATATACTATATTAGTCTTATTCCTTTTAGAATAAGGTATTTAAGTATTAATCCTATATACTAGGTTTATACTATAAATAAAAGTTAAATAGTATAAGTATATTTACTTATTAGGCTTATTATTTTAATATTAGCCTTAGTATTATAAAGTATTCTAAGTTTTTATAGTTTATATAAATTATAAATAAGTAAGAAATACCTGTTAGTATCACAGGGTATTGAATTCAATATAATAAGGTCATAAGCCCAAAGAATAGTATTATTATTAATTATCTATTCTAGGCTACGTTCTATGTGTGTAAAAGAGAAGTTAGAAACTAGAAGCTATAATACTAAAGGCAAAAGGGGTTACGTATTTATAGCCTTATAATTCCTAGCTAATTATAAGGCTAGGTTATAGGTTACGTAAAAGGCTTGCGCATAGCCTAAGCTTTTGCTAGGTAATTATAGCTACTACTTACGTAATTAATATTACCTTTGTTTTAATACTAGAACCTCTCTTTTTTAATATAATTATTAACGCGTAATATTAATTATAGAAATATAAAAAAAGAATAATAGATTAATAACTTAATTAATAAGGAAAATAAGAAAGAAACCTTATAGCTTATTAAAGTATATTATAGCTAATAAAAGGGAAAAGAATAATCTTACTTAACCTATAAGCCTATATAAGGATAAGTAAGTCTCTTCTAAATCCTTTCTTTTCTTAAAATAATACTATTATTTACGCTATAGTATATAGATAATATTTTCCTTCTCCTATACACTACTATTAATCTCTATAATTTACTAGGAAAGGCCTAATAGCTAGCATAAGTATAGTTACTCTCCTAGAGAATTATCTCTCTTACTATATATATTTTATGCGTAAGTAACCTATCCCTTTATTTAAATAGTTATCTAGTTAGTAAAGATAAAGCTCTTAAAAGCCTTATTAGGTAATGCCTTTATTAAGGCATTAGCTAGGTTATTTTCTTTATTAATTTATTAAATCTTATAAAGCTCTTAGTATTTATATAATTACTAAAGGGCTATAATATTAATTATTAAGCATTTCTTCTTTATTATACTAAGCTTAATAAGGCATTTATATAAAGAGTATAAGTTTATATATATAATAATTAGGATTATTAGGAGCTTTAGGTAGTTAGTAACTAGGTTTAAAGTTATTACTAGTGTATAAGCTATATTAACACTAGCTACTATACTATAGACTTCTAAGGTAAGTATACTTTATATAACTCTCTTACTCTTTATTAAGCTAAAGTATATAATATTATCTTTAATTATAAATTTGCTATTAGTATAGTCTTTATTAGCTAGAATTATTATATATCCTAGTTATAAGGATAGGTCCTTATTATTAGCAAAGGATTTATTTATAAAGGTAAAAAGCTTTGCTTTCTTAAGGTCTATTAGGATAAATATTAGGCCTTTATCTAGGTAGTTTATCTGCTACTTTAGGCAATAATTAAGGGCCTTTATATTCTCTAGGGTTAGCTCTTAGTATTATATTATAATAGATAAATTAAAATAAGCTTCTAGTTAATATATTAAGGTAATATAAGCGCCTTATACTTTTTACTTAATGTATTTATACTTTAAATTAGTTATAGGAACTAAATCTAGCTTATTACTTTATCCCTTTTACTATATCTTAATAGTATTATTCTTTAGCGTAATAATACCTTTATTAAACATAAGGGGATTATCCTTAGTTAGGAATTACTTTAGCTTTGCGTTAAAGCTAGTAGTAACTATCTAGGCCTTCTCCTTCTTAGAGAACTTTTTATCTAAGAGGCTAATAGTATTATTAGTTTATATTCTAATATAAGTAAAGTTAGGGCTTTCCTTTATAGTTATAAGTAAGTATAAATTATATATAAAGGTTTCTATCTAGAGATTCTCTTTATAATACTTATAATATATAACTTACTAGTGTGTTTTAGCTTCTATAATACTATAAAGAGGCTTAATAACCTTTAGAATTATTTTAGGTAAGTAAAGGTGCTATATCTAAATTAGTAAGCATGCTAGGATTAGTTACTTTAGGAATATATATGCTTATATATACGCTTAGTAAATATCCTATAGCTATATAAGGAATTTCCTTAGCCTTACTAATAAAGCTATTATAAGGATAAGATATTAACTTGCTTATTAAATTATTAAGGCCTATATAAGGATAGTTTATTTCCCTTTATTCTTATATCCTTAGATTATAAGGCATGATTTTTTATAGGGTTTTATTATCTTACCCTTAATTTTATTAATAATATAAGAATCTAGCACCACCTTGCGCAGAGGAAATACTACCACCAGATCAACTTGACTTGTTTCCATAACTTAACCCTCTAGAACCATTAACAGTCAAGAAGCTTGCTAATTAGGTTTAGGAGGGGACATAAGCAGCAGCAGATAATGACCCTGATTAGCAAACAGATAAGGCAGCTAAGCAGGTTAGGTTCTAGGAGGGGATTAAGGTAATTAACCGCCCATTAGGAAATCTTAACTATCCACTAGAAAATCCATTAATATACTACTTAACCTTAAAAAACCTTAAAATTAGGAAACAAAAGCACCCTAAACTTAAAGTAAATTACCCTAAACTTAGGGTATAAGAATTTGCTTTCCTTAATGAATTCCAGGGAATGCTAATAGCTCTAAATAATATTACGCCACTCCTAGTAGTATACCTAACTACTCTAAATAAGTTACTTAAAGAAAATAAACTAAAGTCCTATAAGGAAGCTTAGTGGTTAGGAAACTAGTTAAAATAGAAGAGAGCTATAGAAGAGGAATATAATACTTTAATTAAAAACAATACCTTTAAAGTGGTTAATATTAATAACACCTAGCATATCCTATTAGGGAAATAGGTCTTTAAAGCTAAGCTTAGCCTCTCTAGTAATATTAAATGGTACAAAGCTCGCTAGGTTATAAGAGGCTTTAAATAAGAACATAGCATTAACTATAACAAGACTTTTGCTTTAGTAGTTAGGCAAAAGACATACTAGCTACTATTTACACTAGCTGCTATACTAAACTAGGAAATTAAATAGATAGATATGAAGATAGTATTCCTTTATAGCGTAATAAAGGAAATCATTTATATAAAGCTACCTAAAGGGTTTAAATAAAAGGGAAAGGTTTGCAGGCTTTTAAAGGCCCTTTATAGCCTTAAGCAAGCCCTATAAGTGTGGTTTAAGACGCTCTCCACGGAGCTTATTACCATAGGATTTACTTAGTTAAAATTCAATAAGGCTATCTTCTATAAGGATAATATAATTATTACTATCTACGTAGATAATATGCTATTTTTTAGGCCTAATATTACTATAATTAGGGAAGTTAAGGCAAAACTAGCAAAGAAGTTTAAGATAACTAACCTAGGCCTAGCGCGCTACTTCCTAGGTATAGTAATCACTTAAGATTAAAAGAAAAAGACTATCTCCCTCTTATAATAACTATACCTAGAAAGATCCTTAAGATAACTAAACATAGAAAACGCTAAAATATAAAACACGCCTATAGACACCTTAGAGATATTAGAGCCCTACATAAAGGGGGAAGAGTGCTATAAAGATAATCAATTACTATTTCAGTGTATTCTTAGAACATTAATATTTATAATAATTAGAACCTAGATTAATTTGCTATACCTAGTGGCTAAGCTAAGTAGATTTATAACTAACCTAGTAGCAAGACACCTATTAGTGGTAAAACACGTGCTATAATATATTAGGTTTATAGTAAATCTAGTGCTTTTCTTTAATAGGATACAAAACAATAAGATTATAGGCTACTTAGACGCTAAATAGGCGTGTAATAAGAGTGACTTTAAGTCTATTAACTACTATATCTTCCTGCTAGCTAAAGCTATAATTAGCTAGAAAAGTAAGAAATAAAGTATAGTTATAATATTAAGCACTAAAGCTAAGTATATTAGTCTCTTTAGCGCTAGCCTTAAAGTAGTATATCTAGAAGGATTAATAGGTGAAATTTATAAGGAGCAAGCACCTTTATAGCTATATATAGATAATACTAGCGCTTAAATAATCTTAAATAATGCGAAATTTTATAAATAAATAAAGCACATTTGAATCTAGTACTATAAGATTTGTAAATTAATTTAGGAAGAGATTGTTAAGGTAAACTAGATCTTATAAACGGAGAATCTAGTGGATTTAGGAACTAAGGCCCTAGTGAGGCCTAAACTAGAGAAGTGAATAAAGGTAGTTAGTCTTTAAAGGAAAGAGTAAAGGAATAAAGCAATTATAAATACTATATTAGAAATTACTATAAGGCTACCACTCTTTTTCCTATAGGGTTTTAATAAGGGTAGTAGGAAAGAATTATTTACTAAGTCTAGCACTATTATAACTCCTACTTAAGAAGGGGTGTTAGATTTTATAGCTAATTAGGACCACTTTGGCTAGGTTGCGCGGTAGAGTGTATATTAGGGCTAGTACTGCCCACAACCTGTACCTATGTAACTTGTACTTTACATGCAATATAAGCAGTCACACCATACAATTCTAACTATTAAAGATTTAAAGCCTATTATATTCTTTTTTATTAAATATAATAAATTTAAATACTTCTTACTTAATTAGGGTTTTAATCTTTACCTTTATTAACTCCTTAAATAGTTCTTCTAGGGTCTTAATAATCCCTTCCTTATATAACTTAATTACTAAGGTAAGGTTATTAACTTCCTTTATTAATAGGAAAATATTAGTTTCTTAGAGTATTACTAAGGGTTTCTTTTAGGGTTTTCTATACCTATATTTTAGAGGTATTACTAGTGCTAAGTTCTTATCTTAGGCCTCTTACTCTTACTTTTTTCCTCCTTATTAGGCTTTATTAGCTATTAGTTTACTTATAGCTTCTTATTAGAATTATTATAATAAGGCTTAATAAAGGTTAATCTAAAGGTCTTTAAGCCTTTAGGGAGGTTAAGTATATAGCTTTTTTTATTTATAGCTAATAGCTTATATAAGCCTTTTTATCCCTTACTTTCTTACTAAACTTAGACCTTTAATCTAAGTAGTAGGCTAAGGGTCTTTAATATATCTAGGCTATTATATATAGTAAGGGCTTTATTAACCTTTTAGATAGTATAAAGCCTCTTAATTTATTTAGTAGCCTTTTATACTATAATTATATACTATATAATATCTAGTA
Source organism: Epichloe typhina subsp. poae (assembly GCA_030389615.1). Lineage (NCBI taxonomy): Eukaryota > Fungi > Ascomycota > Sordariomycetes > Hypocreales > Clavicipitaceae > Epichloe > Epichloe typhina. The sequence goes on along the minus strand of CP098316.1, from coordinate 3,060,312 downwards.
ATAGTAAGGATTTACTTATTATATATAAGTAAGCACTAAAGATAAGGACTATTAAAATAAGGCTATTTAGGCCTATAGTATTATTTAGGGCCTTTACTACTATTTATAAAGTAATAGGTTTAGGTATTATAAGGTATTTATATCTAATAATATTATAAGCCTTATAAAGTAGCTTATAATATCTCTTAACCTTCCTAATACTATAGTATACTTTAATAAGAACCTCTTTAATTAAAATTAATATTAAAGCTATAAATTATTTAAATTTATTACTATAGAAGTTTATACTAGTATTTATAATAATTAAATCTAGAGGGCCTTAATATATATTAATCTAGTATATTTAAAGGGCTTCCTAGGTAGTCTTTATAAAGATATTCTTTATAAATTTTACTATATTAAACACTATAGCTATATTTATAGTATAAAGTATAAGGTAATTATTATTAAGGTAAAAGATATTTACTATAACCTTAAAGTTAAAGGTATACTTATCTTTTAAGGTAAATTTAAAGTAATTAAGGCTATTTATATATATTTAGTATTAGTGATATACCCTTATTAGCTTCTTAATAGCTTTAATATTAACTTTATACCCTAATTTATAAAGAACCTTATATAAGTATTTAATTAATAAGTATTTAAAGTAATAATATAATTATTATAGCTTGCCTTCTATAAGGTAGCTTTAGGTAATTACTTCTTTCTTTTATATAAGAAGTATTTAAGTATACCTTTATTTATAAATTATAAGAACTTTAATATCTCCTTATTATAGTATATTCTTAGAGATCCCTCCCGGGCACGAGGTAAAACTGCTTAAATCATTATAAATCTCTATTTTTCAACACCTTTTCCAAATATCTAGCCTTCTTCTCTAGCTTTTTATTTCCTTTCTTCTTCTTACTTTTCCTAAATTCCTTAATATTTTCTTCTATCTTTTGAATTTCCTTTTTTGGAATTTCCTTAGATTTTTAGATAGCTATCAGGTTCTATAGCCTAGTGGTTATAGCCCCTGGCTTTTAGTCACCCTTAGCCATACTATTGATTAATTAGTTAGTTATTAATTGGTTAATTAGTAGCCCTTGACATACCTGTTGATTTGGATGCAGTGCGTCTCGAATTGGATTGGCTGCAATTAAGGATAAGTTGTGTTTTTTTTGGTTTGCCTTGGAGCTTTAAAGGATAAGTTATAAGATGGAAGAGATATATGTAAAGAGATAGAATAAATACAGTTATAAAGGAAGGGGAAATCACGTTAATTTATGCTATGAGTAAAACTTAAATAGATTTAAGTTTAACTACGGTTACGAATTATAACTATATCTTACGTAATTATAGCTATAAAGTTTGTTATAAACTTTGTATTAACCTTTTAGCCCCTAAATTTGTAACTTAAAGCTTGTTTACTTATTTATGTTTTACCTAATACTATAGTGATCATTAAATTTAGTTATTAATTATTACACTAGCTAGGTATTGCTAGTAATTTTTTTGTTCCTTAAAAATTAGATACATTGGCCACAGTCAATGACCCCAAAAAAATTAAAAATCAATATTCTTAGAGATATTAAAGTTAATTTATAATTAATCTATATTATTAAGGGATAAAAGGAAAGGAGTATTTATAAGAATAACCTAAAAGAGAATATTCTTAAAAAGGTAAGTTTATTAATTACTCTAAGCATAGGAATTAGCTCTTTTACACTAAATCTAATAATAGCCTTCCTTACCTTAGATTTATTAAGCTATATCTTTAGTATTATATATTATAAAGTAAGAAATTAAGGGTGCCTTACTATAAAGAACTTTATAGTACTTATATTAGGCATAATCCCTTAGAATATTATATATAAGTAATAATCTCCTAGTATAAATATTACTAAAGTATTATTAAATAGCTTTTACTAGAAAAAGTTTTCCTTACTTAGGCTATAAAAAGTTACTTAGTTTATAAGAATTTAAACTATTTTTTTACTATTAAGCTATATACTATAATTAAAAAGCTTATAAGTATTAGCTTATTTATATTATTAGGGCTATCCTTAAATCTAATACTCTTTATATACTTAGTAATCTTATTATTAGTAAGAGATTAAGGCTTTTATTTATCTTTATATTATATAAGAAATAAATTATATAAGTTATTAGTAGGATTTATAAAGTAGTAATTCTTATAATATTAAAATACTTTCTTATAGTTCTCTTCTAGGTGCTTTAATAACTAGTATTTTTCCTTACTATATATATAGTATTTCCTTATATAAAGGGTTCTTTTTTACTCTAGGACTTTTTAAATAAGTATTAAGCCTTTTTTCCTTTTTTATTATATTTTTAGTTAGTTTAAAACTACTTTAAGGTTATTATATTAGTTAGGAATTATTATTAGCTTTTTTCTTTTTCTTAATAAGTTAAATTATTATTCTTATATATTTATAAAACTCTTAGAGACTTTTTAGTAAATTTATAATAGCTTCTTTATATTTAGGGATATTATTATAAGCTTTTATAATTTAATTCTAAAGTACTCTTTTACTTTAACTTATCTTAGGGTTTATATATTATAAAATAGTAAGCTTTTTTATAAGTTTATTAAAGTAATTAACTATAAACTTACTTAGGCTATTACTTATTATTTCTTATAAAGTAATCTTATTTTACTTTAGAAAATATCTTTACTATATATTCTTTATTTTAAACTAGTCTTTTATATACTTAATAAGTATAAGAAGGTTTTATAGTTAACTAAGCTTTAAAAAGTAATTTATATAGTATTATAAAGCCTTATCTTTAAGTATAACCTTAAAAGTATATTTAGCTTATTTTAGTTAGATATTAAGTATTTTATATTTCCTATAAAATATTTAAAGCTTTAACTTAAGTATATTATAGTTATTAATACTATATAGTTATTTCTTTAAATATATTTTTAAAAAGTTAATAATTTACTTTAAAAAAGCCTTTAGGTATTTAAAGATTCTTTAAGTATCTTTTTTATATTTATAAAAACACTAAAATAGTTAGTATTTATTAAGGGAATAGCCTTAAAGATAATAGTTTTAAGAGTTATAGTTTTTTCTAATCTTTTTTTTTTATATTAAGAAGTAAGAAGTATAATCCTTTAGGCTATACTAAAAGGTATATTACTAGCCTTAAGTAGTAAGGTTTAATTTTACTAATAATTATTATAATTAAGGGTATTTTTTATAAAGTAATTAAGTTTCTTTTACTATATAACCTTAAGTAAAGGTATAAGTAAGGAAATTACTTATAAGTACTTATAAATAGTATTTTTAGTGCTTTTACTTCTAAAGTAACTAATTTTTAAAAAGAGAATTAGTTTATTAATCTCTTTAATAGTAATTAAACTAATAGGTATAGTAAAGGGATAAGGTATTAAATTCTAATATCTTTATTATCTAAAAGATTATAAAGGAAGTTTTTATTCTTTAGGTTTTTCTAGAAGTTTATATACTTCTTCCTAGTTTTCTTAATCTTTTTAAGAGTCTAGAATTAAAATTCTTTCTAAATTACTATCTTTTTAAGGTTATTAGCTATCTTTATACCTTTTTTAATAGTTATATAAACCTTATTATAAAGGAGGTAGTCTTAGATAATATTCTAGTAAAGGTTCTTTCTTTTTATAAACTTATACCTTATTTATTTATAAAAGTTATTACTAAATTTAAAAAAGTATTTTTCTAAATAGACTTTACTTTTTATATTATTTAGCCTTAATAAGAATATAAAGTATAATCTCCTTAGGTATAGTTATCTCTTTATACTTAGAATTTCTTATTTATTAAAGTAAGTCTTTTATAATATATAAGTATAGCTTTAAAGAGATATAAGGGAATTAAGTAATATAATAAGTAATATAGTCTTAGGTTTTACCTTTATTAAGGTATTCTTTATTATCTTTAGTTTTAATACCTTTTATAGTATTATTATATTTATTACTTTTACTTAGGACTTTAAATTAACTAATAGCCCTTAATAAGCTAGCTATATTTAATATCTTAACTAAGTAAGTAATAATATAAGGAAATAACTCTTTTAGTATAAAGGGGTAAGAGAGTATAAAAGTAAATTATAAAAATTATATTACTAATATAAAGAATTATAAGATAAGGTAATTAACTTTAAATATATAATAAAATATATAATAAAAAGAATAAGGGGATAGCTTAGCTACTAGTATTAAACCTTTCTTTATTATTTTAAAGTCTATATAAATTAAATATTAATACTAAAGTAAGAAAAAAGCTATATTTACATCTCTTTATTAGTATAACTTTCCTTTAAATATAGCCCTCCTATTTTATAAGGTAAGTTATTATTAAGTAAGCTACCTTTCTAATATAACCTTACTAATTTATAGTGTTTAAAGACGATATAGTTATCTATAAAGGTAACTACTAATTAGTATTAGTATTATAAGGTATTAAATTTAATATAATAAGGTTATAAGCCTAAAGAATAGTATTATTATTAATTATTTATTCTAGGCTATATTTTATATATATAAAAAGAAGTTAGAAACTAGAAGCTATAATACTAAAGGTAAAAGGGGTTACGTATTTATAGTCTTATAATTCCTAGCTAATTATAAGGCTAGGTTATAAGTTACGTGTGGGGCTTGCGCGTGGCCTAAGCTTTTGCTAGGTAATTGCAGCTGCTGCTCGCGTGATTAATATTACCTTTGTTCTAACAATACCTTATAACTTTACTAACTAAGCCTTTAAGTATAAGACAATAGCTAAAAATTCCTTATTATAAATTATATAGTTTTTTCATAATACTATAAGACTAGTAAAGTAATAGGCTACTAGATATAGTATATATTATACCTTTATTATAAAAATACTTACTAAGAGCTAAGCCTAAGTAATTAGCTTTAATTACTATAGGATAATCTAGGTTTTATTATACTAAAACTAGATATATAATAAACGTATTTTTTAATCTCTTAAAAGCCTTATTCTTCTCTAATTCTTAGTAAAAAAAGGTATTTCTCTTAGTAAGGTATATAAAAAAGCTACTAGCTTAGAAAAGTTCCTAATAAAATTATAATAAAAATTTATAAACCTTAAAAAGCTTTAAACCCTTTATAGCTTTATAAGTATTACTTATTCCCTTATAGCTACTATCTTTACTAAGTTAAAATAAATTAAGTATCTTACTATAATAATATATTCTAGGTATTAGACTTTCTTTATAGTAAATACTAACTTATTAATATTAAGGTATAGTTCTATAGCCCTTAAGTACCCTAATATAAATTAAACCTTTTTTATATAGTCTTTTCTTAACCTTCTTAAATAAACTAAAATATTATTAAGGTAAGCTATTATAAAGTCCCTTAATATATTTTCTAAGGATTTATTAATATAGTATTAGAAACTTACTAGTATACTAGCTAGGCTAAATAAATAAATTAGTTACTTAAATAACCTAAACCTAGTATAAAAGGCTATAAAGTACTTCTTACCCTTAGCTATTTATAGTTTATAAAATACTATATAAATATTTACCTTTATAAACTAATATACTTAGAAAAAAAGTATAGTATTTCCTTAATTAAGGGAAGTAAGTATTAGTCTAATACTATTATCTTATTAAGTATATAATAGTTTATATAAAACTACTAACCCTTATTTAATTTCTTAATAAGAAAAATAAAGGCTATAGCTAATAAAAACTAGTATAAATCTAGCCTTTATTTATAAGGTCTATAATCTAGTATTAAACCTTTAGTAACTAGTCTCTTAGTATATTATATAATAGGCCTTATAGAAGTACTAGTTTAAATCTATTTAGGTTTTTATATAGTTAGATATAGTAGTTAAGAGACTTCTTATAAGGAGGTAAGCTATTAGCCTTAGCTTTATTAAAGAGATTTATAAAGTTTACTAGTTTTTCTAGTAATATAGCTATATTTAAGCTATCTAGCTTTATCTTAAGCACTATTATTTATAGTATTATTATTATTTCCTTAAGGCTTATTATTATAAACCTTATTATAGTATTCCTTATTTATTATACCTAATATACTTTTACTATATATAAGGACTTAATAATCCCTTATACTAAAGGTTTCCTTTTATACTTAGTAAATTTAAAAATATAAAGGCCTTTTATTATACTAATAACTAATTACTATTTTACTATATAAATTATAATATTATAGTGCTTTAGCTTTAGTATTTTAAATATAATATCCTAGGTAAGGCCTAGGATAATATATAAGTATATAGATAATTCCTAACTATTAATATTAATCCTAGCCTAAACTATATAAGTAATAAAGAAGAATTTCTCTTCTAGTATTTTCTTTTTTTTTCTTTTTACTATAGTATAAACTTACCTTTATTTTAGTAGTTATATAAGCTCTAGGCTTAGCTACCTTACTACTAATTAACTTATAGTACTATAGTAATTATAGCTATAATTAATCTAGATATTAATATAAAAATATATATTAAAAAGTACTAAAATTAAGAAATGTAATTAATCTATATATTATTCTATATCTCTATTTATATTTATATACTAGCTATACTTATCTAAATCTATAGCTACTAGCTAGTCTTTTTACCCTTATATAAGACTTTACTTAAGGGTTACTTATTTTCTAAGGTATTAGTATTAATCTCCTTATTTATACTCTTTATATTTACCTTATATAAGTTAATTTAAACCTTTAGTTAGTAAGGTAAGAAAAAGGTATATTTCTAAATATAATAGTCCTTAGATTTATAATATAAGTAATACCTTTTCTAGTAGTATTTAGTTAGTTTTATTTAAATTATTTACTTAGCCCTTAGCTAATTTATATTTTTTAAGGCCCTTATTTTTCTTATTTAGCTTATTTTATTTTTCTTACTAAGTAGTTATAGTATATACCCTTATTATAAGTATATTACCTTTATAGTTTATTTATTAAGTTATAAGTTAAGTTTAGCTAGGGTTTATATTAGTACTAATACTTTTTCTTTAAGGTAAAAGATTTAATATTAACTATAATACTATAATATTAAGTAACTATAGTAAGTTATTTTATTTAGCTAACTTCTTTACTAATAAATATCTTTCTTATATACTTATTAAGTATATATTAAAGCTTAGCTAGCTTAATATTCTTAGTCTAATAAAACCCTTTTATAAAAGAGAGTTTTTATTTAAAGTAAATAAAGAATATAGTAAATACCTTTCTTATTTCTTACTTTATTTAATTAAGTTTTATAAAAGCTACCTTTTACTTATAAGGGTTTATATATAATATCTTTAAGTAACTAAGAAAAGTCTTAGAATTATAGTTACTAGTAAATATTTATTAGTTTTTTGTTAGAACAAAGGTGATATCAATCGCGCGAGCAGCAGCCGCAATTACCTAGCAAAAGCTTAGGCCACGCGTAAGCCTTATATGTAACCTATAACCTAGCCTTATAATTAGCTAGGAATTATAAGGCTATAAATACGTAACCCCTTTTGCCTTTAGTATTATAGCTTCTAGTTTCTAACTTCCCTTTTATATATATAAAATATAGCTTAAAATAGATAATTAATAATAATACTATTCTTTAGGCTTATAACCTTATTATATTAAATTTAATACCTTATAATACTAATACTAATTAGTAATTACTTTTATAAATAACTATATAGTTTTAAATACTATAAATTAGTAAGGTTATATTAGAAAAGGTAGCTTACTTAATAATAACTTACCTTATAAAATAGGAGGGCTATATTTAAAGGAAAGTTATGCTAATAGAGAGGTATAAATATAGCTCTTTTCTTACTTTAGTATTAATATCTAATTTATATAAACTTTAAAATAATAAAGAAAGATTTAATACTAGTAACTAAGCTATTCCCTTATTCTTTTTTATTATATATTTAAAGTTAATTACCTTATCTTATAATTCTTTATATTAGTAATATAATTTTTATAATTTACTTTAATACCTTCTTACCCCTTTACACTAAAAGAGTTATTTCCTTATATTATTACTTACTTAGTTAAGATATTAGATATAGCTAGCTTATTAAGGGTTACTAGTTAATTTAAAGTTCTAAGTAAAAGTAATAAATATAATAATACTATAAAAGGTATTAAAACTAAAGATAATAAAAAATACCTTAATAAAGGTAAAACCCTAGATTATATTACTTATTATACTATCTAATTCCTTTATATCTCTTTAAAGCTATACTTATATATTATAAAAGACTTACTTTAATAAATAGGAAATTCTAAGTATAAAGAAATAACTATACTTAAGGAGATAATACTTTATATTCTTATTAAGGCTAAATAATATAAAGAGTAAGGACTATTTAGGAGAATACTTTTCTTTAAATTTAGTAATAACTTCTATAAATAAATAAGGCATAAGTTTATAAAAGAAAAGAACCTTTACTAGAATATTATCTAAGACTACTTTCTTTATAATAAGGTTTATATAACTATTAGAAAAGGTATAAAAATAGCTAATAACCTTAAAGAGGTAATAACCTAGGAAGAATTCTAATTCTAGACCTTTAAACAGATTAAAAAAGCTAGGAAAAAGTATATAAACTTCTAGAAAACCTAGAGAATAAAAACTTCCTTTATAATCTTTTAGATAATAAAGATATTAGGATTTAATACCTTACTTCTTTACTATACTTATTAGTTTAATTACTATTAAAGGGATTAATAAACTAATTCTCTTTTTAAAGATTAGTTACTTTAAAAGTAAGGGTACTAAAGAATACTATTTATAAATACTTATAGGTAGTTTCCTTACCTATACCTTTACCTAAGGTTATATAGTAAGAGAAACATAATTATCTTATAGAAAATACCCTTAATTATAATAATTATTAGTAAAATTAAACCTTATTACCTAAGGCTAGTAATATACCCTTTAGTATAGCCTAAAGGACTATACTTTTTACTTCTTAATATAAGAAAAAAAATTTAGAAAAACTATAATCCTTAAAACTACTACCTTTAAGGCTATCTCTTTAATAAATACTAACTATTTTAGTGCTTTTATAAATATAAAAAAATACTTAAAGAACCTTTAAATACCTAAAGGCCTTTTCTAAAGTAAATTATTAACCTTTTAAAAGTATACTTAAAGGAATAACTATATAATACTAATAACTATAATATATTTAAGTTAAAGCTTTAAATATTTTATAGAAAATATAAGATACTTAATATCTAACTAAAATAAGCTAGATATACTTTTAAGATTATACTTAAAGGTAAGGCTTTATAATACTATATAAACTACCTTTTAAAGCCTAGTTAACTATAAAACCTTCTTATACTTATTAAGTATATAAAAGACTATTTTAAAATAAAGAATATATACTAAAAATATCTTCTAAAGTAAAATAATATTATCTTATAAAAATAATAAGTAATAGCCTAAGTAAGTCTATAGTTAATTACTTTAATAAACTTATAAAAAAACTTACTATTTTATAATATATAAACCCTAAGATAAGTTAAAGTAAAAGAGTACTTTAAAATTAAATTATAAAAGCCTATAGTAATATCCTTAAATATAAAGAAGCTATTATAAATTTACTAAAAGATCTTTAAGAGTTTTATAAATATATAAGGATAATAATTTAACTTATTAAGGAAAAGAAAAAAGCTAATAATAATTCCTAACTAATACTATAACCCTAGAGTAGTTTTAAACTAACTAAAAATATAATAAAAAAGGAAAAAAGGCTTAATACTTATCTAGAAAGTCCTAGAGTAAAAGGGAGATCTCTTATATAAGGAAATACTATATATATAGTAAGGAAGAATACTAGTTATTAAAGCACCTAAAAGAGAACTATAAGAAAGCATTTTAATATTATAAGAATTACTACCTTATAAATCCTACTAATAACTTATATAATTTATTTCTTATATAGTATAAAGATAAATAAAAGCCTTAATCTCTTACTAATAATAAAATTACTAAGTATATAAAAAGTATTAGATTTAAGAATAGCCTTAATAATATAAATAAGCTAGTACTTATAAACTTCTTTAATTATAGTATATAGCTTAATAATAAAAGAATAGTTTAAATCCTTATAAACTAAGTAGCTTTTTATAGCCTAAGTAAGGAGGACTTTTCTAGTAAAAGCTATCTAATAATACTCTAGTAATATTTATACTAGGAGATTACTACTTATATACAGAGCTTTGCACTACACTACATCTTGTAGTTTTTTTTTTCTAACAAATTATTCATATCTAATCTTAGAAAATATATAGAGATATAAAACTTGGATTTTTAAATAGATAACTTAAAAACTACAGTGTAGTTATATATAAAAGTGGATCTAAAAGTGGGTACTTAGGCCGTAAATTAGAAAAACTACATTTTACTACATTTTAGCACTAAAAATATACTACAAATGTAGTATTTGTGATTTGTGGAGCAAGTGCCCACTTCTAGACCCACTTTTATATATGGTATTTTTCTTATAATTTTCCTTTATAAGATCACGTGATTTTTAGGATAATACCTTTAATTATTAGCTAGCTATAAAATTAAATAAAAATACTACAACAAATACTACACTACATGAGCTTATATATAACATTCTAAGGGATTATACCTAATATAAGTACTATAAAGTTCTCTATAGTAAGGCACCCTTAATTCCTTACTTTATAATATATAATACTAGAGATATAGCTTAATAAATCTAAGGTAAGAAAGGCTATTATTAGATTTAGTATAGGAAAGCTAATTCCTATGCTTAGAGTAATTAATATACTTACCCCTTTTAGGAATATTCTTTTTAGGTTATTCTTATAAATACTCCCTTTCTTTTATCCCTTAATAATATAAATTAATTATAAATTAACTTTAATATCTTTAAGAATATACTATAATAAGGAGATATTAAAGTCCTTATAATTTGTAAATAAGGGTATACCTAAATACTTCTTATATAAAGGGAAAAAGTAATTACCTAAAGCTACCTTATAGAAAGTAAGCTATAATAATTATATTATTACTTTAAATACCTATTAATTAAATACTTATATAAGATTCTTTATAAATTAAGGTATAAAGTTAATATTAAAGCTATTAAGAAGCTAATAAGGGTATATTACTAATACTAGATATATATAAATAGCCTTAATTACTTTAAATTTACCCTAAAAGATAAGTATATCTTTAACTTTAAGGTTATAGTAAATATCTTTTACCTTAATAGTAATTACCTTATACTTTATACTATAGATATAGCTATAGTGTTTAATATAGTAAAATTTATAAAGAATATCTTTATAAAGACTACCTAGAAAGCCCTCTAGATATACTAGATTAATATGTATTAAGGATCTATATTTAATTATTATAAATACTAGTATAAACTTCTATAGTAATAAATTTAAATAATTTATAGCTTTAATATTAATTTTAATTAAAGAGGTCCCTATTAAAGTATACTATAGTATTAGGAAGGTTAAGAGATATTATAAGCTACTTTATAGGGCTTATAATATTATTAGATATAAATACCTTATAATACCTAAACCTATTACTTTATAAATAGGAGTAAAGGCCCTAAATAATACTATAGGCCTAAATAGCCTTATTTTAATAGTCCTTATCTTTAGTACTTACCTATATATAATAAGTAAATCCTTATTATTACTAAATATTATATAGTATATAATTATAGTATAGAAGGCTACTAAAGAAATTAAGAGGCTTTATGCTATCTAAAAGGTTAATAAAGCCTTTATTATATATAATAGCAGGAATAATCAAACCTTCGCATAAACTTCCGCACCGCTCTAAAGGTCCGGAATCGCCTCTAAAATACAAACCACATTAATATTTAAATTCCTTGCCTCTGTTTACCCCCCTATAATATTATATTATAATAAAGCTAGTGGTAGGAGTGTAGATATAATACTAATAGTAATTAACTTAGGAGAAAGAGGGCTAGTATAAAGCTACTATTACCTAAATATAGGAATAGGATAGTTTAATATCTAAAGTAGTAAGAATAACCTAAAGACTAGCTAGATCTAATTTAAATACCTAGATAATATAAAATTTTATAATAAAATTATAAACCTTATCCTAAGTAATAAAGTTAACTAGGTATAGCATATTACTAAGGCTATTACTAGATAGGTAATAGACTATACCTAAGCTAAAATAAAGGTAATAAACTATAATAATAGTAATATTTATACTACTAAAGAAGCCCTTAAATAGGCTATTAAAAAGGCTATTAAAGAAGAAACTAAAGGAAGTAATACTCTAACCTAGGTAAGTATTACTACTAGCCTAGCTTCTAAATAATTAAATACCTTATCCCCCCCCCTTTAAATCCTTAGTAAGTAGGAATAAGAAGTACTTATTAAAGGGAATACTATCTAGAAATTACTTTAGTCTAGAGGCATAGAAGATATAGTAATAGTAGTAAATAAAGCTATAGGCTAGACTATAGTAGTAGTAGCTAGAAGACTTCTTAGTAAAAATATAATTATTACCTTTAAAGGGAATACTACCTAATATAAGGAAGACTAAAAATAGATTACTAAGGCATTTAGACTAAAGGCAGCCCTTTACTACTATATGCTTAGCGTAATTATTAAGGGATTCCTAACTAAATATACCTTTATTAAAAACCTAGTAACTAAAATAGGAAAAGCTAATAAGGTAAATATAGTTAAGGTAATAGTAAGATAACCCTAGGGTAAGGGCACCTAAAGAACTACCCTAATACTAGGCCTAGCTAAAGTTAAAGATACTAATAAGATATACTAAGATAAAATAGTCTTTAAAGCAAAGCTTTTCTAAACTAAACTATATAATAAGACCCTATAACCCTAATAATACTATAATTACTTCTAAATAGGATATATAGCTAAGTTTTATAAGGTAGTGCTAAGGTATAGCTAGTATAAAGCTAGCTACTATAAAGATAAGGAATTCTCTTACTTAATAAAAGATAAATAAGTAAAAAAACTATATCCTATACTTTAAACTATATCTAGCCTAGTTAAGAGACTACCTTATCTTAAAAGAGAAGTAAAATACTACTAAAGTAAAATACCTTAAGTAACTCTCTTACTTTACTACTTACTCCCTAAGTAAAAGTTTAACCTAGCCTTAAGAGAGAACTAGTATAGCCTTAGAGCTAATAATTATAGTAAGTAGGAAAAGAGAAAGACTTATAAATATAAAGCAAAGCGCTAAATAACTAAGATTAGGAAGTATAAGATAGTATATAGAGTAACTTAGAGCTAGATTAGAACTAGTATAAGATAGCAAAGACTAATAACCTCTCTAATTAATATAATAATATTATAAGTCCTTTTCTAAAATATAAATAAGAAGAATAAACTAGTATATATAGCGCTTTATTACTAGACTAATATAGATATAATTATAATCTAAGAATAGGAATATATAAGAAACCTATAGCCCCTAGTACTAGGCCTTACCTAGTTCTAACTTATATATTATAATAGATAAAATATAGTATATATAAATAAGAAATATAAAGCAAAATTATAGTTAGCCTAGGGAGAAACTAACTAGTTACTAGTAAAACTATAAGGAATTAATATTTACTCCCTTTACTTAAAGGGATATAGTAATAACTAAAATACCCTTATTTATATAATTAACTTAGAAAAGCCTTATAACTAAAGCGTATTTATAAGTAACTTTAACTAAAAACACCCCTTTAGGATAAGCTAGATAGGAAAACTAATAAAGTAAATAAATTACTAGAGTTTATAAACTAGTAAAGGCTTAGACTTATTACCCCTAAGGTAAACCTATAAGATAATATAAAGATAATAGAGATAATACTATTAACCTAGCATAAGTTACGCTAGATATTAGAGTTTACTATAATAGCACTAAAGACCTCCCTAGATCTAACTATATACTATAGCTAATTAGTATTCTTAATAAATAGTAGGAAGCTACCCCCTAAGTCCTTAGATATATATAGGAAGCTATAAACTAATTATATATAAAGGCAAAGGCTAAGGTAATACTCTAGCCTAAAAACACACTAAACCTATATAATAAAGAAGAAATAGATAACTATATAATATAGCTTATTACTAGCTTATAATAAATTATAGATAAAGTAATCCTAAAGAAAGCCTAAGGACTCCTTAGCCTAGAGATATAGTAGTTAAGGAAAGCCTAAGAGATAGTTAGTAAAGTAAGGTAAGCTAAAAAATAATAAAGATACTAGAGAACTAATATAAACTAGTAAGCCTATACTAAGGTAAATAAGGACTAAGAATATATTATTAAGGAAGAGAAAAGAAATATATAAAGGGATGCCTTATAAAAGGCTAATATATAGGAAAAGGATAAAGGGGTCTAGAGGCTTAAGAGATAGGCCTAGCTTTAAAGCTAGGCCCCCCTAAAGCTCCCTAGGCTTCCTAAGCTAGAAAGAGGTAAAAATAACCCTAACCTAGCTATTATATATAAAGATAAGGCTAGTGTATTAGTATAAAGATTCTTCCCTAAACTAATAGCAAACCTCTTATATATACTAGACCTCTCCTTCCTAGAGCTAGAAAATACACTATTACTAAATAAAAATAATTTAAATAAGAGAAAATTAATAATATCTTAGTAAATATAGCTAGCTAGAAGGTGCTAGGAGATAATAAACTCCTAGTAAGCCTTATTAAAGCCTATAATAACCTAGCTAAAGATACTATAACTAGGCTCCTAAATATAGTCTTAGAAATAAGCTATTTCCTAGCCTACTTCTAAACTATAAGAGTAGTAGTAATTAGGAAACCTAGTAAAACTACTAAGAAAATAAGGAAAGCTAATATATAAAAACTAATCTTACTACTTAATATAGTAGGAAAGATTATAGAAGTAGTAATAGTAAAGTAACTTATAGCCTTTACTAAAGTAAAAGAATTACTCCCTAAGCTTTAGATAAGTAATAGGATAAATAAATTAATAAAAACTATAATAAGAGTCCTTATATAATATATTAGAGAGGCCTAGGGTAAGGGTAGTATTACCTTACTAGTGTAAATAGATATATCTTTTATGTTTAATAGAGTTAGCTACCTATACCTAATATACTTACTTATAAAGATAGAAGTCCTATAATAGCTAATAGTAGTAATATAAAGCTTCCTTATAAATAAAATAAGCTAGCTTAGCTTTAATAAAGAACTCTCTAGACTATTTATAATTAAGGCTAGTACTTTATAAGGTTTATCTCTTTTTCTAATTCTTTTCTTACTTTACTTAGTAAAGCTTTATATTTACCTTTAGGCTATTCTAAGTATAGTAGCTATAGGATTTATAAATAATATAAATATAGTAGCCTTTAGTAAGAATATAGTATAAACTTAGAAGAGACTTAAAGCTATATAGAAGATTTATAAGGAATAAGTAAAGTAAGTAAGAGTTAAGTTTAACCTAGCTAAAACTAAACTTATATACTTTAGTAAATCCTATAGACCCTTATAAACTAGAGTCTAGCTTAAGGTAAAGAAAATAGTGCCTATAGAATTATATAGGTTCCTAGGAGTATAAGTTAATAAAAAACTTAACTAAAGTGCTTATAAAAATATCCTTAAGGGCAAATTAGCCTAGTAGTAGCTTATACTCTCTAAGCTAGTAGTATTAGCCTAGGGATATAGCTTTAGGAATACTAGACTTTTATATATATAAGTAGTCTAGCTTATTCTTACTTATAAAGTAAGTGCTTACTATATCCTTACTAAGAAGGAAGGAAAACTAAGAGAAGTAATAAAAAGCTTTATAGTAAACTAATTAGCTTACCTTTAGATTATTATAGGGGTATTTAAGGCTATACCTATTATATAACTAGAGGTTAAGACTTATATCCCCCCTTAACCTTTACTTAAATAAGATAAAGTAAAAGTTTAAGAATAGAATTATTAGTAGTAAGATAGTAAGGATAATCTAAGCTATAGCTAACTTAGTAGTAATAGTACTATACTATAGAAGAAAACCCTTACCTATTAATAATAAGCTAGATATAGACTTATATAAGGAATAGAAAAGATATTAGGAGAACTAGTATAATAAAGAAAGGCTAGCCTAGAGTAAATGTATTAGAGAACTAACTAAAGACTACTTACCCTTTTATAACCTAAAGGAAATCTAGGAATTTCACACTAATATAAATAAATATATCTCTTTAATAATTATCTAATTACATATAGGAAAAATAAGCCTAAATAAATTCCTATTCTAAAGAAAGGTTCCTAGGGTAGTTTTGCCCTTATATAGCTATAGCTAAGCTATAGAAAACTAATACTATATACTAGTTAATTATAGTAAATATAACTATAAGTAACCTTAGTAGTATTAGCTTACTAATATATAGGAAGTAAGGCTAGCCCTAAATAAACCTTAAAAAGTAAAATATTTAGCTAAATAGTTCCTAGGTATAAGATAACTTTAATATTACTTATTAGTATAGAAGCTAGCTATAAGATAACTTAGAATACTACTAGACCTAGGTTAACCTTACTAATAGATAAAAAACCTCCTAATTATAAATTTAGTATAAGGAATAAAATAAATAGTATAGGCATAGAGATAAGCTAGAGAAAAGACTAATTTTATAATTTATAATTATAATAAAGAATATTTATATCTAGAACTATTATTAAATTAATTTTAACTATAAACTCTAGGTATTATATATCTTACTAGCTTACTACTACCTTTACTTTAAACTAAAATTAAGCTACTATATTATTCCTTCTCTAAGATAAGAATAGTATTCTTTACTACCTTATTATAAGACTTTATAAGGATAGTAGTAAGTAAGAAATAGTTTATCTTTACTATATATACATAAGGCATATAAGCTAATAGATAAGCTTAGTATATTATTTCTCTAAGAAACTAGCCTAGTCTAGGCCTACTACTAAGGCACTTTATTTCTTTTTTACCTAATTACTATTATAAAGCTTTTTAACTTAGTCTTAGAAGCCTTCTAGGACTTATTAAGAGAGATTAAAGCTAGACTAAAACTATTACTAAGCTAGAGTAAACTTATATTACCCCTATTAGCTATAGAAGCCTAGGTCTTAACTAACTACTAATGCTTATTTTACTAGCTAGATAAATTTAGCTAAGAAAATAAGCAAATTAGATATAAATTTAAGCTAGAATAAAGATAATTATTACCTAATAATTTTAATAATTTTAAACCTAGTAGTTAAAATACACATTAGTAGCTACCCTTATCTAAAGAGTTAGCCTTACTTCTAAGCTAGAATAGGACTAACTTACTAATAATAATATAGTACTAATACTTATAATTCTAAATTAAATAAGACTTATAGGAAATACACTAAATCTCTCTTAGTTTACTAAGCTAGTAAGCAAATTAGTAGCGGACTAGGCCTAGAATAGAGGTAAACATAACTTATAGATAAGCCTTTCTTTAAGACTTAAGTATATTACTTCTTAGTTATAGACTTCCCTAGGAAGTCCTTATACTTAGTAAATTCCTAGGTGGATTAAAGCTAGATAAGTAATAATACTAAAGTACTTATAGCTTCTAGTAGTATTATATTAAATTTAACTTAAATCTATAGTAAATATTAGTAAATAACCTAACCCTAGCTTAGAAAAGCCTTAGATAGCTAGAAAGAAAGGAAGAACTTATAGGAAGTTTAATATAAAGAGAAGAAAGAGACTAGGACCCTAAGGGGGGAGCTTTCTTTTATGCTTATAAAGGGGGGATAATTTAAATAACTTACTTAAAAATAAAGTATAATATAATTAATAAGGCTAATAATATATAAGTAATCTTAACCTAGGACCACACTAGTCTAGGACTATAACTACCCTCCCCTTATACTAATTAAATAAAACTAGGTGCTTTAACTTTATTAGAAGTATAAGGTAGTAATAGGCTAAAGTTAGCTAAAAAGTAAAGCTATAGAAAAGTTAGTATAAAAGTAAATAAGAAGTAAATTAATACTATAAACCTAGATTTACTTTACCCTAGCCTAAAGTAAAAGGACCTAGAGTAAGCTTATTATTACACTAGAATAAGACTAAAAGAAGCCTATAAATACTTATTTTATATATTTTTTCTTTCTTTTTCTTTTTAATAGGATAAGGCTAGTGTAAGCTAGTAATAAACACTTATAATAGGAAATACACTAAGTAGCGCAAACTTATAACAAGGCTAGCACTAACTTATACATAGATATAAGGGGGTTTTTCTTCCTAGTATAAGGTTTTCCCTTTTAACTTAGTATTAGGAGTACTAGTAATAGCTATCTATAGAGCTAACTAGCGTAAATAATATATATATATAATAGCCTAGATATATTAAAGACCCTTAGCTTACTACTTAAATTAAAGGTCTAAGTCTAGTAAGAAAGTAAGGGATAAAGAGGCTTATATAAGCTATTAGCTATAAATAAAGAGAGCTATATACTTAACCTCCCTAAAAGCTTAAAGACCTTTAGATTAACCTTTATTAAGCCTTATTATAATAATTCTAATAAGAAGCTATAAGTAAACTAATAGCTAATAAAGCCTAATAAGGAGGGAAAAAAGTAAGAGTAAGAGGCCTAAGATAAAAACTTAGTACTAGTAATACCTCTAAAATATAGGTATAGAAGACCCTAAAAGAACCCCCTAGTAATACCCTAAGAGACTAATATTTTCCTATTAATAAAGGAAGTTAATAACCTTACCTTAGTAATTAAGTTATATAAGAAAGGGATTATTAAGACCTTAGGAGAACTATTTAAGGAGTTAATAAAGGTAAAGATTAAAACCCTAATTAAGTAAGAAGTATTTAAATTTATTATATTTAATAAAAAGAATATAATAGGCTTTAAATCTTTAATTCTTATATTATTAATAAAATTAAGGGTAAGATAATAAAACCCTATAAAAATCATACCTTATAATCTAAGGATATAAGAATAAAGGGAAATAAACTATCCTTATATAGGCCCTAATAATTTAATAAGCAAGTTAATATCTTATTCTTATAATAGCTTTATTAGTAAGGCTAAGGAAATTCCTTATATAGCTATAGGATATTTACTAAGTATATATATAAGCATATATATTCCTAGAGTAACTAATCCTAGTGCGCTTACTAATTTAAATATAGCACCTTTACTTACTTAAAATAATTCTAAAGGTTATTAAGCCTCTTTATAGTATTATAAAAGCTAGAACACACTAGTAGGTTATATATTATAAGTATTATAAAGAGAATCTCTAGATAGAAACCTTTATATATAATTTATACTTACTTATAATTATAAAGAAAAGCCCTAACTTTGCTTATATTAGAATATAAACTAATAATACTATTAGCCTCTTAAATAAGAAGTTCTCTAAGAAAGAGAAGGCCTAGATAGTTATTACTAGCTTTAATATAAAGCTAAAGTAATTCCTAACTAAGGATAATCCCCTTATATTTAATAAAGGCATTATTATACTAGAGAATAATACTATTAAGATATAGTAAAAAGGATAGAGTAATAAGCTAGATTTAGTTTCTATAACTAATTTAAAGCATAAATATATTAAGTAAAAAGCATAAGGTGCTTATATTACCTTAATATATTAACTAGAAGCTTATTTTAATCTATTTATTATAGCATAATACTAAGAGCTAACCCTAGAGAATATAAAGGCCCTTAATTATTACCTAAAGTAGTAAATAAACCACCTAGATAAAGGCCTAATATTTATCCTAATAAACCTTAAGAAAGCAAAGCTCTTTACCTTTATAAATAGATCCTTTACTAATAATAAGAACCTATTCTTATAACTAGGATATATAATAATTCTAGCTAATAAAGACTATATTAATAGTAAATTTATAATTAAAGGTAATATTATATACTTTAGCTTAATAAAAAGTAAGAGAGTTATATAAAGTATGCTTACCTTAGAAGTTTATAGTATAGTAGCTAGTATTAATATAGCCTATATACTAGTAATAACTTTAAACCTAGTTACTAACTAACTAAAGCTCCTAATAATCCTAATTATTATATATATAAACTTATACTCTTTATATAAATACCTTATTAAGCTTAGTATAATAAAGAAAAATGCCTAATAATTAATATTATAGCCCTTTAGTAATTATATAAATACTAAGAGCTTTATAAGATCTAATAAATTAATAAAGAAAATAACCTAGCTAATGCCTTAATAAAGGTATTACTTAATAAGGCCCTTAAGAGCTTTATTTTTACTAACTAAATAACTATCTAAATAAAGGGATAGGTTACTTATATATAAAATACGTATAGTAAGAGAGATAATTCTCTAGGAGAGTAATTATACCTACGCTAGCTATTAGACCCCTCCTAGTGAATTATAGAGATTAATAGTAGTGTATAAGAGAAGGAAAATATTATTTATATACTATAGTATAAATAATAGTATTATTTTAAGGAAGGAAAGGATTTAAAAAAGACTTACTTATCCTTATATAAGCTTATAGGTTAACTAAGATTATTCTTTTCCTTTTTATTAGCTATAATATACCTTAATAGGCTATAAGGTTTCTTTCTTATTTTCCCTATTAATTAAGTTATTAATCCATTATTCTTTTTTATTTTTATAATTAATATTGCGTGTTAATAATTATATTAAAAGAGAGAGGTTTTAGTGTTAAAACAAAGGTAATATTAATTATGCAAGTAGTAGCTATAATTACCTAGCAAAAGCTTAGGCTATGTGTAAGCCCTATATATAACCTATAACCTAGCCTTATAATTAGCTAGGAATTATAAGGCTATAAACACGTAACCCCTTTTGCCTTTAGTATTATAGCTTTTAGTTTCTAACTTCCCTTTTACACACATAGAACGTAGCCTAGAATAGATAATTAATAATAATACTATTCTTCGGGCTTATAACCTTATTACATTGAATTCAATACCCTGTGATACTAACATTTTTACTAAAACTAATAAAGTTCTTATTTACCTTTAACTTATATTATATTAGGAACTTCTAAGTAATAAATTTAGCTTTATTACTATTATATAAGTTACTTATAAGAATTAGTTTCTAGTAAATCTATAATATAAGAGATAGTAATATTAGCCCTTAAGGTAAGATTAGATTTAGATTAAAGAATATTAAGTTTATAAAAGTATTTAGTAAGAAATTTAGTTAAGTTATTAGTTTTAGGTTTATATATATATATTAATATAAATTCTTAATTACCTTTACTTACTAATATAATATTAGTTAAAGTATTTTAAACTAGGTATTATAAGTATTTAGTAGTAATATAGCCTTAGATAAAGAAGTAAAAGTTCCCTAGCTAGGTTAGTTATAAGGTTAAAGTATATTTATTAGATTTATTATTATTTTCTTTATTTTTTAATAGACTTTTTTTTAAACTAAAGAAAGTCTCTTAATTATTATAAACTAGCCCTTAGGTAATTATAATAAGATATTAATATAGTATTAAGAGACTTAAGGAGAAAAAAAGAGAGAGTAAGAGGCTATCCCTAGTAATACCCCTTATACCCCCTTAGCTTATTATATAAGCCCCCTTTTCCTTACCCTAGCTACTTTTACTTATCCCCTCCCTATCTGCTATATAGATAATGCTTAGGCAAAGCCTAAGCCCTTACAAGGATAGATAATTTAAACTTACTATAAAAAACTAATTTATAAAACCTAGATTTATAAGAGAAGTAAAGGGAGTTAGTTTAGATATAGAAAGTAAATAATTAGGATAATATTATAAAACTTAGATAAGGCTTTAAGGTAAGAAACCTTATATAAAAGAAAATAAATAAAGAGAATAAGTTAAAAAGAAAGTTTTATAAGACCTAAGGAAAACTATTAAAGGTTATCTAAAAGGTATTCTTAGTAATATATAAGATTAAACTATTAGAAAGTAGGATAATAAGGAAAATTTACCTAGATAACTTAAAACTATATATTTTATAATTAAAAAACTTTAATTATTTAAATTAAATACTTAAGACTTAGCTAAATAAGGAATAAAGAATTATATTAATTTAAAGAAAAATAAAGTATTATAGTAAAAAGTTTTAGATATTAAGGTTAATACTAGTAAAATATCCCCCCTAGCCTATTAAGTAGGAAAATAGCTTAGGTAATTAAGGGTAAATTAGAGTAGTAGTAATTATAAGGTAACTATAGCTAGAGCAGAGAGTAATTAACTATTATCACTACCTAATATCTTTTGGTACGAGCTCAGCGCCGGCCACACGTCATCCCTCCCTCCAACAAGTGCTGCGCCACATTGTCGGTTGCAGCTCGATTTCATTCTTGCAATTTATTTTCCCTCGATTTCTGATTTCTCAGGATTGGGGAAATGCATCACGGGCCTTCAACGTCACAGTCCCTATCTTTTCACGCCCCCCGCTGACTATCGCTATGTGGCACGTGACTTGGGCAAAAGATGTGATTAGAAGGGATAATTGAAGGCAGAAGAAGTGATTGAATTAATGCTGATTTTATTATACAAATAGAAGGATTAAAGCTTTTCTTTTATAAATAAAGTAGTTATAGTAAATCTCCTATGCTTCTTATTCTATAATTACATATCCTAATAAGGTGTATTTTAGCTTCCCTAATATAGTCCTATGCGCATAAAGCGTATAATTAATTATATTACCTGTGTATAATTAGTTATATTACCTACTACTAGGTAACACACCTCTTAATTAGTGTTAAGGTTATTAAGACTACTAATTACTACCTTAACTAGCGGATATGTAGTGTTATTATTATAGGTAAACCTAATATAAGATTAAAGTAAGCTTTCTTACTTTTATGCCTATACTCTTTTCTTATAAAGGCTCTTCTAATATAATATTTATAGGCTTCCTTTTCTTACCTTTATAACATACTTTCTATTAACTATCCCTTTATTTTAATTAATATATCTCTTTATATATAAGCTTAAGCTAAGGAGGAGGCTTACTCTTAGGAGGGCTTAATTACTTCTAAGTATAAGCTTTATATTATTAGTAATTTAGTATTAAATAATATCCTAGGCCTTAGTATAGCCTATAGTAATTATATTCTTTCCCTAGCGTGCTCTAAGTAGCTTACTAGTAAGTTATTATCTCCTATAATTACCCTAGGAAAGTATTCCTAGTATACTTCTTTATAAAACTTATATTCTTTAAGAGGCTAGGTAAGAGGTAATATAAGGTATAATTCTTTATATAGTTTATAGAAGTAACTTATTTATACTATGCTTTCCCCTTTAAATAGTAAGCACTAACTTTATAGCCTAATATACCTATACCTTATAGTGTTTTATAAGATATACCCTATAATAAGTATGTTTAAGTAAGTATTATAAGTAAAGGTAACTTAGGTTATTACTATAAGGTTAGGTCTAGATAATCTTAAAGATACTACTTATATAAGGTTAGTAATTACTATTATTAACTATTATATAATACTTATATTCCCCTTACTAAGTAAATACTATTAGCACTAGATAAGGACTCTAAGGTTAGGCATATTCCTCCCTCTTTTTATACTCTTTACTAATAACTTATATAAATAGTAAAGCATTACTATAAGGCTTTATAACTCTAATTAAAACTTATTATAAAGCTAGACTTTATATATAAAGAAGTTATTACTTTAAGTAATAAGGCTATTACTACTACTAAGGGCTTTTTAGCAAAGGTTAATAAGAAAGTAACTAAGGTAATAGCCTATCTTAAGGAGGTTATTTGCTTTCTTATATAAGTCTTATTAATTTTCTTTATTTAGAATTATATTTATATGCGTGTTTTTGCATAATAGTGTTTTAGAGTTTATGTTTTACTAATCCTATTTGCCTTAAAAGCGCTTTACTTGCTAAGAAGGGGGCTTTTTTATATTTCTAGGGTAATTAATTTTATGCCCTTTTATTAACATTCCTATGCTTCCTTAGTAACCTATATGCTTTAAATATTATATAGTATACGTAAATTTACTAACCTAAGCATTAATTTAAAGCATTTAAATTACTCCTAATTTAATACCTTTATAAATCTATTAGTAAGTATTTTAGCTATTAGCAAATACATAATCTTAAAGCTTCCTTTCTTAAATTCTTGCTTTAACTATATATTATAAATATTAATATAATGTAATTAAGTGTTTAATTACTTACTCTTATTTAATATAAGCTAAATCGTTTGCTAATTATTGATTTTTAATTTTTTTGGGGTCATTGACTGTGGCTAATGCATCTAATTTTTAAGGAACAAAAAAATTACTAGTAATACCTAGCTAGTATAACAATTAATAACTAAATTTAATAATTACTATAGTGTTAGGTAAAACATAAACAAGTGAATAAGCTTTAAGCTATAAATTTAGGGGCTGAAAGGTTAATACAAAGTTTGCAATAAACTTTATAGCTGCGATTACGTAAGATATAGTTATAATTCGCAACCATAGTTAAACTTAAATCTATTTAAGTTTTACTTATAGTATAAATTAACGTGATTTCCCTTTCCTCTGTGACTATGTTTGTTCTATCTCTTTACATATATCTTTTCTATCTTATAACTTATCCTTCAAAGCTCTAAGGCAAACTTAAACCCCAAAAAAAACATAACTCATCCTTAATTACAGCTAATCTAATTCGTTATAATTAACAGGTATGTCAAGGGCTACTAATTAACTAATTAACGACTAACTAATTAATTAATAGTATAGCTAAGGGTAACTAAAAGCTAGGGGCTATAACTACTAGGCTATAGAACCTAATAGCTATCTAAAAATCTAAGGAAATTCTAAAAAAGGAAATTTAAAAGATAGAAGAAAATATTAAGGAATTTAGGAAAAGTAAGAAGAAAAAGGGAAATAAAAAGCTAGAGAAGAAGGCTAGATATTTGGAAAAGGTGTTGAAAAATAGAGATTTATAATGATTTAAGCAGTTTTACCTCGTGCCCGGGAGGGGCATTCTTAATATTATACTACCTAGTCTTTAAATTAAACCTAGTAACTAGCGCTATAAACATATAGAATACGTGCGTAGTAAGCGTTATAGTATAGGTATATTTAATTATTAAGGTTTCCTAGAGATCTTTACATATATATAAACACGCCTTATAATAGATTAATATTCCCTTCTTATTAAACTTATAAGAAAATACCTATTTTAATAGTAAAGGCTTTAATTAAGCTACTAAACGCTTTATTTACTACTATATTCCTTATTCTTTTAGCTTATTAATCTCTTTATTTATTATATTAATTTATTTCTCCTTAAGAGAATAATCCTTTACTCTCTTCTATAACTTTAGAGGTTTAGCTAGGTTTAATTAATAAATAGTCCTTACTTTTCTTTTTAGTTTAAGGAGTAATTTACTTTTCTTATTATAATACATATTAATTACTAAAAACACTGTTTTATAGCTTTTAAAATCCTAATCTCCTAGAAAAAGCTTATAAAGGTCTTTATCCTTAGTTTTCTTAAACTCTAAGAAGAGATCTTTTAGGTTCTAAAGGCTATTAATAAAAGCTTTATTAAGTCCTTTCCTCTTTCTCCTTACTAGCGGAGTATATAAAGGAATCTAGCCTTACTTTTTTTTAGTTTATAATCTTAAGCTAGTCTATATACCTTCTTATATTATAACTATTCTAAGGCTCTTTTCTATAATTTCTAACTATATAGCTAGAGCTCCCTTTAAGCTTTTTACATAGGTAGCTAGTCTAGTGTCTGCTCTTATAGGTTTATTTTATTACTAGTTTACTTTATTTCCTAGCTTAGGTAGTTAATTACCTATTAAGTTATTAATAACTTAGTCCTTAGTATTATATACTTAGTGTTCTAAAACCTTATAAGGATATTAGCTCTCCTAAGCCCTTATAGTAGTATCTTACTTACTACTTATTAAATCTATTATTATATTACTTCCTTAAGTATATAAATCTAAAGCTTTATGCTTTATTTTACTTTCCTAAGTGCCTAAATTAGGAGTCTTTTACTCTCTAATTAGTAAATTTAGTAATAGCTAAGGTATTTAAAGTCTAATATCTTTATTAAAATAAATAGCTTTTTCTTTCTTTAGTTATAATTAAGAAGTTTATAAAGCATTTACCCCTAAGTTTAAACTATTAGTCTAATCTATCTAAGGTTTAATTAGTGTAAGAAAAAGATTTAATTTATTATCTAATTTAGTATTAATTTTAAGGACTTAGAATTACGCTTTAAGCTTGTTAATTAAAAGCTTAATTACGCTTTTATATACTATATTATAAAAAATTAACTTATTAAATATAATATTCCTTGTTATTATAACCTTTCCTAGCTTTAAGATCTAAATATAATAAATGTTAGAGGTAGAATACCTAACTAGATATCTAATATAACCCCTAGGATTTATCTTGTAGAACTATCTATATTTGTTAGCCTTATAATCCCTTTTAAGAGGATAGGCATAGTAGCTATATACATATAAACTACTCTAATCTAGCCTTAGGTTAGCTATAGGCTCCTGAATTAGTAGCTAAGTATTATTATAAAACTAGCTTTCTAGGGTCTTTAGTAGTGTTTTCTAACTAAATTATTAAATAGGACTAATATTATAAAGGTATACTACTGCTTATATGCTCTCTAACTATAGATTTAGTAGTAGCCCTATGCCTATAAGTATTATATTTAACTATAGTGTAATTATTTAGCTTACTCTCTTTATAACTTTATTTAGTTTATAAGTATATAGTAGTGTAAGCTTAAGATTAATGCCTTATAAGTATGCCTATATCTAAAAGATTATATTAGTAAATTAGCTAATAATAGCTCCCTTATAATCTTATCTAATCTTTATAATTAATAATTTAAATTACCTTATAACTTATTATTTAAAGTAAACTAGTATATTAAATACTATTACTTATAACTTATTAGGTAATATATAAACTTAAATTATACCTAAGAACTTATCTTTTATAACCAGTAATTAGTTTATATTATTATAACTAGTCTTATAGTCCTAAAGGTCCTAATAGATTCTTTAAAATAGCCTTAGTAATATATATTCTAGTAGTTTTCTTAAAATAACTTAGTAAGTATAGACTAAAGTATATATCTTATAGTCTTTACGCTTTATACCTTATAATTACACTTCCCTTATATAAGTATAACTCTTAGCTAGAGTATCCTTTCTAAGGTAGCTAAAATATAGGTACTAAAGTTCTTTAGGGTTTACTTATATAGGATATAGGTCTTTACTTAGTTAACTATACTATAAGCTTTATTTATTTATTTCTAAATTAATTATTAAGAATATTACTAGTGCTATAGCTAAATTTACTTCTTACTTAAGACTATTATAAGAAGAAAAAGGCTTATATTAAAGGAAAATAATATTATGCTTTCTCTTAAGTTTAGCTAATAATAAGCTCTTATAGAAAAGTCTAATATATAAGGAGTAGTTTGCTTTATAGTATTATATACCTTTCTTTTAAAGAAGGCTTTTAGATATAATATTTATATAAAACCCTTTTATAAGTATAATATTTTATAAAGTAAGGTTTTCTATAAGTTTCCCTTAGGCTTATTAAAAATATTCTTAATTATATAAGTGCCTCTTTTTATAATTTAGAAAGAGATTATTTTAGCTTTAAGATAATTATTAACTATTTTTTTAAAGGTTTTAGGCTTAAAGTAACTTATATTATTAATAATATAAAGAGTATTATAGTTATTAAAAAGAGTGCTTTCTAAGAGTATATACTTTACATTCTCTAGTGTAATGTAGCTTCCCTTTAAAGAAGCTATGCTCTCTAAAATACTAGGATTAATAATTATAGTAGTAATAGCCTTAAGTAACTTCTTTTCTTTATAATCTTTAGTACCTTTTATTATTTACCTATTCTTTATTACCTTAGTATATAAGTTTTTTTATTTTATACTCTTATAGTATTCCTTAACCTTCCTATAATTAATCTTTAAAAAAGCTTAAATTCTTAAACTTTCTTACTAATTACTATATAGTATAAGGTATAGTATACTTAAGGAGACTAAAAGTAAGTATTTAGTGCCTTACTTATATAATAAAGGTACTTCTTAGAATTATTATTTTTCTAGTCTTATTTCTTATTACCTTAGTTAAAGTATTTTCTAAGTATAGTTATAAAGCTCCCCTTATTAGAGTTAGTATATATAGTTTATATTACCCTATAGTATTAAGTATACTTAGCTATAATACTTATAAAAGTAATATTCTTAGGAAAAGAGTTTAAGGTTTATACTAGCTATATAATCTTAGTTTTTACTTATTTAAGGTTAAAGTATACTCTAATTACTATAATAAAGTTATAAATTATATTAGAACCTTAAACTTTATTAATCTTATATATTAAGGCTTTTTAGTATAGCTTTTCTTATTACTTATTCTAATACTTAAATTATATATTTATATATTTAGCTTTATTAAGGTATACTATATACTTAGCTATAACTTTTACTTTAATAATAACTTAACTAAGTAAGAATTTCTTTTTAAGCTTAATAGTAATTTAGTAAAGAGTAAGCTTCTTATTATTAGTGTTTTTCTTCTTAATTTTATTAATTACTATTATATAAGTATTAGAATTAATAATACTAGTAATCTAGGTTTTAATAGTTTTTTCTTTAGACTTAGTTACCTTATATACTTAATACTTAGATATATACTTATAAGAAAGGAAGAAAAAGCCTCTTAGAAAGTAAGCTTAGTTTTTATACTTCCTTAGTTCTTAGTAATAAAAGCCTTATAAGCTTTTAGTATAATTATAAAGGGCTTTTATAAGTAGTTAAAGTTAAGCTTTAGAAGCTAAAGATTAACCCTCTCCTAAATCTCTTAGCTTTAGGTAGCTTATTTTAATACTTTATATTATTTCTTTTACTTATTAAATAAAACTAACTTAATATTAGTCTTAAGACTTAAGTAAGAAGAAGTTAAGGTATTTATTATAAGTATAAATTAGTAAGTAAGGTATAATATATATATAAGTCTTATATATTAGGAATTTAGTAAAGTTATAAGTATATACCTCCTAGGCTTATAACTATTACTATATAGTATATAACTTAGGTAAAAGATATAATTAGAAAGGATAATTAAAGGTAAAAGAAGTAATTAAATTAATACTAATTCTATTATATAAATAGAAGGATTAAAGCTTTTCTTTTATAAATAAAGTAGTTATAGTAAATCTCCTATGCTTCTTATTCTATAATTATATATTCTAATAAGGTGCATTTTAGCTTCCCTAATATAGTCCTACGCGTATAGAGCGTACAATTGATCATATTACCTGCGCACAATCGGTCATATTACCCGCTGCCGGGCAACACTGACCGACCCCGTCGCAGCGCAAGTCACATCTCGCGACTCCCATCTGCTCTGCAAATCAAAACAACAAAGTGCGCGCCGAAGCAGGAGAAGTAGTCCATCCATCTGCTGCGCGCAAACCGCAACCCCCCCCCCCGACTCTATACATCAATTATCAATTTGACGAATCGGGCGCGCGCGAAATTCCTCGGAGAGACTCGGAGAGACGTCGCACCAATATCTCCTCATCATGTTCTTCTTCTTTCTCTGCGGCGAACACACCTTCCGCAGCCAAGTTCCAGGCTACGAGGGAATCGTCTGTCAATGCCACCACTGCGGTAACATGGCGGCCCATGTTGTCAAGAGTCGTCCCTTCTTCACGCTCTGCTTCGTCGTATGTATTGCCCCCGTCTCGTCGCGGCCTCGGGCCCATGTTTGAATGAAAAATGAAAAGCCTACCTTTTTACGCGCGATGCTAATGAAGGCATTTGTTCTACAGCCGGTAATTCCATTCACAATCTCCGGCTACAAAGACGTCGCTTGCAATATCTGCCACTTTCAGCAACCGCTTAAGAATCGGCCCGACGTCATGGGAATGGCGAATGGTGGTGGCAACGGCCAGGGCGGAGGGAATCATGGTCCTCCTCCGCCTCAGCAGCAGCATCATTATGGCTGAGAAATTGAGCAAGTCATGACTTGCGCTGCATACCAGAGTCGGCATGCACGCCTTGTGTCCTTTTTTTTTTTTTTTTGTCACGCTGCAAGCCCCATGGGGCGCTGCCTTGTACTCGTTCTACCATGACTTTTTTTTGCTTCTGGTGTGATTTTTTTTTCTTCGGCGTAGCCTTCCGGGGGTAAGAGGAAATAGAGAGCAACGGGGAGAGATTGCTTTGGCGTTGGTACGGTGCTGATGTTGACGAGATGTACATTCTTGGGCTGGGTGGCCTTCCTGAGGGGGAAATTGCCTACCGGCGATGTAACATATTCAGTAGCAACCATGTTCTCGCATTTAATCAGACGTATAGCAAAGTATGTACCACAATCCTATTTACGTCTTCTTCATCTGATATCGCGCAGGGGCTCTTGCAATGAAAGGTGAGAACAAGGTGGATGTATCATGTCCAGCGTTCAGGCCAAAGACCAATGTCGAGTTTGTTTCAAGTTCTGATGAATGTGTATCGTGTCTCCTTTTCTACATTTCAAGCCACGTTGCAGAGCAGCTAGCAAGCATGTTTTGGCACAATGAGGAACGTTAGAGTGCTATCGAGTAATGCTTCACATGCTCATTTCAGATGCTCGTCAACGGGCTATCCCTCGCAAACTCTGTGAATATACATGAAAATCAACTCATTAAACTCGCTCACGTTTAGTCCGAATGAATTTGCTCATCTTGCCTGTTTTTCCCCGTCACCCTGTCACAGAAGGCCCCGCACGGTAACCCTTGTGCAGCTTCAGACTTTCCTCCAAAGCACGCTTCAGTTCTTCATCGTCATCTTCTTCTCCGTCATTGCCTTTGTTTAAAGTACGGCGGTATTCTTCTTCGGCCAAGCTTTGCTTCTTGACGTATTCCAGCACGATATCTTCTTCGGTTCTTTGGCTCTGTTGACGGTGCATCTCCTTCTTCGATGCCTCAATAGCTTGCTGGAGAAAGACTTCGTCATTTGCGTGAGGAACAGACGTGGGATTCCTGGATTCCTCAATTGCTTTTTCAAAGTCTACATTGTGCTGGCTTCCCGGCGTTGTACTGCCTGGAGCAGGACCAGCTGCGATGGCCCCGGAATCTTGACTGGGATGAAAGTCACCTCCGTGGTTCGTCATACTCTGCTGAATAGCCTTTTCAATTAGTTCTTGATATTCTTCATCGGTGATACGATACTCTTCGTCGTGGAATATGCTAGGGTCCTTCTCGGGAAGCTTAGAGGCTCCAGGTAATGAATCTAGCGTTGCATTTCGCGCACGCATCGCCCTAACACTTTCTCGAATGGCGGCTTCGATTACAACGTCTTCCTCTTTTTTACCTCGCGATGTCTCATGCACTGAGGCTTGGATAGCTTTCTCATAGGCCGCATCGTCTGATAGGCTCTGCGTCGCACTAGAACTGTTGCGAGATGTAATAGGCGCCGGCGCATCAACAGATCCTTTCTTCTGGGTCAGTACACTTCTCTTCTCTTTCTGATGACAGGTTCCGAGTGTGAAACTAGCTTACTTTGGGCATGGGAGAATGGCGATTCAGGTTTGTCAGCTGCACTTGGTGCCTTCTCTGCTGTTCGTTCCTTTCGCTTCAGCATTTCGAAGTTCTTCAAGTCTGATTTCATATTGTTCCAGCGAACAACAATGTCGGCTTTCTCCTCCTCCCCAGCTCCCGCCATATCTTGGGTTCCTTGGACAATTCTGGACGTGATGATGTAGTTTGTCACACTTCTTGTACATATCTTGTTGACTTGAGCGTGGACACCCTGCATCATATACGCAGGAACGCCCCATATGCCTTGATTCTTTGTTAGCATCAAGTGTTGGGCAGCAAATGGCTCCAAGGCTGATACGTACCAGCTGCGGGTTTGGCAATGAGTCCACCAATGCCCTTCCCGATACCTTTCACAAAACCACCCGCGCCCTCTTTTTCTGCTCCTCTGATAGGCTGTGTGACCATGCCAGCAATGCCATCAAAGAAGCCAAATCCAAGCTCTTTACCGGCAATTCTGATGCCGCTATTTAGGTCCGTCACTTTCTCGACCGGGCGGACAGTGTCGTCGTTGTAAAGTCTTGGAATGTTCCTGAAACCTTTGGCCAGGCATAAGCAGAAGTTCATCGGGCTCTTCACTCCTGTGGTAACAACACGACCAACGCTTTGTCCTGCAAGGACTGTTGCATCGAGAGTAGGACCACGAATTGATGATTCTCGTCGAAGACCGGACAGTTGCGCCTTCTCCCCAGGAGCTTGCGTCTTTGACTGCGTCCTCGATTGAGTCCCGAACCCTGCTGTTTCTGTGTCTTTCAGGGATGTGATGGCAGGATTTGAATCTGAAAAAGACCGCTGCGAGGAACTAAGCGCACTGGGTAGATCAGAAAAGGATTGGGTTGACTCAGCAGTCGTGGTTGTCGAAGTCTCTCTACCACGTATAGCGACGCTCGACACATTAGTGTTCGCTGAATCGGTCTGAGAGGGCACATCCTTGTTCGCAGGAGTTGGCTTGCTGGATGAGTTTACAACAGTCGACGTCTCTGAGCTTTGGGAATCTTTGGGTCGGCGGGGTTTGAAGAGTTCTCGGGGTACATCGGCAATGGCTAGTCCAATTCCGCTAAGATCTCCAATGAGGGATGCGGCTCCTGCTGTTACGGGATCAGGTGGTTGGTCCTCGGTGTTGTATTCAACATGACGACATCTGTATTTTTGTCGCGTCAGCTTTCATTGTTCTGCAAAGGTGCCCCAGAGCGATCAATACTTACAGCTTTACATCCTTGTATTCCAGGAGGCCAGCGTCTACAAGAACTGACATCGCCAAAGGACTTAGTCGGACTTGAGTTCTCCTAACCCGCCAAGTCGCCGCTCGACTCGGTGCCAGAGAACATCGCATAGACTTAATATCCATGTGTCTGTGGAAACTCCGCGCGCCAACATCGGTTCCGGCTTCCTCTCGAATCTTGTTCCCCAGGTCTCTGGCTCTCTCCAGGGTGTTCGGCTCTAGACAGAACTTGATCGCTTCAGCCAGCTTCTCTGCCGTAAGATCCTTGTATTGAATCGGCTCTGGGCCGGCATTGGCCCTCGCGATCATGGCACCCCAGAATGGCTGATCACCAAAGAAGGGCACTACAAGAGTAGGTTTTCCAGCTTTTATGCCCGCAGCAGTGGTTCCAGCTCCTCCATGGTGTACTACAGCTGCAACACGTTCAAAAAGCCAGTCATGGGGCACATTACCAAGCATAAAGACGCCCTCGGGAATTCCTACATCATCCGCACCCAGACCGCCCCATCCTTTCGAAACAAGTGCACGGAATCCCGCTAAGCGAATGGCGTCAAATATCATACGCGTCATGGCATTCGGATCATCGACAACTATGGATCCAAATCCAATGTAGACTGGAGGGGGCCGTGCTTCTAAGAAAGCAGTCAATTCTGGATCCGGAGT
The DNA here is from genome assembly GCA_030389615.1 of Epichloe typhina subsp. poae. NCBI lineage: Eukaryota > Fungi > Ascomycota > Sordariomycetes > Hypocreales > Clavicipitaceae > Epichloe > Epichloe typhina. Next base: position 3,026,844 of record CP098316.1, on the reverse strand, counting down.
ATATGATGAAGCAAGATTGAGAAAGTAGAAGCCCGAAATATCGATGTGCTTGCCCCAATCATTTGGTTTTGGTATTAAGGCAGGAGACCTACCGAGATCAGTCAATGGTCACAACACACAAGAATGGACCAATGCACAGGGAAAAGCTACTCACCAACAATATGTGTATGGAATCTTCAGGCGGTTCAACAATCCGGGGCCCCAGATGAATGACAAGGCCGGCAGGTCCAAGGCCTTTTCTCTAAATCTGTTTACAATGTCCCCCAAACCTTGCCAAGTCATCATCTCTACGAGTGTGTAGGTCATGTAATTCGTCATGACGTCGTCGGCGTTCGAAGATTTGACATTCGCCAGCGGGTGAGGAAACGCCCGGGTAGGAGACCAAGGCATACTAAGTCGGATCAGTGCTCTGGCATATTATGACAGCCTAGTTTTAGTAGCAAGACTCACGTAAACATCATATGGACAGGAATGCCCAACTTTTCAGCAACGTGGATGTGAGCAAAGCTGGGAGGATTTGCGAGGATAGCATCTGCAACAAATGGTTGAGCATTCGGATCTCGCGGTATACCCGTTGACAAGTCGAGCGGTTCATTTAGTCGATGCGGTTTCGGCGGCGGGCCCATGCCATCCCGAACCTCGACACAAGAGCGCCAACATCCCAGCATCATCTCTTCGATCCCTCGACGTCGTTTACTAATTTCTCCGCTCTTCATCGCATCCATCCCAGGCATCAGACCAGGGTGTTTTACCATGAAAGCCATCAATTCAGCCGGATCGCCGCCGATGCTAAAGAATTCGAGACCATTTTCCTCCACGAATGACCTGAACGTAGCATGAGTCGCAATTCGGATCCTATGGCCATAAGTGTCCTTCAAAACCTTTCCCAACGCCACAAAGGGCTGTACATCACCCCGTGAGCCAACAATTTGAACGACAATGTTCAGAACTGGTGGAGGTGGTTCGCCCGGCTCTGCGCCAAGACCAGGAGGGATATACGCTGGTGGCAGGGCAGGTGATGCTGAAATTTGACTGTCGATTGAGGGCGCAAGTAGATCCGCCAGCCTTCGATTTTTGGTGTGAAGATTAATGTTGATTCGCCCATCATCTAAGAAAAAGTACCATCAGTTAGCATCAGTCTACGCCGCTGTCGACCTCGAAATGTGCCTATAGACTCCATGTAGCACATTGCGGGTAGTGGCACACCTGTGACTTCTGCTCCAGCACCAAATCCCGGTTGCGAGAACTGAACATGATCGTGCTGGTCACCGTATGCTGGAGGCAGTGCTTCATCGCTGGGAGTGTCGAGACTCGGCACCAGAAAGCCATCCGTCACCAAAGCCTCGGTATCATCGTTAGTGATGGTCAGGTTTCCAGCATGTTGTATAGACTGCTGCTTCTCTCCTTCATGGCTTTGATGCCCTTTGTTCAATCTCTGCTTTTCTTCCGTGATAGCCATGGCGATTAGAGGAATTTGCATGCAGCTTGATTGCCGTTGACTGTCTCTCTAGGTATACAGTTGAAACTGGTGTTTTCTTACTCGGATAAGAATCATAAGACGGTCGTGGTCAAAGCTGTTAAGTGTGGGTGACCGTGGTGCAGGCTACTGCGAAAAGGCCAGTGATTCGATTTACACAGGAAGTTCCGTGCTATTATTCATTGATTGAGCCATATGGATGGCAAGCCAAGTCAATTTGGACGATGCTGTGTGCAGATGCGCTGGGCCAGGCGCAGGTTTTAACCTGGAGCTGCCAGGGAAAACGACAAGGCTTGTCTGCATGTGGACCACTGAGTGACGCATGATGATGCACAGCGTATCGGCAGATCAGCAGGCTTGTGTCGTAGACAGACAATTACTTGTAGGCCATGGAGCTCAATGGGATTGAATGAACTAGGCGTTGAGAGCTGAAGCCTGTTTGCTGGGGCTCGGGCAACCTGTGCGGATCCCGTAAAATGGCGGGGCAGGTCCAGTGACTCCAAAGTCGATTACATGTACACTCGACGCCGGCGGACCAGAAGGGTGAAATTACAATAACGTACTGCTACTTGTATGACCCATGTCTGCTTTGCGCCTCCGTCCTCGGCTGCAACAGCAATAAATGAGTCTACAGTTTCTCACTTGGTGGATCTTTGTAAGCCGGGCTCGCCGTCACGAAGAAAATAAGCACTTTTGGTGAGCAGTTGACAGAAAAATGAGTTACATGTTACATTATGCCATGATGAAGATGCTCTCCCCACGAGCAACAGTCATGTCTAAAAGAAACCTGCTTGTCTTCACCGGCCCGAACCTCGCGGCATATGACAAGACACTGTTTGTCATGCAACCCGCCCCCCTTCCCAGTGAGTTCTGTATTATCGCTCGATTCGCATTACATAGTCCATTTAACTCGAGAATCGTCGAGTGATTTTGGCAATCACTATGATATCGGTTAGCGGAAGAAATAGTAGCAATGTTAATATTGAATACTTACCGTGAAGAGCAACGACACTGAAAATGAACACAAGAGACAGGACGAGAACAATAACAGGGTCGACTTTCAAACCAGGAGATTCATCGGTATACAGCCCTGTGACGACATGTTAGTCAGCGATTGCGCCCCTCTTATTCAGACCATCCCAGGACATCTCTTTCCCATGGCTCTAGAGAGACGTACTCAGCATAGTGCTGCTTGAGCCACCGGCACCTGCTGATCTTGTGCTCGTCGGTCGAGCATTGGCAATCTTTTCCTTCTGATCGGCAGCAGCGCGGCGTCTAATGGCAGTTCGAGGACCTCCAGGGGGGGTAGGTGACGACGGTCGGTTGACGCTGGCGCCTGAAGCGGCGCCAGGGGCATTGGCTGGTGAAGAAGCACGAGGAGAAGACTAACGGAAGCGCGTGTGTTAGCATTCGGTCCACAAAGGAATGCATCCATGTCAACAAATGACCGGGCTTCACTGAGATAGAGTGCGACAAAAAGCTGATCGTGTGTCCACGGAATATAACCAGAAAGGGGTGCCATTGGCGGTACGGAGGCAAGTAAGAGAGCAAAGGCGTACCATTTTAGCAGCGATCAAACTAATTACCAAAAGGGACTGAATGGGAATCGCTGCAGGACTCCTGAATCTCGATTGACGGTTGGGGTTGGTTGAGATACTGCAATGGATGGTTTGGGCGAGTGACAGCAGTTACTTGAACGGATGCACAGCCCCTGCGATTGGGAGCGCGCACGTTGAGGCCACCTTCGCATCAAGGGGACGTCCAACCACTTCTGTGTCGGCCATATGTTTTTCCGCTGCGCCCCCCAAGTCGTTCATCCAGTCAGAACCCGCATATGTAATACCTCTTTGGGCATAGCTCGCTGGCCAGTACCTGTTTTCCTGCTCGGTTGCCGATGAAATAAAAAGTTACATTAAAATATTTACCGGTTTCTGCTTCTTGATTTTGCCAACATCACAAATCGTATTTACATACAATTCACGAATGCAAGCTAACGTTTGCCATTCAAAGTGCGAATGTTGATGCGGCTAAGTATAAGAGGCTTTTCACGAGCCTTGGACCCATGGTGCCGACAATCAACACCATCAAAAAAGATACCAGTCCTTCCTGACAAACCCAGTAGCAAGCCCGCTTGTATATGTATAATTCGAACAGTGAGGAAATGAGGAAACGGCGCACAGTCGAATGCAAATGAAGACTGTATAACGAGAGGGTCTGAGAAAAGAATTATAAAAAAATAACAGCCTCAGTACGACAAATATGGCAGATTGATAAGAATGTGCTGGCAACCTTTGAAACTGTCCTAACATCGTCCAATAGACGTCGCGGCCAGTCGGCATTAGGGGGATGAAAAACAGTGCCTAGCCAGCGAAACGGGTTAAAAGCTGGGGCACTGCTTTGAACAACTCGGCCCTCCTTTGCTTCCAATGCACGCGAACTCACAAAGTGAGGTCGTGGAGCCGCTGACCCGCAGAGCAAAAATTGACACCCGCTTAGTCCTCCACATGTATCAAACCATTGCGTTTCCATATCCTTGTTCCCATTCCATCTTTTTTTAATTTTTCTCGCTTTCGAATCCCCAAGATGTGATGGCATGTGCCTTGGTTGACGTGTTCTTGTCCAAGTACAGACAGATAGAATTGCCCATTGCGATCAGAAATGGAAAATCCAGCCGGCCTCGAGGGCCATATTTCCCCTCCCGCTATGACTGATTATGTATGATTAGACAGTAGTACATCTACATCCGGAATCGAAGGATCTGAAACCAAAACGCCTTCCGCTATGATTCGAATAGTGCAAATCGCGGTGTGCTTTCTCGATGACAACATGTATATCAAAGGTGGACAGTGAAGAGTGATCGAACAGTTAAGAAAATATTGTCGGTATATCAAAGAGTGACATCAAGGACCATGCTGACATCGGCCACGTTGGGGCCAGCCAAGTCCTCGAGAACTGGGATAAGGTCTAATAATTCGTTGTCATGCGCATCAGAAAACCAACTGCTGATGGGAACAGCATGCTGAGGATGAAAAATGTATGAGGTTGGTGAATTGTCAATGATAATGGTGTCTTTGAGGTCTCGGCCAATTTGCGAAAGGTCCTTGACGTAGTTTCCTTGATGGTTATAGCAGCTCTCTCGAAACAAACGATGATGGATAACCTTGTGAATATCGAGCTGGTCCAATAGAGGGTCGCCATACTGCAATCAACATCAATAAAAAGAAGCTCGATAATCTAGATGATGTGAAAGCAGGGGTTTTTCATACCTTTGAGACAGACGCTGTAAAGACCACCACTTCGTACAGCTCACCCACTCTCTTCATAAACTCATCCACACCGGGTCGTTTGATGACATAAACATTGTGATAGTTGCCCTCAATTTCAACGGGAATCGTGAAGTCAGCCTGATGAAGGATCTAAGAAGAAGGGTCAGTTACGCCTCATGAAGAATTGAGGTGATGATAATACTCACTTTGAATGAGCTGTGTACTAAGGTTTCGTCCAAATCCAGAACAAGGCATTTGCGGCCCTTGTGCTCATGGGCAATCGAAGGTAGTAGCCAGGATTGTGGCTCGGGTGCTGAGGGGTTGCTCTCCGTCAGAGGTAAGGGCGAAATCACAGAAGGTCCAGGTCCTGAGGGTGGTGGTGGAGGCGGAGGTGGTATTGTCTGAGATTGGGGATCTTCTGTTAACTGTGGAACTGGACTCTGATATGCCTCTTCTTGCCCAGCATCTGGCATATCCGCGTCAACGTTGTCTCTCGTCTCGGTTTGCTCTCTGGTCTCAACCTCGTTTCCGCTCAAATGTGGCGGAGAATCTACAACCACAGCCGGCGCCACCGGTTGCTGCTTGAACTCGGTCTGGATTGGCTCAGCGCTAAGTATTTCTTCTGGCTCCTGTGCACTGCTTGACGCTTGATTCTCCACGTTGTTCAGTGATGTACCAGTTGGGCCTGTTTCCTTTTCATTTAGTGGGTCTCCCGATTGCTGTTCGGCAGCAGCCTGCGGGCGGGACTTGGCGGTGACGGGACGTTGAGGCAGTTTTTCGATTTTGTGAACATTCTCGCTTTCACCTTCTTCCAGGGTAGTGGCGGTATCAGGAACACCACAGCAGCCAAGCAATGAGAGCAGACCGCCATTCTTCTTCCGCCTTCGCTTCTGGTCACTCGTGGACGGTGAACTAGGCTGAGAGTTGCCAAGAGTATTTGGACCTCGTTCGCTGTCGCCACCGCTTCGGTGTGTTGAGGCACTGCCATTTCGTTGTCTACCGGGCATACTACCTCGAGACTCCTTCGACCTTCCATCAATACTACTTCTTGGGTCGGTTGCCGTAGCTCCACTGAGGCCTGTAGATGCAGTCGAAGCCTGGTTTCTCTGTTGCGACGATGATCTCGATGGTACTTTCAGGAGACCCCGACCATTCTTAGAAGTCCCCCCCTCGTCGGGTGACAACTGATTACCATCATTTCCCATCGCCGAGCAGTCCAAGATGTTGCTCGAATCAAGGAAAGATAAATAATGTCCGTGATGAAGTGATCAATTCTTGTGCTGTAGACTCGAAAGACGAGCGAAGTTAGCTTTAGTTCTCTTGTCAAATGGCAGCAAGCAAGCTATGGAGGCTCTTGGGGGTGGTTACACAGTTGGAGAGAGAGTGGGAACGTGCGACACTGCCAAAGCATTTGAACAATGCTTCACAGTTTTGCAACGATGCGACATCCACACCCCGTAAAGCCAACTTGCAAGTCCTGTCGAGAAAGTCCCTATGAGTGGCAAGGTGACTTGTAGTGCCAAATATGCGCGCAAAGTCACGCACGGGAGGACAATTGACTAAATTCTCACCTTTTGCTTTCCTCTTCAATTCAGATCTGGTATTGACCAAGTCGGAAACGGTAGCATCCACGATAAACAAAGTCGTGGACCCTCCGTACGGTAAATTTCAAACGACTGAGCGACAAGTCCAATCTGGCAAGTCCCCAAGCAGTTGATGATCGTCGAAGCGAGAAATTGAAGGAGAAGCCAGGGCCTCGTAGCCACGGTTGGCTGCGTGATGAGGTTGAGCCAAAGCGCCGGAAACGGCCAGTAATTCGAGTAAAGTCGGTTCGCGACCTGGAAAAGTTCAGACCACGATGATTTGACGAAGGAACGCTGCGTGTGAACAAACGAAATAGTTGGGGGGACAATTTATTGAGCTGAGGAGCTGGGCGGCGCAAGCGAAAAGATTGCCTTTAAAGTCTGGGCTGGGCTAAAGCCTGCTTGGCTGTTCAAGTGGACGAGGATGGCTGCATGCACCAAGCCAAAGCGAAGAGAGTGAACCACCACTACCCCGTACCAAAGAGCACTTGTTAAGTGTGTGCAAGGACGGCTAGGGGGCGCGGAGGGGGGGTGGCTAAAAGGTGTGAGTGGAGTTCACCGTGAAATTAACCAACCGGGATGGGGATTTACTAGTAGGTAGGATCCGTGACCGTGCTAATTGAGCTAGAGTGACACGGTCTCAAGACCGTCTAGAACATGGTAAAATTACTGTGTGATTTTCACTTCCGCACACTGTCCAAAGTCACTTTGATCAAGCTGCGGGACCTGCCGCCAGGTTAATCTCTCTACCTGATGGGCAACCGCGCCAAGCTCTCATCTCCAAAATGAGCCACCAGGGCCCGGAATTTCTGCTCCATTATGAGCAGCTATCCGCCCAGCAGCCTTATGACTCCATCCTGGACCCGAAAGCCTGCTCGGTGATTGCAAGCTCTTGCGCGAAGGGTCATCATCTGTTATATTGGTGCAGTACGCTTGCTGATGAACAGACAAGAGCTTCGCAAGATCGGGTTCGACATGGAGTGCACTCATGTACCTCAGCCTCAGGCTGCGTAGCTGAAGACAGCACCGGCCCTATATATTAGAACGATCTGTCGCGAGCCATCTGACGCCGGCGTTCTGTGTATCTGCCCTGTTGGCTAGTATCTAGATTCCTTCATATCGTGCGAGCTCTTCAATATTGATTGGGCGGGGACCTCGGCGTCGAAATATTGATCATATCTGTCGCTTCTGTGCAATAGCGATGGATGACAACAAGCAAAGTCTCTTCCCACAGAAGACATTGTGCTAGCATGTCCTGTAATAAATGCGCGCAAAGCATCACTGAAATTCAACGCCAGGAACGCGCTGGAATCGGTGCGCCTGTGCGAGACCGACCTCGCGGATAACATTTATAATGCACCTGGTCAAGTTGTCAGGTGCTTGTATGTACGTGCGTGTGTGACAGAGTGGACTTATTTAGGATTGTGCAACTTTAGATCATCCCATGCATGGGTCCTACAGGTCTGCTGTCACACTCATGTACGGCGTTGTAGACCGGCACATAGCACCAGACTACTTGAAGGTTCTGTCTTGCATTTTTAAGTTACCGTGCTCTTCGCCAGATAATACGAGGAGTGGAGGACTCGAGGACTTGTGCCCGATGTCATCCATCCATTCAGATGTTGCAGTCATGCTTTCTGCCATTTGATTGGGGCTGTAGGCGCCCAGAGCCCACATCCTCTACATCCACCACGGCCCGCCATCCGGTCAGTCTCTCTTCTGTTTGTTCGTATTGGTAGACGGAGTACTTGCGCCAGGAGCCTCCCCCGATTCCTGTCCCCTGGAATACGTCTATTCTTTGCATTGATTGCTGCGGAGTACGTCCGACGTCCGTAGAGGCCGTCATTGTTGCACGTTAGCCACAAGTTTAGCCAGTGTCACAAAGAGTTTCCCAATCATCTGGCGCCCAGGTCCTCGTCGCTAGCTACCCTACGGTAGGGATGGTTTGATGTAGCTCGCGTTGGCGTTGGATGAGGTGATTTATATTTCAAGATGTGGTGGGTGTTATTAATACTCGAGGCATATCAGGATTGTCTGGTATGGGGGGTCAAGCTAGTAGAACAATATGTCGGGTGTGCTCCATCCTCCCGCCATGAGATGGACAGAGAGTGTTACCCAAATACCTCGTGCGGTGATCAGGCAGGGGCAAAGGGAGGTATGAACAATCAGACAAACTCGCATTATGAATTGACGAAAGAACCAGAATATAGCAGCTGACATGTTTGGGATGCTATATAGGTTCCCGTCAGCCGGAACCGTCAGCCGGATCGGCTCCATGTAGTTAGGGTGGGTCATTAGCAGCGAAATGCTACCAGACTTCTGATATAATTGACAAGTACGGACTACTCGCCGCTCTGTGAGGACGCGTGGACGCAAAAGGGAAGAGGGGGGGTGCCTTGACGACCATCATGTGATTCGGGCTTGCTAGTGCCGTTCCCCATCAATGTTGCGGTTACAAAGGCCCCGGAACGTCCCCAGATGTGGAAAAGCCCGCCCAGAGTCCCGCCCTTTCGTGCTGACGCTTGTCACTGCCTCGGGTACAGCAGTGCCTGTCTTCACATGCGCTTTCCCTCGTTACTTAGTCCGTGGATTGGTTGATCCACGCCACCACTAGCAACCTCTCTCTACCTTTACGTCAACGGCAACTTGGCTTCTCGATTGCAAGACGTGCTATTCTCCAACCCACCAGACGTTTGGTCGCGACAGTCTAAAATCATCGATTCGAGCTGCTTGCGCTGGTGGACGTCGAACCCGAGCCTCGATGGGCACGGATATAATACGATAACTTGGGCGTCCAACGGTCCCTGGCACCCGGTGCGACCGCCATCATGGCTGCGCAGTCCAATCTGAGGAGGACGGCTGCCGAGGATGCGCTGGCTGCCTTCATCGACAAATGGACCTCCGCAGCTAGATCGAGACTACGCGGGACATCACGAACCACCCGCATCATCGCTACCTTAGCACTCACACTAACGATTGTGTTTGGCGGCGAGGGAGCAAGACGACGCTGGAAACGACAGAAACAGGAACGGGAGCAAGGGCGCAAGCTGGTGAGAACCAACTCCTGGCTTCACAACAAGGATGGCTCCCGGACTATCTATGTCCCTTACAAGGACAGTACTTCCAAGGTCACCATTAATACGACCAAGGTTTTGACCTTTGAGGCGCATCGGCGCCTTTTTTTGAACCCCCCACGGGTATCTGGCTTGGGCGATGGCACTGTTCCTTCAGCCCAGACCAAGCCTGGGTTGAATCTGGCCTTTTTGCACCAGTTTTTAAGTCTCCTGAGCATCATGATTCCCAGATGGTCAAGCAAAGAGGCAGGTCTGCTACTTAGTCATGGTATTTTTCTGATGCTTCGAACATACCTGTCACTGGTCGTCGCGCGACTGGACGGTGAATTGGTCCGCGATCTGGTGGCAGGAAACGGCAAAGCTTTTCTTTGGGGCATCGTCAAGGTTTGTAATCCACCGTTGATCCCATAGCAGGTTTTCATGGCTAATTTGGCTAACCAATGCGCCCGTATTAGTGGTGCGGTCTTGGTGGCTTTGCATCTTATACCAATGCCATGATTAAATTTTTGGAGTCCAAAGTCTCCATCGCGTTTCGCACCCGACTCACGAGATATATCCATGATCTCTACTTGAACGAAAATCTAAACTTCTACAAGCTGCACAATTTGGACGGCGGCGTTGGCAACGGAGCCGATCAATTCATCACACAAGACCTAACACTCTTCTGTGCAGCAGCAGCGAACCTCTACTCCTCCCTAGGCAAGCCTTTCGTCGACTTGTGTGTCTTCAGCTTCCAGCTCTATCGATCTCTTGGCCCATTGGCTCTCACTGGTCTGATGAGCAACTATTTTTTAACGGCAAGCATTCTGCGCAGGCTTTCGCCACCATTTGGAAAACTCAAAGCAGTAGAAGGCCGCAAAGAAGGCGACTTTCGAAGCCTGCACGCAAGGCTCATTGCTAACGCTGAGGAGATTGCCTTTTACGGTGGCGCCGATATTGAAAAGACCTTTTTGAATAAGGAGTATAAGTCACTGAAAAGCTGGATGGAAGGCATTTACATGCTGAAAATTCGGTACAACATTTTGGAGGACTTCATTTTGAAGTACAGCTGGAGTGCCTATGGGTATATGCTTGCTTCATTACCAGTATTTCTACCTGCTTGGGGCGGAATTGGCGGTGCAGCCGAGATGGTAGAGCACACCGAGAAGGGTGGCCGCGAACGCAACCGAATGAAAGACTTCATCACCAATAAGAGACTCATGTTGTCGCTGGCTGATGCCGGTGGCAGAATGATGTACTCTATCAAGGATTTGTCTGAACTTGCTGGTTACACCAGCCGAGTGTACACTCTGATTTCAACCCTTCATCGTGTTCATGCCGGCGCTTATTACCTTCGAAGCGGAGAAAAAGAGCTTTACTCATTGTCCGATGTCCAGGGAACAATTCAAAAGGGGTTCGAAGGTGTTCGATTCGAACATGTTCCAATCGTTGCCCCAGGTCTGTGGCCTCAAGGCGGAGATGAGCTACTGGACTCATTGTCATTGATTGTGCGCAACGGCGATCATCTTTTAGTAAGCACATGTGTTCTTTTTTCTTCGATGTCTTCCAAATTTTAGCCCTTTGCTCGACTGTGGGTCGTGAACTGACAAACATGTTGCAGATATCTGGCCCAAATGGTGTCGGGAAAAGTGCCATTGCACGTGTACTCGCGGGACTATGGCCTGTATATCGTGGCCTTGTGAGCCGTCCTAAGAGCACTGGACAGGATGGCATCATGTTTTTACCGCAACGTCCGTATTTGAGCCCTGGCACACTGCGTGATCAGGTCATTTACCCCGACGGACACGTTGACATGAGAGAGAAACGAAAGTCAGAGGAGGATCTACAGAGAGTCCTGGAGGAAGCAAAACTGGGCTATCTCCCCGAGCGCGAAGGCGGCTGGGATACTCGAAAGGAATGGAAAGACGTGCTCAGTGGCGGTGAGAAGCAGAGGATGCAGTTTGCAAGACTGCTGTACCACGAGCCCCAGTACGCCGTCATTGATGAGGGTACTAGCGCGGTATCAAGTGACGTCGAGGGTCTTTTGTACGAGAATTGCAAGGAAAAAGGAATCAGTAAGTTCTGGCCGTACATGAATATTCGTGTCATCTCCAGCTAATCCGTGTCATCCCAGCTTTGATCACGATCTCGACCCGCGCCTCTCTAAAGAAGTATCACACTTTCAACCTGATACTAGGGATGGGTGACCACGGCGATGCTTGGGAACTCGAGCGCATTGGCACAGAGAGAGAAAAAATGCAAGTTGAGAAGGAAGTACAGGAGCTGCGCGAACGTCTGGCAGTAGTTGGTGAATTGAAGAAGCGCCGCGACGAAATCGAACAAGAGCTTTCCTCTGTTTGGACTGAAAAGGGAGAAACTTTGGCAGCACCGACGTATACTCAAGGTGCCCCTGAGCAGAAAGTTGAGGTAGAAATGGAGAAGGAGGAGAGTGGGAAGAACGAGGCCCGCACTGCTACATGAAACTCTTGTTACGAGATCAGCAGCACTACATATTCAGGACCACGTGTGGCAGCGACAAGGTCTATTTTGTGTCGAGTCGTTTCTTTTGGGGAAGAGCCACAGACTGTCATAACTGAGCCATGTGACTTGGAGGCGACCAGGTGGTGGCGGTCCTAGCAGGAGGTAGGGCGTTGCGAGCCTCTTTGTGATGAGTACTCTGTAAAAATAGCTCCTGGGCTTATGGTCAATCGAAAGCAGTGGCTCGATTGGAAAAAAAAGAACCGTAGAGTAGTTCCTTGATCGATAAGTGAGCTCCCTTGTGGTGAGTGAATCACTGTTTTTGGAGAAGGGGCTTGGAAATGTTGCGGTCTAGTACGGAGTACAGGGGTTGTAATTGATTGTATGAAGCGCTTCGAGTGCCGAGGTGCCTGGACTAGGTTCGTTGGCGTTCAAAAAAAAAAGGGTGGATAAGCTGCGCAAGGAGGGATCAAGGTGCTCAAAATTGCGCTGCTCTTGGACTCCCAAAAATCATGTACCTGTTCCCCGAAAAAAGCATATCTCATTGTTTTGATTCCGTCCATGTCTGTCTTCGTTTACAATTCGACCTTGATGCTGTGCGCGGTAATGAAACGGTCTGGATCTCTCCGGCCTAGCTGATTGCTGATTTTGGAAAAAAAAAACGAGGTCGTTATCAATCAGTTTGAGCATTCCCTGCTGTTTCCTGTTTTCCTGCCCGCTTTTCCCTGTCACTTTTTCTCACCTTTTCTCACCTTTTCTCACCTTTTCTCACTTTTCCTCACTCAGCATTCAGTGAATTTCCATCATCGGGCGGACACATGCCGTCTCTCCCATCACACCTGCTCTCATCTCCTTTGCTTGGCTTCCTGACTGACTCCTGAGACACCAAGGCCCAAGGCCTGGCCCGAGCTAGCTTGAACTGCAAGTCGCAAAAAAGGGAGACACTTCACTATCATGTCTTGCATTTTACACCAGCAAGCACCACTTTGCCCGCTTGCTTCTTGTCCCTTGCTATGCTTTCTTCTTGTGCGCGTCCTCTTGACGCCTCATGATAACATCTCTTGTCTCGTAGATGCTTCTTTATCTCTATTTCTGCTGTGCCTTGACGCGGATGGACGCGGACGGACGCGGACGAGGATGCGCTAGTAATAAGTAACGACATGGTAGTGGCGCGAGGGGGAAGTGAGCGAGATTTGCCTACAAGTAAGTCAACGGTCTGGTTGAAGAGAATCCACAATGTTTTTCCCAGCTCAATAGGCTTCGTCAACTTTTCTCACTTCTCTTCTCTTTACATTCTATATCAACTAACTATTTTCCCAGAAGATATTCTCTGTTGGAGACGCCAAGAAAGCTGCGTGGAAAGTATAGCGTTGGGATCCCGCCCCCCGACGGACCGAATTGAGTAGGCCTGTGCCTTCTTTCGTCAGCATAATACAGGATGGGCTATCGTCACAACATGGATGAGAAAAGTCCCGTCGACTCCATCATCCCCGGTGCCTATGAGCCTCGAGAGGACTCGTCAGCGGCTTCTCCATCCGCCGCGCCCTCGCCGCCTTACCGGCACTTCGCTACGCAATATAAAGATAATGTCTACAACCCTGGGGCTATTCCTAGAATCCCGCTTCGAGTACCAATGAAGAATGCTCGGCGCAGCATGCTACCACCGATGAACTTGGACCATCGAGCTTCCTATGAACCGCCATCACCAGCAAGTACCACCGCAAGCACGGGACACATGTTACCCTCGTACATGCTATCGCCGATGAACTTGGACCATCGAGCTTCCTATGAACCGCCATCACCAGCAAGTACCATCGCAAGCACGGGACACATGATACACTCGTACAAGGTGGATTCAACAGGAGAGCTTCACAGAGATGAGAGTGTTCCCGCGCCAGACGCTGGCGACCCGGACGAGAAACAATGGTTCAACCACCGAAACCGTTCTCGGCGGTTTCTGGTCATTGTGGGCATTGTTACTCTTGTCATAATTGTGACACTGGCTATTGCGCTGCCTGTGGGCCTGAGAAACAAGTGAGTTGGTCCTATTTTCTTTTTTCTTTGTTGATGCTGCCAACACAGAGTACATGTATAGACGGCTTGATTGACCATATTTTGTAGAGTATCGACGCAAGGCAGTCAGGCAGATGACGGCGACGACCCTTCCGGCATGCCTTTTCCTGCCGGAGCGTTCTCTTTCAAAACATTGTTGCAGAAAACCGAGGCGGGATGCACCTCCAAGAATACCACTTGGAGATGTGACCCCATGCGGCCTGGCGACTCAACCACTTTCTACTGGGACATCACGCAACTCAACTCTTATACGTATGCCATCACTTCGAATGAGAACCCCTTCGCGCCGGACTTCAAAAACATCAGCATGAAAATTCGGGATTACAGCAAGCCGACGGAGAGACTTGAATTCTCATTTTCCATGAACAAAACTGTCACACCGTCTGATGCTGGCTCGCCTACGAACCGCGCTGCGAAATGCACATATGTCGACACTGCGTTCCAAGCCACTTTGTACACGCGGAAGCGCGGCACCACGCTGTTCAACCCCCCCAAGCACCATGCCAAGTATTCCGCTTGGCCAGGGGATGTGCGGATCGTTCAATCGCTGGACTCGACCATCGGACAGCCCATGTGCAGAGATGCCATGGACCATGTGATTGCTGATGTTGGCGCAGGTCCTGGGACGTGTCAGTGTCAGTATACCAATGCCAACAGTCAAACATGAGGATTTCCAAGAGTCGAAAGCAAGGGGGGGACCGTGAGTGGCGAAATTGATGTTGCGTCCCGACTATTTCGGGTCATATTCATTGATTAGACTAGACTTTTAGGAATCATTTGCGCGTCATGTAGACTCCAACCCCTGTGTTTCACACAACTGGCAAGGTCCCCCTCTAACAGCTATAATCAATTATCAGCCGACTTACGGACCAGTATACCTACGGAGTAGATAGGGGTTAGATCAAACCTTGGACGGGTTAAAAATAAGCATCCTCCCATCTTAATGTGGAAATGCCCCTGCATAAAGGGAAGCTTATGGAACGCGCCGGCCGAATTTTCCAAAAAAATTAGTGCGTGCTGTGCCCCCATGCTTGCAGCTGTTAGAGCGGCACGCCGAGGATAACTCGGGCTGTCAAACGCCACGGAAGGTGCCTGTTGACTTTTAAAAACTCCCCGTCTCACTAATTTTCCGACCGGATGGCTGATTGATGATTGTATTGCGTTTGCTACGGCCTTTTGCGTAAGCTTGGCGATTGACGTCGCACCACTTCTGCTGTCAAACTGTCGAGGGACAAAGCGGATGGATAATACACCCACTTGTTCGGAGTACCAAGCTGGTATCTCTGTCATGAAGAAGTACTCGGTAATCCGTAGTGCGTAGTGCGATTATGTAAAGAATCGGACCCCTACGCATTATACATATATTGCGAAAACGTCGGTACGGATTACGGATTACTCAATTCCCATTCGGGCGGATAACATGATAGACCCTTCCCTCCCTCCTTGACAGTTTAGCCGCGCGGCCCAAGTTCGTATACAATTAGGCTAATTAATAAAAGGCGTGGCTCGCTCCGAATCATCGACGTGGAGAATAGGAACCCAATGTTTGTTCCGTGAGCATACTCCGTACATCGCTTTATTCTTATGTAAGAAAAGTACAACAAGTCATGCGAACCATGCGACCCCCCAAACACTCTCCCCTTCTCCAACGTTTAGAAGAAGCGTGGGCAGGCTAATAAAATGCAAAGTGGCCCGAGGGCGAGGTGAGCCCGATGGCTGCTGGTAGCCTCGCCAATGGGGAGACAGGCCCATTTCCTGAAGTACGGAGTAACGTCCGTAATGTCATTGCCTTTGGCCTCCGAGAAAGGAGGATAAAATTCATGCATAAATAGTCCTGTCCTGGCTGCTGCTCATGGATCCCTGGCCACTTCAACCCGACATTGCTTTTCATTGTCTCTGTTGCCCATACAGTTACACAGCTTTTTGCGGAACAAGAATCGTCATCGCCTTTGTGTGTCGAAAACATGGCTCCTTCTATTGAGCTCAACAGCGGCCATGAGATGCCCCAGGTGGGCTTCGGCTTGTGGAAAGTCGACAACGCTACTTGCGCTGATACCGTGTACAATGCGATCAAGGCTGGGTACCGTCTCTTGGACGGGGCTTGTGGTATGTATGTTTTGATGAAATGAAATTGAAATGAACAAAGGTTGCGTCCCGAGCCACTCCCACTCAACTTTGGCTGACTCGGAACCCGCCCTTGGCCAGACTATGGTAACGAGAAGGAGTGCGGAGAAGGCGTGGCGAGAGCTATCAAGGAAGGCATCGTCAAGCGAGAGGACCTCTTCATCGTCTCGAAGCTCTGGCAGACTTTCCATGACACGGAAAAGGTCGAGCCCATCTGCCGCCGACAGCTCGCGGACTGGCAAGTCGATTACTTCGACCTGTTCCTCATCCACTTCCCCGTTGCCCTCGAATATGTAGACCCTTCAGTGCGCTACCCCCCCGGCTGGTTCTACGATGGCAAGAGTGAGGTTCGGTGGAGCAAAACCACCAACCAGCAGACCTGGGAGGCCATGGAGATCCTGGTTGACGGTGGCTTGACTAAAAGTATCGGCATCTCCAATTACCAGGCTCAGGGCATCTATGATTTGCTCAAGTATGCCAGGATCCGACCTGCCACCCTGCAGATCGAGTTGCATCCCTACCTGCAACAGCGCAACCTGGTCAGCCTGGCAAAGGAAGAGGGAATCGCCATTACAGCCTATTCGTCATTTGGTCCAACAGGCTTCATTGAGCTCGGCATGGACCGGGCCAAGAATGTGGCACCACTCATGGAGCACGACGCCATCACCTCCATGGCCACCAAGCACAACAAGACCCCGGCTCAGGTTCTTTTGAGATGGGCAAGTCAGCAGGGTCTGGCCGTCATCCCCAAGACCTCTCGCCCTAGCGTTATGACCCAGAACCTTGACAGTACCGACTTCATTCTAGACCAACAAGATATGGACAGAATCGCCGAGATGGATCTGAACTTGAGATTTAACCAGCCTACAAATGTAAGTTGACGGGGCCGAGGGGAATCATTTGTTGTGCATGACACGAATTCTAATTCCATTCCGCCAGTATTTCCAAACTAGCAAACTGTCAATCTTTGACTGAACTCTCTGCCGAGTCTTTCAATCTAAGAGGGGACATGAGCCAACTGTGAAAAGTGGCTTAGTGGGTAGTTCTCTCCAGCTTTCGATGTGAATAGACGTCTTGGATATAGAGAATATCTAGAAATATGAAATGTTCCAACGAACTGGTGCTATTCCCAGCCCGGGTGAAGGTGACGGACATGGCATTGCCACTGTGCTGTACTAGAACTTCGTCTTGGGAAGCGTTTCAAGACGCTTAAGACGATGAGAATGTGCACGTCTAGTCATGAAGAGAAAATTGAACCCCAGAACGCCTTACTTGGTGCTGCTATTCCCTACGAATCGCCGGCCGATGAATGTTATACTCTCACATATGCTATGACGAGCAGGTCAGTGATCATCGTCCTCCAATTCAGGCAAGTGTTAGATGTGAGAACATACTGGCGTCAATTTGTTTTAATTGTGGCAAAGCCAGCCGGACCTTGTTCCTGTAGAGAGCCGGGCCACGAAGCTGGAGAGGATTGCCTTCGAAGTAGACTGTCGTCAGGTCCTCCTTATCTTTGAGCACCTTCTCCACCTCAGTGAAATCGCCAATCTGGTTGTAGCTCGCCCATAGTTCTTCCAACTTGGCCAAGCCTTCCAAGCCTCTGAGACTGCTGACCTGGTTGTTGGAAATGTCCAGGATTTTGAGACGAGTATTCTGTTCGATGCCTTCCAGTGACTCCAGGGCATTGTGAGAAATGTAAAGCTCTTCGAGTCCCGGTATCTCCTTTAGAGGCGATAGATCTCGAATTCTGTTCGATTGAATGCTGAGAAGACGGAGGTTTGGTAGACCGCCCAACCCAGTCAGTTCGGTAATCTTGTTCTTGGCAACCCAGAGCTCTTCCAGGCCTTTGAGATTTTCCAGATTCCTCAATTCTCTGATGCGGTTAGACCCGAGCTCCAGCGAAGTAAGTTTTCCAAAGTTATCTAAACCTTCAATCTTACTAATCTTATTTGCAACCAAGAAGAGTTCTTTCAGCTCAGTCATATGTCCAATGTTCTTGATGTGTTTAATCTTGTTAAAACTCAAGTCCAGACTTGTGAGGTTTTTTAGGTCATCCATGCCACGCATGTGTGAAATCAGGTTGTCATAGAGATCGAGGTCTTTCAGTGTGGCCGCCAAGGGAGCTATTCCCTCGATTTCTTGAATACTGTTCTGTCGAAGGCATATTCGGGCAACATGTTTGAAGCGATCGAGTCGGAGTGACGCTATGGATCTGATGCGGGAATGCGTGCACATGATTTCTTCGCTATCGGAGCTTTCACCTTCGAGTAAATCTGAAGACCGAAAACATCAGTGGACGCGGATAAAGATGGTGACCGTTATTTATGTGCACACCTTCATCAGCTCGAATCTCGTCACCAGGAAGAACATTTTCGTCATCAGAATACTCGGGGTCGGAAAGCGCTTCTGGATTCGATAAGAGTGCAGATTTAGAAATCCGCAGCTTCCCATCCCATCCCTTGCTATTCTTCATACCGTGACTCGCATCCTCGTCGTCCTCTCGAGGGGATACGCGGTCATCTTGTATATCAATATGATGCGGATGCCCGGTGTCTTGCTCTGGCGCGGACGACATGGTCGGCTCAACCAAAAACTCTGAAGTTGGTACTAACGGCCGATAGAACTACCTAGGTAGCCAATGGATTTTTCTGACCAGGTACTTAAGTATGTCCGGACCGACGCTTGAGTAGAAGACTTCGACGTGCTGTGTGTGCGAGAGAGAAATTGGGACGGGAACAAGTGTAGCAACTTCATAAGCCAGAAATCGAGAAAGGAAAGTGAAGCTGCAGGCAAACAAGGCAGTAAGAGAGAGGTTTGCACCCCGCCACCAAGTCGGCGCCAAATCGTGACGGTGACATCAGCCTGTATCTGCGGGGCGTTCTTCTGTCAGCCACAGCCATGCTATCGAATCTTCATAACAAGACAAGGGCCGACATATCTACGTATATTTAGCCCATTCCTCTTTCGCCAGCCATTTTCACCGGCCTTCTCATCTTGCTGTGGCGCTGGGGAAGCACCATGTTTGTTCTTCTGCAGAACACCATCATCTACAAATCTCTACCTTCCGCCGAATGCAAGGGGCATGCGCATAGATGATTGATTACGCTCGACAATGCCGCGGAGTAGATTGGCGAGAAGAAACAATCACCTCACTAGATGGCACACGGGTTATTCTTGTTTGTGAACAATAGCGACGCTCGCATCACTCCAGCCCTTCCCAAGGATAACAATGATATATATTGTCGAGGTCGGAAGGGGTGAACGAGTAATACCTCTTGATCACGGTACCAGACTTCAGCAGAGATGTGGGCTTGACACCAACACTTTTTTCTTGCTGGGCACATGACATGTTGAACCGAATCCAAGGAAGTTTACCATGCTTCTTTGTGCAATGAACGAGACCGCCGAGACAGTTCAGTTCTCTGAACCTGGGCTCAGGCAAAAGTGGGTGCATCACGCAGGAGCACCATCCATCCACAAAGCGAGGCCCATGATAATGACAATTATGAGTGGACGTGGCGGATCAAATGGCAGGGTAACTACGGGAGTAGCTCAACTAGCTCAACCCATTCCAAGGTTCAGGGCCAGGCAACTAAACCACCTGCGGAATGGCAAAAAAAGCACGGTTGTGATGTGCGCAGTCCGAGATTGTGGTCTCGTTGGCACCTCATGTCGTGAGGAATTGTTAACAACCAGATATTTTGAGGCTGCCAGTAGCGCAGTCGCAAATGCAATTCTGTGCAATTGACATCATTCGGAGCCAAAATCCATTGGAGTTCACTTCCAAATGCATCATCAAATCTTTGTCATGGCTGTTGGTTGCAAAATATTAGATCTCGAGCGGATAGGATGCTGCATGCACTATCGTGCCATCATCGTCTGGAGGGCTTCTGCCTACCAGTCCCTCCCAGTCCCCACACCCACAACTCTTCAATCCAACCCCACCCCTGGTCGCGCTAGCTAACGGGATCCCTGGCCAGTTGTTTGCTGTTGGAATCCCGCCGCAAGCGTTCAACCGCATGCAGGCATCTTGGACACTAGGACCCACCTGTCTAGTTACTTTTCCAGACCTTCAGTAGATGTATAGTGCATTTTATATGGGTAGATTACATACCCTATAGTATAGGTACTTAGTTATTTAAACCGTAGTCTGTACCCTCTTATAGGGTTAGGTAACTTAATCTATGCCCTTATTTCTAACCCTAGCTGCTTAGTCTAATATAGTAGTAATTACTTAGTGTTTATAATACTAAGACCTTTCTTTCTAATTAATACCTTTATTAAGTTAATCCTAATTAATTAATTATAAAATTTGGTATATTCTAGTAAGAGGATAGGGTTTAATTATATATAATTATTAATATTATAATTAGGTAACCCCTAGTAGTAAGGAAGATTTACGTAGGTTAAAGTTTAATAAATTATAATAATATAGGATATTATTAAGATATCTAAGGAAACTAATAATATAAAGGGCTATAAGCTAGCTATTAAGCTATAGAAACCTTATTATTAGGACTTATAGTTTAAGATAATAAAGGCAAGAGCTATTAAAGATAGGATATAGATCTTTATTAATCCTAATTTAATAATAACACTTAATTACTTACCTAAGCTACTAATTTTAATAGGAAAGGGGACTTTAGTAGTAAGAAGAGTAGTAATTACTACTTTAATTACTTTACTAGATAATTAGACTAAAGGGCCTTAAATACGCTTAAGAACGTTAATATCTAGAGTTATAAGTAATTAATAGTAGCCTTAAGGAAGCTCTCTAGTAAGCATTACCTATATTTATAGCTTAGCTAAAGAGGGATACTTTAAATATCCTTAATAACTAGATAATACTAAAGATAACACTTAGTATATAGTTCTTAATAGATAATATTAAGTATTTAATAGCTAGTATTAGAGTTTATTAAAGACTATAAAAGAATACTATAATTAGTTTATTATAATACTTAGAAATAAGTATAAGTAAATAATCCTATAGCATATCTTACTTTATAAGAAGCTTAGAGAGCTTATAAGGAATATAATACCTTTAAATAGAATAATTAGGTATTACACTAAAGTTAATTTTAATAAGACTATTAAGTAAAATCTATTAAAGGTTAATATTAATAAGTGGCTTGCTAATGCCTTAATTAGCTATAAGTAATACTTCTAAGCAGATTACTTAATTATAAAAGGTAACTTACTAATTAAGATAATTAATAATACTATTAGTGCTTATTTCCCTTTAATTTCTACATAAATTAATTTACTAATCTTTACCGCTAAGACTAAGGGTAAAACCCTTAATTTTTACACTATAATTATAAGGATTAGGTATCTAATTAAAGCCTAAGGAAGGTCTTAAAGTAAAGCTAGAGAGTTATTTAAAATAAAGCTAACTCTTAATAAATAGACTAAAGAAAATCTTAAGAAGGGTAAAAAGAAGCTACTTTATATTTATTATAATAAGTATAAGGTTAAGAAGTTAAAGAACTCTTAGAAGACTTATTAAACGCTTTACTTACTAAAGAATTAGAATATTAAGGAAGATTAATTAAAAAAGGTAAAAGAAGTAATAAATTAATAACCTAATAATATTAAAAAGGCCTACAACATATAGCTTAAAGAATATAATATAAAGGAAAGCAAGCTAGACAAAGATACTATATTTACTACTATAAAACTATCTTTAGAGGCTTTTTATACCTAAGGGTAATTATAAGTAATACTTAATAATAGTATTTTAATATATATCTTTAATAATAAATACTAGTTTATTAACCTAGATTATAGTAACTAACTAAGTATTTAAGCTAGGTATAGAGTTACTAAAGCTTATAGCATTAGCATAGCCTAGATTAAATTAATAAATAGCTAGACCCTTATATTATTAAAGGCATAGTATTAACTAACCTTCTTTACAAATCTTATATTACTTTAGCTACTTATAAAAAAAGGTATAAGGTAAGATAATCTTATAGGGATTATTATAGACCTAGTAAGAGGTAATTATAAGATCTTTTAGACTATAACTATTAGTATATAACTATATATTAAAGGGGATAGCCTTAATAAGGCTTTTATTATTAAAAAGGATTCTTATAACCTAAAACCCCTAATAGCTATAAAGGTAAACCTTTAGTATACAAGAATAGCATATCTAGGTAAGGATATAATGGATTAAGTGCTTTAAAAGGTTAATATACTATTAAAAGAGCGTAGTAAGAGTAAATACAAGATTTGCTATATAGCTAAGGCACAGAGGTAAATATTATAAGTTCTATAGATAGATTTACTACCTTTAGAACCTCTTTAGGTTATAATATATAACCTCTTTGCTTAATTATAAGGCTATAATAAGGATTATTATATTACTTTCTTTACTTATAAAGTAATAGGCCTTCACTATATCTTTATAATTCTATTAAAGACTAATATTATAGCTTGTTTTAATTAATTAAAAGTATATTATATAAGGACCTTCAGAATTCACATTATAGTTATAATTATAGATAGGGAGACTGCCTTCTAGACTAGAAAGTAAGAGGCAGAGATTACTAATAGAGGCATTATTATTAGAAAGTCTTGTCTAGCTTATTTGTATTAAAATAGGCATGCTAAGTGGTCTAAGAGGGTGATAATAAGAGTTATAATAACTTTAATAACTTAAGTAGGCTTTCTAAAGAATCTTTAGCCTATAGCTATAGAAGCAGCTATTTATATCCTTAATTACATGCCTTAAAAGTCTTTAGATTAGCTTTTATTATATTAAGCCTTAAATAAATAGCTATAAGAAAATAAGCTTTAATAGAACTATTTACTAGAGAAGCTAGAAGCTTTATTAAATTATCTTTAAGCTTTTAGTTATAAAGCTTTTATAATAATACGTAATAGGCTTAGGAAGATAGGTCTAAAGCTATCACAAAGAGCTTATATTAGCTATCTAGCTAATTACATCTCTTCTACCTAATATCTAATTTAAGTACTAATAATACAGAGGAATTGCTAGTTCTTATTAAGCCACGTTACCTTTAATAAATTAATCTTCTATGCTTAAGAAAAGGACCTTTTAATTAAGGAAAAAAAGCCTAAAAAACACATCCTTTAAGAGCTTATAGAAGACTTTAAGGTTAATAATGTAAATATAGGACTTCCTTAGGCACTAGACCCCCTTCCTCTAATTTAATAATAAGAAAATTAATATAATTATAATTAACTAAATAATAAGGAAAAGGAAAAAGGGTTATAGGAATTAATTCTCCTAACTTCTCTAACTTTACCTAGCTAATAACTAGATTTTTTAGATTACACACTACTAAATATTAATAATTTACTAAATCCACCTAAAATAGATCATAAAGACAAAGATTTAAATATTACTAATATTAATAAAAATAACCTCCTTAAAGCCTTTACTACTACCTTTACCCTAGGAGCTAAAAGCAAGGAAAAGCCTTATATATTAAGACTTCCTTTACCTCCTGCTTATTATAATTATTTAGCTAGGCACCCTAAAGAAAAGGTATTTATTAAAGTAAGAGACAAAGAGTATAATAAAGTTATTAATAAGGTTACTATTAAAGTTAGTAAATTAGAAGTCCCTTTATATATTAAGGTCTTAGGGCTTACTTAGGTATTTACTTATAAGCTAGATTAATTAGGTTACTTTATAAGATATAAAGCTTAATTATATATGCTTAGGAATTAATAAGTAAAAGGGAACCTCTTTATAAGAGCTATTATATTAGTAAGCATTACATTTAGGCTCCTTATAGTAATTCTATACTACTTTAACCTTAAAGCTTATTAATATAACTTTATAATAGCTTTCCTAAACTTAATACTAGATAAGGAGGTGTATTATAAGATACTACTAGGTTATAAGGATAAATAAGCTTACTTAAAGCTCTTACGCACTATCTATAGGTTATATAAAGCTTTTTTTCTTTAGATAAAGAAATTAATTAAATAGTTAGTAAGTAAAGGATTTATGTAAATCTTTAAAAATATTTATATGTTTATTAAGGATAGATTAATTATTTTCTTTTATATTAATAACCTTATAGCCTTATTTATAAAGGGAAAGTTAGCACTTTATAATAAATTTAGAGAGAGACTCTTTAAGAGATATAACATTAAGAACCTTAGTAAATTATAATGGTTCTTAGGAGTTAAAATTATTAGAGATTATAAAAACTAATAATTATAGCTTAATTAGAAGTCCTATTAGAATAAAGCTATAATTAAATTTAATATAAAAGTCCTAAATTAAAAGCTAATAGCACTAATAACTAGTGTTTTACTTAATCTTTATAAAGGTAAAGTTAATCTAAAGGATTTAAAGAGATATTAATCTTTAGTTAGCACTTTACTATATCCTATAATTATTATATAGCTAAATATCTTCTTTATAGTATTATAACTATTACAATACCTATAGTATCTAGGGCTATAGCATATTAAAGCTATAGAAAGAGCTCTAGAGTATAGTTATATATAGGTAAACCTCTTAATTAAATTTAATAGTAATAACCCTAAACTTAAAGCTTATAGTAATACTTTATTT
This sequence comes from Epichloe typhina subsp. poae, assembly GCA_030389615.1. NCBI lineage: Eukaryota > Fungi > Ascomycota > Sordariomycetes > Hypocreales > Clavicipitaceae > Epichloe > Epichloe typhina. The sequence goes on along the minus strand of CP098316.1, from coordinate 3,002,227 downwards.
GCTAATAATCTAGTTACTAGAAGAAGCTTATAGGGCTATATTATAAAGCTCTTTAGAGGTCCTATACTCTTTAAAGTAAGAAAATAAGAGACTATAATAACCTTTTCTATAGAAGTAAAGCTCCTAGCGCTATTATATTATAGTAAAGAGCTAATTACCTTTAAATAATTATATTAGGAAGTTAAATTATATCTTAGAGATAATACCCTTAAGATTAAATATAATAATATATAGATAATTTATCTCCTTAAGGAAGAATTTATTAAACTTATAACCTAATTATAATATATTAATATTTATTACTACTAGCTTTATTAAGAGGTTATAAAAGAAACCTTTAATATAACTTAGAAAGCTACTAAAGAAATAATTATAAATAGCCTTATAAAGCTACTAACTGGAAAAGTATTTATAGACTTTAAATAGGTATTAGGACTTATATAGTTACTAGATTAAATGCTTAGTACTAACCTAAAAGAGTAGGAATTACCTAAAGACCCTACTATAATTAATAATAATTAGATTATTATAGAGATTAATTTAATTAAATTATTATAGGATGCCTTAATTATAGGCCTCCTAGGGGATATATTAGAATCCCGCTATAAGTATTTAACTATATATAAGTATCTTAGACACTAGGACTTACTTATCTAGTTACTTTTCTAGACCTTTAGTAGATGCATAGTGTATTTTATATAGGTAGATTACATACCCTATAGTATAGGTACTTAGTTATTTAAACCGTAGTCCGCACCCTCTTATAGGGTCAGGCAACTCAATCCATGCCCTTATTTCTGACCCTAGCTGCTCGGTCTAACATTTGCTCATAATTCCTTTTGGCAGTCTGACTCAAGTGGCCAGCTCGTCACACACAGAAGGTCACGTGGACTCGTGTCAGCCTCGCGTGGGCCACTTAACTTGGCCAGACGTGTCATAACTCGAAGCTATCCCCAGTACCCATCCCTGACCATGGCCATGTACCTGGGCAGTAGCAGTGTGTAACGGACCGGTGGCGGTGCCTGTTGGCACGTTCAGCCAGCCTTTATAAAAGGGGTGCGTGTCCGCGTCACTTCATGGAGGACTTCTCAGTTGTGTCTTCTTGACGTCCCAGGTAAGTTTTCTCGCGGGCTCGTCGACTCAATCATCAAGATTGAAAATATCGTCGATCTACAACAACCGGGATTTGCTTTCTGCGCTTGCTGTCCGTCTTGTATTTTTTTCCCCTTTCTTTTCCGTACATTTGTATCTGCTCTCGTCCCGCTTTCATCGATTGTTTCCCGCCAAGATTCATCCACCGCCGTCAAGATGTTCAGCAGACGCCTTGATACATCGAGCAAGAGTTTCTCCAAGAGCCACAAAGCGTCCAAATCAAGTTCTTCTTTCAGTAGAGACAGTGGCATTAGCAAAAGACGCCCTGAGGCTCGACCCAGAAGGCCAAATACGGCTTCCACTGCCACAGCTAGCGATGATACTGCCATGGGCGGGTATGTGACCACTATTTATCATCCAGCAATCGTCTGTAACTAAAGACAGTGACTAGTAACATGTCAACTTCTATCGTGACGCTTGTTGTTGGCTCCGATCAACGGCTCTTTGCCGCTCACGAAGACGTCCTCTGCTCCAGTTCCTTCTTCAACAACGCTCTTCGAAACACTTGTATGGACCCTGCAGCCAAGAAAATCGCCCTTCCAGATGAAGAGCCCGAGATTTTTAGTTCCGTATTGGAGTATCTTTACAAGGGAGACTATTTTCCTCGACTCACGCATAACAAACGACGTAACTCTTATGAACTGGAGCCTGCCGATGCTGAACAAGTTGTTGAGAGTACGGTGTACCATCGTGGCGTCGACGGCGACCTGCTGAAAGACACCGTAATCTATTGTGCCGCTGAGAAGTATGGGCTAGAGGAGCTGAAAAGGCTGGCTCTTCGAAAGCAAGGCTTGCGTAAGTCAACATATCTATCATATCGTGATCCTCTAATTGTCACATGGTTGCCTGACCGGCAGAACTGCAGAATCCGGTATCCAGTGTAGCACCATCTTGGCATCAGCGCGCTATGCGTATGCCAACACACCCGACACTGACTCCAAACTACGTGCTCACTATCTGGCTCTCATAATTCGTTCTCGGAGCACCTTCAAGCGTAGCGGGACTATGCAACTTGAAATGTACAACGGGGGCACGCAACTCTTCTTTGACCTTTTCGTGGCCTTGTGCAATCATGTTGATGACATTTCATCCGTCCAGTAAGTGCAGATGTGTTATTATCGTCCTTGATGTATCTCACTCATTAACATCATCTTGTCACAGAGGCACGCCGCGATCCGGCCGTCACATCTAATCCTCCGAGCTTGTATTCTCGCACCTGACTCTGATATTTCGAGTCACCAAAGAAACGTTTTTTCTCCATCTCTTTTCATGCACATGGGCCAGACAAACAAGAGAATGAGGAAACAATAATATTCCTTTATGGTTTCAACGGCGTTTTCGGTGCTTGTCTTTTTCTTTTAGCTACGTTTTCATGTGGTAAAGGCTGGAGGGTCTCATTGCCCCCTTCTCTCCTGGCAATAATTTTTCCAGTTTATGATCTGTTGTCATCTTTTCTTCACGTTAATCCTTGTACAACTACTCTTCTCGGTCCAAGATTTCGGAAATAGCCATTGTGGCTGTAGTCCGCGACATTTCATTTCTTAGAGAACACCAAAAGTTCAAAGCCCAAATTTATTTGTACGAGAGGGCAGCTTATTATCATGCAATTTTCTCCCGGGTGTGTGGGGGGAAGACATCGGAAAGAGGTTAGAACACGCATTCTACATCAGAGCATCTGTATTATTACATTCTGAACGCTCGTTATGCGTCATATTAGCAAGAATAGCGAAATCGACAAACTGTTGGTGTACTTAGTATGTAACATCTATGTGACTCCGATCAGCGTGTGAATGGCCCGACGACCAAAAAAGATATAAACAAAATGGCCTAGCACAGCTCCCGATGTAATTGCATGATGGGATCAAGTCAGACAAGGTAAGGATGCTTTCATTTTAGCAGAAGTCACTCGTGTCTACATGAGTCAACGCAGCGTTCTGGTGAGGGAGCCATGTGGTGGGATGCATCCTAGCTTACTTAATAGGCATCACAGGTAGATGGCGTGGGGAGGGGGAGTGTAATTCATGTACAATTCGTTCGTTGAGAACGTGCAGAGCATTGACCAATCCATAATCATCTTCGACAAGTGATCCAACCATTCCCCTTTAGTCCCTACTCATAGTAAGCCTTGCCTCACAAGTGTCTTTCAGTCGTCCACTAGTTGAACTTGCGAGGTGTGATCGGTTTGGCTTGACCATTTAAGTTGATAAAGATGTCGTGCCGGCTATATGCCCGTTCCGGGGAAAGCACCCTTCTTGGATAAGACTACGATACCTCTTTCTCGCGCTATGTAGCCCTTCATGAGATCCTACATAATGTCAGCGGTGTCTCTTGAAACCAGTCATTGTCTAGCACAAGTTCGATCGTTTGCTTGTTTGTTGTCTAACTGTGCGATGCAGAAGCGTCTGACGTGGTGACATTTGAATATTTGTGGCACACATTCTTCCAGCTCTAATGCTAGTCGCTCACTGAAGGGGAGGGCTTCAATTCGGCTAACCTTGTAAATCATGTTCGCGAGCAGGCATTCCACTTCGTCGGTATCAATCATTTCGTCCTCGCTGAACAAGCAAATTGCGGCGCGGAATTCTGCAACAGGTATTCTTGTCCTGCGTACTGGGGCTGCTTCGCCTTCTTTTGGTTCGTCGAATCCCCCGGCAATGAAGACCTTACGAAGCAAATTGCGCAGGGCAATATCTCGGCCGCGTTCGAGTGTCAAGTAGATGCGTTTCTTTACGAAAATTTCCTCTCCTTTCTGCAAAGCCAAGTCGAAAGATCGCAAATCGCCTTTTTTTATACATTGTGCGAGCGGAAGAAAAAGTTCTTGCAGTTTTGGATAGTTTTGAAGGAGTGCTTCTGTTGGGAGCACATGGCTGGTCAGTAACCGGCATGGTATCAGATACATCAAAATGCGCCTGTCGAGCATTAGCAAGTAGCGCCAGCAGAAGATATCCAGCTTTCAGCCTACTCTGCGTTTTTTTTGGCATCCTTATGGCAAAGTTGCCACGCGTCGATAAGGTATTTCTCCGCCTGTATTCTAATTTTAGCGTTACAATTCCCTTGGGGCTGGGCAACGTACCTGGACGTAGTTTTCTTCAAGAAAAAACAAAACTCCTTCATAGTATTTAAATGTCACCCTTTGAGCTTTTGGGAAAGCATCCAAAGGAGGCATGTCTCCCTTGCCGTTGTAAACAGCTAATGTTTTGAGGATAGTCCTTGACAAAGACGCAGAGTTAAGCTTGAAGTATGTCTTGAAGAGCAGATTGATGACAAAGTAGATCCCCCATTTGCGGGATTCTTCTATCGGTGCCCTGATTCAGGACCTATGAGTTCGCGCCTGCACTTGATTGTGGTGTACAGCTTACCTGTCGTTGAGACATAGCGTGAATATTCGTTTGAGGTGTTGCTCGCAGTCCCTCAGCTGACCTTGCTTCTCCAGTTCAGGGTCAAAGTCGTCCTGCATTAACGATGAGGAGCCAGAGTTATCCGTTGAGTTTCGACTTCGCTCGTCGTCGGATTTGATCGCAAACAACCTTAAATACTTGCCAATCATGTATAGACTGGGAATTGTCCATGCCTCAAAGCCAGCGTTGTTGTAGCCGCGAATTAGCATTGAAGTGAGCTCTTTCCACGATTCATAAACTTTGGTCCAAGACGACTGATGTCAGGTGAGTAGGCCAATGCTTTCAAGGGGTGCAATATGGATTCTACGTACTTTACCGCTCTCCCCTGCCACAATTTCACCGAGTGCGTTCCAGTATGCCGCATATACTTCCACCCATCCGTTGATTTCGTCATGATCCAAAGACTTTCGATGAGAGCTTTGTGATTTAATGAAATGCTTGATATCGCCCTTGACACTGTGGGAGTTGGTGCTTTGCCATATTCGTCTCAGTCGATGAGGCTCATTCGGTGGTGCAACAGGTGACAAGGTCTGCGCCAGGAGATATCCATTGTTTAGAGTATGCGCTTTAGCGAAATCTTCGAATAATTCATTCATTCTGAAGTCGAGTCGTTCGATACTCCAGGGTATATTTACAGTGCGTCTGGATGGACGACCAAAATCAATGACATTTATGGGAGAATTTCATGTGCTAGTCCGTTTATTTTACTGTCAGTTGGCCAGTAGGTCCAATCCAGTCAACTGCACTGTTGAGAAGAAGCGCGTGGACCGAGTTCATAATTACGAGCCAGACCAAGATCCACCCCGGAGGAAGCGTTCATTGGCTTGCGCAAATCGCCAACCGATGTGTAACGTGATTTCGCACGTGAAATTTAACTCGGTTCACAGTGGGCACACGTCCTTTGATGCAGCCAATCGCTGCTGGGGCCCAAGCCCTGCAACTGCTCATCCCGTGTGCCTTCCCCACCGCTTGCACACAAAAATAATTGCTGCGTCTCCTCCGACTTTGACTATTACCAAATTTCGCCAATCGTCGAGGACATTGACCATATTCACAGTGAGTTGTCAATTTATACTTAATCTTTGGCTTGCTAACAAACTCTATAGATGGGTAAGCATAATCTCAATTCTTTTTTAAGCGCATGATTTCGGTGAACATGGAATGGGAGGCGAAAACTTTACACGCATAATCATCGAAATCGAAAACGACAGCGACAGCGACAGCGACATATTGGACATCATCGAGATAGTGTAACGATTCGGGATTTCTTCGTCATGATAAAACAGCTTTAGAAACAGTCTTCCTGCACCATTTCGCCCCGAGAGTTGGCAAGGGAGTTGGCCACTCATTTGCGATTGCGGCACTTGGACAAAAGCCTACGACATCACAGACGCGGTCCTTCCGTTGATCCAACACGCTCCGTAGACTTCGAACGAGGACATTGGGAAGAATTGTTTACACCATGGTAAAGAGTAACCGCACTAATCAGACTCATCTCACAGGTCGTCTTCAGGAATACGATGTCGTTGGGCGCCATCTGCCCACTGAGGCCAACCCTACGCCGGACATGTACCGCATGACCATCTTCGCTCCTAATGAGACGGTCGCAAAGTCCCGATTCTGGTACTTCTTGCGCGGACTCCGAAAGGTCAAGAAGGCCACTGGCGAGATTGTCAGCGTCAAGACTGTAGGCATTCCCAAACTAGCCACTTGGCGATGAAAATATCGAGGCTCACAGATCCGACTTAGATCCACGAGAAGCACCCCCAGAAGGTCAAGAACTTCGGCATCTGGCTTCGATACGACTCCCGCTCGGGCACGCACAACATGTACAAGGAGTACCGCGAGATGTCCCGCACTGATGCTGTTGAGGCTCTCTACTCTGACATGGCTGCCCGGCACCGCGCTCGCTTCAGGTCGATTCACGTATGTGCACCATAAACTGGACTGTTGACCGTGTACACCGAGAGTAATTTACTGACTGATGTACCCAGATTCTCCGCGTCGTCGAGATCGAGAAGACCGAAGATGTCAAGCGACCCTACATCAGGCAACTCCTCACCAAGGACCTGAGCTTCCCTCTCCCCCATCGCATTACCAAGGCTAGCAGCAAGAAGCTGTTCAGCGCGAAGCGACCCTCCACTTTCGCTTAGATGTTTCTGGTTTTGGGGACGGTTGGGCAAGGTTCTGCGGGTGTTTACTACGGATCATGGAAATATCAACTGCATTTGCCTGCTAAACAGAGGGCATCGAGTGAATCAAGAAAAAAAAGACATACTGAACGTTAAGCGATAGTGACCGGGAGTGTGCCATTCGATGCCATGTCAGTAGTTGGAGTCTTAAAGGAATGCATAATTTTACGGCAAGAGTTGCACTCGTGACTTATCCTTGATCCTTGTATATAGTCGCCGGATGGCGATGGGCAGAAATGGCGGAGCAGACTGGTTGGGTTACCTTCTGTCGAGAACTCTACGAATATGACCGAAGAACCCGCGTCAGGAAATCTTGATCTAGTTGGTTTTCTAGCTCTTTCATGGCGTCTACGAATACTTGCACACTGTTGAACGGAAAAGAGATTATAGCCGCAGTCCTACGAAGGGTACGCATCCTGTTTTTGGCGTGACGGTTCTCTCATTACAGTACAACGCTCACGTCGCACCAAGGCGCTTCATGGATTAAAACGGGAATCGCAGAAAAGTCTGGTGGCTTGTGCATGCAATACGTATTGCGGATTACGGAATACGCAGCGACCCCATGTGTAAGCCATTGATGAGGTTTCATCGTGTTAACCTTTTGTTCTAATAGGCCGAAATCATTTTGTCGAAGCAGATTGCTGAATAATCCAGCCGTGGCGTTGTCCTGTAATACCCGGCAAAGCGAAGGTCCGAAACGGCCTCAGTGACTCATGCCACGCCTAGAAGAAGCCTGGGTCTCTCTGTCAAGGCTTTGGAGCATTGACATGCAGAAGATGCACGATATCGATTTATAAATCTGCTGCGCGTGGTCTGGATACCCTCCTGTCTCTTGAGCCCACGGTTCAGACGAAGTTGCAGTTGTGGCTGCCAGCGGGTTGTTGTTACCACTTTGTGTTATTTTTGAAAGGACTGCCTACTTACTTGGCTTAGTCCACCATGAAACAGCCCTCATCTCTCGATTGGGTCAAGGTCAAAACGACTCTTCCGGCGCAACCTTTTCCGCTTCTCAATACTCGCGCAGACATACCAACTGAGCGCCTAGTCCTTCGTCGTACGATGGAGGTTGATCTGGATGGTTGGCATGCTCTCCGACTCCAACCAGAAGTGATGAAGTGGACGGGCCAGGGAAGACCCGACCCTGGTCTCGAATGGTCAAGGGAAAAACTCAAAATGCGGCTCGCACCGGAAGGCGACATGAAATATGAGTTCGTCGTATCCTTGGCTGACACGGGAGAAATGATTGGAACTGCGGGTTGCCATTTGTTCGTGGGGGAGCTGGGGTGGCCCGCTGTTGGGTATATGCTCCGCAGGGAGTTCTGGGGGAAGGGGTACGCTACAGAGCTGCTTCATGCTTTTTTGACGGCATGGTGGGCTCTTCCGCGGGCCGAGGTTGAGCTTGAAGTCGAGAGGAGCACCGTCGTTGAGTATCAGAATGGGAAAGTTGAGGAATGCATTGTGGCTGTGACGGCCGACAGCAATGCCGCCAGTCAACGAGTTCTCGCAAAGGCAAATTTGGAGTTGGTCAAGGTTTGGGAAGAGGTGGATGAATATGATGAATCTGCTATTGCTACTCTAAACGGTTTCATTGGAAAGAGGCCAGCGTAAGCATGAGAATAAACAGCATTACGATCGAACGGCTTAAATCGATACAATGGGAACATGTCGACAAAATCGGCACAATTGCTCTTCAGATGTGGGCTGGAGTATGAACAAGGTGCTTTGTTACACCCATGACAACATTTGATCTTGTGTTTTGCACAAGTAAATGTATGTATGTGTCCAAGAACAACAAGTCCCTCCGAACGTCGAACTGGATCAAGCGAATACCACTGATTCATTACCCTGTACCTATCGCTTGGTCCGCAAGACAGATGAGTGACTATCACGGTCCAGACACTCCCGCGGAGACTGATCTAAATTTGATTGCTTCTCAGATTATGCCTGCTCTCTCGTATGCGTCCTTGCGTCCTCTTCAATACTCCGCGTCAAGTGAACAGGGCTTACAGTCTCGACCCATTGCTCTGAATCATGTGCGTACATCTCCAACGAGATATCCAGTGAGAGCTTGCTTGGGGGACCAACACTCGAAACATCCAGACTTGCTTAACTCCGTCGTAACATCTGAGTAAAATATCTCAATCTAGTTCCTCCACGTAGTCGTCAGATAGCTCCTCAAACCGCCCCTCCTGAACCGCTTTCTCAACAGGGTTCTGTATGTTGACAACGCCGGTCTTCTTTAGCCTAGGAAAATTTTGTCAATGTGAGGCTGTGCTAGTGAGACATCGGATTTAAAAGAACACGAACCGTTCGAAAAGGACGAATAGACGTTCTGCCTCGCGCTCCTTCTCCTCCTCTGTCATCTCGGGGGCATTTGCAAATTTTTGCTTATCCAAAAATTGACCAGTGATAGGATTTACAGGTCTCTGATTTCCAGAGGCATCACCTGTGCTCAGAGTCGAGGACAAAGAAGCTGGCACAGGCACGTTGTTCTGGAACAGGAAGCCTGAGGCAAAGCCATAGCCAACGTTCTCGACAAACTTTGAAGCATCCTTATCTGACAGATCGAATAAAAGGTGCGAAATAGCATCCCGCAGGGCTGGAGCTGTCGGATTCGTCGAGTTGTTAAGCAATACCGATGGAAGAGAATCGCCGCGACCCAACACAGCTTGCCGATCCTCGCCAGTTGGTAGCAAACTCTCTTTCATCTTCTGACGGACTTCTCGTGGCGCGTTTTCGTATAGCTTTGAGAGAAGGCTGACGACCGGAGTGACTACAGTCTCCAGATCAGTTCCACTGTATGCTCTAAGTCCACGGTCTAGCAGATGCAAAATCCTAGAAGTGACTTTGTTAGGATCATTTTCTGGAAAGAGTGACAATTGGCTTTGGTCGGCTTGGAGGTCCAGGTTCAGGAGTGAGTTGACTAGAGGGCTGAATGGAGGCTCCAAGGGCTTGGCGTCGGAACTATCCTGTTTCCAGAGTAAAGAAACAATGTGAGACACAGCTGGTGTAAAGGCCGACACCTTTGCCTTGCAGAAGTGAGTCACATTGAACATTAATTTGAGGGTCTCTCCCAGAGCCATTTCTTCCGTAGGATCTAGCTTCTGCTTTTGCTTATCTGATGGCAGATTGATGTGACGTTCCAGGTTGTTGACAATATGTTCTGCAAGTTGGCAGTCTTCGATCAGGGCTTTCAGGTCAATGTCAGTGCCGTAGGTGGAGAGGAAGAGTATTCGGGAGAGAAGAAACTCATCGTCCCAGTTGTCCGTTTTGAGTTTCTCGCAAGCCTGAGCGGGATATCCTTTGCTAACGAACATCTGGCGTGTTGAGGGTTTCAGCAGCATGGCATTTGCGATCACTCGCAAGGCTGCTCTTGCAGTCTCACTTGAAGTGGTGTGGAAGGCATACCGCAGTAGCATGGTAATGCCCTTGATGACAATTGTTAGATACGGTGAAGTAGAGAATGATGTAGTGGATGTACGAACATTTGCCGTGAAGATTGGGTCCGCGTTTTTAGGGTCTCTGCCGTATATCTTCAGTTCTTCCAGTGCGTCATTCCGATCTAGCATTGGCAATGTTAGATTCGTTAATGGCTCATAAGCTCGTAGTGAATTGACAAAGTACCCTTGGGAAGAAGCGATATATTTTCAAGGTCATCACTGAGCTTGTTGACTAGATCTGTGACTGCCTTGAATTTGGCTAGGAAAAAAAAAATCATTGCCGTTAGTTCACTCTCTGGTTGAAAGGACGGCAGACTTGGAGATAGGTTTAAATGTGTCTCACCTGATCCTGTAGCGGTCCCCATCGCGGCAGCCATGATAAGTTGACTGCCTGTTCAATCAAGTGACGGGCTTTGAATTTTGAGTCAATGACAGGTTGGCCCAGCGAATAACCCAGTGCCTCTGTTGCGAAACCAGCCCCAAGACGAACAAGCCGCCTGTCTGCTCCACCAAGCTGCGGATGCGGTGACCCAAAATGATCCTGCGGAGAGAGCAGGCAAGGGTCTCTTCGCATGAGATTTCCGAACTCAAGATTGTTGTGCAATTCGCAGTCTGGAGTAAGGTGTAGGTGCATGAACTCATAGGTGGGGGGCGAAATAGGAGCTCCCTTACGCATCTATGTAGGTAAGGGAGGTTAATATTACGGCGTAGTAAAAATATGCATGGAGTTCAAGCGATGCTGTAGATTAGGATGGTATTCGCGTCTTTGGCGTCTTAAGCATGGAACTTATTCTTTACTTGCTAAAAAGAACAAAGAGTTTCGATGACATGCGCAACGCCAGTGCCTGAATACCCGACAATTTGATTGATGCCTACTAGCCTAGTCCCGTTTGGTCATTCAAAATCCAACCTTTCTGCTCCGTACGGATTACTCCGACTGTAATTAGTAAAGGAGGGCGGACGGGCGGGCTCACCAGTGGCCCAACCATTGAGGTTAGAGATGTTAGAGGTTAGATGGCCCTGCCCAGCCCCGCCCAGCCCCGCCCAGCCCCGCTGTCAGCCGCTATTCCGTCGCGCCAAGTTGCAGATAACACGCGTTTCGTGAAGACGTGTTCGCGTCTATCGAAAAAAAAAAAGGCACGAACAGGGAGGGTTGGTTCCGGGGCGAGCTCCATATTCTCTGCTCTCTGCTATTAGGGGGACTAATCACCACCTTGACCTCCGTCACTCAACAACTTTTGACACTCTAGGCATTGATAGAGCTGCTGGCTGGCTGTTTCTCGCACGAGTTGCGCAAGTGTCTTGTTCTCCTCCGCTGAAAACTAATTCTCGAACCTGGCTTGTATCGCAAGGCATCTGTATCTTGTGGTGCATTGGCTCTACCCCGACACCGGATATCTCTGCATGGCTCTGAATGAGCTTCTTGGCCAATTCTCCGCTCTCTAGATCGCCCGCGCTGCCTGGCAGCAGCCATGGCATCTTCAGCAGCCTCGGCCCCTTCTACGAACATTCTTGAATCATTGCCAGCTCGGCCGCCGACTCCTCCCCGTGAGGCTCTACACGAAACAGACGTCACACTCGAATCAATTGTCCACCGAACCTTGGCCTTCGACCCCAGGTTGAGCCTTCAAACCCCTCCCAGTGCAAACTCGCCGAATTGTCCCATGACAACAGGTTCCGACCTGAGTTCTAGTCGAATCCGAAAGAAGGTCGAGTGGTCTGCACAAACGGACTATAGAGAGGCTCCTCAATTTCACGACAGTTTGAAGCCGAACAGGTCCTCGCCGCTCCCGGCCCCGTACTCGGCATCATCAAAACCTGTAAAGGGCATACTGAAGCCAACGTCGTCCCCAAACCCACTAGCTTCGTCGCTGGGAGGCGAAGCCGATGGATCTTCGTCGCCTCTCAACATAATCGAGATGCTCGATTCATCAATAAAACAGCTGGCCGGCTCCGACCGGGATTCGAAGTTGGATGCCTATATGATGCTCTCTAGAGCATTGAAAGCGTCAAACAACCTTCCGGATCGAGTCGCGTTGCAGGATAAAATGAGCCTTTTCATGCAGTTTATTCAACGAGATATGACGGCGAAGACGCCATGTGGGAGTCTCGATTCGTCGCTGGTCAACCATTCTCTAACACTACTGGCTACTTTTCTTCATTTTCCCGCCATCGCGCTCACACTTACCACTGACTTTGGTATCTTCATCATGGATCACTCGATACGGTCCTTCGAAGATAAGGCAACTCCCAAGGACGTGGTGCGACATCTCATGCAAGTCGTTGCATTCCAGAACTTCTCTCCAAAAGTAATAACTTCGGACCGGGTCGGTCGACTCGTGGCGGCTGTCCACAAGATCGAAAATCACCTCAAGGGCAAGAGCATCGTGATGAGCCGCCTCCACATATACAAGCGACTCGTCAAGCAATCCCGAGTTCATATGACAGCTCATTGTGACTGGCTGAAAGACATGTTCACAGACATGCTTAGCACGGTCAAGGATATTCGTTCACAGGCCATTAGCCTAGGAACTGAGGCTGGATTCGCTCTACGCTCCGAAAAGCAGCTATTACGCAAAGTCACCGATATTTTCCAAACGACAAACGACACCGAAATTTACATCGACTTCTATATCAAGAGACTACAGGAAATGATCAAAGAAAAGCAGACAAGTTGCGCTGTACCTCAGATTTGGAGTGTTGTCATTCTCTTCTTGCGATGCCCACTCGACAGATGGCAGTATTACGGGCCGTGGCTGACCCTGGTTCAATCCGCTTTCAACATGACAGACAGCTCAACTAAGCAGGAGGCCAACCTCGCGTGGAACAGATACGTCTACCTCTCGGTCTCGGACTCTAAAGTCGACCCAAAGACTATTGGCACACTGTGCCAGCCTATTCTCAGCCAACTACGAAGAAAAACTAGCCCCAAACAACGCGACGAAGCAACAAAACTGCGACGGGTCGTAATTGGTGGTATCTGCAGTCTCTTTTATTATGCGTTTGCCCCCGGCAGCGATAGGTATTCGCCAGACGTTATATGGGATGTGGCGGTCAAGCCCGTCGTCAATCAGCTTAGTATTCTGGATGGCAAACCTGACGTCCTTGAAGACGGCGTCATGCAAGCAGCAAGGCTTCTTTTTGGTCTTCTCGACGTCAGCACACTACGTATATGGAGGCAAGACCGCATAATGGATTCTACACCTGTCAAGTCAGATGAACTGCCCGCTGTCGATTCGAGGTGGATTCGAAAGAACTGCGACAAGGTTTTGGAATGTGTCGGGCCAATCATGCAGAAAAAGTTTTGTGATCTTGCTCACAAAGATAGCTTGGTCTGTCGACTATGGCAAGCGCTAGTTACTTCTGTGAAGGTTGCTTCTGCAAAGGATATCAAAGTTTCCGAAGACACCGCCAAATTTGTCGGTTGTGCTTTTGGATTACTGTCCAAGGTGGTCATGACTGCAACTGCAGAAGCAGAAGCTGCTTTGTTGGATGTCAATTTTCTACCAAGTGTATCCAATTACATCCAGCTGCTCATTGATGGGCTTGGCATTCTTCCGTTTACGGAGAAAAGACTTTCCATGACTGTGCCTAATACCTTCGAACCTGTTCCAACGCCCTCACAGCGACCCAATCGAGTGGAAAAGCCTCATGGAGTCGTTCGCATGCCTTTACATCACTTGTTTGTCATGATGTCCGCCATTCCTACAAATAATACAAACGACGACAACCTGACCAACTTCTTTCATTCCATATTTGATCCATTTTTGAAGAACAAAAACGCGAAGGGTCGGCTGGACTTAATGAAAGAGTTGTTGCATCTAATACCCAGGAACACCCTATCATCTGCGGGACCTTGGTTGCTGACAGCTGATTGTGCGAAGGCTTTTCTCGAAACTCAATTATCAAATCCAGTGGCGCATCCCACAGAAAAGATGCTCGGACCAGACTATAGGGAAATCGTGTCCTTGCTCGAGCGTGGCCTCACTGCTCACCCGAGCTTAGCAACAGCCCACTGGCTTGCCTTGCTACACGCAGTCGTGACTCGAATTACAAGCGACTTTGGAGAAGCTGGCTGCTGTCTGATCGTCGTTGAGCCACTTGCCAAGGCCCTCTACGATGCTATCTCATCTTCAACGGAGCGACCAAGTCGCCTGACATCGGAAGCCGTAACTGCACTCTTCAATTTGGCCAAAATCCCACGCGATAAACAAGCGTTAGACGCTGCTCGATCCAAACTCTGGGGCGCATCAACTTCTGTATCAAAGGTCGGATCGTTCGAATCGCTTGACGCACTTTACAAGCTGGGCAATCACTTCCTGTCATGTCTGTATCAGCAGCATGATGACACAAGTCTGACGGTCCTTCCTTTCATGGATTCTATCAATAGTTTTTTGGACAAACATTGGGCTGTCTGTGGACTGACACCAATTATCAAACTTCAAGCAGGAGTTGGCATGTGGATTCAAGACGACAAAGCCATTCTGACACCGAGCAGTCAGTCGTCATTGTCAAACACTGTAGGCTGCCACCCAGGCGACACGCGTAACTCGAGGATCTCATCGACTAACTAAGTGCTCACTACAGGTCACGAATATGTGGGACCACATATGCTCCAACATCGCTACCCACTGTCAAGTAAAGGATATGGACGTGTGCCAGGTCGAGACTCTTCTGATTCATGGTTTGAAGAGCAGTCATTCGACAGTTCTTAACCGAACTGCACTTGTGTGTAATGTCGTTGTCAAAATTGACGAAGATTTGACGTGCTCAGAAGGCTTGAAATCTATCATCTCATCTGTTGGATCAAAAGTCGATGTGTCCCTGCATGTTGGCAGTAGGGCAAGTGCTGGAATTGGGACTGAAGAATCTTTGCGCATTCGACGAAGAAAAGAGCCGAATTTCCCAGGGAATTCGTCCCTGGCGTCATCAGTTCAAAATGCTAGCTCGATTGCTGGTTCACCTGTGACAGCTTCATCTGAGCGTCCTTTGACGAGGAAGCGGCGACTAGAAATGACACCTGAGATGATGCGAGACAAGCCGACCGAGAGGACAAGCACTCCCAGGCTTCGACATGACAATTCCCAGATACAGTTTGAGCCTATTGTATCATCATCACCCCTACAGGAAGAATCACAGCACCTGACTGAGCGCCAGAAAGAAGTTCGGGAAAGACAGCGGCATACTGCAGCTTCATACTCGGATGCACCATCTACTTCGCCCCCGGCAGCTTTTTGTAACTTGCCGCGACCCAACAAAACCGGCGATGCAAAAGAGAGTGACAAGCATGCTCAAGAGACCACTCCCAAGCAGAACAAGTCGTTTGAAGATCTAATCAGTTCCACCCCAACTCCAAGGCGTGGTGAGTTCCTACAATTGGATGATTTATTGAACGATCCTCCATCTTCGCCCCCTATCCCTAGACCATACCCTCTTCTATCAGAAATTCAATCTCGCTCTCGCACGGGAAACACCATGGAGGATTGGGAGTTTTCATCGCCCCCCGGCTCACCTGCTGAAAACCAACAAACCGAAGATGCCGACCTTCCTTCTGCTGCCCATACAGAAACAGCATCGCCTATAAAATCTCCTAGGTCATCCAAAAAACAGCAGAGGGTCGCAGAAAATGCCGCCAAGACAGTCACCAGCAGGCCAGTAGAAAAGGACAGACTTCCCCCTCCTCTAGCTGATGTCCAGCAAGAAAAGCCGCTCGAGGGTGTCATCACCCGTGCCAGAAAGGCTCATGAAGCCCCGAGACCTGAGAAGATCGCATATGAGAAAGTTAGATCTACTCCTAGGCGACGTTCTTCTCGCCAGATGAAGCTGGAAGGTAGAAATGAGGATCATGAGGAAACAGACATGGGTTTGACTCTCGATACACCTGCTACCATGCCTTATTCGAAGTTTGAAATGCAAGTCGAACATGTTGGGAAATCAACTATGCAGCCAAGATTAGCTCAGACTGCAGTGGACGGCACTGTCAAACCGCTCGAACTTCACGAATGTATTACGGTGCACACCGATTCGACCTGGCCATCCACGGAGAAACTGGAGACAACGACTGAGGACCTGCCCCTGGTAGTGCCATCTTCACCTGCAGAGACAGTGGAGAGCACTGCCTCAAGCAAATCACCCAAGAAAAGGAAGAGAGGATCAAAAGGTGGCGATGTCGTCAATAAGAAGAGACGCTCAACTGTACATGTGATGCTAAGATCTGCAACGTCAGGGGTGAAGCTGAATAGCATTCCTGCGTCCGCCTTGGAAAATGCCATCGACCATGCGACGGGTGTCGAAACCAGAAGTGGCCTTCGCAAACGCCAGCAACGGGGAGGCAGTGACGAAATAGAGCAAGCACGAAGTGATTCCAAGCGACAATCTGCACCTTCACACAAAAGTACGGATGGCGGTGACACGGATGAGGAAGTGCTTTCTCAGCTAAGGACGGAGTCTCATGCTGCATCACAACAGACTCAGTCTCAACAGGAAAGCAGTATAGAAGCAGCTCACGATGTTTCTGTTACGAAACTTAACGAGGCCGCTCCAGATCTGGAAATGGCACCGAAACCAGATGAATCACTCGCCAAGGACAACGAAGCCCAGCCAAATGCCAAGCCGGCGATGAGTGGTGGCGAAAAGACCGCGTCCATCATTGAATGCTTACGAAATGGCCTGGGGCAACTGCGCAGCGTGTCGCTGACGCGAGATGAGGTGTATGAGGTGGAAGATATTTTGATGGACATGAAACGCGAACTTTTCGAAGCGGAGAGAAGGGGTCGACAACAGGGAAGACGAGGAAGATCGGGGACGAGGAAATCGAGAGGGCAGTAAGGCCCCAGGCGAACTCGGGATCGTGTAAATTGGATTGTATTCATGGTGTGTTTTACGAGGCATTCTTGGCGTTGGGAGATTTGTATACGGCAAACATTGCGCTGTCGCGACTGCCACAGGGGCTTTGATTAATTATTCCAGGCCTTGGATATATCTCATGGATCACGGAACTATACATTGACCGCGTTTTACATAGCAAGAGCGGATGATAAGCTCAAACAAAATTCAAGGCACATTTCTTCAATCCTGAGTATGAAAAAGGGGAGAGCTAGCATTCAATCGTCTCGTGTTGAATCTTGTGGTTGTTATTTGCAAGATGCGCGGGAAACCGAGCCCATGTAATCCGTAGGTATGAAACTATGATTCGTCTTCGCAATTCATCACCACCATTCTGGAGGACCGGGAGGAAGCCCCCGATTTTCTCTTTGTACTGTAACAAATAGATGGGCAATGACAAAGATTGATCTACAGGATACCAGCATTGATTTGTGATGCGTTGAACATTTGCTGCGGCGGGACTTCTACTTCTGGCAAGCCGAATGTGGATTTCTCGCAGAAGATGCCTGCAAGCCAGGGGCCACATTTTCTGACTCTGGATACACACGAAATACCGGTGAAGTGCTTTGTTCTCGTAGGAAAAAGAAAAAAAAAATTGAACGCTTAATCATGTAAATCGCTATCCCTTTGACCTGTTAAAAGGGAGCAAACAGAGGAATTTAGGACACAGATAGATCAAGGCTACTTTCTAGTGTATATTAATTGTACTATGAAAACATTTCACAGGGATCTGTATATGTGCATCTATCTGTGCATCTGCATCTACATTATGTGTGCTATCTATATAAGAAAGCTACCTTGACTTCTAACCGAAGAAGAGTGGGTCTTCCATCTTCTTGCTCCCCTACAGTTATAATGATATACGTGTTTGAGAAGATGTTACTCGTCTTTTTTTTTCACTTGTTTTATTCCTATGCAAGAATAAGCTGGATTAAACATGAGAGAGCAACAGAAAATCCATCAAAGATGTCCGATGCAAGTCCCGTGCCCACAATCAAAGTTGCTCTCGGCACGGTGGATGTGCACCATATGTACATAGTCGGCCCGCGTAAAGAAGCCCCACGTGGGGTAGCTACCAGCAGCTGCTGTTAGTGGCTGCAGAGAGGTGGAGCTGCTGGGAATTCTACAGGGGTATATTCGCTGAGAAAAGGCACTGCATATACATGTAGGCCTAGTAAGCTTCGGGGAAAAGAAAGTACCTAAAACCACTCCACTTAGTGCCACGCGAAAATACAGAAAGATCCATCATTGGCCTGTTGCCCCTGGTCATGTATGTTGTACTCGTGTAAATTCAAACAGATCTTGTTGGCTTGGCAATGGCAACCGCTGGGGCAACCACTGGAATGACGTTGCGATGCTGACCATGTACCGGAAGAAAGACGGTCTGGTGCTTCCATGATCAATGAGGGATCGGATTTCCCATCTCGTCGATAAGTTGTCGTCTCCAAGCCGGCAGAATGGCGTCGAAGTCTCCGTTTCTCTTGCCACACTGCCTTCCAATTTGTGGAGAGGTACATGTGTACGGATTACATACATAGGGTTGCATTGGGGAGGTCCGTGGGGACATGGGAACCCAAACGACTCAAAAACCGTTCAAATCTGAACAAATCCCCCCACACACGTTTCACAGTGCTAATCTACCAACATTGCATCCTTGTTACATGGAGTATGTATACTGACTCCGGAGTATACGGGAAACAACAATGCCGACCCGGACGGACCACAGAGTGGTGTAAAATCGGGCACTCTACTGCAGTGGCGCTCCTAGAATCCTAAAAGAATGCATGAGGCTCGACTCTGGCTCAACGGCAATAGGAAGGAAGTCGGCACACTCCGGCAGCGGCTGCAAGATGACGATGCCGATGCTGTCAGCAAACAAGCAGTAGATGCTCGCACTACATACATTGCGATGGGGTCCATGTGGAGACAAAAAAACGAACGGACTGCATCGTTGCCGTCTCCCAACAAGGCCGGATTCATATCAAGTTTGTAAAAGACGGATTTTGTTCATCGTGCGACCAGGCGTTGGTTGGTCTGGTCTCCATGTTATCCTGGGGTTCCCACTCCCACGCTATAAACTGCCCATGTCTCGCTCTCCTTCTCTTGCCTCTTCTCATGCCCCTCCATTGACTGACTGACTGTCTGGCTGTCTGACTGTCTGACTGACTGACTGTCTGGCTGTCTGACTGTCTGACTGACTGACTGTCTGGCTGTCTGACTATACATACAGGACCGTCCAGGGCTTACCATCGAAACAAGATAGTAAGTACCAAGCAGCACGACGGACTCAGAGACACGGCCTTGATGTCTACCTTTAGTTCGAACATCGTCAGCGCGTCATCGTCATGGTGAGGAAATACCTTGGCCTCTCCGGCCAGTCCCTCAACTGGGCCATCGGAGCTGTCGCAGGCTGTGATTTTCTTCTTTTTGGTTACGGTTTGTGGGCCCTCATCTCATACATGACTGTTCTGTCCATGTAGACTGTTGCTCTCTTTCCCGCCATTCTAACAATATTCTAACAATACATGTTTCAATAACAGATCAAGGTGTCATGGGCGGTATTCTGACGCTCCCCGTATTCCTTGACCAATTCCCCGATATCAATGACACCGCGCCGGATCTTGACCCGGCCACCAAGTCCAACCGAGCCACGTACCAAGGCATTGCGGTTGCCTCGTACAACCTTGGCTGTTTTCTTGGCGCAATTGCTACCATCTTCATCGGGAACCCCCTCGGTCGCAGACGCATAATCTTCCTTGGCACTGCTATCATGACTGTTGGAGCTGCGCTTCAAGCCTCCGCGTTTTCTCTCCAACATTTCATCATCGGTCGCATCATTACTGGATTTGGCAATGGCGGAAACACATCTACAGTGCCCATGTGGCAGTCTGAAACGTGCTCTGCCCACAAGCGAGGCAAATTGGTCATGATTGAGGGTGCTCTCATCACTGGTGGTATCATGATCTCATACTGGGTTGATTTGGGTCTGTCCTTTGCGCCCGGCTCTGTGGCATGGCGTTTCCCGCTCGCTTTCCAGATTGTCTTCTGCGTCTTCATTCTTTCTCTGGTTCTCAGCCTGCCCGAGTCTCCCAGATGGCTCATACTAAAGGGTCGCGACGAGGAAGCTCGGGAGGTCATCGCGGCCATCGCCGAAGTCGACGACGACGACAATTATGTGGACAATGAAGTTCGTGCTATCAAGGAGACAGTTGCCGAAATGAGTCGAGGACGATACTCTGATTTGTTCGCTCGCGACCAGAACCGTACTCTTCATCGTACCCTCATTGCCTATGTCAACCAGATGTTCCAGCAAATCTCTGGTATCAACCTCATCACGTATTACGCTGCTACTATCTATCGAGGTTTGGGCATGTCCCCGTTCATGTCACGCCTCCTCGCCGCTCTAAACGGTACTGAGTACTTCATTGCATCTTGGCCCTCTGTCTTCCTCGTGGAACGAGTTGGTCGCCGCAAGCTCATGCTTTTCGGTGGAATCGGCCAGGCGCTTACCATGGCTATCCTCGCCGGTGTTGGATCCAACACAGAAAGTACAGGCTGTCAGATTGCCGGCATCGTGTTCCTTTTCGTTTTCAACACTTTTTTCGCCGTTGGATGGCTAGGCATGACGTGGCTATACCCAGCCGAAATCACACCTTTGCGTACTCGTGCGCCAGCGAATGCATTGTCCACCTCGTCTAACTGGATTTTCAACTTTATGGTAAGTGCTCAATCCTCGGGCCATTTTACAATCGTCAAAAGTCGGAGCAAAATGCTGAAGTTTTTTTGTTATGCCACAGGTCGTCATGATCACCCCTGTTGCATTCGCCAACATCAAACATCATACCTACACCATCTTTGCCATCATCAACGCCATCATGGTCCCTTCGGTGTACTTTTTCTTTCCAGAAACTGCCTACAGATCTCTCGAAGAGATGGACAGCATCTTCCAGAAGGTCCACGGTTGGAAGGGCGCGTTTCAAGTTGTGCATCAGGCCAGAGTTGAGCCGCGTCGGTACGGCAAGAATGGAGAGCTTCTTATTACTCTCAATGGGGTCAAGGAGAAGGGAAATTCGGAACACACACCGTAAGGGCAGTACTAGTGAAGACAGTGCCAATCCAAACAATGGCATGTTTATTGGCAACGAAGAAGAAACTCAACGGCGTTGATGGAATCTGTGATTGAAGTTCACTTTCTCTTTTTCGCGCTCATTCGTTGTGGCCAATGCACCGACTTATTGAAGCCGCACCCAGCGATTACTGCTCAGTCAGCCAGTAAGAGTAAGACGTAGTACGTAGTCCTAGGTCAACAATGAAAAAATTATGCCCATGTATTGGCGAGGGACATGGCAAAGCCGATGCCATCGCCTTTTCAAACATAACCCAAGATCCCCACCACGGATGAGTGTCATGATTTCGCAATCTACCAGGTATAAAGAATGAAGAATCGCCGTTGCACGCTTCGTAACTTCGCGGATGCCCGACGACCCCGCCAAGCCCCCTCAAATGCAGCTGATAAAAGAGCGGATGTCGACTTCCCCGCGCTGCCGCCAGCCACCCTTGTTCGAAACAACAACCACCTTGCGTTAGCTTAAGGCATTGAGTTGTTGCCCATTTTCTGCATCTC
This sequence comes from Epichloe typhina subsp. poae, assembly GCA_030389615.1. Taxonomy (NCBI): domain Eukaryota; kingdom Fungi; phylum Ascomycota; class Sordariomycetes; order Hypocreales; family Clavicipitaceae; genus Epichloe; species Epichloe typhina. The sequence goes on along the minus strand of CP098316.1, from coordinate 2,980,536 downwards.
CAGAAAGAAACTCGGCTCAATCATCCCACCGAAAGGCTTTCTTTGTCAACCTCCATTCTTGCCCAACACCGACCCCTTCCGTAGCAACGACAGGTTTTCCACACCGTCTCTTCGCCATGGTAGACAGACGCAATAAACCATCAGCCCTGGCTGCGACACCAAGCATGCCCCCCCAGCCGCAAGTGACCATTTCGGATGGCAATTCGCGCGTCTCTGCTGTACTTCCCACCGGAGAGAGTGTCACAGTCCTACTGATTGGCGCTACGGTTCTCAGCTGGAAGGACGCCCAAGGTGATGAGAAGTTGTGGCTAAGCAAAGACACGCGGCTCGATGGTTCCAAGGGCGTGCGTGGAGGTATACCTCTGGTGTTTCCGGTACGTGCAACATCTTTTTAAATGTATATCCATTGTTCCTTTCCACTTCACTATGTGGAAGAAGGAAAAAGAAGGTAGCAAGGGGAAAACCAAGGGGCGAGGCCAATGCTGACAACACGGTCATGACATGATCCGTTAGATATTCGGTCCTGCCAGGTCTGACCACCCGCCTACTTCGAAGCTTCCCCAGCATGGATTCTCCCGAACCGCTCGATGGGAATTCCTTGGGAAATCTACGAGCGAGGGATCTAGCTCGAGCGTGAAGCTAGACTTTGGCCTGTCGTCCGATTCTATCCCCGACTCTACCAAAGCCCTTTGGCCCTACAAATTCGGGTTATTGTACAGCGTAACTCTAGACAAGGACAGCCTGAATACGACATTGGTCGTTACCAACGATGGCGACGAGCCCTTTGACTTCCAGATACTTCTACACACCTACTTTAACATCAAGGTGAGCCCCTTTACCAATCGCAGCTTACCTCTTGCCACTCTGTGTGTGTGGACCTTTTTTTTGGAAGGGGAGGGGGAGGGGGCGGCCGCAAGCTAACTAGAGTGTTTGTTTGCGTAAAAGGATATCTCTACAGTCCAAATCACTGGACTCGAGGACTCGGAATACATTGACAAGGTCGATGGTGCCAAGGCCAAAACGGAAACATCCTCGCCTGTTACCTTTTCCACAGAGACAGATCGCGTCTACACGCCCGCTAAGGGCGCCAAGCATCCTATCGTGATTTCCGATTCAGGAGTGACCCGCTTCCGCATAGTAAGAGATAATCTCGACCAAGTCGTGGTGTGGAACCCTTGGTTCGAGAAGGCGCAGAGCATGAGCGATTTCACACCAACTGATGGATACAAGAACATGGTATGTGCTGAGGCGGGGAGCGTCAACGGCTGGCAGAAGTTGGACAAGGGTGACGCCTTTGAAGGCGCACAGACAATTTACCTCTCTTAGGACGGATCGGATACCAATAATCAATCACACATAATTTGGTTGTTCAGGAGAGCCCGATGCGGAGAGTATCATAATAAAATTTGGAGAAAATCAGACTCCTCCAAGCAGCATTTGCGCAACTGGTAGTCCTAGGAACTTTTGTGTGTGATAAAAAGTTGTAGAAATCCATTCTGAGTCGAAGCTTGCCGCAGTCGTGTCAGGATTAATCAATGTGCAGCGGAACCAATTCGGAAAAAAACAGGATGGAAGATGCTAACATGAAATTTCAACTTCGTACTAGTACTAGGAGACCACTGCTCACGAGTCCCAAACGCGCCCCAGGCGTCCGATTCTCCCAAATTTATCCAGGTGCGAAGACTGCCTTTTTCTTTCAGGCTTTTCTGTTAACTTCCCCCCTCCTCCTTCCCGCGGCAAAGTGGAATAGAGCAAGCGAAAGTCCATGACTCGTTCCCTTGATGATTTCCTCACATTCTCCAACATGTGCGAATGGAAACGCTGCCCTTTCCCAGCAACATCCACTTGCGAAATTGTCACACAACCAAGGGCCCATGTAGTCTCAGCAGCCATCACGCGTTCTTTCTATGTTCCTGTGAAAAGTGGTCCGCGATGAGGAAAGCTAACTCAAGAGCCTGCTTCTCGTTGAGTCTTGGATCACAGAAGGAAGTATAGTTGGTGGATAAATCATCCTCCTCCAATCCTTCGCTGCCCCCTAGACATTCCGTCACGGCATCACCAGTAAGCTCGAGGTGCACACCGCCGAGATAACTGCCCTGTTCTTTATGAATGCGAAGAGATTCCTGAAGTTCCTTGTATATATCATTGAAACGGCGTGTTTTGATGCCTGAAGGGGTAGAAAGTGTGTTGCCGTGCATGGGGTCACATTGCCAGACAACGCAATGGCGGTACTCGGAGTCCTCGACGGCACGAATGTGTTGGGGCAATAACTCTCCTACCTTGCCTGCTCCGTAGCGGGTAATCAATGTGATCTTGCCAGGCTCACAGTCGGGGTTGAGCGTTCTCAATAGATCAAGGAGGTCAGCAGTTGGCGTCGTTGGGCCAACCTTGACGCCAACTGGGTTGGCAATGCCGCGGAAAAATTCAACGTGAGCGTGGTCAAGCTGACGGGTTCTGTCTCCGATCCAGATGAAATGTGCCGAGGTGTCATAGTAAGCCTCTTTCCTGTCAGACTTGTTCTCTTTCGTGGTCGGCGGAGGTGATTCAAGAAGTCTTGTCAGAGGTTGCTCATAGTCCAATAGCAAACCTTCGTGGCTAGTGAAAAGCTCCACGGTTTGCAGCTCGTCGGGTCGGGATTTGATGACCTCCAAGAAGCGTAGGGTTTGCTGGATGCTGTTGGCGATAGTTGAATACTTATCCTTCAAGACAGGATCTCGGACATGACCCAAACCCCAGTCCAGAGGACGGTGCAGATCCGCAATGCCGGAGGCGATAGAGGCGCGAATGTAATTCAATGTTGCAGCAGAGTAATGGTAGGCTCTATTGAGAAGTCAGATCCAGAATCGAACACCATTTTCACCTTGGAAGAGCTCAACAAACATATGGGCATTGTCAGCCATAGAGTGCCTGCCAACTTACTTCATCAGACGGTTTGGATCAATGTCTCTCTCGTCGACATGATAGCCGTTGAGGATATCGCCTCTGAAACTAGGGATTTCTTGGCCTTGGTACATTTCAGTAGGACTAGATCGTGGCTTGGCGTACTGGCCAGCCATGCGGCCGATGCGGACAACGCGTTTGTTGGTCCCCCAGATGAGCACTACGCTCATCTGCAGGAGCAGCTTGATCTTGGACTCGATGGCCCCCCGCTCGCAGTAATCGAATAGCTCGGCGCAGTCGCCACCTTGGAGTAGGAAAGCTTTGCCATGAGCTACGTCGCGAAGGTGTGCCTTGAGAGCGAGGATCTCGTTGGGATGAACGAGCGGAGGCATGCGTGACAGCTCTTTTACGACTTGGGAGAGCTTCTCGGGTTCAGGGTAGGCGGGCGATTGTTTGATGGGCTTTGACCGCCATGTTGCCGGATTCCAGGGCTGCGAGGTCATGGTAGTTGGTATATTCCCGTTCTTTGCTTCGTTTTATTCGAGGCTAATGTTTGCCAGCCAGTATCGGTAAATGGTACGGCTGCCGGCAACTTGCAGGGGACTTAGATGAACTATGATGCCAGATGTGAAGGGATTCCCGTTGCAAAAGAAAAAAAAACGAGAAGAGAAGTCTGACAGGCTCTGGAAACAATTGACTACTATGATATTTCACACAAAGTCGGTGGGGTGTCAAATGCAGAAGTGCCTGCCTGTGTGGCATGCAAGACCCGGCAGCCAAATGTTTCGAATCAGAGAGATTCATGTAACATGTTGGACCGCGTAGCTAGGGTTCGATCAAAGAGCATGGATAAAGTTATCCGACCCTGTACGGATCCGTAAGAGTGCGGACGTCGCTTAAAAATAGCTAAGTACCTGTACTAGGTGGGGTGTAATCTAGCCATACAAAACATACAGGACTACAATAATCCGTACACCCCCTGAATTATTTTATAAATTTATATGACAGGGGTAGTTAAGCTAATTATATATTAGCTTAGAAATGAAGGAGACAAGGGTACTACATTGTAGTACTAGTAATCTATATGGAAATATATGTACTTTTTCGTAGAGCTACATACCCTGTATATGTTCTTTATTACTCTCTAAAATAATACAGGTGTTAATATTGCACGTACAGCTATGATTAGCTATTAGAGAGGGATAAATAACTAAGGCACGTAAATTTATAAAACAATTCAGGGGGTGTATTGTATGCGTCTACTAAGGTCCTGGAAAATAACTAGGGCAGGGGGACCTAGTGAGAACCATGACACCGAGTGGAGACTAATGAGCTTACAGTCCACCCCCTGTTTGATTTTACACGGGTATATGACTAGGGGTAGCAGGCTAATAATATGTCAAACCAAGGCCTAGCGTAGCACTAAGCGGGGTAAGAAGTACCTTATTATAGGTGTATTTTACAAGGGCTATTAAGTAGCTCTTACTAGCGTATATAACCCTATAGCACCCCTAACAGATCCACTAGTAGTAGCCACTTAGAGCTGATAGTAGCCGCCCCGCGTGGGGCTTGTAGCTGTGTAAAATCAAACAGGGGGTGGACTGTATTTATAGCCGTGCACAGAGAAGCAATGTAGCATTGATTGAATTGAAAAAACAAGTGAGCTTCCAAAGCTCCCGACAATTGAGTAAGAGATAGCAATGGATGGTCATCATTTCTTGGGCTCCCATTTTACCCCCAGCTGAATCCTGATGGTGACCCGAAAACTTCAAACACAATGAAAGTGCATCGCTGACTTTGGCTGTACTTGCAGTACTGGCGTGTACTTGCAGTACACCACTTGTAGCTATCGAAGGAGAAAATTTGGCCCCACCTAAATGATAGCAAAGATAAGATCGCAGCCTTTCAACCCACGCACAAGCTGAGCAAATACGCTCTTCGCAATTCTTCCTTTCAAGCTTCAAAGCACCTATTTCCAGGCCGCCGCCGCCTGCCATTCACCGACCATCTGTCACGCACTCGTTGAAATTAATCATCAGAATGGCGGAAGAACAACCTCCAACCGTCCACGAGGGCGCTTCAACCGGCGATATTGAGGATGAGCTTCATGCCACCGCCAAATCCGCCGAAGATCGCAAAGCCGCCAGCGCACTTGCTTCGCTCGATGCTACCGGTAACGAGGAAGCCGCCAATAAGGAAGTCGACCGTGAAGCAGTCAACAAGGCAATGAAGAGTTTGGGCGGCTCAAAGTCTTCTACCGCCCCCAAGCCTGCACCGGCCAAGAATATCAAGGTTGATGATGCCGACGTAGCCCTCATAGTGGATCAGTTGGAGCTTCCCAAGGCCAAAGCTATCGAACTTCTCAAGGGACATGACGGCGACGCAATCAAGGCTATGAGGGCTTGGGTTAAAGCCTAAAGCATGACAAGAAACATGCCTCGAGGCTCGATAGCTCCCTGCTGCTTCAGAGCAGCTGCCTCCCTTACGCGGAGTATTCTACAGACGCTGGGGAAGCCATCGATTTTGGAGCATAACATTGCGTATGACAAGTTTGGATGGAGAGCTCTCCAAGATAGTATACTTGGGATACTGTCAGCGAATGGTTGGAAATGAAGATAATGTCCAAAGACACGTGTTACTTCCAAGGTTCGTCAGTCCTTAAACTTGATGCATTGTTTGCATCAGTTCCTAGAACCTATTCAGTTTGCACAGCACGTCGTATTGGTCTTGGAAAGAGCATTACTTAACCAACACGATGTTCTTGAGTGATTTCATCTTTACATTTGTGTTAAAAAGATACCAATACACGAATATGGAGTACGATTAATCATGTAACAGTCTACAACATTATTTCTTCTGGGTCCATTTCAATTCTGCCAGAACTACCTGCACCCGCTTCGCTGAATGCTCTCTGCAGACACGCCAGTGATGTGATACAGACCAAACGCCTTTCTAAACTTTGACACCGCACTCTTGGACGTAAAGGTGCCAAGTGGCATGGCAAATGTAGCTTGTATCTCGTTTTGCCCATCAGCACTAATAAGACATCGCATACGAACCTCGCTAGGCACACTCTTGGGGCGGCTTCTGATTAATAAGAGTTGCTTTAGTCCCAAGTTCTTGCCAGTGGACTGCCAATCTTTGGAGCGAATTGTAGGCTTTTTCGTCTGGCCGCCATCAGCCTCATCATAACCTGCTCATCCTTATCCCGGCCCAGGATGCCGTGTCCTAGGTCATGGTATCTCCCTTCCTTTAAAGGGCAAGTCCTCGTCAGAAGGATGTGTTTGGTAGGTGACATCAAATCAGTATCCTCTTGCGATGATGGTGTTTCGGGAAGTTCAGAGGCGTATTTGGCCAATGCTTCTGGAGCTGGAGTCTTAGGCACTGGAGTAAGCAAAGCACAAGACCATTCCAAATCCTTCTCATCATCCTCGTCGCTTTATTCAGGGGGCGTCCGCATCCACAGTGTGCTCTCTCTTCGGTTCTTTGGTGTACTAGGCGGTCCGGACGTCTTATTGGTACTTGCAACAATAGTTCCGTTCAAATTAGCAATGGCTTTGGGCTCCATACTTTTCCGGCGTCTAGCACCACCTCGTGGAATGATAGACGTGTCGAGATTGTACGGGGCCTCATCGAGCCACTTGTTCTCGCGCTCGCAGCTTTTGTCGTGATGTTAGTCATGGTATCTTTGCTGGTCCGGCGTAGGAGGAGCAAAATGACTTACTCGAGAACCCAGCTCACACCAACGCAGTGGACAACTCCACCGGCCTCACGGACTTTTTCCATGGTACGCTTTCCGCCATCCTTGAAAACCACGTGCGTGATGCCAATTTTGCTTGACGAGCTATTTCCATTGCCTGAACTACTGGGGTTCCAGTGCCATGTTTTTACGCACTTAGCACCCATGTGAGTTAGGAGCTCGATGAAGATACCACTGGCATCCGCACCTTCAGTGGTGTGCACATCAACTAAAACAATAGCGCCACGCAGAAGCGAAGGATCAACATGTCGCCGAGGGGTTTTTCGAGGAGTAGCAGCGCTCGACCACTGATCTCCCTTGGTCGGGGTGAAGAAAAAATCCTCTTCAGGGAGTATAGATGCACGCCTTTTCTCTTTTGTTGGCGAATATGAAATGACAGTGGCGCTTCTGGGTAAGCAGCCCGCATTTTTCGAGGAAGCACGACAAGCACTGAAGCTCCTCTTCTTCAGTGGGCTTGACTCTGAATCATCTGCTGGTTTCAAGGGAACCTTTGTGGTCGTAGAAAAAGCTTTTTGCTGCAATGGTCGAGTAGGAGTGATTGTCTGATGCTTTTCCTCACGGGACAGAACGGGACCCATCGGCGTTTCATTCTCATCACCGTATTCTTGGCTGGCTTCGGAAGGGTCTTCCTCCAAGATGAGAGTTTCTGCAACTTCATCTGAATGTTGCTGAGGCATCAAAGACATGTTGTTTGCCTCTTCGGCTAGGGCAACATCTTCATCATGCATAGCGATATCCTCCATGAATATCACATCATCGCTCTCATCCTCCCTAGACTGTACCATATTCTGCTCTTTTGACGGACTGAATTCGGCATGCACAACGATTTCGTCTTCAAAGAAGGTGCTTTCAATTAGAGAGGGGTCTGCCTTGGAAATTGTCGCAGTGTTGGGGTGGGAACCCATGAAAAACGTGCTGTTAGAACCTTTGATGATAGGATCGGCGGCATCATTTTCGACAGGACTCGTAGCAGACCAAGCGCCAGACTGTTTGGCTAATGGTGTGAGGTCCGTGGTAGATCTTCTTGAATTCCTCCGTGTAGAATAGAGAGAGTCTCTCCTATTACTAGCTCGCCGACCTCGACTATCGCGCGCTACTGAGATTGTCTTGAATGGAGACAGGTGGTCCTCGGATTCAATATCAGACCTCGAGTTGCAACACGGGTCCAAAGCGTCATCTCGTAGCTGAAAGTTCAACCCATGCTGTGATTGGGCGACCGCTGCGTCAGCCTCAATGTGGTAGGCCGAAGCTTCTCCAGTATCTACCATCTCGGTAATCATATTCTCCATGTTCGTGATGTTTTCATTCTCAGATTCCTGAGCAACACCTACTGGCTGCAAATCCCTTCCATCTTGATGTGTTGAATATTCTTCTCTCTCACCATTGATTGACGCTTCGTTCTCGTTAGTCTCGGATGAGATTGCCTCGCCAGTCAAGACTGGTTCAATATCTTCAGCATTGATTTCTGCAGCTTGTTCACTCAGACTAGTCAAAGACGAGTCCGTTTGGCGTGGAAGGACTGCCGACATTCGCCCGGGGAATGGAAGGTGTTCGATTGGGCCATTAAAAAGTTCGTCGGCCATAGAATCTTGTGCCGAGTCGTCAAGCTCTTCAGCCAGCAGAAGGTCCGATGGTCGCCCAGGAAAAGTGACAGGCGAAGCTGCCGCTTCAATAAGTTGCATTTGTGGCGGCCCTGTCAACGGGGCATCATCTCTTGCGTGGTGACGTGTAAGTGGCCCAGCCCCAGGCATGGCTTGTTTAGCAGGAGACTGGAACATGAGACAGCCTTTCGCTGAAGTCTCATTGTGCACCATGCCTCCGAAAGACATAGTTGTGAACTTGAGGCCTTTGGTTGGAGAGCATGGCCGCTTGGCAGGAGATTTGAGAAGAGCGCTGGAACGATTTGGTGAAGTTTGAATGTCTTTTTCGGCAGTCGAAGTAGTTCTAGATTGCAAAATCGACCCCGGTAGATGTAGACCACCAATTCTCTTTGCGGGAGATTTGAGTGTTTCTTTAGAGGGTGATGAAGTTGGCCGTCTCGGTGGGGACCCAAAGGCGACTGGAGCTGGGCCTGCTTCAAGCTTAGTTGCGTCTCTAGATTTATCGTCTTCGATGTTGAAAGAGTTGTCATTGGCTTCCTTATTGTTCAGAACTTCACTCGTTGGCATTCTCATTGGGCTCTTCTTTGCGACTTTCATTCCATCATCAACCACAAACTCATCTTCTGAAACCTCCCTCTCTCGGGAAATGGGCATCTGTGTCACCTTCTTAGGACTCAGTGGCTTCTTTTGCTTCTTTTCAAGTGCTTGGGGAGCCGGCTGGGATGACTTGACGGGCACAGACGCAGTTCCCCGACGAGTAGGCCGTGCTCGAAGTCCCCGGAGTACATTGGTGGTAGGCGTTTCCTTAGCCTTCGAAGCAAGACTCATGTTCTCCTTCCCTGACTCTTGAAATTTGACAGTCTTTCTCGCGATCGGTCTTGATCCATCCGAAGCTGTTTTCAGGGCAGTACCATTGCCAGAACGAGCACGGACAGTCTTCCCGCCCGCTCCCTGGGTGGCGGGTGTTGGCTCCTGAGCGGAGAGTTTTCTTGCGCGACCCCGAATCCGAGCCGCAGCCGCTGAACGATCATCGTTAGATACATCGATCGTAGTCTTGCTAGTAGTCCTGGTTCGCGAGTTTCTAGTTGATGCGGCGTCCACTGAAGCTGCGCCACTGCTCTCTGGCTCGTTGTGATTACCTGACCGGGCTCGTACAGCTCTTCTAGTGTTGATGTCGGCCAGCTCATTACCATCATCGTCCTTTTCGTCGGCTCTGGTTTTCCTCTTTGCAGATGTACTTTTCGTATTTGCTGTGGCAGTTGCCAGGCTTCGTGCTTTGGCGGCTGCCGTCACGATCCTGGTGGTGTTCGTGGTTGCCGCGCTGGCTTTGGCTGCGGCCCGAGCTCGCGTCATTCGTTTCGGCGGCGAGTCCATCGGTGAAAAGATGCAACTGTATGTGCTATGTGTTTTTCTCTCGTTGGGAAGGTGGGCAGGGTTAGTCAGAAGTCTTTTAGCAAAAAAATCAAAAGTGACTTTTACATCGCGTAGCTCTGCAATACAACTTTCATGATAGTAAAACGTGTAGTTGGCAGGCCGTGGCTTTTGTTGACAAGGAAGCTGAAGTGCCTAGCGCGGTTGCTTTGGCAACTTCACAGACCCACAAGAACCTCGAGACCTTCACACACGTCAGTAAAATGAGAGGCTTCTACGACTTGTATCGTTTCGGGAATGGCGATTCATAATAGGCATTGTTAGATTCTGCGAAAGTTAGAACTTCGCGAGTATGCGGCTTTGCATTCTCAAAACTTGAGGATCAGACTCGAAGCGGTGCAATTCCTCCGGCGCCAAAGTGGCAATGTTTCGTGCGTGTCTCTTGCTTGTCAACCCATTACGGTAAGTCTAAATGAATAAGAACGTAGTCGCTAACCGACTTGCGAATGTTGGCCTTCCCACAATTTTTACATTAAAACCATTGATGACTTTTCCAGGCTCTTATGACGACAGTGAAGTTCAACTAATATTCAGCCAAAATCGTACACCATATCATCTTCGGAGCATGATAAATACCGACACGCATCTTGCTTTCAGATCTTGGTGTTTGCCATTCAACTGAGAAAGCCTTACTTAATTAATGGCGAAACAAAAAGTGCACCCTCCCATCGTTCATCCTTGATGTGCCGCCCCAACGGAGTAGGCAAGGACAAGGATGATATCGCAAGGTGGCAGGATGGGGTACAGATTCAGCTGCGCAATCTATGCAGGCAAACGTTGACGAGGCGTAGAGTCTCTTTTGATATTTTATGTTCAAAGGCAGTCATGCAACTGATGAAGGCTATCGGAAAGATGGCTGGCAAGGACCATCTATTTTGACCTCTTTTATCCCTTCAGGCATCAGTCGCAGCCACTGATTCCAACTTTCAATATCGACATTATCATCAGTCAGCTTCATTGACAACTGAAGATGTGGATTGTTTTCGTAAGAATAGCTGTTCCGCAACGAACTAGCGTGATGAAGAGGTGACAGGAAAATAGAAGGTATTCTTGGATTTCCTGACATCATAGCGTGCAGAGGGGCAGGAAATGACGTGACTACAATTGTTTCAGGATGGTTATCGTGTACCATTTGGGGGTATTGCGATAGTAAATGAGCGTGCAACTCGACAGCGGAAAGTGGTGTAGTCCGGGCAGCCCGAATTCTTAACTGCTCTGCCAAGGCACGTGTAAAAGAGCATCTTCCGAGCGATGCAATGTGACCTTCGGATAATGATGCGGCCAGGATTTCCAGGACTCCCTTCTGCCGCACGATTTTGCATGAAGGGTAATATGCAGCATCCATGATGATAAGAGTGTCGGCACTGGCTTCTTCCAGGATTTGCTGTATGCCACTCCATCTGCAGATTGATGCCTTCTCATTATTCCTAGAACTGAATGGATATCAGGATATGCCTCCCATAGTCAAATGATGCACAGTTGACATACCTGGCTAAAATCATCTCTCTATTCTCGTCAAGATATGTATGACCAGCATAGTAGACGATTTTCAATACATCGCGTTGATCTCGGTCGTTGGCGAAATCATTGAGCTGGCGCGAAAGCCACCGCCAAGAGCTCCTAAACCCATCCAAGGAAGACGGAATAGCTTGAATCCGGAACGTATAATGATAAATTTTGTCAAAGACTTGGGCTAGATCTCGGACAGAATCTTGCACAACCGCACTATCGTCATCATCGTGCCAAAACAGAAGCAAAACCTGGACAGAGTTGTACCGACCGCAATGAGAAGCTGAAAGAATCTTGGGCACATTTGCTTGCAATACATTCTTCAGATTTTCGATTCCGGGCAGTGACAAAGATTTGTCCAGTCGAGGCCCTGGTGGCAGAGGAGCGCGTATCCGCGTATCACTTAGTGGGTAGTAGTTTGGTTGATTCCACATGGCAGATGAAGCGTCTACCACTATCTCCTGTGCATCGGGGGAAAAATTTGGCTGATAGGTACTCGAAGAGGAGGCAGGGCTCAAGGGTCTCGCTGTCCTCGCTGAAGGAGTTATGTCGACCACGTTAGGACTATGAGATCCATGAAATCGACTTAACAAATCTCCCCACGTCATATCGTGATGGCTGGGATGACACTTTTGACAAATCAACATCCGTTCAGCAAGGGTGAACTATGAGAGGCGTTTTTGTGAATGAATGGCTCGTAAGGAGAAGAGAAAAGCGTAAACAGAAGAAAAGCAGAAAGAGCGAGAAGAGAGGAGGGAAGAGCAAGATAACTCAATATATATAGATGAAATCACTATGGCTCATACAGTGTACAGGGTTCAACAGCGAGGAAATAGCAGAACCGCAAAGCAATCTCAAGTCTAGACTTACAGCAACGCGCCTTCGACGACAGTCGTGACAAGCTCCCAACTTCCTGATCAAAGCAGCCCTCTCTCTGGACTGTTGCGACAAAGGTCCAGTACGCCTCCTGCTAGATCGTCGGTCATTAGAGACATTGGAACCGTCCTTGACTGGGAAGATGGACTGATGCAAATTTGGGGATGTCTCGGCACTGTATGATGTGTTATTGGTCTCAGCCGAAGACATAGAGGCAGTCGTGGCCTGCGTTGAAATCGAGGACAAGGTATCCTTGCGTAGAAGTGGTGAGCTGGGACGTTTCAAAAAACTTGGCGAATACAAAGAATGACGGATTGCGGTGTTTTCGATTCTGGGTGTTGAGGCGGAGGGAGATGCTGCCGATGTAATTGACGTTGTGCCTGGACCAACAGCACAGAATTGGGTACTTGAATGAGATTCTGGGGAACTATGTTTGTCAAAGTCTTGGGCGGTGATTAAATCCGACGCTGATGATACAGTAGTAGCACCAGCTAGGCTGTGAACAGGATCCATGGTGACCATTTTGATCGATTAGATACTTTTTCTTTGCAGCCCATGGTAGTACTGCTCGTATAAACCGGTGGTAGACGCGGTAAGAACAATCGCCAGGATCCGAGCAAATGACGAAGACATCAAACAGATGGCTATGAGCCACTTCAATTTTGGACCTGGCCTCAAGGAGTCCACGTCTTCTCCCGTTGCGAGCTATTTGCAAGCTCTTGGAAAGCAAGCGAGTCGGTTAGACCTAGCTATAAATGGTTTGTTACTGCATTTGGGTCATTCCCCGCGTCAGTTTGAGTATACTCCGCTTTGCTTGTTCTTCTCATTAACCCAGATCAAAAACAATCGCATACGAAGAAAACGCCTTTCGTTTTATCTTGTTGATGCAGTAACAGAGCACAAGAAGTCGCTCGAGAGAATGGTTCGAGAAAATGGCGACCCGCGCCAAACACAAGCGCAGCCGGGTGACAGCACAGCGAGGGGCAGACCGAGAATTAGGGATAGAGAGAGGCACTGGGGCGCCAACAAGCTAGAATTGATTTCGAGTATCTTCGAGCAGCAATGATTAAGATGAGCCCGTCCTTTTTAATGCCGCAAATCCGCTTCGACGAAGTTGTTCAGGTTGAAATAAGACCGCAGTGGGCATGCGGTGACTAACAGAGTTTCCGTAACGTAGTGTGCCCCAAGAAGCTGTTGCGCGTTGTTGGCAGAAAATGGTGAACTTCTCGATATCAGGCGATATCTGGATGCGGCCGGCGAGGGTTTCGGTGAAACCTGGTACTACAGGCTACACGTGGACTGCGGGATAATGAGACGCTGGAGCAGGGATGCGACTCGAGCTTGGATTTCAGAGCAAACAATTCGAGGTTTTTTTTTTCACGCTTAAGAGGTGTGTGTCATGTGTGGGCACAAAACCTCGAGTTGGAGGGAAGAGGATCTGCTTGTTGAGCATGGTGCCGTGTCCATGTAGCCGCTCAGCAGCCTCAACTTTAACTTTGTCTGCTAGCCGGGCAGCTAGCCGTTGAGGCAGCCGAGTGGGAAAGACCGGTTGACCAACCCGCACCTGCACTTTCAAATCAAATGTTCACTTTCACAAGGACACCCACACACACACCAACTCGGCCAGCAGGCTTGCAACAAGCGAGGCTATGGCCGGTCCGCCCAATTCGTCTCGCATATTCCACTCCAGCCCCCAGCTCAAGGAGACTGGGTAGTTGGTTTGGTGGGCATACATGGGGTCCTGTTGCCTGTTGTTGTGATGAACTAAATGATAATCTTTTATTTGTTTATTTGGCCTGCCAGAGGATGTCGTCAGGGAGTTCGATTAGAGGGCGTGGGGAAGTAGCGGCCGCTCCGCAATGCCTTGCCTAGGTACTAAAGTGACGGCAGAAATTTGGGCACCTGTGTGCCATGACTTCGATGATGGCAAGGAGGCATTTCTCCGTGTTATTAAGCATTGGAACGTTGTCGCTGGAGCCTAACGAGGGTTTCGGTCCCTAGGTACTATGTATACAAGCCCCGATAATGCTCTCGCCATGACCACACCACAGAAGTAGAGCACTCTGTCATTTGGAATATCGTGTGATGGATTCTGGGTCTTGATACCGAGTCGAGGTCAACCTGACGGGGGCACACAAATGGCACACGCCATATGGCATGTGTTATTGGATCCTCCGCCGTCCAACGGTGTCGTACCATCTTTCATCTTTGTTCATCGTAACAGACACTCAATTCAACCCTTATAAGAAAGCTCCACCCGAATTCCCGCGAATCCTGAAGCCAATTTACAAATGTTCGACATGCTCATAAGTATGACGTGACCCTCCGCGGCGTTGCAGACTTAGTGCTTAGCTATAACAGCTGTTTTTCATTCGAAATTTCAAGCAACAATCCGTGTTCCAGCCTGATGTATGTAGCCGGACTCGGGAAAGAAATACATTGACCAGTCCCAGCACCGTCCCTTAGTTTAGTCTTGGTTCACTAGTCATCGAATCTCCTACATCATTCTCATATTTGACATCATTGGGAAAAGAGCCTGGTTTAGAGTTAAATGTCAACCGTTTTTAACACAACTGCGCCAAGAATACGGTACGAACGGACTAGCTCCAGGGTCGACTAACCCGTTATTCATTCGTCATGCATGTGTGTATGAACAAGACGCGCGAGAAACCCAACGCCTGGTAAAGTCTACGCTACGCCGGCCGACTCCATTCATCGCTTTTGTACTCGCCGTTGATATCTTTTCGGTATCCAATTTTATCTCGTCGGTCGTCGATTAGCCTGCCCCATTCGAGTAGTAGCCGGAAAAGATAAATTTCCCTATCCCTCTTCTGCAGCGCCTTGGCAGCCCAGCGTTGCCCTTGCTGAGCTATCCACTCTGCATCACCAGGACGACCATTCAGATATCTGTCGATACCATTCATTTGGGCTCTATGCGCTGTTCCAGTGAAGTACAGTGTTGTAGCGTGTAGAGCTTGGTATCTTATATCGATGGGCACGAAATGCAGCCATGGAGTCAGCCGATCAGAGTACCACGTTTGAAATATCGTTGAGACGAAAGGTGCACTCTGGGAGCGGAGAACGTTTAACAAAGATTTTGGTGGACCGTCGTCTTCATCTGTAAGTAGAATATAACGGTAATTCAAAGGATCGTCTCCATCAGCGTGTTTGCCATAAGTCTGCTCAATGAGGTCACAATTCTTATTCAAGCAAGAATCATAGTCTCTGACACCAATCTTCAAGGATAAATCATGGTTTGCTTCCGTGACAAGTACCGATTCTGACTTGAAGCTGTCCTCAGATTTGGGCAGCGGAAGGTCCACCGTCACCTTATCTTTTCTATCAGGATCATTAATGAGATGCAAAAGTCTCATTTTATGGCTTCCTCTCAGTGCTTGTTCATCGATTGCATGTTCCCCAATTGAAGTGCTCCAAAATAATGCGTCTTTCCGTTCTGAGAAGGGCTCTTCGCGATCACGCTCGTCTGCTCGAGACGGGGACAAGGGTAGCACAATGTCCGAAAAGCCTTCCGTTTTGAAGGAACTGAAAAGAGGAACGAGCTCTTGAATCGGTGGCAAGACTGGATCGGTCATGAAAAAGCTGTGTAGGTAGCTTAAATCCGGTTGGTTACATGTTTCGAGTGATTTGAGCCATTCTCCCACGAATTGGCCACTCGAATGAGGGTAAACGCAAGCCGAGCAGAATGAACTAAAGTCCCAATGAGGATTTGTTTTCACAAGAGATGCGGAAGGACATGCTTCTGAATACATGTGCCTTAAGTCGCTAGCCCATGTTTGATGCCAAGTCAGGTTATGTTCGCTCTTTGCGGAACGTCCTAGTCCCAGCACGTCCGCGGTAGCGGCTGAACCGTTCTCAGATCTCGTGGATATTACCTTAGCCATGGATTGCAAATATGCTTGACTGTGCAGTCGCTTGTCAGTCCACGAGGGGATCACTCGAGGTACATGATTAAGGTTCACGGGTACGGTCATCTCAGGCAAGTGCCTTGAGAACTTCCTGATCATATTGACCAATTCTTCGAGGTCCAGACTCTTGTCGTCGTCTCCTAGGCCATTTGCAACAACCTGCCCGTCTTTCACCGTGATAGAGCCTACTCCAGCATACGAAGTGACTAGCTCCACCCGTTTCCGCAATGTCGCAGGTGCTATTGACCAAAATGGGTCCATGTCTTTGTCAATCTGGGGGAAGTCGTCAATGACTGCAGAGCCAGATGCGAATTGATACCACTCGCCAAAGTTGGGAGGAGGGGATCTGCTTCCGTGTCGTTCCTCATACGTTGTCACGGCGGTGGCAATGCTTTTGCTAGTAGCTGCCTTTAAAATCCAGCGGGAATGTACCGCATGAGCTTCATAGATCAGATCATTCACTGGATGTCGTTTTTCGAAGTGACTGAGCGGTCGGAAGAGCGTGAAAATCGTACAGGTAATCAGTAGGATAAAAATGAGGAACACAAGTAGTGTCCGCCGAATGAATACGACACAACGAATGTCATTGACGTACACAAAAGCAATTAGGCCAGAAGCAATGAGCAAAAGGGGCAAGAGGCTAGCAGAACGGGAGAGATGCATCCAATCACCAAAGCTAAAGATATTGCTGGCAGCGTGCCCAATTCCAACTAGTGATGTTATCGACACCGAAGGCATAATAGGAGTGGTTTCGTGGGCCCAGTTTGTCGCGCTGATAGCAAGTGTTGCGAAGGCGAAGCTGTCAACAAGTACATCAAATCCGTCAAGATGTCCAAATGTAACGTTAACGCGGCCATTTCCGGCAGTCATATTGATGGCCATCCATACCACAGCGGTCGACATAGACGAAATGAGGAATATTTTGGAGAGCGTGCGCAGTCTGAGTTCAAAACTGCGTGTCCAAAAAAGTAGGCACCATAGATTGATGATGATGCCAGCGTCTAGAGCAAGACCAACGTACTGGACGATGATGACCTGTAGCCGCCTGTCCAATGAAGCAAAACAAATGTATGTCGATCTCATAACCTGATTGCTCGCAATCCAAGTACCCATCGAGATCGCGGCGACACCAAGAATGGTCAAGCTGTGTTTGGCCCTCGGACCACTCATCCAATCTTTGAAATCATCAAACGTGGTACGCCAGGGGTCCTCCGCTTCGTCCGAGGCTGGAATGTCCGAGCTTCCGCGCCAAGCGATGGCATTATAGCCGGCTATCAAAAGGCAAAGCCAAGACTATCGAGCTAATCAGCTTTGAGATTTATAAGGACTGAATATTCGCATAATAAATCAGGGAGACGACAATGATAAAGGGTTGACTACAAGTTACCTCGACTCCGAAAGAAGAGCATTGCTGTTTATAATTAACATGGTTGAAAATCTCGAATCGTATGACAAGCAACAGTACTAATGTAGGGATAGAGTGGCGCTCGGGTCGCGCTGGAAGACTGGAGGCAGAATCGCTGGACAGTGAACCCCTATGTGTGCTTGCCATCAAGCCAGATTGTCCAGATGGCGAAATAGAATTGAAACGCCCATCAGCACCTGCAAGCCATTTCAAAAAGAACCCAATGGTAAGGCAAATTAAACCGGCGAGGAATAATATTAATAGTGACGACAATCGAGGGCGCTCTGAAAGACAACAAGTAAATATTCAAGTCTCCAACCAGAGTGCCGTCACATACCTGTGAGTGAGTGACGCTCAAGTGAGTGACACACATATACAAATGATAGTACAGCGCTGCAAATTTGTTAGTCTGTTTTTGGTACTACCTGGCTGTTATAAAGCGAAGAGCCATAGCAATTAACCCACCACAAAGGTGAGAGCTGATGATGCGCTTGAGCTTGCGCGAGATTGCGCCATAACATCATTGGCGAGCAGTCCTACTCTCTTCAGCAATGCGTAGGTGCCTTGATGCGCATGTCTAGTGAGATGATGGTAACTGTATCCGGGGAAGCAAGAGCGTAATACTATGATGCCGAACAAGATTGAGACGTATCTATGACAGACAGTCAATCGAGTCCATCAGGGGCTGTCGTCTGACGTACGCTGCTTCTTTCAGGCATTAATTACATAAGCAGCAGGGCGCTTGAGCCGGACACACCCGGTCTACTTCAACATCCAATGCTCAGAATTGAAGAACACCCAAACGACAATTATCTTCCTTACCACCCCCTTACGGCAAAAAAACAATAGTCTGTGTACCATGTTAAATAAACACTGGGACTTGGACCTAGAGAACCTGCCCGGCCGTCGCTGCCCACATCATGGCAGGCCTGAATGACGCACCAGTTGTGCAGTCTCTCGCTGTACCCGCCGTGTGCTCGTTGATTGCTTTCCTAGGGTACTTTCCGCAATACTTGTTCCGATTCCCTTCGCTTGAGCCAGGTCCTCCATCGCAGATAGAAACCTTTCTACTCAACGCATCTCTCTTTTCGCTATGGTACACTTACTTCAAGACGGTGACTGAAGATCCCGGTCGATTCGTATTTTCCGACGTTGTGATGGAGGCTGAAGGCAGCTGGTGCAAAAAATGTTCTGCTCCCAAACCGGCAAGAGCGCATCATTGCCGACATTGTGGGCGATGTATTCCCAAAATGGATCATCACTGTCCCTGGACGGCGAATTGCGTTTCCATGACAACATTCCCACACTTCCTGCGCTTTTTACTCTTCTCCAATATCTCTCTTTGGATGCTTGGAAATTTACTCTGGCAGAGATTATATGCCTTATGGGAGGCACGGCACTTGCCGGCATATTTAGGCCCGACCTTACCAGCGTTGGTTGGATTGGCTTTGTCCTCGCTCATCTGCCTATTCACATCCCTAGCGCTTGGAATCATGCTTCTTACGACAACAAAGAGTTGGCTGTTTAACTGCACCATGATCGAGGGCTGGCTATTGGAACGCCACGAAGCGGTAGTAGAACGAGGGGGCAGGGATTGGTGGGATATTCACGGTCCAGATGGGAAGAAAGTGAGAATAGAAAAGATCGAGTTTCCTTATGATCTCGGAATCTTTACCAACATGGCCCAAGCCATGGGAACATCCAATTTTCTTCTCTGGCCTTTTCCGTTTTCCGCTAGTCCCAAGGTTGGCATGAAGGGGAAAGGCAACGGCTGGGAGTGGAAGGAAAATGGTTTCAATCGTAAGGAAGGCATGTGGCCCCCTCTTGATCCGGAAAAAATGCGAAGGGCAAACCGGGAATGGCCTGCAGCTCGCAGAAATTTTGCTGCCGAACTTCAAGATGTTGAGGCATCACCGGAAGATGAAAAACGCATGTTCAGAGAACGTCAGAAGAGAGGTGCGGAGAGAAAGCAGCATATCCTCGCTGAGCTCGAGGAAGTCGATAATTATGATGCGTTCGATGAACACGGCGAGCAAAACCTTTTCGAGGATCCGGCAAGCTGGAGGAATACTGACGGTGAGAGAATCCAGGATTATGGTGTCGATGAGGATGCCGAGGGCTACGCTTCTGAAGAGGTTCTAGGAGAGGATGACGTTCCCATTGCTGAACTAATTCGTCGGCGTCACGTTCTTCGTCTTACGGGCATGGACTAATGATATCCGGGAAGGAAGGAGGAGTTTGTCAGTTATTATCTCTTCTAGCGGCGGGACCTATCTTCTAATTCAACATCGAATGAACCTTATGGTCGGGCTCTTAGGTTGATAAGGAGGGAATGTTGTTTTTTGCATTAGGAGCAATAAAGGGGCAGCTGGAGCTGGGCAAGCTCAGGAGTGTGCCATCATGAGAGGTTTTTTTTCAGATCAGTCATCAACCGTGAATCCATTCAATCTCTGTCTCGGAACAAATCAAGAATCGCTACTTTGCCTCTACTGTGTTACATGTACATTGCCTTATGATATGAAGGATCGCTTGCCCTGAAACCCTGTCTCGCAATACGATGCGAGATGACTTCACCAGTCGTCGTCCTCCCTGTCCTTCTGCATGGCGTTCTTTCGTGCCAAAAGGGCATCAGCCAAGCTTCCTCCCAAGCTTGGCGTTGGTGTATTACTGCGACTTCCTTCCGAACCACTCGCCCCATTAAGACCAAGGCCGGAATCCCTTTGAGCTAATTCGGCAGGCTTTCGTCCCGCTGCAGGACGCTTTGCAGGAGGGGCGGGGGGTGTCGGTTTGGGCTTTGCGACTGGTGGAGCAGGAGGAGCTCTTGGAGCAGGTGCCGCTTGTTCCTCTACATACGCGGCCGGTACCCAGGCTTGACCAAGATCATTCTTAGCTAACCACCAACCTGATCAATTGTTAGTTGAGGCATTCAAGACTGAATGTGGTCCAACAGACTAAGAAGCACTGCATACCATTGTTCTCTTTCTGAACGATTTCCAGCATATCTCCAGCTTTAATCGAGAGTTCGTTATCTCTCTGTCCATTGAAATCGTATAACACTTTGGCCATGACTTTCGGCCGTGCAGGGGCGGCCGGAGGAGGTGGTGGAGGTGCTCGAGTTGCTGCAGTTCCGACACTGCCTCGGTTTCTCGTGTGACTTGGAAGAGGGTTACCAGCTTCCAAGCTGGACCCATTGGTTGTACAGACAGGTGTTATTGCTGGAGCCGCCACTACTGCTGAGGGTGGAGGAACTGCCATTGCGCTCGCGCCAGGCCTGGGCTGTGTTGTGCGATTTCCAGTAAGCTTAGAGGGTCGGCCACCAGGGCCACCAGGCCTAATAAGTTTGCCGCGGGTAATAGGACGAGGGGGCACTGGCTTCGCCTTGGGCATAGGCCGCGACACAGACGAGGGGGGTTCGCCTTGTTGTGTATGAATAGCGCCGCTCTTGTAGTAATCCTCCGATTGCTGTGAGTCTTTCATCACCTTGACCTGTTGAAGCTTGTTTGGCTTCTTGGCATACTCAATGAACTCTCCGATTTTGAGGCTGAAGCCGCCAGGCATCACTCGCTGCATTTGCGTGAATAGCTCAGTTTTGAGAACACAGTTCACCAAAGGATCGGCTTCCTGAGCTGATCCCACACCAAGCGAAAGCCAGTCGTCTCTGCATATAGACGTTCCAACAAATTTGATAGCACCAAGAGGAATAGCCCGTTCCACCGAGATCTGGATTTGGCCATTGGCAAGTAGCTGTGCGATAATATAAAAATTGCTATTAGTGACGATAATCAAACGAGGGCTAGGTTTGCTGGACCGCCCAAATTTGGCCTCCAAAACTTCTCCACGACAGGAGAAAACCACACGCTCGTTTGATCCGATGTTAGCGGCGTTCCTGATTTGTGCACCTGGCCCGGCAGCCGCATTGACGCCAAGATAGTCACCTAAAAACCTTCGGGACCCTAAGAGGCTCATCCGTCTGCGCTCCTTTCGGCCTTGAAGAAGCTTGTGTCCATGGTCTCGAAGTTGCAAGAATTCCGCCCCTGTGCGCTTCTTCCGCCACATCCTTTGTATGCGGGTTGCAGATTCTGCACGGTAAGCCAAGTACGCACGCCACATCCTCTGGATCCGAGTAGCCATGTTATGCCAATACCTGTCGCGCATGTGCTCCAACGCGAAGAGTGTTTCGGGTGCCTTGATGAAGGCCTTGGTGACGCCGAGTTGCCACTCTTCCTTAGGAATGCTCGTGTCCTTGAGGATTTGCTTCACTGCATCTTCTGTGGACCCTCGCCATGTATACTCGCCTGCATATGATGTAGCTGGGGATAAAAGAAAGAAACGCTCAGCAAATTTGTCGAAAGACTGGCGATAGGCGAACCCGGCTCGTCGAATACGAACGTTCTCTTGCAGGCCCAGATACTTGATTTGATGAAGAACATTTGGACTATTGTATTCAGTAGGAGACTTATTTTCATTGGGTTTGATGGTGCGAATATAGCAGGGTTGGCATTTCATCAATGCATCCACTAATGCATTTGCTGAAGTTCGAATTCGGTCTCCTGCAGATGGCGGTTGTTTTCTGTTGTCCTGGTCAACCTGTTGGGGGAATAGCGTATGAACAAACCGATTTCCACTGTGCTGGAAGAGATTGAGAAGACCTTTTAGAAGTTGGTCTTTGTTCTTATCCGTGATTCCATCTACTGTGTACGAGACGTCTCCAGCGTAGTGCTTCACGATGAAACTTCCTTGCCTAGGTGTCAAATGAGCATGAGACATTCCATTTATGCTTTGCATAAATGTTCGATCACATGCTGCAGGATCAGCATGTGCCGTCTTGGTAGCATCCTTCATGGCGGAGAAGATTCCTGGAGGACGAACTTGTTCGATTAGGTCGCATACGACTTTGTTGTCGAAGTACTTAATTGGTGTCCACTGGATTTTCTCTCGGGCGTACTCTTCTTGCTCAGTTTTTAGTGTGAGCTGAATGAAGATTTGCTGGAGTTTCTCGTTCACATAATTAATACATAACTGTTCAAAACTGTTCTTCTCGAAAATTTCGAAGCCATAAATATCCAGGATCCCAACAGTATTCGCCGAGGCTTGTCTGGACTTGAGTGACTTGTTGATCCGCTCGACGATCCAGTCAAATAAGTTGTGATAAATAGCCTTGGCCAAGGCATCACGAGTAGCCGTCGCTTGCGCGGGATTCGCGGGGGATTCGATGACTTCGCCATTCCGTGGAGTCAGAATACGAATGGTTATCGCGTGAATTAATTGCTCCGGAGTCACCTCCATGAGATATGCCACAAAGGCTACAACAGAATCGTCAACAACGGCGGCGTATCCGCTGTCGTCCTCTTGAAATTGAATGTTGCCGATCCATAGCGTGGCTGCTAGCATGCGAAAGATTTCATCCTGCTCAGCCTGACTGAGACCGATGACTTTCATTGCATTCAGTGTATCTTGAAAATCGGCTACATCGTCAATGCCGTCAACATCAAAACATTTGGAGCGGCTCGTGTATACGTAAGTTTCTGGTTGTTGAATTCCGAAGAGCTCCTGGTACTGCTGTGAAGCACCTTTGGTGAATTGATAAAAGATGTGGAAGTTTCGCTCGTTGGTAATCTGACCGACGACCCGCGATTTCTCGAGGAGATAGTTGGTGATGTCGGCTCCGACTGGTTCGCCAGTTGAGTTGAAATGAATTTGGAGATACTTGCCGAATCTCGAAGAGTTGTTGTTGCGCAAGGTTTTTGCATTTCCGAAAGATTCCAGTAACGGGTTTGTCGCCAAAACCATTTCTTTAATCTTCTTAATATCGCCCGATTGTTCACCGGAGACGTTTGCGATGTATTGCATAATGCGCTTGGCTGCTTCCGTTTTGCCAGCACCCGACTCACCCGAGATGATCACACACTGATTGTCATGGTAGGCTTTCATGTTGTAGTACGCCGACTCTGCAATTGCGAAAACGTGGGGCGGCATCTCTAGTCGGTTTTTGCCCCTATAACTGTCGAGGACTTGGTCTGTATAAATGCCGAGGTCGCGGAACGGGTTAACGGAAACCAGTACATGGCCGATGTACGTATAAATCTCAGCGCCGTCAAAGCGCTTCTTCAGGTTCTCATTAATAGCCTCATTAGATACCTTGCTCAATAAGGTCAGGTCTGAAACTCCGATCTCCTTTTTCTTCGTCGCTTCGAATGTCGCTTTTTTGGGTTTGCCGGCGGCGGCAATCTGGGACCCAGGTTGGGCATTGCAGGCGGCTTTGTCCTTGGGACGTCTTGAAATACCCTAATTCAAAAGAGAAACCCGCGTACGGGATGTTAGCCCAACATATGCGTCTGATAAAATGAACAGTACAATGGTTGTAGTCCGCGAGTTTCTTACCATGATAAGACTATGAAATGCGGGAGGATGGTGCGGTAAGTGGCCACGTAATGTTCTACTCGACCATGGAGCAGATTAGGAGGATGCGTTCAAAAGTCGTTAAGGATGGGCGGGGAAATTGTCGTGAAAGACGAATCCTTATGACATCGCCGCTGCCCTCTCTGTTCTGCCAATGCGAGACTGTGGCTGGACGTTAACTGGTGTTGTCCTATTCCACGAGATGGCCTAAAAATGACGGAGCGCCGACAATTTTCCGCTAACGCGCACAGCCCCTTAGGCGGTTACGAATCAGTGGCGGGGATTGGGAGAATTGAAACCAGACGCATCTGGTTCTGTCTCGGGAGGAACCCCATTCAACAGAATTGAATGAGCTTTTGCTAGACCGGCTACGTCGTGCAATGCAACTTCTGGGAAACTAAAGCAATATATCCATCCTCCTGCGATACAAATGATTTGGAAATGAAAAAAGGTAGGTAGTTCTCAACTATTGATTCAGATCCAGATGTCACACTCACTTCCTCTCTCTTAGACTTGCTCCTCCCTGTCGACGTCGATCAGGGCGATGAAGCTCTGGATTTCGAATGAGGGCGTAGCCGAGGCCTTCCTCTAGGAACATGCTCATCCCGTTCATTGATTTATATACCCAGCGGATTGACATTGACAATCATTTGGTACCCCCATATGAAGACAACTAAAATAAGTCGCGGGCAGCTGGCCTAAACTTGTGCAACCCGGACGAGAGTATGCCTGAATTATTATGCATCGTTCATGATCCAGTAGTCCGCACAGTGCTGATTTATCAAAAGTCAACCGAAACACACATGTCACGGGAATGGTCACACCAAGATATTTGCGGCCTATGTATGTAATAAGTACGGAGCACATACCTAGAGATATCCCCCACCGCCAAGTGCGCGTCCTTGTTGCGGGGTATCAGTACCCACATGCCGATCAACCTTCAAGTGCCAGGCTGCTCACCTGGCGACGGCGAAGGATTCCTAATGACTGGCCAACCAACAATGCACAACTGTAGCCATATGACAGGTGCCTGGTGTATGTGCTGAAATAGCAGATTGTGATGGATAGCTTGACCACCACATGGCTAATGATGTCACATGAAAAGCCCCTAGGTATTTGGCCTACTGACCTACCTGCGTACCTAAATAAAGCCATCTCTACCCACCTCCTGCTCCAGTTGACCCTACTCCTCTTTCGCCATCTTCTGCTGTTCCCTTACCCTTCCTCAGATATTTGATTGTTGTCAATCGGATTACAGTCTGTGCCCGAGGTGCCCGAGGTGCCCGAGAAGTCGTTATGTCTGCGTCCGCTGAACAGCAACCTCAAGTTGTTGATGAGACCTCCATCTCGCCCATTCGCCCAGACACTGCCAGGAAAAATTCACTAGAAAATCACCTGATGCACCGCCCAAACCGCACAGAACTGGTAGACAGTGCGTACCCCCGCTTTCCATCCAGAGGCCGACTGGAGTGCTCTCTGCGTCGACCTCTTGAGCATTCACTTCACATCCACGCTAATCAAAAGTGTCATTAGGAAATATCCTCCCAGCTTCTTCCGCGTCTCCCGGGATTGTTGCCAATCAAAAAGAGGTATGACTATGCACCAATTTTAGCCTCATCTCACACATGTTCATCTCCCCAAACTGACGAGGGTTAGCTCGAGAGAAGCATGCTTGGAGACAAATTGAATGACAAGATCTCACACCGCCCAAGCCCCGAAGAATTAGTAAAGGGGGGTGTTTTGCACGAGGACCCGCGAACAGCAGAGCAGAAATACGATGAAGCAATTGAAGACGAATACGCCAAGCGAGAAGGTGGTGCCTGAAGATGAAACGGGTTTACTGGCGTGATATGCCGGCTTAGTTTGTTATCTGGTGCAGGCCGTCTTTCAGACTGGAATCATTTGAAGCAGAACTTCTTGGCCCGTAGCAGCTGTTCATTATTCAACCCTGGTCATTCGATCAGAAAGAAAAGGAGCGAAATGGAAAAGAAAGAAGAAAAAAGTTATTTTCAGACCTGTTGTTGTGCAATCGTGGTTCTGAGATGTACTTGATAATCGGCATGAATCACAGCGCCTATCTCAACTTTGCAACTAGTTCATGGATTCACATCATGTACCGCTCATGTACCGCTCCTTTTTGAGAAAAGAATCAAAGAAAAAAGAGTTTGTCGTTGCTGAATATACAGTCTCGACTTTGAAGTCCAGGCGCAAGAATAGCATTCAGCCACGCACGGAGTCGGCTTATCATACAATTCGTTATGCTACCACCTTGACTGCGCATGAACCACGTTGCCCGCTAATGTCAGAAAAACGGACAAAATGCCTACTGGACAATTCATTGCAATCACGCAAGATTGCCAGGTTTCTCATGGCATAGAGTTGCCGATATGGAAGGGGTCCTATCGGTTTCATCTTGAAACATCCATCTTTGTACATTACACGTTGTGGTTCCGAGGTTGGCGGCCAGGCTTGTACAATCCGTACATCAGCCACCGGTCAAGGTCGAAATGATAATAGAAGAATCGTGTGATTCATAAGTTAGCAAGTCTATGTAAATGAACAACTCGTACAGTCAATGCCTCCGGCAGTTTTGCGGAACCACAAAGGCGCAAGCTATAGAGTGCAACAACAATATTCAATATCGTCATAAAACAAAGCCATTCCAAGCCTTCGACTCTGACTCCAACATGTCCCCAAAAAAAACTTATCCCGTCTTTTAACGATCAATATTAATTGTTTTTCGAGAACTTAATGACATAAATTTAAAGTGTTATGTTGTTAAAGTTGAGTCAAGATCTTGAATATGAGCCGCCATAGCCTGGGCTGGGGGACCCATATTCGTAAGCAGTCCGGTTGTGGCTCACGACGTTGGTTCCATTCGAAGATCTGGTTACTTCTACAGCATGTTTATCTATGATATCGTTAGCAGTGGAAGTAAAAGAGCCTTCAGCAGAAACCACAAGTTATGACGTACTCGCTCCGTATTGACGGTACGTTCCGGGTGACAATGATGAAGTGCCTGAGCTGGAGGTTGACGAGGATGGCGAATGTGATTCACTGGAGCACGAGTCCGCGCTCCCCACAAGGGGCGCCCGGCTTGTTTGATGTACCTGCACTCTGTAATAAGGGCCACCCATTGTAGCAGTTTGTTTGACTCTGGCTTGGAGACTGAGACTGGAGGGAATTTTTAGAGCAGAAAATATCGGCTCGCACATACGTAGACTTTATAGAGAAGCGGATAACACATTTATAGGACGTATACACACGGTGAGAACGAGGCAACCGCTCTGTTGATACGACTTGAGCCAGGGCACCCTGGGATAAGGCTTCGACAACGCAATGACTCAAAAGCACGGCACGCCTTGGAAAGCGTGCGTACCATGGCGAAGAAGAGCAGTTGAAATTCACAGCAAAGGCTGAAGATCAGGCGAGGCGAGGCGGGACGGGCGGCTGAGCGCCAGGAATTCGCCTTAATAGTTGCAGTTGACAAGTTGACCCAGTCCCCATGCACCCCGGAACGTTGAAACCAGCCTGAGTTATTGGACTCAGGGGGGCTTCGTGTGTCGGCTGCGGACTACATATGACACCTGTTGGGCCTCAAAATGAATCAGCACAGGCCAAGCGGCGGACCCAGACAGCATTTCCAAGGGCCAAACCCATCATGATCATTCTCCTGTTTCGTCATGAACAAAGCACCAAGGCATGAACACAGCCTCCTCTCGGAAACCTCGCGAAGATGCCTGGTTCACCACACACCACGACTTGTTTCGACAGGGTTAGCACCCCTGATTAGAGAAGTCCTTGGCAAGAACTATTAATAGGCTTTACTAGGTATAACGCTACAAACAGAAGCCCGCTTCGTTCCGTTCCTGTCTGAATTGTATCATCACTAAATAGGTACCTTGGGTATCTGACAATACAAACTACGAGGGCCACCAGTACAATCAATCCTTCACGCTATAATTGATAGATGACGGCCAAGCATCGCACGCATACCCCAGCCGGGGTGTCAAGTTCACTCCAAGTGTTGTTCTGGCAAACGCAAATCCTATTTAAGAGCGATTGTTTGTTTAATTGCCTATGCGATTTTTTGAAGGGCGGCCCGTGACAACTTGAACAAGGGCGCAGCAGCCGCGATCGCTAATATCACGAGGAGAACCTGGATTTTGCGGAGTACGTACAGTTCTACACGAGGCATGTGTATGTACGCATCGCTGGGAATTATCCATCCCCCACCGTTGAATCATTGCAGGGCTGTTCCTCGCCATTTCATGATTTGCTGAAAACATGTTTTTCGAGTATTCCCGATGCAGGAACCATCGATAGCCTAGTGGTGGCCAATACCTTGGATAACCTGAGGATTACTCATTTATTTGTGGGCGGACTATGGTATTGCACACGTCACCTCCACAACCAGTCTACGTCGAGCGCAATCGAATTTCCCTCGACGACGACGACGACGACGACGACGACGGAATGATACACGCCTGTCACACTGACAGACGGCTTGTTTTCGAGATTGTGTACCTCTTTTTCGTTTGTTCCGTGTCACGCGCGTTTCTGTGTCGCCAACCAATGCTAGCTAGCGTGTAGTTGGTGTTAAAAAGCCCGTAGTCTGAGCGGTGTGTACATATAGCGAATAGGCCCAAAAGGGAGCTGGTATGTGGCCAAAGACGTGCGACAGCAAGTATTGTAACCAGGTAATAGTGAGTGGCACAGTGGGTGTAGCAGCGCCAGAGCTTAGCAGGTCTGACCAGGGAGAGCATACAGCCGAGTTCACACAGTCAGATGATGTGTGTACACATACTGTTTTGACTTCTACATAATTAACTCCTGGCTGTTTTTGACAGTGGGATAGTTAGCAGCGGGTCGTAGAGTTAACGCTGGATCCACAGTGGTCGGGTTGGAGCACCTTTGGCTCCCCCAACTTGTCTTACCTGGCAACATCTCAACCAGGCTGCTAGCATGAACGGTTCTTGGTCTCTACCATCTTGATTAATATTTGCGCAATTTACATTTTCAGCATTCTCCTCCCCAGCGACAGCTTCAAACTTGTTCAATTGAGTTATCTTTTCTGTGGCATCTCGCGATGAAGACCACCACAATTATGTCTGTTTTGGCTGCGGCCATTGGTCTCGCTGCTGCTGAGGAACTCACGATTGAGGTCACGCACATCGTGAAGTGCGACCGCAAGACTCAGAAGGGCGATCAGATTTCAATGCATTACAAAGGAACTCTGAGCGGATCTGGAAAGAAATTTGATGCTAGTATGTCCGCGCCGATCCCGCACTCAAAGCAGTGTGCTGATGTTTTGTCTTGTCAAGGCTATGATAGAGGTCAACCTCTAAAATTTACGTTGGGGGCTGGACAAGTGATTCAGGGGTGAGACTGCAACTGCCGTTCTATCTTTGTGTGTGTTGAGAATCTAGAGATACTGACATAGGCGATACAGCTGGGATCAAGGTCTGAACGACATGTGTATCGGAGAGAAAAGGTGAGTTGATGACCGATGCACACGCTTGCTTAATCAGGCCAGCGGCTGACAGGTGTAAGGACTTTGACTATCCCGCCTGGGCTAGCATACGGCAAGCGTGGTATTGGCCCGATTCCTCCTGGCTCTACTCTAGGTGCGTGTTTTGGCCTTTCTATCTTCTCCTCAACGTGTGTACTGACACGTAGCTCGGCATGAAGTTTTCGAAACCGAACTAGTTGGCATTGCGGGAGTGGCCCCTCCTGAGAAGGAGGACGAAAAGCAGGAGGTGGCTCAAAAGGCTGGCGAGAAAGTAGCCAATATCGTCTCGGAAGCTGCTGAGGCTGTCAAGACTTTCGTCGCCGATACTGATGATGAACAAGGTCATGAAGAATTATGATTCTTCTGCGCACATAAACGTTCATATGAGCGATTGGCACACCCCAATGTTCATAAGTAGCGAGCCGCGACAAACACTTCTGCAGCACCAAAACCCTCTCTTCCAATTCATACGGTTGCAGTATACATAGTATCGTAGTATTCCATTATTCATGAGAAGGTCAAGGGAATCAGAACGATTGGTAACGTCAAGTTAAATGCGCTACTCCGATTTCCCTCTCGCAGTAAATGTAGAACAGTAGCTGAGGATAATTCGTTAGGTTATAAAAAATAAAGCCTCTTTTGTTTTGGGTCAACCTGTGAGGCTTTTGCTCTCTTTCGATCATTGGAACGCGGTCGTTTCGATACCGGTTGGGTCAATTGTTGCTTGCTGGCTTCTTGGCCCTGTATTGCATCTCTTATTGTCTGGCGAGATAAACATAAATCAATGTGATCGTTGAAACCCTTCTCATCAGGCTGTTGTGGCCGAAGACAAACAGGACATTCCCACAGTTTATCTTCGACTTCAGAATTTTGCTTCCGAGGGTTTGTTATTACCTGTTTGCCATGCCTACCAAATACACTGTCTTCAAGTTGCTCAGGGTCATCATTCTGGAATTTGCCTCCACTCAACTGTATTTTGTCGGCAGCCGGCTCTTCCCTTTTAGCATCTGCGTTCGTTTCTGATGCAGCGTCCATTTCTTCAGGTACTTGTGCGCCTGCCAAAACAGTATCAGGTCTCAGCCTTTTAAGACCAAAAAATGCCATTGTATCAGGTCTCTTGGTGCTAGCCAAATTGGTACAACGCAAGCCCATTAACCTGATTTTCATGCCAGGTATCTCCTGTTCTAACTTGCTGAGAATCGGAAGAGAGAAGGCGTAGAGATCAGCGGCCAAGCATATGGCCCTTGGAGTAACAGCTTGTCGGGTGAGAACCTCGAATGTATGCAACTTGACTTTCAAACAGAGAGTCCTGCCTTTGCATTCAGCCCTTCGCATATCTTGTTCCAGGTCCTCTGAGATGCATCGTAACTTCTCCCTCAATTTCATGGGATCGGACATCTCTCGAAATGTGCTCTCGGTTCCTACACTTTTACGCTCATATTCCTCAGCAGGCTGAATCCTTGTGCGTCCTAGGCCAAGAAAGCAGCTAAGAAGGAACTCAAATGTCTTTTCGCCGAACAGCAAGTTTAGGTATTGTCGTTGCTCGTATATATCCCCACAGGTGATCACACTTATTTCTCTCAGCTCACGCTCTAGAACGCGACCGATACCATTCACCTTCCTTGTGGGCAACTCTCTCATGAATCTCATTATGGATGCTCGATCGCTTGGTAAGACAAATTGACCATTTGGCTTGTTCATGTTGGAGCAGATCTTTGCAAGCTTCGTATTCGCTGCGATGCCAGCCGATACGGTAATGCCAGTCTTTTCGTGAATCTCTTGTCTCAATTGCTCAATTGCCTCAACAGGTCCAATGGAGCTGTCCTGGCAGTACTGTGTAATATTCAGATATGCCTCATCAATGCTGGCGCTTTCAAATCGGGGATCGTAGTTTACCAATACCTCACGAACTTCTTGAGCCTTTGAAGTATACTTGCCAAAATTTGGTCGAATAAGAACCAGAGAGGGACACAACTTTTTGGCTACAAAACCTGCCATTCCCGAGCGACATCCAAATTGTCGAGCAACATAATTGCAGGTTGTTAGGACGCCTCCGCCGACAGCAAATGGAACATCCTTGAGTTCTGGGCGTTCTAGCTGTTCTACTGCTGCATAAAAGGCGTCACAGTCGATATGAACAATGTGCTGACCTAGGTCTCGCGACAATTCCATCTCACTGATGATGCGGTCAGCGGTCCGCAGCTCGCATGTTAAATCTTGATTCTCTAAACGACGCTTTCTCGCAAGAAGCTCTTCAATCTTATGCGTCAGAACTTGATCTTTCACTTCCTCACGGTTGAAGAACTTCGATCCCTTGGACGCATTGTAGATGATTTCCGAAACCTATTGACCATAGCGGTTAACATACAACTGTCGCAATGTAATAGGAATGTTGGGAAATTGTACCTTGCTTTGGTCAACCCTGTCTTGGCCAGCCTTTGTCAAAGAGGGCCCTAGAAGATGATACTTCAAGGATTTTAGCTTATGTTCTTCCTTCGACAGCTTGCCATTTTTTCGATCAGCAAAGTCCGCTTCTACGTCCGACATCGTGTCGAGCTGATGATCCAGAAATTCCCTGTGGGGCGACGCAAAGAGTCGACTCAATGCCTTGAAGACCTAGGCATTCATTGCACATCTGACAAAAGGAGATGTCGTTGGCATATGACTGGCAAGGTTTGCCCTTGTGTCCCTGCATTATTACGCGTCGAGTTGCACTCCGTAGACAGGAAGCAGACGCGAAGTCATGTGACTGAATTTTCTGAAATTGGCCAGCCAGTAGAAGATCCACTCTTTTTCGGGTAGCAACGCACCTACGGAACACGGCTGAGCCATTTCTTTGAGCCTATTGGCTAGCCGCACAACCAACTAACAGCATTTAAGCGCCCAAAAACCCGCCAGAATCAGACATGTCATAGGTCGATGCATGTACCTACCGAGGTATGCAATACATACAGTCTTATTAGGGAAGAGACCTTGATCGACATAACCCTAGTTTTTTCTCTCGCCCTGGCCGGAAGTAATTAGGCGGTGGGGTCGCAGGATGGTGCGTGCTATTATCTTCCATCCTTCCCCGCAAAGCTTTCCTTTCAGCAACGGGTGTCCTTCCAACCCCTACTCACAGTGATATCAGCCTTAGATATTCCGACAGGCTTGTGCTTTTTGGGAGTATTGCTTAGAATATGGCAGCTAGAACTGACGAGGAGAATGTAGCTACACTGTAAGTGCCTATGTACTATCTCCTACTAGCCCGGAAATACCTCTCACCATGACACGATATGGCCAGCTTCGGCGATATACATTATTTTTATAGTTCCGCAGACGTCAAGCCTAGACATCATCGCTTCGAGAAAGGCTCATATGTCTATCTTTTCGAGCATGCGGCCAAGAGACGCTGTCGCATTGAAATAGCCAATCAGCCAGGTACCGAGGACCAGGATGCTTTTGATGGATGTAAGAAGTTTCTTCCTCGACGCCTTTGAATTAGAAACACGAGCTAAAGATCAAGGGGGCTAGTTCTTGACCAAGCCCATGTGGAATATTCTTATAAAAAACACTGCATGGTGACGCTCACGGTCGCTGACTCCGTGGATCATAATGAATGGCATCTTCCGACTTACGACCCCAAAAACGAAAACAAATATCATTATAAGCTTCATTCTTTGGATATATATTTTTGGAGCCAGCAGGATGCTTTACAATTTGTCAATGGAGTCAGAAGAGTGCTACCTGCCAAGCAAGTCGAGATTCTGGATGAACCTGCGCCACAACCAGGCATGAGTTCAGTCATTCAGAGACTGGAGGATGTGGCAATCTCAGATCCGCAATATCAGAAGAAGCCTGCGTCGCTATTGCCAGATGCAACGCATGAACCACCAACTGCGGAAATGTCGGTAACCTCAGCAAGCCTGCCGGTATCCTTGCCTCTTCCTCCTCCCCAACCCGCCAAGTTTTTTCCGATGGCATACAACCCAGCGGCTCCAGCGGCTCCAGAGACTATCAATTATCGGGAAAAGACGCCACCTCCAGATGAAGATCCCCTCAATCCTCTTGCGGTAGCAGTAGCGCACGATTATCAGAAACAACCATTCACTCCTGCATTCCCTCCCCAATCTCAGTTTCCGCTCGGGTTGGCAAGTCCTGGAATACCACCGAACGGAATCAGTAGTCCAGGTTTGCCACCACATTTCTCAGTACCGCCGCAGCAATCAGGAATACAAAGATCTGCAACGACGCCCGCAAATGTCTCGTTGGTATCTCAGGGGCTGAATGGTTCGCTTGGCAATGGTGCATTCTCTGGGCCTATGGCATTCTCGCCGCCGCCTCCACAGCCGGCATCGTCCTCTCAGCCCACAGCTCAAGCATTGCAACAGGGACCTGTGAATGGAACTCCGCTAACTCAAATTGGCGGAATTCAGAGCTATTCGTACGGTCAACCAAGCCTCGGGCAGCACAGCGGTCAAGAATACACCATACATCAGCAATTTTATCGACCAACTGAGTCTGAATATAAAGGTAATAAGCCCCCTCAACATCAAGCCAAAACAGAAACACGAGGGAGATTGGAAGAAAATGCTGGCCGCCTAGAAAGGGGCGTGACGGGAATGTTCAAGAAGTTTGAGAAGAAGTTTAGTTGAAGTCACGACCAGACGATGTCAAACATCAGGTATGTGTCACATATTGGATTAACTGAACCCAGATTCGAAGTAAGAAAACTCTTATCACCAGACAATTTCATATAAACTCAATCGTACTCTCTCGCACTCTCTCGCACTTCAAGATAACATCGTGGTTCATAGAAGTACGGAGTACTACAGGGTCATAGCTGAAATCACAATGACGGACACAATTGTCTGCCTACCCGAATTGTCATCGATTTGCATGTAGTTAGTCGTATTGCCACCGGGGCGACATTTTTTGTTGGTCGGTTGTCAGGAATGAAGTTCCAACTCCTCGTAAAGCCTCAATTGATAGACTTGAACTCATGGAACGAAACAAAAATGTCACACGACTACTCCGTACGTATCAAGTCATTGTGCCGTGTGACTGCGTGTTGCGGCATGAAATGGCTTTTTACCCGCCAAGCAATCTGCATCCATTGGCTGCTGACCTGCATGAATGAATTGTGGCTCTGTCCACATCTAGCATGGCTATCCTGACCGCGGCTTACGGCTGACCTGTACGGCTGTACCAAGCGAAAACAGTCGAAAACAGTCGAAAACATTTCCCCCCGGTAAAACTGCAAGCTGTCCAACTGCACCTACGTGCAGGCTAAGCTGAGCCCCCAGCTTACTAGGTCCAAGAGACGAGCGTTTATTATCAAGATCAGCATCTAACGATTGCAATTCGACCCTGTTCGCCTATTTAACTTCAAATCTACACAATTACATGGTGTGGAACGGAATATGTAGACAGACTTTCGTGTTTTACCATTGTTAAACATGCGGCTGCCGGACGTTGCAGCTGTCCTTCACAAACCATGGAAGCGTCTCCGTCAATCCCGCCGAGAGCTAAACAGCAAGAACCTAACGTTCATCGTACGCGCTAATCAAACCCAAATAACAAACTCTGTCCCATTCGTAAATATCCATGCTAACGAACACTGGCAACAGATCGTTTTAAGTTCTGTTGCTGCATTTGCAGCTGTGTCTTACGTGGTCGTTTCTTTTTTCAAAGCACGCCGGCAGCGACAAAAACATGGCCAGAATGTGGGTTGGGTCGGACGCTGGTCGTTCCTCAATGCGTTGGGACGCAAACGGGGTGATCAAGGCCGATATGAGCAAACATTTGGCGACAATTTCGACGGAACTTCACACTCTCATCCTCTCGAAACAACAGCTACCTCGGATGAAACTAATGATTGTCGGCAGACCCTGCGAAGAACGCACCTGGGACGAACTTCGGATGCACAAGACGGAGCGCTTGTCGACAGGAATACCTCCATCCGTTCCGTCATGACCCTTCCTGTATATCGTGCTATCGCAGGGCATAATGAGCGGGTTATTGGCAGAGAAGGTGAAAGGGGTGGAGTTGATGTTGTGGTAGAATTTCCTACCGCAGAGGAGGAGGAATCTCTTCGACGTGAAGAAATGGAAGCTATATATCAAATTCGACTGGCTAGGCGGCAACAAGCGGCAGAGCGTGAGGAATCGAGGCGACAAATACATGAGGTGCGGCAGCGTGGCGACAGTAATGCCGTAGCAGAGGCTCGATCTCGATCTCGGACTGCTAGCACCAATGGCACAGTTGAAGAACTTCGCCAGGATGTTAATCGAATTCGTGAGCAGCGACAGAGATCTGTCTCCAGTGTCTCGTATGCAGACCTCGGTGTGGCCAGGCACGATGGCACAAGAATACGGGCAAACAGCAATGAAAGTGAACAAATGGGTCTTCTTTCAGATGCTGCTAGTATTGCAGTTTCAATCTTCTCAGACGCTCGTTCGCCGGGCTTTCATCGACGACAGCATAGTGCAAGCTCTTTGGTGAGCATCGACAGCGACTTGCATCCAAATCATCCCGCGTCAAGAGTGCGCTCACACCCATCGAAACTGAGGCTATCCGGCAGCAGTGGAGAAATTGGTGCTGGTTCAAGGCTAGAGCTCGTGGAAGTCGATTTAGGAACTGAACCACTCCCTCCCCCCCAGTACGAGGACGCGTCCCACGACGACAACGTCGAAGCTCAAAGTCCGACAAATTCGGCCCGACAGCCACCCCCAGAATACGCGGCACCAGACCAAGTCTTTTCTCCGGGTTCTGATAGAGCAACCTCTTTCGCTCATAGTCATTCGTCCAACGAGACTGAGGTTCTGTCAACAGGAGAAGTCCCAGGTGTGATCGGCGACATTCCACGGTTGCCCAGTCTGAGACTCCCTGTAATTGTTGTTGAGCGAATTACCGACGAAAACTCAACTCAAAACTCATAGGCGTTTTCTCTTCCCTTCTTCTTTAGACGATTCGTGACTTATACTCTGTTCTCTGTCTATCTACTGACCGCTTCCGTTTGGATTGATACATTCAAACAAATTAGAACAGAAGAGGAAATTGCTTGAACTAGCGTTCTTGGGTTTCTGCTTTTGTGTTTTCAAAGCGTCAGAGCGGCAGGATGCCCATTTCCCACGGTTATTTTGCGTGTCGATCGGCGGTGACCAAACAAGAAAAACACATCAGCCAGCTAGCTTAATCAAGGTAGTGTTCCTAAGCTGCAAAGTCCAGCTTATCGAAATTCTTTGGCTATTGGGGTTTAAAAAAAAATATGAATTACATGTACGTACGGAATCCATCGCTGCAGCTTATTATTCTAGCTGCAGCTAGTTGAATTAAGTCTGGGACCTGCCACCATCCATGCCTGACATACGTGTGGGGCCCCGGGCCAGGCACATTAGTAATAATCAAGTAATCCACTGCCTCGGCGGTGTGATGGGGGGGTGGGGCACATGTTGAGCTGCGTCTGATGACGGCAGAGTGACATCCCAGCTCCGCACCTGAAGAAGCCACTTGATTTTGACGCTACTGTTCGACACTTGGCGAGGCGTCACGCCTCGAAGGTGATGGGAGACCAAATTCGTCGTTAGATCTACTGATGTACATACATACGAGGACTTGACAACCCTTCCTAGCGCCGCACACTTGTGTTTTGCCGTTCGTTCTAAGCTTTTAGTAATACATCTGAAATTCGGTGGATCGATCCAGAGCTCGTCATCCGCACAATCAGGTATAAAGAGGGGGCATGCTCCATGACCAATATGAAGTATGATGCCCCCAAAGCCGTTCTGACTATCCGCTAGGCAACAAGATTATCCCTCCTCACTTTTTAAGCACAGGCTACAATTATTTTGCGATAGAAATCATGGCCCCCACGGCCCCCAAGATTGCGATTGTTTTTGTGAGCCCTGCTTCCTTGAGCCCGGTTGCCCCCCTAGACTCCTTCACTAATTGTGGGCTTCTTTTCCCCAGTACTCGATGTACGGCCACATTCGGCAACTTGCTGAGGCTGAGAAGAAGGGCATCGAGAGGGCCGGCGGCACGGCGGACTTGTACCAAATCCCCGAGACTCTCTCGGACGAAGTCCTTGCGAAGATGCATGCTGCTCCCAAGCCGACTGACATCCCCGCTCTCGATGACCCCACCATTCTGACCAAATACGATGGCTTCCTTTTGGGCATCCCCACAAGATATGGCAACTTTCCGGGTCAGTGGAAAGTAAGTCAACTGCCAACAACACGCACAGCGCAATGGTCACTGCGATTTTTGTTACTAAACTTCGAATGAACGCAATGCTTACAATTGTGGCAGGCCTTCTGGGACAAGACCGGCGGCATCTGGAGCTCTGGTGGCTACTACGGCAAATATGCTGGCCTTTTTATTTCCTCCGGTAGCCCCGGTGGTGGCCAGGAATCAACTGCTATTGCTGCCATGTCGACTCTGGCCCACCACGGCATCATCTACGTTCCACTTGGCTATGCCAAAGCCTTCCCTCAACTGACTAACATGAACGAGCTTCGAGGTGGCAGTCCATGGGGCGCTGGAACTTTTGCTGGAGGCGATGGATCTCGCCAACCGACTCCTCTGGAGCTTGAAATCGCAACCATTCAAGGCGAAGTCTTCTACCAGACCGTCGTGAAGGCCACGAGCAATTAAAACGAGGCAGGGAAAGGGATTATTGACGACTAAAAAGTGACACAATGTGACACGCAGCAGCAAGTTCCTCAGAAGCAGGCACAGTGGCTAAGGTCTCGAGATCCAGAAAAGAAACACAGCAAAACGAGTGACTTTGCGGCTTACCAAGTAATACGCAATGCTTTCAAGACTTGCCATCCTTTTATAAACAACAGGGTTCAAACCAAGTTGTCAGTTCTTCAGTTAGCGCATCCACCCCGCCTAATAAGATGTTGATTGCAGCGAAAATAGCAATGACTGCCAAGCTAATAATGATGGGAATTCATGGAGATTTTGTCAAGCTGAAACGTGCTTTCATGTAGAAGTAGGTGATAATTGGCCACGTCGTCGAGAGCCCGTGGGAGACGAGCCTGTCAAACCGTGCAAGGTTTTCTGCGAATATATTGCGATAATAGACCTTCTGTTGTTGTGAAGCGCCAAGTCGATCCCAATAGAAAAAAAAAAATCACCATTGCGAGCGAATCATGATAGCTTGCTCCTCGTTTATGCCACTACACGTTCCACATTGGCATAGAAACCCATAAAGGTGATACAAGTCTTCGGGTGTGTGATTGGTCCTATATGATATCTTGAGTTCTTCACCCACTGCAACGTGTTCTGCTCGAACCCATAATATCAAGAGCCCTTTGTGTTGATCAAACGAGAAACCAATGTTTTGAGATGGATGACATGCATGATTGAATCTTGAGGCCACTGGGAATAATCCTGCCACTGTGGCTGTAATCGCGAAGCTAATGATTGTAAGAATCTCGATAGTGATATCGAGGTAAAGGGGAAGGAGAGGGAACGTAAGAGGGGGCCTATGGGTATACTCATGACCGGACTAGTCGGGCTCACTTACCAATTTGTTTTCCATACTGCTTGTATTCTTGGTGTACCAGGCTTCAAGAGTGCATTCGCATGAAGGCTTAACGCGATATCCTTATCGTGACCTGTTAGCTTTTCAAAAGCTTTAATGACGTTACTGGCAGTTGCAGTAAACAGAGGTCTCTCGCGAAGAATAATATCTCCTTTCTTGAGAACTGTGGCGGCAAAAGCCCCTAGTCCAGCGGTTCTAGACTCCTTTATCTTGAAGCATGCATTTTCGAACAATTTGCTCGATGTTTGCTGCTGTACAGTCTGGCACTCCTTTGTCGTGGTCTTTTCAGAGTCCACAAAATACGTCAAGTCGTCTCGCCAGTCCACAACAGTGTCTGTCTCAAGAAATACGTTGTTCTCTGGAGTTTTGTAGACCTCTTCAGCAATGCGGTGGTCGTTCAAGAGAGTGTTTTGGTATCCCGCAGCATCTTCTGATGTGGGTTTGGGGGAGTCCCCCGTAGATGAGAGGGTCGTTTCCATGGAGAAATTGGGCTGTGTGCTTGTAGTGGTCATAATAAGCCGAACTTGATCAACTTGGCAAGATTGGTGAAGGGCCTACCTATGAGACTCAACAAACCTAGTACGATCGCCCGACGTCAGGGTGTCAGGTGTCGGGCAGGTGCATGCGAAATGCAGTGAATCTGAACGCACAGCAGCTGTTAGGTTGAACATATGCCCGGGCTTTCTAGTCTGTCTTTGCTGTTGATGTTTTTAAAATCGGCGATGATTCTGAAGGAAACTATTTATCGATATCCGACGCTGTTTGTTCATGGGATATGCATGCATGCAGTCAGTGCAAAGGCGCAAGTGAACGAATTTTCTGCCTGAGTCGGCAGGAGTCGGGCTAGCTTAAGCGTTTGCGATAAAAGCAGGTGAATAGTAATTTGAAGTCGCCGTGAATCTGTGCGATGCTCGCTTGAAAACCAGCTTCTGGTTGTGGCAGTTGCAGATACAGGTTATGAATAAAGGCTGCCAGTCGCTTCGTAATATCGGTGCTGTGGTCCACGGCATTCAGCAATGCCATATTGATGTACGCTTCGTTCCGCTCGGTTTTTTCTTCTGACCAAACGTCCGTTGTGCAGAGAAATAAATGATCCAGGCAATCTCTACGAACAATTGCTAGCTTGCATATGGTTGACTGGATCCCTTTTGCCTGAAGAGTGACCTCCATAAGTCTACTCTTTGCCAAGCCCATTGAAACTGTCATCTCCATTATGACGAGATCGCCTTGTGTCGTATTTTGCATTGAAAGCCGATGCGCAACCAGTGTAATTTGCGCATGACTGTCAGTAAAAAAAAACCTGAGCCGCTTTGACAAAGATGCTGTAATAAAATGCAATGTCCTAAACTTCCCCAGTCAAAGTAGACACGAGAGTGACCGCGTAATGTGTGATTCATGAAACTTTTTGGTAAATCGGAATGTTAGAAACATTCCAAAGCTTCATTATTAACCAGTCGTCCATAAGCTTGATACCCTGCCTCCTCGAGCCAACAAATCTGCCCGCCTCATCACATGATAAACTTTCTTCGAGGTCGTAGAGGGCAATCTCCCCGACAATCGGGACATCGGAGATAACCAGGTTTCGACCAAACTTTCCTACAGTTGCAAATCCAGAGGTCTTTGCCGGTTCTTGTCGTCAAACAGTCAAAAGAGGCATGGATCCCCTCTTTGACGCCGCATTCGATGCAAAATCTCCGCAGCATAACCTTCGCGTCTATTCTAGGATCAGGCTCCCTGTCTTGGACGATGCAACCACGCAAGTCCAAAAAAGCAGATTGAGGTTGGAGCATGTCGAAATTTTCGGGCGATCGGACGCGAAAACAAATATAACACTCGAAATTTCCCGGGCGGAAATCATGACCTCTCTCACTAGGTCTATGCTGTGGGAAGTCCTTCGCAGCCCGCATGATAAATTGGACTTTGTCGGCGTCGCTTGCCATTCGTTGAGGATCAATGATCTGCTGAAAATACCGATTCACAGTCGATAGACGGATGAGCATTTGATAATCTAGGTGGATAAAGACCATTTGTTGAAGCTCGCGGGGAAGTTGTTCGATCGAAGACGGCATAGTTGCAGTGCTGCGCCAATGAGTTTTCCAGGCCTGCTGTATATTGGACGAATCCGAGTAAGTCCACTTCAAGGAGTCTTCGCGGATCATTGTTCTTGGTACTGGCATTTCGGAAAGCTCAAGGTGCACGCTGCTCTAGTTGTCAAGCAAATTCACTAGGAATTTCCTCTTTGCAAGAATACTGAACGTGACAAAATTCACCGAAAGTGGGAATTAAGACTTGGAATGCGAGCTGAGGGTGCGACGAGTGACGAGTGGGGGAAACAAGTTGGCCCCTGCAAAGACGTCAATAGAAAAAAGACTTCATTAATGAATGGATATTCAGACTGGAGTCGTGGCCGATGTTGGTTTGACTACCCTTTCATCAAAGGACTAGTCCTGAAAGGAACAACACGAAACAGTCTGTATTTGCGCTGCTGCTGCAGTGAATCCGCAAAAAAAGAAAAGAAAACCACCAAAAAGACACGGGAAGAAACAAGTGGTGTTTTTTCTTCGTAAGACGACGTGAGGATACAGGCAGCCTCTTCAGGTTCTGTTCCAAAGAAAAAAGCTGAGACAAGCTTCTCTCAGTTCAGGTTGCAGCGTCGTTACACCAGTATGAATACAAAAAAGTTATCTCCCGCTATTAGATACGCATGGGGGAGAGTTGTTCCTGGGGTTCGTGACTAATTAATATCGCGGCTTTCACTATTATGCCCCCCTCCTTATGCTCTACACCGAGAGATGGGATACATACATAAGTGGTGGGCGGCGCTTTTAGTCGCAGGTCAATTTTAGATCGAGGTAATTACATGTGTACACTCAATTCTGAAGTAAAAATGTGGTTCTTGCGATATGTCGGTAGTTGAGGCCCAATATGTATGAGCCATAACAATCATGTACTACAAATCGAACACTGCATAACAACTGTGGTACATACTCGAATGCGGAGTCTTACAACGGGGAACTCATATTAATATTCATGCAGCTTGAGTGACATGTCATGTGTTAGTGATGCGCAAAGGGTGTGTGTTTGTCTGGGCAATGGCATTTTCCGTCCAAGGCAGGCGCTCGAACAAGTAGGACAGATAATGGTATGCAGGAGTGACGTGGTAGATAGACATGGTTGACGTATGTACAGTGGGGCGGCGAAAGTCTGGATAACCAGACGCAACCCCACCTAACATCGCGAAAAATCACGTCACATTCTATTTATATTATTAACTTAACTTATATATATCTTGATAAAAATACCTCTAACTATGCCTAGAGTTATATTAGTCTTTAATTTAGGTATAATAGGTTAAGAGATTATAAAGAAAGAGAGTATTCCCCTTATATTTATATATAGTATTTATTAATACTACTATACCTAATAGTTAGCTAAATTATTACTATACTATAGCTAGCTACTAAAGCTTAGGATATATAATAAAAGGTATATCTTTCTTTAGATAAAGAAAACCCTTTTATTAAGAATAAAAACCTAGTTAGAGAGGCTAGTCTTAACTATTCTATAATTACTTTATAAAGGTTCCTTATAAAAGAGAGTATCTAGTATAAAAAGGCACTATAATAACTAAAATTAATACTAGATATAGCTAAAAGATAACTTAAATTTATATACAAGATCCTTATGGCTGCCCGAATTTATTGGCATTATAGGCGTAGGGAAAGCGTTAGTATCCGCCCGGGCTAATTATTATCCGCTTCTGTTTTTTACTAATAACATTAACACTAAGTGCATTAAGTGCGTAAAAGGGCTTTTTTAGTTAATTTACTATAATATAAATTTATACATAACTATCCCTCTCTAAGGGCATATGCTTTTCCCTTTACTAAGATATTACTTAGTAAATATCTAAGGAGAAGTAATATCTTAGTAAATAATAATACCTTTCTCTCTTAAATTAATTTATATTAAATTAATATAAATAGGAGATTTAATAACTAGGACTAGGCTATAAGATTCTTTTATTTAAGGAGTAGGAGGGGTCTAAGCTAGGTTAATATATAGAGGTAGCTTAACTACCTTATTATTATTAATAATAAAGCTAATAAAGCTCTTATTATTTAAACTTATTAAAATTTCTATATCTAATAAGATATATTAGCTTTATCTAGCTATTATATAGCGTAAATTATTTCTACCTCTTATTACTACATATTAAGAGCCCTTAGGCTAGTATCTAGGTTAGTCTAGGAAGTAAGAGTGCTAAGATTAAAAGGAGTATTAAATATAATACCCTTAAGTGTCTTTACTCTTAAGATAGTAATATATATAAGGCCTATTATAAACTCCTTTATAAAGATATTAGCTATTACCTTATTAAAAGTAATGCCCTATAACTTATGCATAGTAATACTATATATAATTATAAATAGGAATTAACGCTAGCTATATAGGTTACTACCCTTAATAAACTTGTAATATACTTAGAAAATAGGAATAATAGTAGCCTTATTAGGCTTTATAAAGTAAGGCAGTCCTATGTACTTATCTATTTATATAAACATAATATTAGGAGCCTATTAGTAAGGATTAGTAACATCTTAATCCTAGTAAATATCTTCTATAATCCCTATAGCGCTATTAACAAGGCCTATAGGTATCTAAATATTCTCTATTAGTATAACCCTTGCTCTAATATAAACTAGTAAAGTATAGTAAAGGTTTCCTACTATTTAAGAATTAGTATTATACCTAAATTTGCTAATATATATTATATAGACCTAAATAATTAGTAATATAAGCCTTTCTATATAGTTATAGTTATATTCTTAGACTTACTATCTTATGTAGTAAATACAGACTATATTTATAAAGGAATTAACCTCTAGAGGCAAGAGCTATAATTAAATTCGCGAATAAAGAAGCTTCTAATAGTTAATAGATAGCTAAGCTAAGTAAAGGCCCTAGAGAGCTTTATAGAATAGTGCCTATATATTACCTTATTAGTAAATAACTTACTAAAGTATAATAGTCTTATTAAAGGCCTAATAGGTATTATACCTAGCTAGATCTATATTATTTATAAGTCTCTTATTACTATAAAGAGGCTTTTTAAAAACTAGTAGAAGCTAGTAGAAGTTACTAAAGAGAATTACGCTATAGCTACTAAAGTAGTCCTTTAAATTAGAAAAGATCTAATAAAGTTATTAGTTAATAGAGTAAAGTGTCTTTAGCCTAATTATAGACTTCTTATTAATAATAATATATTTAACCCTTTATAGGGTGCCTTATAAATTAGAAAGCTTATTAGTTAAAAGCTTAGGTAAGCTTATAATTTGCCTTAAGACTAAAAGATATAGTAGTAAATATAATGTTATTTTATTAATGCTATTAGTAGTAATTCTAGTAGGGGTAGCCTATATAATATATCCTAGGGCATGTTCTAGTACTATAGAAATAGTGTGAATAATAAATGATTTCCCTATGCCTCCCTAGCTATTAACCTAGAGAAGAAGTAATTTAGGTGTTTGCTTATTTAGATTAAGAGTATTCTTAAGGTAGTAAATATATATATTAAAGATAAGGCGCTACTCTAGATTAAGACTTATAATATTCTAGTTGCTTAGGGAATCCTAAGGAGTAATAGTAATAGTAAAAGACTCCTTAAGGTTATTCTAATACTCTCTTTTCTATATAAGAAAATTAGGATAGGTTCTAATATAATTTCGCTAATTATAGGCTAAATTATAATTATAGTTCCTAAGCAATTTAACCTTATTAGTATTAAGTTTAATATATAAAATCTAGCAAGCTATTTCCTACTAAGCCTTTAGCTAGACCTTATTTTCCTAGTAAGGGTCCTCCTTAAACTTATCTTTTACTATAGGAGGTAGCTTCCTATAGTAATTATAATAGTAAGCGCTAGTGTAAACTCTTTAATAATATATAAA
Source organism: Epichloe typhina subsp. poae (assembly GCA_030389615.1). Lineage (NCBI taxonomy): Eukaryota > Fungi > Ascomycota > Sordariomycetes > Hypocreales > Clavicipitaceae > Epichloe > Epichloe typhina. The sequence continues at coordinate 2,935,754 of CP098316.1, read as the reverse complement.
TACCTCCTAAAACATAGTAAAACTCTCCTTCTTTACTATCTTTAGCTAGTTATAGTTAGTATAAGGATAGCTTAGTATAAGCTTTACTCTATAAAAGTCCTTAAAGCTTTTATTATTAGGATTTACCTTATATTACAGGAAGTAATTAAAAACCTAGTTAGGCGTATTAGGGAACTTTTACTAATGCTTAGGCTTCTTAGAGAAGTTAATATAGGTTAGGAACTAAAAATAATAAAGATCCTATAGGCTTATAGGGTAATTTAAATACTTCTAGTAAGAATTTAAAGTCTATTAGACTTAATCTTTACCCTTAGTAAGTAGATAATTTACTTACTAATACTTATTAGGTAGGTAGTAATTAATATTATAAATAATATATAATCCTTCTTAAAGGTTAAGGTTAAGTAATAGATAAAAGACCTCTTATATAAACTAGTTTTTTTAGTAATAAGTTTATTTATAAACTTAGTAATAAATCTAATAAGCCTATAACTTATATTAACCCTAGGCAAAATCTCCTTAGCTATATCCTAGAAGGTCTTTAACTACTATTTAGCCTTACTATAATACTTTAATATATAGGAGATAATAGTATATATACCTATATAGGGTATAAAGTTAATATTAGTAAGCTATAAGGCTATAACTATAGGGCTAAAGTTATTTAGAAAGGTATTATTCTAAGGCTTATTAAATATAAGATACTATAAGTTAAAGTTCCTTATAATAATTAGCTTTTTATAATATACTTATAAAAAGTGAAATTAGTAGTGTGTCTCCTTTATTAATCTCCTATTAGGTAGTTACTTATAATGCTAATAGTATGCTTTTATATACTTATAGTATTAAATATAATTAATTATATTAACTAAATTACTAAACTTAGGATTTATAATAAGCAAGATTAATAGGTTATTGCCCTAATATTACTAATTTACTAACTTAGGGCAAGTATTATAAGTAGTAATATACTACCCCTAGTACTTAGTAAAGACCTTCTATAGTTCTATAGTTATAAGGCTAGTATCTAGGGCATCTTTAATCTAAAAGAGGTAATAAGCGTAAGGGCTACCTTAGGACTACTACTTATATTAGTACTAATATTCCTTAATGCTAAATTTAGGCTAAAGAACTTACTTAAAGAATAGCTAGAAGTATATCTTAAAGTACTATACTAAGATATATAGGTTCTTATAAAGGTTCCTACTTATAATCCTAGCCTTAACTTAGTTATTCCTTAACTACTATTTATTATAATTTAGCATAAACCTCTAAAAGTCTTACTAATATAAATTAGCAGCTAAAAGGGTAATAAATATACCTAGGTAGCTAAGAGTATAAATATACACCTTAAGCTAGTTCTTATAGCCTCCTTAGTATGCTTATATACCTTATAGGCTCCCTAAGAATCTTACTATAAAGCTAAGTAGTGCCTTAGCTTTAGTAGTATTTAAGTTAAAAGCTAGTTAAAGCTAGTTAATATTAATAGCCTAATAGTAATATTCTCTCTTAATAAAGTAAGTGCTTTATTTATTTACTTACTAATATATAAGCATATTAAACATAACATAGTAAAATCAAGGATACTAAGTAAAGCAGCTATTATTATACTTTATTAGGTAATTAATATAGTTAGAGTAGCTTATAGTGTATTCGTAAGGCTTAATAAACTTAGCTTCTTTATTTAGAAAGAGACCTAGAAATGCTTCTAAGAGTAATAGCTAAGACTAATTAAACTTATTTAAAGGTATGCTATAAATATTAGGTATATTAAGGTATATCTAAGGTTTAACTTACTAGAGGGGAATTTACTCTAGTAGCACCTAAGGCCTATTAGAACCTTAAAGCTAATAATAAAGTTATATAAGCTCCTATTACTAAGCGATAAAATTAGGAACTATAGCTTTATTAAAGTATGTATTAATCTAGTTATTATTAAGGTAAGTCTCTTTAATATTAATAGCATTAGTTACCTTTACTATAAGCTAGTCTATAATATCTTTATTACTAGGTAGCTAGAGTAGATTATTCTTATTTATATTAATATAGTAATACCTAGGATAATTTAAACAGAGATATATAAGCCAGGCCTAGATAACAGGCTGCTACACTCTAAATTAGTTATAGAACTAACATATTATATATAGCTAATTTGTCTAATTTATAAGTTAAAGGATAATAATATTAAGATCCCTAGGTAAAAGTAGTAGCTAGTTATAGACTTAACTAATATTCTTTATAAAGTTAACTATATAGCCCTTATATTTATATTACTAACCATAATAGGTTATAACTATAACGTGAACGTAAACCTTAGTAATAAGTATCTCTTTAGTTTATATAAGCTTAGGTAAATAGCCTAGAACTAACCTAGGATTAAGCTTGTTTTCTTTAAACTAAAAAAAGGGCTAACTAGCGCGGCGTTAATTATAAGATACGCGGCCCTAGGGGACTACGTCACAATAGTTATAAGAGCAGCAGATTCTATTCCTAACCTTAAGACTAAACTATCTTACCTTATAATAAGTATAATACTCTATAGTATTTAATACTAGGCTTACTACCTAGTAGCTAATTAAGCTATAGTTACGCTTAGTTAGGCATAACTAGTCTAAATCTCCCTAAAAGACTAGATTAGGCAAGATAGGCAAATCCTAAGAAGCAAACCTACTAAGGTTTAAAGGCAGACATAGTTATACTAATAAACACTAAGAAAGTAATATATTTAGATTAGAATCCCTTACTAAGGACTAAGAAGGTATAAAATTATCTATTATATTATAATTACACTATTTATAATATCTATATTTCACTCTATTAGGAGTAATAAAGCTTTAGCAGGCAAACATGTAATAATATAATAGACATTATTTCTATTCTATACCTAGGATAGGATTATTATTATTATCTAGGTTACTTATTATATTAATTTAGCTACTAAAGAGTTCCTAAACTCCTAGCTAATATAGAGAGGCTACCTAGTGTAGAATAGTAGCTAATAAAGGGGTAGGGTTAGGTTCTTCCCTAGCTTATTATATAACTTAATACTCTTATTAGATTATAGCCTACTATAGTTTAGTATAAATATGTAGTATTAAGAGTAAGTTACTATACCTATAGAGAATATGCCTTAGCTTTATCTAGTGTATCTTAAGAAGCCTATCTATAGCAAAAAAACCTTATTAATCTATATATTATTTATCTTAAGAAATTAGCTATAATCTCTTATAAGCCTATAGCTTATTACTATTAGGGTAAAAGTATAGGAAGTTACTAAGTTAGTTATTACTTAAGGGATTATACTCTAGTAATTAGGCGCTTACTACTACTATATATAATAGCTATTATAAAACGTAAGAATTATATAAGAGCTTAAGACTATAGTAATATAATATTAGCATTAGGTTAATATTAGGGTGCTAAGCAGTAGTATATACTAGCGTGTTCTATTAGTTATAACACACTAGGTATTTTTATATTAACTTATCCTTATTCTTTAAGCTAATAAATTTATTAATAAGTTTATCCTATTTATAACACTAATATATACGCGTTTTAGAGGTATTATTAGGGATATTTATAATATTAGCTAGATTCTCACGGCCTAGATTATAAGAAGGATTAGGTAGTGGTATAGGAGAAGCAAGAGAAGCTATCTTATTAGGATAATTTACTATGTTATATATAGCTTAGAGAAAGCAAGACAATAATTAGGTTAGATAATAATAAGTATAGCTTTATTATAATAGATAGGGATGTAGTTAGAAAAGGAAAAGTAGTAAAGGAGTTAAGAAGGAAATTTAAGTTAGTATAAGAGAAAAAAATAAGAGGTAAGAGGTAATAGTAAGGAAAGAGCCCTTAAACAAGAGAAGGTAGGACTATTATATATAAGGCTATAAATTATATTACAAACCTGCTAGAAAAACACGTAAATAAATCATTATATTAGCAAATCCTACGCTTATTACCTTGCTTTGTAAATTAATAGGATTATATTATATGTATACGCGCCTACGCGTTTATATGCGTGGTTATATTAACTTCACGATATTAAACAGTAGGTGGATTTACGTAGCATTCTTATACCTTACTCCTGTCTTAGTATACAGACCTAAAGGTAGGTATATAGTCTATAATTACAATACTTCTTATAACCTAATATTTACTTAAAACATTACGTTTAGTATAGTTAGTAGTAAGGCTAGCACTATTAATTATATTAAACACTATATAAACTAGCCCTATATAGTAAACTACCCTTGCAAATTAATAGTTATTATAGGCTACTTCCTTGCCTAATTTAAAAGAAGAAAGAACTACCTTTATAGCATTATACTTACTACTATAAAACTAAATACTATAGATACTATAGAATAACCGTAAATAACTATAGAATGTAGTAACGAATATCTAAACCTAATGCTAAACCTAATATAATATAATATAATATAAAGCAAGCAAATAAGGTAAGAGTAGTAAAGTGTAATGGATAGTGGCTTAATTATACTATACTAAATTATAAGTAACTTACTATTCTTCTTCTAACCTTACTAATGTATAACTATAGATACTTAGGGACCTAGGGTAATGTAATACTTTAACTCCTAATAATTTACTATAGGCGCTAACTCTAGGTTATTAGATAGGTGCCTAAGGCGGTTTCTTTTAAGAAGCATTTAGTCCTAACCTATTACTATATAAAGTTACCTAGTAAGGGTAATACTTTTTAGTATTAATTTTAGTGTTAAAATTAAGTATAGGGGTATGCTATAAATTATATTTATATAACATAGTAACCCTTTACTTTGTAATATTATAATAGTAAAAAACATTTAAATTAAAAGGTTACGTATTTAAATTATATTTATATGTTTTTTTATAATCATAAAGTAAGTAATATGCTATAAGTCTTTATAAGATATTGTAATATTATAAGTTTAAGTCTTTTGCAACCATAATTTAATCACAACACTACTACTACTAGCATATATCTATAATCTTAAATTAATTACTAATACTTTACATTATTAAATTTATTTATTTTTAAAGGTATAATATTTTATATTCCCTCTAGGGGCCCTCTAAGGGCCTTACTAGGGGCTACCTATAGCAAGCTATTACCTATAGCAAGCTCCTTCTCTATGCCCCCCTAAAAAGCTATTAGGTAGTTAGAAGAGGTAAAAAAAAAAATCTTAACTAGTTGCTAAAGAGTATTTTATATCTAACTAATTAGAAGAGATATCTCTATAGGATAACCTTATTTTAATAAAGGGAAAGCGGGAAGCTTTGCTCCACTCTCTTGCCTTCGCCTTGCTTACTAATGACGTAAATCGCAGGCAAAGCTCCGCTTTCCCTAATAAATACCTATATAAGTTACTCTCTTTTTAGTAATATTAGATCTTTTTAGATAAGAGTATAATTAAATATAGAAAAGGGAAGTATTAGAAATAGGTTTATTATAATTTAGTATATTATATAAAAACACTTATTACTTCTATAACTTACTATTCTAGACTAAGAGACTTTTTCTATAATATATTTAACCTTAAATAAAGCTAATAAGGTATTTATAAATATTCTAGGGTATTATTTTATTTAATTATTATACTTTATTATATATACTTAATAAAAACTATTATATAGCTTATAGTAGTATTATAAGGCGCTAAATCTTAGAATACCTTTAAGAGTAGCTTCTAACTATTACTAAGCTAGGTTATATCTTTGCTCAAGATAACGCTTTAACTTATAAAGCTTAAATTATATAAGAGTAGCTAAAGGAATAAGCTAATAAAAATATAGTTAAATTAGTAAATTAGCTACTATATTTACCTAACCTTAATCCTATTAAGAATCTATAGAAACTTATAAAAGAAGAAATTATAAAAAGCTATCTAGAACTATTATTAATAAAGACTTTACATAATACCTTAGAAAGGCTTTATAAGGCTACTATTAAAGGTTAGGAGTAAATTAAAGATAATGTTATAAATTAGCTAATTAATTTAATACCACAGAGGATTACGGCTACTATATATACTAGAGGGTAGTATATAAAGTATTAGGTATCGCGAATAAAAGAGGAATTAATTCCTATTATAAATATGTAATTTATACTAGATTAGAATTAAAATTACGTGTGTGGCGAGGTAATTTAATCATAGTGTTGATTCCCCTAATGGGGTTGGTTTTTGTGGTTATCTAGACTTTCGCCCCCCCACTGTATGTGGTTGAATCACTTGCAGCGCTAACCTAGAGCCGCTTTGAGCTATTCTGGTGTCTGAGTCCTGACCATCTGCCGGTGGGGTTTAGTGGCATGCCTGTTATCAATAGGGTAATTTCGCGAATTTCGCGGGGGCTAGGAAACAATGTGTTGCACCCACAAGGGCATAATTAATCCCTGCCGCACGATAGTCTCGCTACTTAACTAGCTAAGACAAGAGTCTACCCCTAGCTAGTTATTTTCTAAGATCTCTATAACTTTATAGTATATTTTAGCACTATATAAGTACCTTACTAATAGTAAAGGTACTTAGGTATTTAAGCTATAGTTTATACTCTTTTATAAGGTTAAATAACTTAATAAAGGTAATTATATTAAACCCTAGCTTTATAGTCTAATATAGTATTAATTATATAGTATTTATAATTATTATATTTTCTTCTAAATTAGTACTTTTCTCTTTAAATTAATTAATTAATTAATTTTAAATAATTAGTATATATATAGTAAAAGAGAGGCTTAATTTATGAATATTATAATTAGGTAACCTTAGTATACTAGGATTAGTATTACTATTTATTAGTTTAATAATACTATAAGTATTCTTATAATATCTAAGGAGTTTTCTAAGAGTAATAAGCTAGCTATTAAGCTATAAAAGCCTTATTACTAAGACTTATAGTATAAGATAGTTAAGGTAAAAGCTATTAAAGATAGAATCTAAGTCTTTATTAATCCTAATTTAATTATATAGCTAGATTACCCTCCTAAGCCTTTAATTCTTATAGGAAATAAAACTCTAGTAAAAAGAAAGATAGTAAAGGCTATATAAAGTTAATTATCTATATTAAATACTATAGGAATTTAAATATATTTATATAGTAGTAAAACTATAACTAGTAATATATAGTAACCTTAGGAAAGCTTTTCTAAAGGTTATAATATACCTAAAGAGAGTTATTTTTAGTACTTTTAATAATCTAATAATACTAAAGATAATACTTGTTATGGACTCGAGCTATAAGCTTAGGTTAAGTCTGGCTCCGGAAAGTATACGTACTTTATACAGCTAGGTTAGGGCTTTATATAAACTATACATAGACTACGCATAAGGGACTATATATCTAAATACTATATAACTACTAGTGTAATTCCTTTTTTCTTCTATAAGAATAATATTCTTATTCTAAATACTTATATATAGTAGCTATAAGGCTAGTTCTTAATATATATTATTCTTTACTATAGAAATAATATAGCTAGTAAATATACTATTACTACTAGATATAATAAACACTAATAAGTTAGCACTCCTATAATAATAGGTAAAATAGTAGGTAAAGTAAATCTAGTACTTTGTTAGGAACTAGCCTTATAGCTACTGCGTATAAGCGTTTAGAATAAGAATATTATTCTTATAGAAAAAGAAAGGAATTACATTAGTAGTTATATAGTATTCGGATATATAGTCCCTTATATATAGTTTATATATAGTCTATATAAAGCCCTAACCTAGCTATATAAAGTATATATACTTTCTAGAGCTAAACTTAACCTAAGCTTATAGCTTAAGTCTATAATATATCCCTTTACTTACTCTCTCTTTTTTCTTTTACTAAAAAGTAAGTATATATTAAATATAAACCCTTATTATATAGCCTCCCTTAAAAAATATAATAAAGTAATATAAGTAACCTAGTAAGAATAATAAGTTACTTAGTAAGGTTATATTTTTACTATATAAATCTAAAATTTTTTAGTATAAAACTACCTTACTTTAACCTAGTTTTACCTTTAAAAATACTAATTACTTATTTTATAGCTTCTTATTACTAGCTATTTTCTTACCTTATTTAATTTATTATCTTTACCTTAATCTTATATTTTATTTATTACTTACTAAACTTAAACTTTACTTTAAACTACCCTTTTATTATTAATTACCTAATCTTTTATTATATAATATATTACCCTTACTTACCTTTAGCTTTTATTTATAAATATAGAAAACTTATACTTTAATTAAAGCTTAACTAATTTATTTTAAAATATAAATATTTTATTCTCTTTTATTTTATTTTACTTATTTTTATTATTATATTATTATATTATTATAATACTTTCTTTTTATATTTTTCTTATCTTTATTTATTAATTATTTTATAACTTTAAAGCCTTTTTTTATATTTAGTTTACTTTTTATTATAAGTAATATTATTTTTTTACTAACTAACTTATCTTTAAAGTATTTTTTTAATTTTTTTATTTTCTCTTACCTTATTTAAAGGGACTTATTCTAGTAAGTATATTTTAAAAGAAAACTTTAAGAATAAAGCCTTTTTAATAATAAGAAATATAATTTCCTTTATAATCCTTATATAAATAATCTTTAAAATAAAGATAAATATATTTATATTCTAAGGCTAAACTAAGCCTATACCTTATACTATACTAGTTATTATATATATATTTAGGAGAAGTACTTATATAATACTAATTTAAAACTTTATTATACCTTTAAATATCTTAAGACCTTATTAGCTATAAGTAAAGCTATTAAGACTTTAGCTATACTATAGTTTACTAATAGTAAGGGATAATATACTATTCTTATAAATTTTTTTATTTACTATTATAAGTATTTTAATAGTATATTAGCTATTACTTAAATTAACCTAGCTAAGGCCTAATCCCTAGCTTTCTCCCTTATAAGTATAGCCTATACCTAGGGTATTTTTAAAGTATAATAGCTTATACTTATTTAGATAATACTTACTTACTATAGCTATAATAACCTAGCTACTAAATTTTTTTATAGTATAAAAACTATAAATAATAACCTAACCTAGTTTATCTTTACTTAAGGGGCTAGTAATACCTAGGTTTAATAAATAGCTAAAACTATTATAAAGCTAGCTTATATTATTACTAAGGTATACTAACCTTATAAGAAGTCTAATAATATCCTTTTTTTATCTTAATTACTTTTTACTATAGTAAAAATCTAGTACTTAAGTATATATATACTAAAGGGAACTTAGAGAACTTAGTTTACTATAGTTAAATTAAAATATACCCTTTTAAGGCTATTATTTATCTATATATTACCTTATTATAATTTAAATTAATTAAGTACCTTTATATATATTATACTTTCTAATAGTTCTTAAGTTAACTATATATAACCTTTTGATTTTATATTATATTATAAATATTATAAACTTTCGCACCGCTCTAAAGGTCCGGAATTGCCTCTAAAATACAAACCACATTAATATTCGAATTCCTTGCCTTTATTTACCCCCCTATAATATTATATTATAATAAAGCTAGTAGCAGGAGTGTGAATATAATACTAATAGTAATTAACTTAGGAGAAAGGGGGCTAGTATAAAGCTACTACTACCTAAACATAGGAATAGGATAGTTTAATATTTAAAGTAGTAAGAATAACCTAATAACTAGCTAGATCTAATTTAAATACCTAGATAATATAAAATTTTATAATAAAATTACAAACCTTATTCTAAGTAATAAAGTTAACTAGGTGTAATATATTACTAAGGCTATTACTAGATAGGTAGTAAACTATACCTAAGCTAAAGTAAAGGTAATAAACTATAATAATAGTAATATTTATACTACTAAAGAAGCCCTTAAATAAGCTATTAAAAAGATTATTAAAGAAGAAACTAAAGAAAGTAACACTCTAACCTAGGTAAGTATTACTACTAGCCTAGCTTCTAAATAATTAAATACCTTACCCCCCCCTCTTTAAATCCCTAGTAAGTAAGAATAAGAAGTACTTATTAAAGGGAATACTATCTAGGAATTACTTTAGTCTAAGGGTATAGAAAATATAGTAATAGTAGTAAATAAAGCTATAGGCTAGACTATAGTAATAGTAGCTAGAAGACTCCCTAGTAAAAATATAATTATTACCTTTAAAGGGAATACTACTTAATATAAGGAAGACTAAAAATAAATTACTAAGGTATTTAAGCTAAAGATAGCCCTTTACTACTATATACTTAGTATAATTATTAAGGGATTCCTAACTAAATATACCTTTATTAAGAACCTAGTAACTAAAATAGGAAAAGCTAATAAGGTAAATATAGTTAAGATAATAGTAAGATAACCCTAGGGTAAGGGTACCTAAAGAACTACCCTAATACTAGGCCTAACTAAAGTTAAAGATACTAATAAAATATACTAAGATAAAATAGTCTTTAAAGTAAAGCTTTTCTAAACTAAACTATATAATAAGACCTTATAACCCTAATAATACTATAATTACTTCTAGATAGAATATATAGCTAAGTTTTATAAGATAGCGCTAAGGTATAGCTAGTGTAAAGCTAGCTACTATAAGGATAAGGAATTCTCTTACCTAATAAAAGATAAATAAGTAAAAAAAAACTATATCTTATGCTTTAGACTATATCTAGCTTAGTTAAGAGACTACCTTATTTTAAAAAAGAAATAAAATACTACTAAAGTAAGATACCTTAAGTAACTCTCTTACTTTACTACTTACTCCCTAAGTAAAAGCTTAACCTAGCCCTAGGAAGGAACTAGTATAGCCTTAGAGCTAATAATTATAGTAAGTAAGAAAAAAGAAAGACTTATAAATATAAAGTAAAGCACTAAATAACTAAGATTAGGAAGTATAAGATAGTATATAAAGTAACTTAAAGCTAGAATAAAACTAGTATAAGATAGCAGAGACTAATAACCCCCTAATTAATATAATAATATTATAAGTTCTTTTCTAGAATATAAATAAGAAGAATAAACTAGTATATATAGTGCTTTATTACTAAACTAATATAGACATAATTATAATTTAAGAATAGGAATATATAAGAAACCTATAGCCCCTAGCACTAGACCTTACCTAGTTCTAACTTATATACTATAATAAATATAATATAGTATATATAAATAAGAAATACAAAGTAAAATTATAGTTAGCCTAAGGAGAAACTAATTAGTTACTAGTAAAACTATAAGGAATTAATATTTATTCCCTTTACTTAGAGAGATATAGTAATAACTAAAACACCCTTATTTATATAATTAACTTAGAAAAGCCTTATAACTAAAGCATATTTATAGGTAACTTTAACTAAAAACACCCTCTCTAGGATAAGCTAGATAGGAAAACTAATAAAGTAAATAAACTACTAAAGTTTATAAACTAGTAAAGGCTTAGACTTATTACCCCTAAGGTAAACCTATAAGATAATATAAAGATAATAAAGATAGTACTATTAACCTAGTGTAAGCTATACTAGATATTAGAGTTTACTATAATAATACTAAAGACCTCCTTAGATTTAACTATATTTTATAGCTAATTAGTATTCTTAATAAATAATAGGAAGCTACCCTCTAAGTCCTTAAATATATATAGAAAGCTATAAACTAACTATATATAAAGGTAAAGGCTAAGGTAATACTCTAGCCTAAAAATACACTAGACTTATATAATAAAGAAGGAATAAATAACTATATAATATAGCTTATTACTAGCTTATAATAAATTATAGATAAGGTAGTTTTAAAGAAAGCCTAGGGACTCCCTAGCTTAGAGATATAGTAATTAAGGAAAGCCTAAGAGATAATTAGTAAAGTAAGGTAAGCTAAGAGATAATAAAGACACTAGAGAACTAATATAAACTAGTAAGCCTATACTAAGGTAAATAAGGACTAAGAATATATTATTAGGGAAGAGAAAAGAAATATATAAAGGGATACCTTATAAAAGGCTAATATATAGGAAAAGGATAAAGAGGTCTAGAGGCTTAAGAGATAGGCTTAGCTTTAAAGCTAGGCCCCCTAGAGCTCCCTAGGCTCCCTAAGCTAAAAGAGGTAAAAATAACCCTAATCTAGCTACTATATATAAAGATAAGGCTAGTATACTAGTATAAAGATTCTTCCCTAAACTAATAGCAAACCTCTTATATATACTAGACCTCTCCTTCCTAGAGCTAGAAAATACACTATTACTAAACAAAAAATGATTTAAATAAGAGAAAATTAATAATATCTTAGTAAATATAGCTAGCTAGAAAGCACTAGGAGATAATAAACTCCTAGCAGGCCTTATTAAAGCCTATAATAACCTAGCTAAAGATACTATAGCTAGGCTCTTAAATATAGTCCTAGAAATAGGCTATTTCCTAGCTTACTTCTAAACTATAAGAGTAATAGTAATTAGGAAACCTAGTAAAACTACTAAGGAAATAAGGAAAGCTAATATATAAAGACTAATCTTACTACTTAATATAGTAGGAAAAATTATAGAAGTAATAATAGTAAAGTAACTTATAGCTTTTACTAAGGTAAAAGGATTACTTCCTAAGCTCTAAATAAGTAATAGGATAAATAAATTAATAGAAACTATAATAAAAGTCCTTATAAAATACATTAAAGAGGCCTAGGGTAAGGGTAGTATTACCTTACTAGCGTAAATAAATATATCTTCTATGTTTAATAAAGTTAGCTACCTATACCTAATATACCTACTTATAAAAATAGGAGTCCTATAATAGCTAATAGTAGTAATATAAAGCTTCCTTATAGATAGAATAAGCTAGCTTAGCTTTAATAAAGAACTCTCTAGACTATTTATAATTAAGGCTAGCACCTTATAAGGTTTACCCCTTTTCTTAATCCTTTTCTTACTTTACTTAGCAAAGCTTTATATTTACCTCTAGGCAGAGCATTGCATTACAATGTGTATTGTAGTGTAGTTTTTGTAGTGTAGTGTAGTAACTACACTACAAACTACACTATACTATAAACTACACTAACTACAAGGGGAAAAAAACTATATTACACTACACTACAAATTTATTTTCATAAATTACACTAACTACAAATACTACATTTGTAGTGTTAGTAAAAATATTTATCTTAGCTTATAATAGCTTATAGTAACATATAGTAGCTTATAATAGCTTATAATAGCTTATAATAGCTTATAGTAGCTTATAATAGCTTATAATAGCTTATAATAGCTTATAATAGCTTATAATAGCTTATAATAGCTTACAATAGCTTATAATAGCTTATCTTAGCTTATCTTAGCTTATCTTAGCTTATAAGTATATTACTTATATAAGTTAAAATATTATTAGTGTTAAAGTTTAATTAAAAATAAATAAGTAATAAATAAATTAAATATAAGTATAAGTATTTATAAGTAAATTACTATAGGAAAAGCTAGACTTTTTAATTATTTAGTATTTTAAGGTTTTTAAAGTATTAATAAAATAAAATACTTTTCTCTTTTATATTTTTAATATTATAATAAAAGTAATAAAAGTAATAAAAGTAATAAAAGTAATAAGAGTAATAAAAGTAATAAGAGTAATAAAAGTAATAAGAGTAATAAAAGTAATAAGAGTAATAAAAGTAATAAGAGTAATAAAAGTAATAAGAGTAATAAAAGTAATAAGAGTAATAAAAGTAATAAGAGTAATAAGAGTAATATATTAGTATTACCTAAAAAACTAGCTATTTAGTTAGAATCTTTAAGATTACTACTATTACTAGATTGACTACTAATAGTTGTAGCCTTAGCTTTTCCTTTTTCTTTTCCTTTTCCTTTTACCTAAGATTTAAATTCAGAGATATTAGAATCTTCTAAGTCATTAGAATCTTCTAAATCATTAGAATTATCTAAATCATTAGATTCTTCAGAATCTAATGTATTATATTTAAAAAAGGAAGGATATTGCTTAATTAATGGTTTTTCTTCTTCTTTTTCCTAACTCTTTAATAATATTAATTCCTTAAAGGTTGAATGTGTTAGTGATATTCTTCTTTTTGTAAGAATATTTCCACCTTGATTAAATTGTCCTTCAATAGCAGCAGATGTAGCTGGAATTGCAAGGTATTTTCAAGCTAAAATAAATAAAATTAGAAAGGCTTGTTAGTTTTTAGCCCACTAATCAAATATATTATCCTAAATAGTAATTAGTATATATAAAGTAAGTAAATATTAGTATATAATAGTATACCTTATTATGTAGTTATTCTAGCTTAATATAACTAGAAATTTCATTTTTCTAGCCTTTTTAATAGATTTATTTCTTTCCTTTGGAAATAAACCTTAGTAAAGGGCTGAAGTAGGTTTCTTAGGCCTAGGATTACTAAATAGGCTAGGATATCTTTTAACTCTAGATAAATTAATAATTAAAGTAGAAGCTTTATTATTTTCATTATCAGAGCTAGAATTATCATAAGATTCATTTTAAGCCTTATATAAGATTTTATATCTAGTTTCTAATATTAGTATAAGTTATAAGTTATAAGTTATAGAGGGATTACTTTAATATTAAGGGTTAGGGATTAGGGTTATATATACTCCTTATATTTAACTTTTAATATATTTAAAAGCTTTTTAATTATAGCTTTAGTTAAATTTAACTGATTTTGTAATGCTAATAGATTTAATCAAGGATCTAGTAAAAAGGCTAATAAATAAGGCTTATAAAAGTCAAAGTTTTCATTTATATCTCAAGGGAAATAATTATTTAACTTTTTTAAGCCTATATTTATTGTAATAACAAATACATTTGCAAGTGGATTATAACTTAATTAATCCTATAATAATTAGCGTTTAATATAGTAAAATTAAGTTAATAACTTACTTTTAAATAAGCTTTTGATCCTTTAATAAAGTAGTAAGATATGTATATATCTTAACTATAAATAAAGGCACAAGGCTTAATGTATTATAGTTTTGACCTTGTAATACTATAGTTAGATGATAGAAAACCTCTAAAATCTCACTTAAAGTGCCTAAATCTACCCATTCTTGATTTGTTAGGCAGGTATCTTTAAAAGCAAATATATTTGTTTTTTCGTTAAAAATTAATATAGCTTCTTTTAATAAAAGCGTAGTATTAATCATTAAATAGGTTGAATTCTATCTAGTATTATTGGCTATAGATAATAATTAGTTAATATTTAATTAATAATACCTAATAGTATATAGTTATTACTATTAAACTATTAGTAACTTACCTAGTGGTATTTTTGTTATATTACAATTTATTGCTAGTTTTCCTTTATACTTAGCCTCTTTTAAAGCAATAAGCTAATCTTTATATAGATTTGGGTTATTCTTAATTAAGATAGCTAGCTTTTTAACTTTTCCTATAATACCTATAGTTTTAATTAGTAATAGTCTATTAGTAATAGACTTAAAATAAGATAAAATAACTTACCTTAGATAAGGCCTATAAATTAATCTCTTTAGCTTTTTGTTAAAGATGAAAATTATTCTATTGAATAGAATTAAATTTCACTATTCTTATATTTTTCAATATCTTCTGCACTTGTTGTAGCTTTTATAAAGCTAGTAATTATATCCTTAGTAATAATGTTTAAAACATATGCTATACATCGGATATTTGTAGGTTTATTAATATTAATACCATTATAATTAGTACTTAAAAAGCACTTATAAAGGTATTATTATTAGTACTATTATCTCTTGTAAGACTAGAATATATAAATTATTAGTAATTAGTATATTTTAAATAGATTTATATAACTTACCTTATAATAGATAGTAACTGTATATTATATAAAGTCATAAGTTGGGTAAATATATCATTAATATATATTCCAGTATGTGTGCTTTTTAAATTTTTAAATCCTAGTTAATATTATTAGTACTATAAAACCTTAGTAATAATATTAATTCAAATACATACTAATAAGCTTATATTCTAGTTTAAAATCTGAAGTTATCTAATTTGTAATAATCCCTAAATAGGACTTTGAATTAAAAGATATCCATATATCTAGTTATAAAGATATATAGCCAAAATTCAATAAGTGTTTTCTAAGCTTAATTATAAGCTCTTAAAAGGACTTATTATATAAATTATGAATATTTATAGAAATATTCCGATAATTTAAATAAGATGTTGTATTTAGACTATAATTATTAGTTAGATAATAAGGGAAGAATTAATAAGAATAAATACTTACTTAAAGTAACCTAGTAATTCCTTAAAAGAATTACTAGTTATAGTAGAAAAGATAAGTTATTCTCTAGTATAAATTTTATAGCTAGATTAATAACAGTATCTAGTGAAAATTCACTTAAGGGAGGCCTAGGTTGTTTTTTCGTAAAAAAAGTAGAAATACTTGATTGTAAAGATAGCGAAGGTTGTGTTATAAGAGGTACTAGATTAGATAATATTAGTAATTTTTATATAGCTTAATTAATAAAAATAAGATAATAACTTACTAGTAATCTTAGTACTTTCTTCTTTTTAGATATAGTAATAGTAGAATGCCTTAATTTATAATAGCTAGTACTATTAGATAATTAAAAACGCTTAGCTTTACAAGAAAAGCTAAAAGAGCAATTTTCTTGTGTACAATAACATATTACTAATCTTTCCTTATTATAATTAATATCTAATAGATAATAATTAAATAAGTTATGATTAATAATATAAGCTTTAGTTTCAAAACTATAGCTTAGTTGATTTTTAATATTATTCTTAAATTTCCTATTAATATTACTCTTATTAAAAAAGCTATTAGATAGGGTTTAAGAAATAATATTAGAAGGGGTAAAAACAGAAGAGGTAGATAATTTAGCTATTATAGTAAGGCTAATAGACTTTAAAGATTTGTAAATAGTTTAATAAAAAAGAGTAGATTTTAAGCTTTATAATAGTATAAAGTTTATATCTTAAAGTGTAGTATTAGAAAAGATATAAGGATCTAAAGTATAAAGAAAAAGGGAAGGGAAAGTAAGCTTATTTATAAAGAAAAGGATTTATTATATAATATTTAAAGTAAGAGGTTTTAATTACTTAAAACTTTAGAACTCTAATAATAGTAATAAAAGTTAAATTAGGCTATTTAATTAGGCTGTTAAATTAGGCTAAATAATACTAATACGAGTAAAAGTAACCTATAACATAGTAACTATAAAAAAAAGTTTAACCTAGTTAAATTCTATAGTAAGATTCTATTATAATATTACTAAAGAACTTTAATGATAGTAAAATAAGTAAAAGTAATTATAGTATAGTAAATTAGTAATTATAAAAAAGAACTTAAACTTAATTATATCTTTAGTAGTACTCTTTTATTATAGTTATGTAATTAAAAGTAGGTTCTATTATATAATAAATATTTATAATATATATAGTAAGGAAATTAAGTAATTATATAATTATAATTTCTATTTTATAAGTTAAAGTGAGCCCTAATATATTTTAAATCTCTTATAAATAATTTATAATATACTTAAATTTATTTATATATAATTAAAAAAGAGGGGAGGATATCCGCATTTTTTATCTAATTATTAAGGTTATAAGGTGCTAGGAGTTAAACCTTAGGCCTTTTATACCTTAACTCTAATTTAAATTAAATTTAATCTATTTTATAAATTTAACCCACTTAACTACACTAAGGGAATGTGCATTTTTAGATTCCTATTAGAAAAAAGGGCTTTACTTAGGTATATAAAGCTATACTTTTAAGCCTTTAAAAACACTTAAATCTAGTATAATAAGTTTAAATAAAGGCAAATCCTTTTTATTCTTTTTTTATATATAGAAAAGATATTTATATATATTATAAGAAGGTTAGTTACTTATTAATAAATTTTACTAATATTCTATGTATTTTTAAAGCTTAATATAATTTATAAAATCTTATACTAAATTTTTAAAAAATATCTTAAAGCTATATACCTTAGTTAAACTAAACTTAAGAATATATATAAATACTTTATAAATACTTTAAATGTAGTATTAGTAAAAATATTTTTCTTATCTTAGCTTATCTTAGCTTATCTAAGCTTATAGTTATTTATAATAGCTTATAGTTATTTATAATAGCTTATAATAGCTTATAATAGCTTATAAGTATATTACTTATATAACTTAAAATATTATTAGTGTTAAAGTTTAATTAAAAATAAATAAGTAATAAATAAATTAAATATAAGTATTTATAAGTAAATTACTATAGAAAAAGCTAAACTTTTTAATTATTTAGTATTTTAAGGTTTTTAAAATATTAATAAAATAAAATCCTTTTCTCTTTTATATTTTTTAATATTATAATAATACTAATTATAATAATTATAGTATATTATTTAAAAGTAAGTCCTAGTATTTTATTTAAAAATAAGTTAAAATAATTATAATAAAGCTTATTAAAGTTATTATAGTAATAAAAGTAATTATAGTATATAAAATAAAAGTATATTTTATTATTTTATTTTAAAAATAAGTTAAAATTATTTTAATAGCTTAGTTTAAATAATATAATTAGTTATATATAAATACTTTATAAATATTACTATTTTTATTCTTTTTATATATATTATACTAAGAAAATATATAAAAGTTTTCTATATAACTTCTTAAAGCTTTATAATTATAAAGCAAAAAGTAATATTTAAATAGTAAATAAATAGTTTAAGCTTTTTTAAGTTTTTATCTTATTAATAATAATATATAAGTACTAAGTATATATATTATTAACTTCTAGTTATTAATTTTAAATTCCTAATTAATTTAACTATATTAGTTTAAAGTATTATTTTAATTTAAAGTTATAAAAGTAATTATAAAAATAGAAAATAATTTTAGTAATAGTAAATAAAATTATAGTAAGGTTTTTCTTAAAGTTATATTAGTAAAGAAAAGTATTAAGAATAATAGCCTTATAAAAACTTATAATAGTACTTATAACCCTAGTTATAATAAAATCTATAAAAGGTTATAATCTTATAACTTAAATAACTAATTTAATAAAATAGCTAATAATATAAGTATAAAACTAATAGCTTTCTTCTAATTAGTATATTAATACTACTATATAAAAAGACCCACTTTTTATTTACCTAATACTACATTTGTAGTTTTTGTAATGTAGTGTAGTTAGTGTAGTTAGTAACTACACTAACTACAAGAAAAAAACTACACTACACTAAATACTAGCTAAAAAAACTACACTATAACTACAAAATTTTCCTAAAAACTATACTAACTACACTACAAACAATGCTCTGCCTCTAGGCTATTCTAGGTATAGTAGCTATAGGATTTATAAATAATATAAATATAGTAGCCTTTAGTATAAATATAGTATAGACTTAGAAAAGACTTAAAGCTATATAAAAGATTTATAAGGAATAGGTAAAGTAAGTAAAAGTTAAGTTTAACCTAGCTAAAACTAAGCTTATATACTTTAGTAAATCCTATAGACTCTTATAGACTAGAGTCTAGCTTAGGGCAAAGAAAATAGTGCTTATAGAATTATATAAGTTCCTAGGAGTATAAGTTAATAGAAAACTTAACTAAAGTGCCTATAAAAATATCCTTAAGGGCAAATTAGCCTAGTAGTAGCTTATACTCTTTAAGCTAGTAGTATTAGCCTAGGGATATAACTTTAGAAATACTAGACTCCTATATATATAAGTAGTCTAGCTTATTCTTACTTATAAAGTAAGTACTTACTACACTCTTACTAAGAAAGAAGAAAAACTAAGAGAGGTAGTAAAAAGCTTTATAGCAAACTAATTAGCCTACCTCTAGATTATTATAGGGGCGTTTAAGGCTATGCCTATTATATAACTAGAGGTTAAGACTTATATCCCCCTTAACCTTTACTTAAATAAGATAAAGCAAAGGTTTAAGGATAGAATTATTAGTAGTAAGATAGTAAGGATAATTTAAGCTATAGCTAACTTAGTAGTAATAGTATTACGCTATAGGAGAAGACCCCTACCTATTAATAATAAGCTAGATATAGACTTATATAAGAAATAGAAAAGATATTAGGAAGACTAGTATAATAAGGAGAGGCTAGCCTAGAGTAAATGTATTAGAGAACTAACTAAAGACTACCTACCCTCTTATAACCTAAAGGAAATCCAGGAATTCTATACTAATATAGATAAACATATCTCTTTAATAATTATATAATTACACATAGGAAAGATAGGCCTAAATAAATTCCTGTTCTAAAGAAAGGTTCCTAGGTTAGTTTTGCCCTTATATAGCTATAGCAAAGCTATAGAAGACTAATACTATGTACTAGTTAATTATAGCAAATATAACTATAGGCGACCCCTCCTAGGCACGAGGTAAAACTGCTTAAATTATTATAGATCTCTATTTTTCAACACCTTTTCCAAATATCTAGCCTTCTTCTCTAGCTTTTTATTTCCCTTCTTTTTCTTACTTTTCCTAAATTCCTTAATGTTTTCTTTTATTTTTTGAATTTCCTTTTTATCTAGAATTTCCTCGGATTTTTAGATAGCTATTAGGTTCTATAGCCTAGTGGTTATAGCCCCTAGCTTGTGGTTACCCTTAGCTATACTATTATCTAATTAGTTAGTTATTAATTAGTTAATTAGTAGCCCTTAACCCTTACCTATTAATTATGTAGTACGTTTATTAGTTTATGCGTCTCTTGCAAAAAGTATTAATTATACTTACTAATTTTAAGTAAAGCGAATTAGAGTGTAGTTAAGTGAGGATAAGTTATGTTTTTTTAGTTTACCTTAGAGCCTTAAAAGATAAGTTATAAGATAGAAGAGATATAAAGAGATAGAATAAACACGGTCGTAAAGAAAGGGAAATCACGTTAATTTATACTATAAGTAAAACTTAAATGGATTTAAGTTTAACTATAGTTATGAATTATAACTATATCTTACGTAATTATAGCCACAAAGTTTATTATAAACTTTATATTAACCTTTAGCCCCTAAATTTATAGCTTAAAGCTTGTTCCTTTGTTTATGTTTTACCTAACATTATAGTAATTATTAAATTTAGTTATTAATTATCACACTAGCTAGGTATTACTAGTAATTTTTTTGTTCCTTGAAAATTAGATGCATTGGCCATAGCTAATGATCCCAAAAAAATTAAAAATCAATAGTAAGTAAGGGTAATTAAGAATCTATAGTAATATATATATATAAACCTAGAACTAACTACTTAACTAACCTTCCCTCTAAATGCTCCTATAGACTTAATATTCTCTAACCTAGACCTAATCCTACCTTAGGGGCTAATACTACTACCCCTTATATTATAAATCTACTAGAAACTAATCCCTATAGGTAACTTATATAATAGTAATAAAGCTATATTTACTACCTAGAAGTTCCTAATATAATATAAGTTAGAGGTAAATAGGGACTTTATTAGCTTTAGTAAGGACTAATAGGTATTTATTTACTAGAACCTATTACCTAAGGTCTAAGCCTATATTATATTATTCTTTAAGATAGGCTATACTAGTAAGTATAACCCTAAGACCTTTCTTAGTTACTTAGAGATATTATATATAAACCCTTATAAGTAAGAGATAGCCCTTATAGAACTTAATTAAATAAAGTAAGGGGTAAGAAAGGTATTTACTATATTCTTTATTTACTTTAAATAGAAACTCTCCCTTATAGAAAGGTTTTATTAAACTAAGAATATTAAGCTAGCTAAGCTTTAATATATACTTAATAAGTATATAAGGGAGATATCTATTAGTAAAGGAATTAGCTAAATAAAATACTATATAGTAGTTACTTAGTACTATAGTATTATAGTTAATATTAAATTATTTACCTTAGAGAAAAAGTATTAGCACTAATATAGTCCTTAGCTAACCTATCCTATAACCTAATAAATAGACTATAATAGTAATATACTTATAATAGGGATATATGCTATAACTACCTAGTAAGGGAAGTAAAATAAGCTAGATAAGAAGGATAAGAAGGATAAGGGCTTAAAGAAGAATATAAATTAACTAAGGGCTAAGTAAGTAACCTAGGTAAAGCTAACTAAATACTACTAGGAAGGGTGCTACTTATATTATAGATCTAAGGACTATTATATTTAGAATTATACCTTCCTTTTGCCTTACTAACTAAAGGTTTAAATTAACTTATATAGGGTAAATATAGAGAGTGTAAATAAGGAGGTTAATACTAATACCTTAGAAAATAAGTAGCCCTTAAGTAAAGTCTTATATAAGGGCGGAGAGGCTAGCTAGTAGCTATAGATTTAGATAAGTATAGCTAGTATGTAAATATAAATAGAGATATAAAATAATATATAAACTAACTACCTTTCTTAATCCTAGTACTTTTTAATATATATTTTTAGATTAATGTTTAGATTAATTATAGCTATAACTACTATAGTGCTATAAGTAAATTAGTAGTAAGGCAGCTAGGCCTAGAGCTTATATAACTACTAAAATAGAGGTAAGTCTATACTATAGTGGAAATAAAGAGATAAGGGAAGCGCTAGAAGGAGAAATCCTTCTCTATTACCTATATAGTCTAGGCTAGGATTAATATTAATAGTTAGGAATTATCTATGTATTTATATATTATCCTAGGCCTTACCTAGGATGTTATATTTAGGATGCTATAGCTAGAGCACTATGATGTTATGATTTATGTGTTATAGACTCGAGCTATAAGCTTAGGTTAAGTCTAGCTCCGGAAAGTATACGTACTTTATGCAGCTAGGTTAAGGCTTTACATAGACTATACATAGACTATATATAAGGGACTATATATTTAGATACTATGTAATTACTAGTGTAATTCCTTTTTTTTTTATAAGAATAATATTCTTATTCTAAACGCTTATATATAGTAGCTATAAGGCTAGTTCCTAATATATATTATTCTTTACTATAGAAATAGCTTAGCTAGTAAATACACTATTACCTCTAGATATAATAAATACTAATAAGTTAGTACTTCTATAATAATAAGTAAAATAATAGGCGGAATAAATCTAGTACTTAGCTAAGGTATAAAATATAGTATTTATACTAACTTAGATTAAGTAAAAACCCTTACTTATAAAACCCCTCTTTAATAGTAATAGGGTTTTATTTATAGCTTAAAAGGGCCTTATAGCTTATAAGCTACTAGTAAATAAGGAGTTTATTAGTAGTAATTAGGATTAGTAATACTTTATTTACTAAAACCTATTACCTAAGGTTTAGGTATAAGTTATACCTTTCTTTAAAAAAGGCTACCTAAAGGACTTTTACTTAACTAAACTTCTTAATTATCTAGGGGAAATATTTAATAACCCTTACTACTAGGAAATAGCTATTATAAAACTTAACTAGTTAATATAATAATAAAATAAGAGATTTAGTAACTTTTATATTTACTTTAAATAAAAGTTAGCCTTAGCTAGAGAGCTTAGGTAAGTAAACTTAGTAAAGTTATCTAAGTTATATATAGTGCTTAATAAGTAAATAAGGGACTATAGTATTAGGTAAAATATACCCTAAGCTAATTATATAGTAGTAATAGCTTACTATTAAAGTATTATACTAGATATTAAATCCTACTAACTAGAGAAAAAACACTATATATAAAAATAAGGTAATCTAGTGCCTAACCTAATTAAGGCTAAGGTATAGGATAAAAACACGCTAATAATAGATATTTACTTTATAAGTATAATAAGGACTTAGTAAGGTTTTAGAAAGTCTATAAAATACTAAAAGTTAGGTAATAAAAGGGGTAGTAAGTAAGCTAAGTAAGTTACTTAGAATATACTTAATATATACTATAATAAGGGCTAATATTTATAATATAGCTTCTTTAAGTATTTTACTATAGTATACTTATTATATCCTACTATTTACCTATAAAAGAAGTCCTTTATTAATACTTATAATATAAAGAAAGCACTTACTATTAGCTTAGATAATAAGTTTATAAGTTAGTTAAAAAAAAGTAACCTTATTATTAAGTTATTTAATTAGGGATAAAGAAAGGAAGTATAAAGGGGCTTTATAGTATATAGTTATTACTAATAAGAACTATAAAGAGATTTAAAGTAATATAAACTTATTTCCTTTCTTAGTTCTTACTTTAATTAATAAGACTACCTTTATAAATACTTAAGTTAATATAAGCTATAATTACTATATTACTATAAGTAAATATCTTATCTAAAAGCTTAGGTTAAAATACCTTTCTTTTCTAACTAAAAGGTTAGTTTATATAGCTATTAGTATAAAGTAAAGGGGAAAAGAGAGTTAGGAGAAATAATTATATATTTTATATATTATTTATTTTTAGTTAGATTTAAATAGATAGGAAATACTAATTATAGTATATATAATCCTAGGACTAATAAGATAACTAATCCTAGGTATACTATGGATAAAATAAAACAAAATTAGCCTAAAATTAGCCTAAATATAGTGTAATAATAGGTATATATAGGATTAGCTAATAGGTTACTTATATAAGCTATAGCTAATAGAAAGGTTAACTAACCTATAGTATTTATAAGGATAATATAATAAATAAAGAAATAAATAAAAAATATTTAGCTTTACGCTATAAGCCTATAGGAAATTATATTTATCTTATAGATTAACATAACCCTAAAGCCTATAAAGAAGAAGCTTCTAGCTTTCTTACTAGAGGTATTATAAGACTTTAAAGACTTATTTCTAGAAAGTAAGGTAAGTGCCTTACTACTATACTAAGGGAAGTTAGACTATTATATTTACCTAAAATATAATATAAATAAAAATAAACCTAACTTACTATAAGTACCTTTATATAATATACCTTAGGAGTATTTACTAGAAATCTAGAAATAAGTAATAGACTTAATAAATAAGGGTTAGATTTAAGTAAGCTTTTTATTAGTAATAGCCCTAGTATTACTAGTAAAAAGCCTAGTAAAGGTTAGAGGTTTTATGTAAACTATTATATACTTAATAAGATTATAAAATAAAACTATTACTTACTACTACTAGTAAAAGAAATATTATATTCTTTAGCTAAAGTAAAGTAGTTTATAAAGCTAGATATATAATTAGTATTTTATTATATATATATTACTAAGGGTAAGAAATACTAAACTATATTTTAGATAAGGTTTAGCTTATTTAAATAGCTAGTATACCCCTTTAGGTTAGTAAGTATACTAGTAACTTTCTAGAGGTATATTAATAGTATATTAAGTAGTATTCTTAGTAATTATATTACTATATATCTTAATAATATACTTATATACTTAGGTAAATTATAAAAGGATTATATATAAAAGTCTATAGTATACTATTTAGACTATAATAAGCTAGTCTAAACCTAGATATTAAGAAGTATATTTTTATAACTAAAGAGGTTAAGTACCTTAGGTTTATTATTTAGGTAAGGAAAGCTATTTATTTAGATAAGGAGAAAATTATAGTAATTTAGGATTAGGAGGTGCTAACTAAGGTCTAGGGTATTTATAGCTTTCTAGGTTTTGCTAACTTTTATTATAATTTTATACTAAATTTCTTAGATATAGTAAGCCCTCTTATTAACTTAATAAAGAAAGAAGCCTTTATTACGACTAGATTAGGGAGATATAAACAGAGTGAAGGCTAAGGTTCTTAGTTATAGCTAGAGAGCTACTACTTAGGGGTAAGTACATAAAGGTCTTAAACTTTAACCTCTTATATACCTTATAAGTAGTTCTTATTTAAATACCTTACTATATACACATAGCTATTTAATAGCTACTTAGTTATTTATATAACCTAAGGCTTATCTAAGGGTTTTATTATATAACTATTCTATCCCTAACTCCCTAGCCTTTATACTCCTAATATACTACCCCTTTAATATATAATTATCCTTAATTAAAAAAGAAGCTACTTAGCTAATATAAGTATGCTATATATAGCTTATAATAGCATTTAATATTACTAGTTATTTTATAAGTATATAGCTATTATATTTACTTAGGATAATAAAATAAAAGTTATAGGGTTTTAAGTAATTTTTTCTTTACTCTCTAGCTTTAAATAGCTATATACTTACTACTTTATTACTTCTAATATATATACCTTTACCTAATAAGTTATTAATACTAAGTAAGTAAACTACTTATATTAGATTTTATAATTAGGTTAAATAAATAAGGTGCTATATGCTATTTAAAATAAATAAGCTTTTATTTAATATTAGGGATATTATATTATTCTTACTAGGAGTTTATAGCTAGTATATGTATTTACTAGTAATAGCTATAATTATAAATATTATAATTTCTAGATTAGTTATATATAGTATATAAATTACTTAAAGGTCTAAGGCTAATATAAAAAAGGCTTACTTTTTCTTACTTTTATATATTCTCTTTCTTTATATTCTTCTTTAATATTATAAGTTACCTTTACTTATAACCTAGTAGCTTTATAGTTATTATTATAGTAATTACTAATATCCTATAGTATTATTTTATTATTTATATTTAATCTTACTTAAATACTTAATCCCTTTTAAATACTAGAATATTAGTTACTTTGCTTTCTATACTTATATTTCTATAGTATATTATTACTAACTTACTAATAGTAAATTATATCTAAGCGCTATAATACTTCTATTTTATTAGATTCTTTAATAACTAAGAAGACCCCTTAAATATTTTCTTAAAAATCTCCTAAGAAGTAAATAGCTTTAAAAATTTTAATATAAGTATAGTATCTCTAACCCCTAGTATATACCTTACTAACTTATAGCTAGTAGTACTAGTAATATAAATATTCCTTATATATACTATATATAGTAAGTAGTAATATAGGCTATTATTCTTAAAGATAGTAATAGTATTATTTTATAGTATATTACTAAAGGTAAATTTACTTTAACTAAGTATACTAACTTCTTAAGTATAACTTTACTACTACCTTACTATATACTACTACTAACTTATATAAGTAACTTAATAAAATATACTTATTATATATAAAATAATAAAGACTATTTAGGGATATATTTTCCTTTTCTTTACTACTTATACTTATACTAATATACTACTAGTACTTTACTTACTTTATAAAATTATACTAAGTGCTCTTTAAGTATATTAATAGTTATATTATCTTTAATAATAATCCTTACTTTCTTAATAATATATGTATATATATTTATCTTTATAACTTAGGTTACTACTAATATATTACTAGTGCTTAATATATATAAAATATAAACTTTATAATATACTTTTATTTATAAAGAATACTAATAAGTATAGCTAGGCTAAATAAGTAAGGCTAACTATAAAGGTTATATAAGAGGCTAATACTAATAAGAGAATTACTATATTATTACTAAGTAATACTATTAATTTAGAAGTCTAGATTAATATCTCTAATAGCTTATGCTTTATTATATAAAACCTTCCCTTAGTAAGTTTCTTAATATTCTTACTTATAGCCTTACTAACTTACTAATAGCTTACTATATATATACTTATACTTCTTACTTATATTAGGCTATTAGACTTTTTAGGTAAGCTTTATATATATATATATAAGAAGGGGGATTTCTTTAATAATAAAAATAAATCCCTTACCTAGGGCCTTACTACTAACCTAATGCCTAGGAATAAAAATAATAATACTAGGGGCTAGGGCCTAATATAAATATAGGGTAAATAGTGCTAGGTAGCTATAAGGTAAATTATCTAAGAAATTATCTAGTTTTTTTATATAATACTATTACTATTTAATCTTTACTAAATATACCTCTATATTTATAAACTAGCTACTTAGTTACTACTTATAATTATTAATAATATCTATTATAATAAAATCTCTTCTTTTAACCTATAAATTCTCTAAAGTATTATAGCCCTTTTATTTAACTAGGTATTTCTAATATCTCCTATTATAATAATATAAGATAATTCTTTTAACCTTAAACTCCTATTTATTATTTATAATATTATCTTATAGTAAGAATATATTTTTACACTAGTTAGGTCCCTTATAAATAGTTTAAGGTTAGTAATATTAAAAATATTATATAGCTATATACTAGGTAGTAGCTTTAATTAGTATACTAATTTATAAGTTTTAATTACCTTTTTAACTTTATAAGGGCCTAAGTACTTTATACTTAGCTTCCTATTAGATTACTATAGGTTAATATTCTTTATAAATAATAAAATATAGTTACTTACTCTAAACTTTATTAGAGTTTACTTCTTATTATAGTACTTTATATACTAGGTTTATAAGTTACTTAGAAACTACTTAATTACTATATATTTATCTCTTAGTATAATTACTTAAGTCTTTACCTAATTATTTACTACTAGAATATTTATAATTACTTACTATAAGCCTCTAAGGTTATAACCTTATAGTACCTTTACTAGGGTATAGCTATAAGTTAAGTAAATACTTATATTATATATAAACTATATTATTAATAAGTTATTTACCTAGTTAGTCTTATTAAAGTAAGTAAAATCTTTTAAATAATGCTTTAAAACTTAGTTTAAATATTTTATTTACTTATTTATTTATAAGTAAAATATAGTACTTAGTTACTACTTAGTAATAATAAGGTAATAAAAGGTTATTTAAAACCTACTAGTAAATATTAAACTATAGTCTATAATAATACCTTCTAGGGCACTATAATCCTTAAAAATATATTTTGGAAATATAGTAGCTAACTTATTACTAGTTAGTTATATTAAAATAGGGATATAAATACTATATTTTATAAAATAGTCTATAATAACTAAGATTATATTATAAGTCTAATTTATATTTCTTATAAGTAGTAGCCTTATAATAAAATCTATTAATAATTCTTAAAAAAGCTAATTAAGCACTAGTAATACTACTAGCTTACTATAAGGTTTATAGTATCTTAGCTTTAAAGTCTAATAGCTTATATAAGTCTATATATATAACTTAATATCTTTCTTTATTAATAGCTAGTAATACTAATTTATAATATAATAAAGGGTCTTACTAACTCCCTAGTAGCTTACTACTAGGTTATTATAGATAAGTAGTAAAATTTCCTTTCTTATACTAGCTAAAACAAAAACTTAATTCTTAAATATTAATAGCTTAGAGGGCCTAATAAACTATATTTATAATACTTCTAGGTTACTACTCTTAAGTAACTTCCTATAACTTATAGTAAAGTTATTATCTTACTATACTTAAAATAATATAACCTAAATTAAAGCCTCTAATTTTATATATATAAAATAAGTATTATATATAAACTTAGAAGAGATTTACTAGACTACTTTATTCTTACTATAACACTACTATAAGTAGCTAGCTTATAGTATACCTATAGACTTATAAATAAATAATAAATAAGTAATATTTTAAAGGGGCACTTACGCTACTTACTAGCTACTAACCTAGCTAGACTCCTAACCTATAGGCTTACTAGACTTATAGAAATATTAATAAATATAAATAAGGCATAACCTTATTACTTAGAATTAATAAACCTAGTTTATATACTATTACTAGGCTTTACTAGACTATTAGGTTTCTTAATAATATAATTAAGTTATAACTTCTTAAAACCCTAGAGACTAGTAAGGCTATTATAGCATCTTTATAATAAAATATTAGCTATGCTAAGTAATATAATACTAGAACTTATAATAGCACTATTATTTATATAATATTCCTATTACTTAGTATTATTAAATTTAAATAAGAAGTTAGGTAACTATAAGGTTAATGCCTTTATCTTATACTTCTTACTAATATAATTTGCTTTTCTTAATAAGGTATTAGTAAGGTTTAACTTACTTATATAATATTTAATCCTAAAATTAAATAAATAAAGCTTATTTAATACTATTACTTACCTACTAGTTAGCTTTAGCTTTATAGCTAGGTACTTATAATTTAGATAGTTTATAATAACTATAATCTAATAAGAAAAATACATAAGGTAGTATCTTTAGGTTTAAAATACCTCTTAAATTACTAATAACTTAGTATTAGGTATTAAGTAGTAAAGTTTAATATTAGTTAACTTCCTTAAAAATACACTACTAGGTGCTAGCTACCTAGCACTAATATTATAAGTATAGCTTTAATTATATAACTAAATATATTTATCTTTACTTTTAGTAAGTAAAGTAAGTTAAAATATACTAAAATTAGTATCTTTTAAAACTTTTTTAAAGTTCTCTAAATACTACTAGTTTACTAGGTTCTAGCTTAAACTTTACTAGCTAAATACCTTTTAAATAGTTTATTAGTAAGACTACTACCTTACTATACTATTTTATAAAGTATTAGTAAAAACCTATAAACCTAAGGAATAATTAAATATTAAACACACTATAAGGTATTAGCTAGGTTATAATAGCTTTAACCTATAATAGTTTTATCTTAATACCCTTTTTAAATATAATAAAACCTAGGAATTTTACTTACCTAATAGAAAATTAGTACTTTTTAAGGTTAATATAAAGGTCTATATCTTAAAGTTACTTTAGTATACTTTTAATATACTTTATATATCTTATAGGGTTACTACTATATATTAGAATATTATTAAGGTAAATAATATAGAATTTATTTATAAGTCCCTTAAGGGTATTATTAATATATTTTTAAAAAGTAGCTAGTGTGTTTACTAATCTAAATAGTATTATAAGATATTTAAAGTAGCTATAGTAGTATTAAAAAGCTATCTTTTACTTATTACCCTTATAGATATATAGCTAGTAATATGCTTCTTAAAGATTTAGTAATATAAAAACCTTTATGCTTACTAATTAGTTAAGGATTTTAGAGATTAATAATAAAGGGGCCTTATTTTTAACTATAATCCTATTAAGGCCCTTATAATTTATATAAAGCCTTAATTTCCTAATTTTTTAGAATAAATAAAATTAGGGCTTTAGCTAGACTAGTTAATCTTCTAATTTACCCTTTTTCCTACGCACTTACTAGGTACTCCCTAAGCACTTTTAGCTCTTTTTTAGCTAGGTTATATATAAGTCCCTAGGGTAATTATTTTCTCTTTTCTAATTTAATTATATAAGTATAGCTACTTAATTCTAGGAGCTTACTAGCTAAATCTTTTAAAAATATATTTATAAATTCTATATACTTTTCTAGGATTTACTATTAGGTTATATTACTATTTATCTCTTATATAATTACTACTACCTCCTTATAGTATATTACTTAGAGTATTATTATGCTTTTTAATTTTTTCTTTTTTAGGAAATAAGTATATTTTACTACTATTACTATAGCTATACTATAACCTTAGTTATTACTTACTATATTATTTACTAATAAGTCTTTATTAGTTTCCTTTCTTTTTCCTTAGGCTTAATTACCTTAATCTTTAGTAATACTAGTAATAGTATAATAAATAACTATTTTACTACCCTATATAATTATTACTTCCTTATAGTAAGTATAATATAATCCTTAGTTATTAGAAACCTTTAAAAATTTTACTTTTAATTTATTACTATAGGTTTATACTTTAAGGTCTAATTTATACCTAGGAGTATCCCCTCTCTTATATTAGTAATATAGTAGCTAATCTAGTAAACCTTTATATAGCCTATACTATCTTTTACCTTAATTAGCTTATATAGGATTTCTTTATATAGGATTTTATTCTTACTTATACTTTCTAGTATTATCTCTGTTTTTTCTATGTTTTTTTAATCCTATTTTAATAATAATTTAGGGTAAATTATTAAATACTTTATGCCTATATTAAATAGCGCTAGCATAGCTAACTAGTAGTTATATTACTATAAGGACACTTATATTCTTATATTCTTATTCTCTTATTTATAAGTTTCTTTATAGTAAGACTATTATCCTAGGCTTATACTAACCTAATTAAAATCTTATTAAAGTTTAAGGTCTTATTATTACTATTCTTATACTTCTTAGTTATATACTTATTACTTTTATAAATTAAATAATTTATTACTTTATATCTATTTATACTATATCTAGAACTACTATATTTATAGCACTTAAATAGTCTTTAACCTATGCTTAGTTACTATAAGTTTTACTATAAGTTATTTATAAGAGAGCTAGAGTATTATCTCTTTCTTTTACTTTCTTTATTATTATAGTTTTTATTATAATTATTTAATATAAATATTATTATAACTTTAGCCTTTTTACCTTATCCCTATAGGTAGCTCTAAGATATTAGAAACTCCTAGCTAACTATATACTTCCTTATAGTATTATTTAGGCTATTTAGGAAAATTATTATTCTTAAGTATATAAGGATTTAGTTAGGTAATTTAGCTTTTACTTTAGTTTAAAGTCTTAAGAAAAACTAGAAAAACTAATTATTCTTTTACCTTAGGTTTAGTAATATCCTAGTAGCTTCTAAGTATTTTATATCTTTATTTATTACTCCTAAGTTTAACTAGGATATAAATTTATCCTAAGAATAAGCTAAGTAATTAACTAACCTATTTACTATTATATAATATATTTATTATTACTTTATATTATTAGCTAGGTAACTACTAGTATATATTACCTTAGTTTTATTATTACAAAAGGTTCTTAGATTTAACTAGAATAATACATTTAAATCTACTAGGTATACTTATAAATTCTTATAAGTATTACCTTTATATACTAGTACTTTATACTATATCTTTATAAAGCTTTATAAGTATATACTTATTATAAAGTTAAGGTTAGGTAAGAAAGCTAGGAATAAGGGATTAATTAGTATAAGTACCTAAGGGGTAATTATAGGCTCTCTACCTAATCTAGCTAATTATAGGTTTACCTTAATTTCTTTAAGCTATACTTTTATATTTATAATATCCTACCTTATATAAGTATATTATAGCTAGGCTTATATAACCTTATAGCACTACTTTAGCTTATCTATATTATTATTATTCCTAGATTTAGTATTACTATATTAATTAGGGTTAGGTAGTATTTATTATACCCTTTTATTATTAGGCCCTAAAGTTAGGGTATATAAGTTACTCCTAGGTGCTATAGGTTTATATCTCCCTTACTAAGTAATATAAGTATATTTTAAGTAAATATTTTATAGCTTCTTTATATTTAAACCTAGCTAATAGTTTATTTACCCTAAAGGGTTTAAGAGTTTAACTTATTATAACTAGATTAAGAAAATATAAATAAAGTAAAGGCTAAGGTTCTTAGTTATAGCTAGAGAGCTATTACTTAGGGGTAAGTATATAAAGGTTTTAAACTCTAACCTCTTATATACCTTATAAGTAGTCCTTATCTAAATACCCTACTATATATACATAGCTATCTAATAGCTACTTAGTTATTTATATAACCTAAGGCTTATCTAAGGGTTTTATTATATGACTATTCTGTCCCTAACTCCCTAGCCTCCGTGCTCCTAACAGCCTTATTTTACTAGTTAGAGAAGTATAATAAGGCTTTTAAGGCATTAAAGTTAGCTTTTATATTATACCTAATCCTAGCTTAGTAAGATCTTAAAAGGGATACTTTAGTAAAGGTAAATTACTTAGGAATAGCTTTAAGGGGGTATCTCTCTTAGTTTAGTAATAATAGTATTCTATATCTAGTAGCTTACTATTTAGCTTAATTATAGGCTACTTAGTAAAATTATATAATTTATAATAAGAAGCTACTAGTAATTATCTCCTATCTTAAGGTATAGTTAGTAAAGCTATAAAGTATAAGTAAACTATTTATAATATTAATAAACTATAAAAACCTTCAGTACTTTATAGTACTAAGGGAGATATTAGAATATTAGATATAGTAAGTAAAGACTCTAGTACTCTTTAATTTCTATTTATATTATAAACTAGGCACTTAAGTAAAATAACTAAATATATTATTATAGTATTATTTAGATAGGCTAGAAATAGAAAGGGTAAAGGCACTAATTATCTAGTTAGTAATAAGCCTTATAAAATTCTCCTTTAAGAGGGGATAGCTATATATAGGCCTTAAACCTATTATAGTAATAGATAAGATAATCCCTAATAGTAGCCTAGCTAAGTTAAGGAATTTACTTACTAGTAAGTTAATATTTATAAATAAGCACCTTTAGTCTTTATAGAATTAGTCTTTAGCTTAGGATAAGGCTTATAAATTATAAAGGAATACTATAGTAATAAGGGCTAGGAAGTTCCTAGATACTACTAATACTAAAGAATAAATTATAAACTATTAGATTAGTATAAAAGAAGCACTATAATTTTAAGAATAAATATAGGTTCCTAAGTAAAAGCTACTAACTATAATATTAATATAGTATATCTATAACTTACCTTTATTAAGCTACTTAGGCTAGAATATAACCTTTAAGGCGCTTTAAAGGGACTTTTA
The DNA here is from genome assembly GCA_030389615.1 of Epichloe typhina subsp. poae. NCBI lineage: Eukaryota > Fungi > Ascomycota > Sordariomycetes > Hypocreales > Clavicipitaceae > Epichloe > Epichloe typhina. The sequence continues at coordinate 2,901,322 of CP098316.1, read as the reverse complement.
TTAGGATAGTATATTATAGAATATAGCTTAATTTATATAGAATTACTACTATTATAAAGGGTAAAAAAGCTAGTAACTATAATAAGGCTTATTAAAGCTAATTTTACTACCTAATAAGTACTAGTTATAAATATCTATTAACTTTATAATAAACCTCCTAGTAGAAACATAGGATTAGCTATAGTTTCTTATAGTTATTACTAATTATTTATTAAAGTATATTTAGTTAGAGATAATAATATTAATAAAAGCTAGGGCTTATATAAAAAGATTTAAATATTACTAGTAGTAGTTTTATAGGTTTCTTATATAAATTATTATAAACTATAAGTTAGATTAGCTTAGTAATTTCTAGACTAAGCTTTATAGTAAGGTTAGTATATAATAATTACTTTTTACTATATATTACCCTTAGATAAATAGTAGTATAAAAGGGCTAACTAGGAAGTATAAGCTATACTATATATAATACTATCTTTCTCCTAGTTTAAATAGCTAGATTACTTACTAGCTTACTAATTAGTATTAAATAATAGGGATTTATTAGTAATAGGGATAAGTATAAATATAGTACTTTATAAGTTTAATATAGCTATAATTTAGGATTTATCCCTTATAAGGTAATTTACTATATTAGTAAAGGGAAAGGCTTAAGCCTTTCTATAATATTTAAAGAATAGTATAAATTTAATATAAGCTATAATAGCCTTTATCTAGTAATAATAGTAAGAGAATATAAATAATAGCTATAGGCTAGTAAAGTAATTCTAGGTTAGGGACTATATATAGCTTAGTCTTTATAATATTAAGATAAACTACCCTTATAAGAAGTTAAATTAAGTAATAGCTAAATATAAAGTACTTAAAGTCCTTATGCTTTTAATAGTTAAGTTAGATATCCTAAGGGGACTATATCCTATTTTTTATATTAACCTAATCTAGTATATAGTAGTTAACTTATTACTAAGTTAGAAACTAGTAAATAAATATTTACTACTAAAACTTATTATAATAAACGCTAATAATAATCTTATAAAGTATTAGGTAAAGAATATTCTTATAGCTAAAAATACGCTAAGCTAGGGTTTATACTAGAATATTTTAGTTAAATAAAAAGGTTATATATAGCTAACTTAGGAACTATTAGAAAGTATAATATATATAGAGGTACTTAATTAATTTAAATTATAATAAGGTAATATATAAATAAATAATAGCCTTAAAAGGGTATATTTTAATTTAATAATAGTAAACTAAGTTCTTTAAGTTCTCTCTAGTATATATATACTTAGGCACTAGATTTTTACTATAGTAAAAAGTAATTAAGATAAGGGGGTATTATTAGACTTTTTATAAGGTTAGTATACCTTAGTAATAGTATAAGTAAGCTTTATAATAGTTTTAGCTATTTATTAAACCTAGGTATTACTAGCCTCCTAGGTAAAGATAAACTAGGTTAGGTTATTATTTATAGTTTTTATACTATAAAAAAATTTAGTAGCTAGGTTATTATAGCTATATTAAGTAAGTATTATTTAGGTAAGTATAAGCTACTATACTTTAAAGGTACTTTAAGTATAAGCTATACTTATAAGAGAGAAAGCTAAAGATTAGGCCTTAGCTAGGTTAATTTAAGTAGTAGCTAATATACTATTAAAATACTTATAATAGTAAATAAAAAATTTTATAAAAGTAATATATTACCCCTTACTATTAGTAAACTATAGTATAGCTAAAGTTTTAATAGCTTTACTTATAGCTAAAAGAGCCTTAAGATATTTAAAGATATAATAAAGTTTTAGGTTAGTATTATATAAGTACTTCTTTTAGATATATATATAATAACTAGTATAGTATAAAATATAGGCTTAGTTTAGCCTTAAGGTATAAATATATTTATCTTTATTCTAGAGATTATTTATATAAGAATTATAAGGGAAATTATACTTTTACTATTAAAAAGGCTTTATTCTTAAAGTTTTCTTTTAAAATATACTTACTAAAATAAGTCTTTTTAAATAAGATAAAAGAAAGGAAAAAAGGGAAAAAAGTACTTTAAAGGTAAGTTAGTTAGTAAAAGAAATAATATTACTTATAATAAAAAGTAAACTAAATATAAAAAAAAGCTTTAAGGTTATAAGATAATTAATAAATAAAGATAGGAAAGATATAAAAAGAAAGTATTATAATAATATAAAGGTAAAAAGAAGTAAAATAAGATAAAAAGGAATAAAATATTTATATTTTAGAATAAATTAATTAAGCTTTAATTAAAGTATAAGTTTTTATATTTATAAATAATAGCTAAGGGTAAGTAAAGGTAATAAACTAAATAAGGTAAGGAAATAGCTAGTAATAAAAAGCTATAAAATAAGTAGCTAGTATTTTAAGGGTAAAACTAAGTTAAAGTAAGGTAGTTTTATACTAAAATTTTTTTAGATTTATATAATAAAAATATAACCTTACTAGGTAACTTACTAGCCTTACTAAGCTACTTATATTACTTTATTATATTTTTTAAGGGAAGCTATATAATAAGGGTTTATATTTAATATATACTTACTGTTAGAACAAAGGTGATATCAATCGCGCAAGCAGCAGCCGCAATTACCTAGCAAAAGCTTAGGCCACGCGTAAGCCCCGCACGTAACCTATAACCTAGCCTTATAATTAGCTAGGAATTATAGGGCTACAAATGCATAACCCCTTTTACCTTTAGCATTATAGCTTCTAGTTTCTAACTTCTCTTTTCTACACTAATACACATAACGTAGCCTAGAATAGATAATTAATAATAATACTATTCTTTGGGCTTATGACCTTATTATATTGAATTCAATACCCTGTGATACCAACACTTACTTTTTAGTAAGAGAAGAAAAGGGGGGGTAAGTAAGAGAGTATATTATAGACTTAAGCTATAAGCTTAGGTTAAGTCTAGCTTTAGAAAGTATATATACTTTATATAGCTAGGTTAAGGCTTTACATAAACTATATATAAACTATACATAAGGGACTATATATTTAGATACTATATAACTACTAGTGTAATTCCTTTCTTTTTCTATAAGAATAATATTCTTATTCTAAACGCTTATACATAGTAGCTATAAGGCTAGTTTATAACATTTAATAGTATTTTACCCCTAAACTAATAGGTAAATAGGAAGGATAAACTAAGTACTAGAATATTACCTATAGTGTTTTATTAAAGAAAACTAGTACCTATAGCTAAAATTACTCCTAATAGCCTAATTTATATATAATAATACTATTAATAAAATAATAGGTTACTCCCTAAACTACGCTTTTATAGGCTATTTACCTAAGTTTTACCTAGCTCTTAAGGGTAAGAGTAAGGAAAGAAAGGTCTTAAAAGCTTATATATATATCTAAAAGCTATATAAGATTAGGAAGAAACTAGTATATAACTAGGTAAAAGCTATTAAAGTATAGGTAAAGTACTATAACTAATAATACTAGTTACTAACCTTAAAAAGAGAAAACTTTATATTACTATTAGTAAAGAATATTAGACTTAAGGATATAAAATAAAAGCTAATCCCTAGATTTATTAGGCTATTTTATATACTTAATATAGTAAGTAAATAAGTATACTAACTAACACTACTTAATAAATATAGTTAACTATATAATATATTTTATATTAGCTTACTAAAGCTATAGAATTACTAGGAAAATACTATAAATAAAGAAATACTAATACTAAATCTTAAAGATAAAGATAATAAATTTAAAGTTAAAGAAATTAAAAATTATAAGAAGACTTATAAAGGTAATAAATACCTAGTAAAGTAAAAGGGTTAGCTAAGTAAATATAATTAATAAGTAGTAGTAAAAGATATAAAAAGTACTTAGTATATAATTTAGGCTTTCTATTAAATTAAAACTAAGAGAAAGTATAGTAAGATATAAGTAAGTTATAGGTAATAAGGGATAAGGTAATTATAAAAAAGGCCTAGCCTTACTAGCTATTATTATACTTTAATTAAAAAACTTATTAAACTATTTACTAAATAATAAAAGAAAATATCCTTATAAGGAAAGAAGTTTTAAGGGAAACCCTTTTATAGTTACCCCCTTATATATTAAAATAATACTATTATAAAAAAGGTATTTAGTAGTCTTACTCTTATTCTCCTAGACTACTAGCTATATTACCTAGAAAAAGTAGTGTTTTACTACCCTCTAGGGTATAAATCCTAGATTATAATAATATAAATATAATATTATTTTTACTTTTTAAGTATTATAATATATAAGGTAGTTTAGCTAGAAAAAGTTAGTAAATAAGTAGTAAAGAAGGAGTATTAACTTACTATTTTAGGGATAAGGCTAGGAAATATAGTAACTAAAAGTTACTAGTATAAAATAATATACTAGTTATATAAGGCTAATATAGCTTACTTAAGGAGTAAGTAAAAACCTAGAGAATATATAAGGAAATATACCTAATAGACTTTAGTAATATTAGTTAAACTAAAGAAAATATACTATATAGTATTAGTATAGTTAAACCTTAAAATAAGGTTTAAATAATTCTTACTAAAATAATAGTAAGTTACCTCTAAAAATATATAGTCTTTAAAGTTATTAGTAACCTAATTACTTAAGGTATTTATTAACTCCTATACCTAGTTAAGAATAGCTAGAAAATCTAGGAAATTCTCTCTTATAGTAAGTATTACCTATAGAAATATAGGTAATTAAATACTAAAAACCTAAAGAGAATAATATACTTACTATCTTATAAGTATTACTATATTTTATATATTAAATATAATACTTTAAATATTTTCTCTTTATAGTAATACTTATAAAGCTAGGGAATTAATAGTTAATCTAAGGGACTTTAGGCTTAGCTAGGGGATTCTTCTTAAACTTTATATAACTAGTATATAAATAATATATATAAGAACACGTCTTTAAATAAATATTAGGAATAATAATAACACTTTTCTTATTAAAATCTATAATAATAATATAGTAAATAATAAAGGTAAAGTAATAGTAACTAATAATATAATATAATCTAAGAAAAGATTACTATAATTATAAAAAGGAAAAGAGTATAATATAAGAGAGAGTTATAAGTAAATTTATACTTAAGCACTAGCTATTATTTATTATTATTTTAATATAGCTATTACTTAGTAAATAGCTATATACTAGCTAGTAAAAGCTATTTAAAAGCTTAGCTAAAAATAAGGGGTAATTATAAGGCTTTACTTATAATACTTATATACTAGTATACTACTAGGTAGGTATACTACGCCCTAGGGCTAGGTTTATATAATACTAGTAAGCTACTAGCTATGAGCTAGTAACTTATACGTATAATACACTTAGACCTAGCAAGCTTTAGTTAATATATAAGTGCCCCTATACCTCTTGCCTAGCTATCCCTTTGTTCTCACATAAATTTAGTAATTAATTATCACACTAGCTAGGTATTGCTAGTAATTTTTTTGTTCCTTGAAAATTAGATGCATTGGCCACAACCAATGACCCCAAAAAATTAAAAATCAATACTATATTTTAGCTATAGAAAAGTCTATAAAGGCTTTCCTTACCTAGGATAAATTATAGGTTATACTTAATAGTAGTATTTTAATCTATATTTTTATAATAAACACTAGTTTATAGACCTTAATTATAGTAAGTAGCCTAGAATTTAGGTAGGTTATAGTATTACTAAGGCTTATAGTATTAGTATAGCTTAGATTATCTTAATAAGTAACTAGACCCTTGCCTTATTAAAGGCCTAGTACTAACTATTATTCTTTATAAACCTTATATCTCTTTAACTACTTATATAAAAGGAAATAAGGTAAGATAACCTTACTAAAAAGGTAATAAACTTAGTAAGAGGTAATTAGGAGAAATTTTAAACTTAGATTATTAGTATATAGCTATATATAAAGGGCTTAAGCCTATTAGAGGTTTCTATTATTAAGGGAGATTTATAAGACCTAAAGACTATTATAATAATACCTATAGACTTATAGCACACTAGATTAGTATATCTAGGTAAGGATATAATAGATTAAGTACTTTAGAAGCTTTAAATTTTATTAAAAAAAAGAAGTGTAAGTAAATATAAGGTTTACTAAATAGCTAAGGTATAGAGGTAAATATTATAAGTCCCTTAAATAGGGTTATTACCTTTAGGGCTAGTTTAAGTAGTCTTTTTTAATCTCTTTACTTAATTATTAAGGTATAATAAAGACTACTATATTACTTTTTTTTACCTATAAAGCTATAGGGCTATATTATATCTTTATAATTCCCTTAAAGATAAATATTATACTTTACTTTAATTAGTTAGAAGCTATATATATAAGAGTATATAGTATTTATATTATAATTATAATAACTAATAGTAAGACTACCTTCTAGACTAAAAAGCAAGAAGAAGAGGTTATAAATAAAGGTATTATTATTAGAAAGTCTAGCCTAGCTTACTTATATAAAAATAGGCATACTAAATAGTCTAGAGGCAGAGCATTGTTGTATTGTATTGTATTGTTTTGCCCTATGTATTGTATTATGTATTATATTATATTAAAAATACAATAAAATACAATACAATACATCCAATACAATGTATTATTGAATTTTAATTTTTTTTGGGGTCATTGGCTGTGGCTAATGCATTTAATTTTCAAGGAACAAAAAAATTACTAGCAATACCTAGCTAGTGTAATAATTAATAACCAAATTTTAATAATCACTATAGTGTTAGGTAAAATATAAATAAAGGAATAAGTGTTAGTTACACCAAGGTGCCTGCGCAGGTTATAAGGTAATTCCGTAATATTAAAGTTAAAAATAGCTAGCTAAAGAGAGAGAAAAGAGAGAAAGTCTAAATAATAAAAAAGTAAGTAAAACCTATAAGTAAGGTAGAAAAGAGAGTAGCAAATTAATGTAGCTAATTATATTATATATATTACACTAGACTTATAATTAGTCTAGTCTTTAGCTATAATTAAACTAATAAAAATCTAGAGGATTTAATACTAGTAGTCTCTCTTTTTATCTATAGCTAAAGGAGCCTAAAAACGTAATAAAATAAAATTAAAGGACAGTATATATAAGTAAATTCCTTAATAGAAATCCACTACTCTAATTAGCTATTATTGATTTTTAATTTTTTTTGGGATCATTAGCTATGGCCAATGTATCTAATTTTCAAGGAACAAAAAAAATTACTAGCAATACCTAGCTAGTATAATAATTAATAACTAAATTTAATAATTACTATAGTATTAGGTAAAACATAAATAAAGGAATAAGCTTTAAGCTATAAATTTAGGGGCTAAAGGTTAATATAAAGTTTGTAATAAACTTTATAGCTACGATTACGTAAGATATAGTTATAATTTATAACCATAGTTAAACTTAAATCCATTTAAGTTTTACTTATAGCATAAATTAATATAATTTCCCTTTCTTTATAACTATATTTATTTTATCTCTATATCTTTTCTATCTTATAACTTATCCTTAATTATAGCTAATCCAATTCAAAACTAATAGACACACTGCATCTATTACATCACTAGGTAAGTCATAGGCTACTAATTAACTAATTAATAACTAACTAATTAGATAATAGTATAGCTAAAGGTAATAAAAAAGACACCACACTATCTAAAATATTAAATAATATAGTAAAAGAGAAGAAAAGCAAAGGGAAGGAAAGGGAAGATAAATCTAACCTTAAGATAATTAATAGCATCTATAATATAAGGGAAAAGATACTAAAAAATAAGGGCAAGCCTAATAATAAGCTTTATAAGGCAGATAAAAAGAAGTTAAAGGAATAGGGTGTTAGGGTGTAGTAAGCTAAGCAGTTTTACCTAGTACTTAGGAGGGCTAATTAGCTATTATAGTATTAGTTAATTTAATTAACCTATTAGTCCTTATTTAGGCTCTTATCTCTTAATATTATAAGTCTCTTTACCTAACCTTTAATATAAATTATTAATTTATTTAAATTAATTAGGGAAGAAAGTAATAAATTTAGTAATACCTTTATTATTATATCTGCTAGATTATTATTCCTATTAATCTATCTAACTGTATAAATCTTATACCTCTTATATAATTAATAAAAAGCTATAATATTAATTATTAGTATTTTCTCTTTTATTATTCCTAGCTTTATTGATTTTTAATTTTTTTGGGATTATTAGCTGTGGCCAATACATCTAATTTTCAAGGAACAAGAAAAATTACTAGCAATACCTAGCTAGTGTAATAATTAATAACTAAATTTAATAATTACTATAGTGTTAGGTAAAACATAAATAAAGGAATAAGCTTTAAGCTATAAATTTAGAGGCTAAAAGGTTAATATAAACTTTATAATAAACTTTATAGCTATAATTACGTAAGAGTTATAATTTATAACTATAGTTAAACTTAAATCCATTTAAGTTTTACTTATAGCATAAATTAACATAATTTCCCTTTCCTTTATAACTATATTTATTTTATCTCTTTATATCTCTTTTATCTTATAACTTATCCTTTAAAGCTCTAAGGCAAACCAAAAAAAAAAACACAACTTATCCTCACTTAAAATTAACAGGTAGGGGTCAAGGGCTACTAATCAACCAATTGACAACTAACTAATTAGATAATAGTATAGCTAAGGGTAACTATAAGCTAGGGGCTATAACCACTAGGCTATAGAACCTAATAGCTATCTAAAAATCTAAGGAAATTCTAGATAAAAAGGAAATTTAAAAAATAGAAAAAAACATTAAGGAATTTAGGAAAAGTAAGAAGAAGAAAGGGAATAAAAAGCTAGAGAAGAAGGCTAGATATTTAGAAAAGGTGTTGAAAAATAGAGATCTATAATAATTTAAGCAGTTTTACCTCGTGCCTAGGAGGGGATTCCTAGCTTTATAAGGTATTTATATAATAAAAAGGAGTTAGTATAAAGGATTATAGGAATTTAAAGTATCTTTAATTAGTCTATAATCTAATAAAGAGTTATAAAAATTATATAGATAATATCTACGCCGTAAACTATATTATATAATTTAGAGGTAAGCACACTATATATAACTTGCTTACTCTTTATTAAGCTATATATAATAATATTACCTCTTATAATAAAGGTATTATTATCTTATATTATCTTACTACTAATTATAATAATATATCTAATCTATAAGCTTAAATCCTTATTATTAGTAAGTAATCTATTTATAAATATAAAAAGCTTTGCTTCCTTAAGGGTTAAAGGGATATATTATAGTCCTTATTACTAATTCTTAATTTACTATTTAAGGCATTTATTAAGGTATATAATATTATTAGTAAAGGGTTCTTAGTGTTAAGCTATAATTAATAAATTATAAGAAGCTTCTAGTTAGTATATAGTTATAATATAGCTTCCTTAGGCTTATTATTTTATATAATCTTACTTTACTATTAGAGATTAAGGATTACCTTCCTTAATCTTCTAACTTTAGCCCTTTTAGGTTAAGATTAATTAATTATTAGTATTTTAGGTTAAGATATAGCTATTAAAAATAAGTGGATTTCTAGTAGTTAATTATTACTTTTCTTTAGTAATAAATTTAGCTTTCTAAAGCTTTTTCTTTTCTTTTTAGAAGAAGTTATTATTACTTAAGCCTAATATATTATTACTTTATTTTCTAATAATACTAAAGAGATTCTTATTATTTAAAGCTATAATTAATAAGTAGGAATTATAGGTTAAGATTATTATATTAAGGTTATCCCTATAGTAATAGAAGTATATTACCTACTAGTAGGTTCTAGCCTTTATAATCCTATAAAGAGGTTTAATTAATTTAATTATAGTCCTTTCTAGAAAGAGGTATATAATTTACTTTAGTAATTTTATAATAATTAGCCTTATTAGTATTATTTATAATTAAATATAGGCTTATATAATATTATAAATCTAAAGGTAAATTCCTTTTCTTCTTAATAATAAAGTAATAGCTATAATAAGCTATTAGCTTACTTATTATATTATTAGTAATTATATTAGGATAAATTCCTTTCCCTTATTATTATAGCCTTATATAATAAGGTAAGAATTCTTATATAGTAAGTCTATTTCTTTGCCTTTAATCTCTCTAACTATATAAGAAATAAAGATTCTATAGCCTTTATGCTTTACTAGGTTATATTTAATGAATTTAAATATATTATAAGCTTATAAGGTATTAATCTTAGCTTAATTAGATTACTTAAAGGGTTTTCCTAGGGTTATAATTTTCCTTTCTTAGTAAAGTTAAAGAGTAAGGTTTTAATTAGCCTTTTCTTTTATAGTAAGAAATACTATACTTAGTATTTCTCTAGCTAAAGTTTCTTAAATAAAGGCCTTATCTTAATCTTTATTAATAAGTATATAGAGTTTAATTAAGCTAATATTCTTTTAAGAATTATAAGTTTTACCTCTCTTTACTTTTATTTCTTTAGGGTAAGGTAATAAGTCTTTAACTTAATAGCTTTTTCTTAGGGTTACCTAGGTATTATAGGCTTTTTCTATAGGCTTCTTTATACTTATAAATTAGACTATAAAGGCTTTTTTTAGCTTTTCTTACTTTCTCTTTAGTAATACCTATAGCTTTTCTTTTTCCTTTATTACTAATTCTTTCTTAGTAATAATAGTTAATAGTATTATTATAGTTTTCTCTATATCTTAAGGCTTTATCTCCTAATACTCTAGCCCCTTTATAATATATAAGTCTTTATAGTAAGGCTTTATTACAATAGAGTAAAATTTTACTAGGCTATAAGGTATATTAACTATATAAGTCTTCTTATTAGTAGTAATTAGCTTATAAAGGCTATACTAGTTACCTTTCTCTTAATATATATATATATTAGCCTATAAAGGTAGCTAATATATAAGTACTATATTAAGGCTATTCTAGGCTTAAAGGTATTATAGACTTACTATAAAGCTAGGTAATAGTAGACTTTATTAGTAGCCTTTTAAATTACTTTAGTATATTAAATAATAAAGATACTTAGTAGTAACTTATTTATTATTTATAGGTAAGCTTTAAAGACTAGTAAGGTTAGGACTATATTATTAGAGCTTATAAAGTTATTAATAGCTTTAATAGCTATTTAGAGATATTATTCTAGTATAAGTTCTATTTTAATTAAGTCTATAATAATATTATAGGCCTAGTATAAGGGTTTATAATATCTTTTAACCTTTCTAATACTATTATAGGCTTTAATTAGTATTTTATTAGTCTTAATTAATATTAATTAAGTATAATACTTAAATTTAGTTAAGGCAAAGTTATTACTAGTATTATAAACTATCTATTCTAGAGGTCTAAGATAGGTATTAATCTAGTACTCTTAGATAGTATTCTAGATATCTTAAGCCTTTTGCTTTCTTAGATTAAGGAATTAGGCTACTTAGAATAAGGTTACTAAATTAATAATATAAAGTACTAGTTAACTATTAATCTATATAATATTAATAATAATCTTATAGTTAAGTTTATAGTTATCTTTAATTATAAATTTAAATTAACTAGGGGCCTTACTATATATCTAGTAATAGTAGTAAACCTTAGTTAATTTCTTAATTACTTAGTATTTAATATTATAACTAGCTTATTAAAGAATCTTTTTAAGTTATTAAATAAAAGAGTAACTAAGCTAATAATATAATTAATAGATATCTCCCTCTAAGAGGTAAAAAGTAACTATTTCTTTTGCCTTTAGTAACTACTAAGAATAACCCTATTATTATACTATAGGTATAGTTTTATTACCCTAAATAAGTATATTTATAAGATTATTAATCTTAATCTATATATTATTTATATTAGTAATTAAGAAAAGAAAGGGGTAGCTATATTAATAATAAAGAATTTAAGCTCTCTAAGCTTTATAAGCATATAGAGAATGCCTCTTATAACTACTAATCTAGCACTAAATATAATAATTTAAGGCTTATAAGGGATTACTTTTAATAAAGGTATTAATCTTAATAAAGCTTTTACTTATACCCAGAGCATGTAATGTAATGTAATGTAATGTAATATTCGGGGTTTGGATGTAATGTGTAATGTAATATTAGGAGAAAAAAGTGGGGTATATTAATATCTTATAATATACTTTAGATTTTTCTCTATTAGATTAATATAAGTGTTTTTATAATAGGTATTTTATTAAATTTACTATTAATTATCTAAATTTCCTATCTTTTAGACTATTACTTATATCTTCTAGTATAGGGTATATATAGTAAGTTTATAAAGTTAATTAGATTCTCTGAATTTTTCTATATATTATAAGATATTATATTAACTATATATCTATTTTCTAATAATTAAATTTCTATTATTTTAAATAAGACTTTTTATTACTAAAAATACCCTATATATACTTTTTTAAATATTATAAAATAATATATTATAAATCTAAATAATTATATTAAGAAACTATATTTAAACTTTTATATATATTAAAATTAATATTATTACTATAACTTTTATTTAAAATAATACTTATTTTTTAGATTTAATATATATTCTTTTTAAATATCTTATATTTTTTTCTTTTCTTTTATAAAATATAGAATTATAAAAGGGTAATTTAGGAATAAAAAGTTAAAAAGAAATAGTATAATTATATAATTAAAGATATTATATTATTTATATTATTTAAATTAAAGGCTTTATTTATTATAAAAGCCTTTAAGTATAATATAAGTAATATAAAACTATATATTAATTTTTAAAATAATATTTTAATAAAAAGAAATCCTAGTTTATTTATTTATTAAGTAATCTAAGGAATTTAAAGTATAATTAGCTTATAATACTTTTATAATACCTAATTTATCTGAATCTAATACTTAAATACATAAGAAATAATTTATATAAAATAAAATAAATAATTTTATAGTAAAATTTCCTAGAAAAAGAGTAAAAAAGCTATATTTACTAGATTTAAAATAATAAGGTTATTATTTAGAACTAATATAAGCTATATTAAAAAGTGGGTCCGAAAAGTAGGTCTTATGTGGGTCCTTACTTGACTGATTGGACGATTAGGGTTTATTGTGGGTCCTTACTAGTCTGATTGGATAGTTAGTATGTTATGTTATTTGTGACTTACTTACAAAAAATTTTTAAAAGAGGGGTTTTCCTTTACCTTCTCTTTTCTTTCTTTCTTTTCTCTTTCTTTTTACTTTAGTAAATCCAAAAAAACTATAAAAACCCTTATATAGTTAGGCTATATACTTTACTACTTATTGTGCTTACCTTTATTTTTATAGTCTTTTTGCTTTATAAATAACTTATAAAAACATATAAAAAAATAAAAAATTAGAAAAATCCAAAAAAATCCAAAAAAATTGAGGAAAATCGGAAAAAGGTCGGAAAAAATCAGAAAAATTCAACCTTTCAAAATCGAACTCTAAGAAAAATCGAAAAAATCAGCAAAAATCAGCAAAAAATCAGGAAAAAAATTAGGAAAATCGGAAAAATTAGAAAAAAATATACTTTAATATGGATTCCTCTTTTTGCCCCTTGGATAATAATTCTAATGCTAGTATACCTAGCCCTTCTAGGCCTAGCTCTTCTAGGCCTAGCTTACCTTCTAGGCCTAGCTAAGCTAGCCTAGCTTTAAAGCCTTCTTAAGCAAGTCATCTTTAAGGATTATATAAGAAAACCCTTGAAAATCAACAAGATTACGAGTTTTCTTCAAAAGCATATATTTTTACCTATAATTTATTTAATTATTAGTTATCTGATATTAAATATAATAAAGAAAGGGAAATTATATGCTTTTGTACGCAATCTAATTGCACTTTTACTTTTAGAAGTAAAGCAAAAAGATTCCAAGCTTCTAATAGTGTTTATTACTATTAAATTAAGCATCCAGAGATTGCTACTTCTAAATCTAAAGAAAAATAACCTAAAAAGATTACTAGTAAGTTTTTTATTCTATTTTATTCTATTTTATTCTATTTTATTCTATTTTATTCTATTTTATTCTATTTTTTTCATACTAATATTATATTTAGTACCTGAGATTCCAGTAGTATGAACCCCTACAAATCAATCTTCTTTAACCTCTTTTTTTCAATAAAAAGACCTCAAAATCACACTATTTCAGAGGAATTTTTGTCTAAAGAAGCAGTTATTCTAGTTATTAAATTTATACTAGAAAATAACCTTTCTTTTACTACAATTAATAGCAAATCCTTTAAAAATTTGCTAAATTATTATTCTAGGTAAGTTATTCTCTTATAATTAGTTATTTAAGCTAATTTATATATATAGGAATAATAATTTAGCTTCTTTACTTAGCTACCAAATAATAACACATAGGATAAATACTATGTATTATTTATCTAAGCAAAAATCCTTTAATAAATCCAATATCAAATTAAATATCAAGGTTTAATTTCGGTTTAACTAAATATATAGACTTCGTTTAATTCAAAGTCTTATCTAGGGGTTATTATAAGCTAGCTTAATCCGAATTTTAAGCTTAAGTATAAGCTAATTAGTAAGTCTTTTAATTAGTCTTATTATTCTTATTATTTACTAACTATTTACTAACTATTTACTTATAGGATTTGAATATTTATTAAATTCACATACTGGAGCTTATATTTACTAATACTTTAATAATCTTATTAAGGATTATTACTTAGAGCCTAAGGATATCCTTAGGTAAGTTATTTCTTTTAAAAATAATTTTATATAATTATAATTCTAATTATATACAGTTTTACTTAGGATAATGGTTCTAATAATAATACTTTTATAACTTCTTATATTAATAAGAGTTATAATAATATTAGTATTAAACTATATAATATCCGATGTATAGCTTATGTTTTAAATATTATAGCTAAGGATATTATTACGAGTTTTATTAAATCTACGTCTTCTAAGGAAAACTTAGAAAGCTTTAAGAATAGTAAATATCTTCACTATTTTACAGAAGAAACTTCATATATCCAAGGAAATCCTAATTTTTAACAATTTAAATCCTTAGCTAATAGTAAGTAATTATTTTATAATTTTTACTACTATAATACTAATATTAATTATAGGTATTCTAGGAAAGGTTAAAAGGATTGCTATTCTTATTAAGAATAACCAAGCTTTATATAAAACTTAGTTAAAATGCCTTAGAAAAGCAAAAAAACAAGGTAACTTAGCTAAGAATTATAATATTATAAAAATCCCTTTAGGTAAGACTTTATTTCTTCTTATATTATTCTTATAAGTTATAACTAATTATAATATTTATAGCCAACGAAACTAGGTGGAATTCGACCTATAAGATAATTAATACTTCTATAAAGCTTAAAGAAGCTATTATTCTTCTTAATAGGGAAACTAATATTACTGCCCTTAAGGATGCAATGCCTATAACACAAGAATAGGCTAATTTAGCTACCTTAAGTAGTATTTTAGAGGTTTTCTATAAGCCTACTATTATACTTTAAAGCCAAAAGTATAATACTTTAGGTCTAGTCCTACTTTTTATTATTAAGATATATAAATATCTTAATAATATTAAAGAGGACTAAAAGGCTTATAATAGTCAGGTATATATCCTTTTTACCTTTTTTAATTAAATTATACTAACTTATTTAACTAGAAACATGTTTATAATCCTTTTGGTAAGGTCTTTATAGCCTCTATAGATATTAGCCTAGAAAAGCTAGGTAATTATTTCCCACAAGACATAGGGAATAATTATTACTTTTATAAGCCTTATTTATATGCTATGTTATTAGACCCTAGGCTTAATCTTATTACTATAAAAGATAAGCTTAGATTATAACTAAAAACAATAAAAAGGCTACTCAATAACCTAGAAAAAGATTATGATCTGTAAGTATAATGTTTATAATTATTATTATTATTATTACTAACTTTACTACTAGGCTTCTTCCTACTTATAAGGAAAATCAGGCTAATTTAGGCCTAGGGCTAGGCTTAGAGAATTCAGAGAATTCAGAGGCAGAAAATACCCGAATTTAAGTAGAAATTAGGGGCCTATTCAGCCTAGAACCTTTTCTAACCCTTGGCCTAAGCCTAAATCTTCTAACCTTTATAAAGGGTTATTCCTTAATAAGAGGGATAAATCTATTTAAAGAACTTAAAAGAATGAAATCCCTACTTTTACTAACTTAGACCCTAGAGAGGATAAGGTAAGTAAATATTTATTCCTATTATATTATATTACTATACTAATATTATAATAAAGGAAGATATATTTAAATGGTAGGAAGAAAACTAAAAATCTTTCCCTATTTTAAGTATACTTACTAGAAGATATCTAGCTATTCCTACCACTTCTAGTGCAATAGAAAGCACCTTTAATACTAGAGGTAATATTATTACTAAGCGCTGAACCTCCTTAAAGCATTATACTATTAAGTAACTAATTCTACTAAAGAATTAGGAAAAGGAGGAAAATATTGCTATTAAGCAATATTTAGAGCTATATAATTATTATAGCTCTTTATCTAAGGATTCAGATACTATATCTTCCTCTAAGGATAAAGAGAAATTAGATAAATCCCAGGATTTATCTAGTTTCTCTTCCTTGGAAGATATATATTCTAACTCAGATTAAGTAAGTCTGTATAAGGGTTTTTTCCTAGTTTAGTCTAGTTTTCCCTTAATAGATATTTTTAACATTTATAAACGTTTCCCTTTATTTACTATTATTATTACTATTATTACTATTATTACTATTATTACTATTATTACTATTATTACTATTATTACTATTATTACTATTATTACTATTATTACTATTATTACTATTATTACTATTATTACTATTATTACTATTATTACTATTATTATTACTATTATTTTTACTATTATTATTATTTTAAAAAACATAAAAAAGAAAAGTATTTTATTTTATAAATATTTTTAAAAACCTTAAAATACTAAGTAATTAAAAAGTATAGCTTTTCTTATAGTAATTTCCTTATACTTACTTATATTTTTATATAAGTTATTTTTTTACTATTTAATATTAATTAAACTTTAACACTAATAATATTTAAGTTATATAAGTAATTTTTTATATTATTACTATTATTACTATATTAAAAAATATAAAAAAGAAAAGTATTTTATTTTATTAATAATTTTAAAAACTTAATAATACTAAGTATAACTTTTTAATAGTAATTTTCTTATACTTACTTATATTTATATATAAGTTATTTATTTACTATTTAAATTTAATTAAACCTTAACACTAATAATATTTTAAGTTATATAAGTAATATAAGTAATATATATTATATATATAAGCTATTATAAGCTATTTTAAACTATTATAAGTTAGTATAAGTTATTATAAGTTATTATAAGCTATTATAAGCTATTATAAGCTATTATAAGCTATTATAAGCTATTATAAGCTATTATAAGCTATTATAAGCTATTATAAGCTATTATAAGCTATTATAAGCTATTATAAGCTATTATAAGCTATTATAAGCTATTATAAGCTATTATAAGCTATTATAAGCTATTATAAGCTATTATAAGCTATTATAAAGTATTTTATAACCTATATATATCTTATAATAAAGGAATTTAACCTTAATATTAAAAAATCAAAAATAATTACAAATAATTACAAATAATTACATGTAATGTAATGTAATGTGTGAAAGGGGGTGTAATGTAATGTAATGTAATGTGTGAAAGGGGGGTGTAATGTAATGTAATGTAATGTGTAATGTAATGTAATGTAAAGCTCTGCTTATACCTCTTCTATAGTTAATTTTCCTATAGCGCTAGTATTAGGTATAATGCCTTTAAAACCCTCTTTAGAATAGCGTTTTTTTAGAGATATAGTAGGTTAAACCTTTATTATACTCTTATAGCTTAAAAAGCTCTTACCTAAGAAATATATATAAGAAGGCCTAGTTATTTAAGGTTATAAGAATACTAGTATTAATAGTATTATTATTAGTTTATAATCCTAAGTAAAAGAATTATATAATGCTTAGATATACTACTAATAGTAGCTTTTTTACCTTATTATTATTATTATCCTAGGCCTTTATATAAGCTATAAGATATAGTTCCTAATCCTAACTAGAGTTATTATTAGGTTTATTATTATCCTAGCCTTTATAAGAGGTAAGGAATACCTAGAATCTGTTCTTTAAAGGGGCTATTTAATATATTTTACTAGCCTACTAGTAGTCTTTCTTTTTCTAATATTCTTTAGTAAAGTAATTAAAGAACTAGTAGCTATTTTTACTAGATATAAAGCAGCGCTTAGGGCTAGGCCTAAGGCTTCTTCTATAATAGCTTCCTTTACTATAGAATTATTATCTATACTAATAATTAGTAAATATAGCCTCTAAGGGGTTTTTTTCTTAGTACTAAAGTGTTATAACTAGATTAGGGAGATATAAACAAAGTAAAGGCTAAGGTTCTTAGTTATAGCTAGAGAGCTATTACTTAAGGGTAAGTATATAAAGGTCTTAAACTCTAACCTTTTATATACCTTATAGGTAGTCTTTATCTAAATACCTTACTATATATATATAGCTATCTAGTAGCTACTTTATTATTTATATAACCTAAGGCTTATTAAAGGGTTTTATTATATAACTACTTTATCCCTAGCTCCCTAGCCTTTATACTCCTAATATACTACCCCTTAATATATAATTATTCTTAATTAAAAAGGAGTTACTTAGCTAATATAAGTATACTATATATAGCTTATAATAGTATTTAATATTACTAGTTATTTTATAAGTATATAAGTATTATATTTACTTAGAATAATAAAATAAAAGTTATAGGGTTATAAGTAATCCTTTCTTTACTCTTTAACTCTAAATAGCTATATACTTATTACTTTATTACTTTTAGTATATATACCTTTACCTAATAGGTTATTAATACTAAGTAAGTAAACTACTTATATTAGACTTTATAATTAGGTTAAATAAATTAGGTATTATATATTATTTAAAATAAATAAGCTTTTATTTAATATTAGGGATATTATATTATTTTTACTTAGAGTTTATAGCTAGTGTATGTATTTACTAGTAGTAGCTATAACTATAAATATTATAATTTCTAGATTAGTTATATATAGTATATAAATTACTTAGGGTCTAGGGCTAATATAAAAAAGGCTTACTTTTCCTTACTTTTATATATTCTCTTCCTTTATATTTTACTTTAATATTATAAGTTACCCTTATCTATAACTTAATAGCTTTATAGCTACTATTATAGTAATTACTAATATTCTATAGTATTATTTTATTATCTATATTTAATCTTACTTAAATACTTAATCCCTTTTAAATACTAGAATATTAATTACTTTACTTTCTATACTTATATTCTTATAGTATATTATTACTAACTTACTAATAGTAAATTATATCTAAGTAATATAATACTCTTACTTTACTAGATTCTTTAATAACTAAGAAAACTACTTAAATATTTTCTTAGAAATCTCCTAAGAAGTAAATAGCTTTAAAAATTTTAATATAAGTATAGTATTTCTAATCCCTAGTATATACCTTACTAACTTATAGCTAGTAATACTAGTAATATAAAAATTCCTTATATATACTATATATAATAGGTAGTAATATAAGCTATTACCCTTAAAAATAGTAATAATCTTATTTTATAGTATATTATAAAAGGTAAATTTACTTTAACTAAGTATACTAACTTCTTAAGTATAACTTTACTATTACTTTACTATATACTACTACTAACTTATATAGGTAACTTAATAAAATATACTTATTATATATAAAATAATAAAAACTATTTAAGAATATATCTTCCCTTTTCTTATTACTTATATATATACTAATATATTACTAGTACTTTACTTACTTTATAAAATTATATTAAGTGCTCTTTAAGTATAATAGTTATATTATCTTTAATAATAATCCTTACTTTATTAATAATATATATATATATATTAGTTTTTATAACTTAGGTTATTATAAATATACTACTAGCGCTTAATATATATAAAATATAAACTTTATAATATACTCCTATTTATAAAGAATACTAATAAGCATAGCTAAGCTAGATAAGTAAGGCTAACTATAGAGATTATATAAGAGGCTAATTCTAATAAGAGAATTACTATATTATTACTAAGTAATACTATTAATCTAGAAGTCTAGATTAATATCTTTAATAACTTATACTTTATTATATACAACCTTCCCTTAGTAAGTTTTTTAATATTCTTACTTATAGCCTTACTAACTTACTAGTAGCTTATTATATATATACCTATACTTCTTACTTATATTAGGCTATTAGACTTTTTAGGTAAGCTTTATATATATATATATAAGAAGGGGATTTCTTTAATAATAAGAATAAATCCTTTACCTAAGGCCTTACTACTAACCTAGCGCTTAGGAATAAAAATAATAATACTAGGAAGTAAGGTAGAAATCTCGTTTTTTCTGTTTTTTTAAATTAATTTATCTCTCTCGTTCATAAATAAACCTTTATATAGCTTAGAAGCTAGTTTAGGCCTAGGATTATTAAAAGTCCTAGGCTGACTTAGCCCTCTAATTTCTACTTGAAATTAGGTATTTTCTAACTCTGAATTATTAGAGCCTAGGCTTTAATTAGCCTGATTCTCTTTATAAGTAGGTAAAATCCTATTAAATCTATTAGTAATAATAATAATAATAATAATACTTATAAATCATATTCCTGTTATAAGTCTTCTAAAAGCCTTATAATAGTTCTTGCTTGTAGATTAAGCCTATCTTATATAGTAATAAGATTAAGCCTAGGATCTAGAAGCATAGTATATAAATAAGGCTTATAAAAGTAGTAATTATTATCTATATCTTATGGAAAATAATTACTTAGTTTATCTAAGCCTTTATTTATAGAGGCTATAAAGATCTTGCCTCGAGGGTTATAAACCTTGTATAATACCAAATTTATTAGTAAATAATAAAAAAGAAAAAGGGGATTTATAAAGTAAATACCTGATAATTATAGGCCTCTTGGTTATCTTTTATATTATTAAGATATTTATATATCCTAATAATAAAAAGTGGGACTAAACCTAGAGTATTATACTTCTGGCTTTGAAGTATAATAGTAGGTTCATAGAAAACCTCTAATATACTGCTTAAAGTTACTAAATTTACTTATTCTTAGGCAGTAAGCATAGCATCTTTTAAGGCAGCTATATTAGATTCCTTATTAAGAAGAATAATAGCTTCTTTAAGCTCTAAAGAAGTATTAACTATCTTATAGGTTAAATTCCACCTCATTTTATTAGCTATAGAAATTATAGATTAGTTATACCTTATAAAAATAATATAAGAAGAAATAAAGACTTACCTAAAGGAATTTTCGTAATATTATAATTCCTAGTAATATAGCCTTTATTTTTAGCCTTTTGTAAAGACTTTAACCAAAGTTTATATAATCCTTGGTTATTCTTAATAAGAATAGTAAGTCTTTTAACCTTGCCTAGTAAGCCTATAGAAATATTAGTAAAAGTAATTATACTAATTATAATAAATTACTTACTATTTGCTAAGGATTTGAATTCCTTAAAGTCTTACCTCTCTTTAATAGAAGAAATATCTTCTGTAGAATAGTAAAGAAATTCACTATTCCTATAGGATTCTAAATCTTCCTTTAAAGAGGTTAATTTAATAAATTCAGTTATAATATCCTCTGCTATAATATTAAAGACATGTGTAACACATTGGATATTATTATAGTTTATTAATAATACTATTATAATTCTTATTAATATAAGAAGTTATAAAAGTATTATTATTAGAACTATTATCCCTAGTAAAACTATATAAGGTTAGCTACTATTACTAATAACTAGTTTAGGATTAATAACTTACCTAAGGATATACTTAGGCTCTAAACTATAATCTTTAATAAAATTATTAAAGCATTAATAAATATAAGCCCTAGTATGTGCATTTAATAGATATTTAAAGCCTATAAGTTATAATATTAATATTAATAGTTAGAATAAGAATAATAAGAAAAAGGGAAATTACCTATAAGCTTATATTCAAGCATAAAAGTAGGGCTAATCTAACTTGCTATAACTCCTAAGTAAGACTTAGAATTTATAGATGTCTAAATATCTAATTAAATAGATATAAGACCTTGATATTGTAACTAATGTTAGATTTGCTAAATAATCTAATGCTTTAAGGAATTATATATAGAATTAATTCTATGTGTAATTATTTAATAGTTTAGTAAGGAAGCTAGATTATTATTTCTAATATTAAGATTAGCTTTTATTTCTTATTAAAATTAAAGGAATACTTACCTAGAATAATATTCTAGTAATTCCTTAAAGGATTTACTATTAATAATAGTAAATAGGATGTTATTCTTTAGTATAAATTTAATAACTAGAGTAATAGCTTTTTAGATGAAAATTCCTTAATAATAGTATTATTTTAAGGCCTTTTTATAGAAAAATAAGAGGTTAAAGAGGCTTATGTATTAGGGGGTAAATCTTATTAGATTTCTAGTACTAAGAAATAGTTAGTAAAAGGAAATAGTAAAAGAAAACAGTAAAATAGTAATAAATAAAGAAAAATACTTATAAGTAACCTTAAAAGGCTTTTTCTCTTCTAATTTAGAAGTAGTAATCTTAGGATATTTAGCTTTATAGTAGCTAACACTATTAGAAGCTTGAAATCTCTTAGCTTTATATTTAAAGCTATGAGAGTAGCTATCTTACGTACAAAAGTATATAACTTCCCTCTCTTTATTATATTTAATTTTAGATAACTGAAAATTAAATAAATTATAAGTGAAAATATATGCTTTTGAAGTAAACTAATAGCTAGGTTAATTTTTAGGAGTTTTTTTATAATTCTAGACGTCTTATAGCTTAAACTTAGCTAGAAGACTTAGAATTATTATCTAAAATATAAGAAAATGATTCTGGATTAAATTCAGATATTTTTTTCTGATTTTCTGATTGTCCTGATTTTTTCTGATTTTTCTTTTTTAAGGGGTTTTAAAGTGATTTAGAAAGCAAAAAGGTTATAAAAACAAGGGGAAACGTAATATTTAGTGAAGTAACTAGTTATACTATGTGAAGAGTTTTCTAGATATTTTTTCGGATTTACTAAGGTAAAAAGAAAGAGAAAAGAAAGAAAGAAAAGAGAAAGCAAGGGAATACCCCTCTTTTAAAAAAAAATTTGTAAGTGGGTTATAAATAACGTAACATACGGACTATCCAATCAGACTAATTAGGACCCACTTTTGACCCACTTTTTATACATACTTTATAAATTATAAGGAATTTACCTATAGCTTTTAAATATTATAAATCTAGCTAATTTTAAGGTTTTTTTACGAATTTTACTAAGAAATAATTTAGTTTTATTTCTAAAAAAATATTTTCTATATATGAAAGTATATATTTTGATTTTTATAATAGTAAATAATATTTAAAAGCTAAGTAAATCTTTTATTACTAATATTACTTATTATAGATATAACTATAATTTTATTATATTTAAAATTTATATTTAAAATTTAATTAAAATTTTATAAAATATATTTTTATATTAAAAGTATTCTAATAAATAAAGTGATTTTTTTATATATTTTACTATTAATATATAACTATTTATTATTTTCTTACGATTTATTATAAAATATATCACTTATTTAAAATATATTTTTAGTAAGGAAATAAAAAAGATTTATAAAAAGATTTATAAAAGGTTAATAACTACTATATTAAATAAAATAAAATAGCTATAATACTAGATTTAATATATTCCTTATATATAATTATAATATATATAAATATTCTTTAATCTTACTATATTATATTTATTTATATTTATAATATATTATTTAGTATTATATCTAAAGATATTTATAAGGTAAAAAAATAAAGAATATAAATATATATATATATTAATAGTAATAAAAAAGATATACTAGTATTATAATAGCTTAATATATATAAAAAAATTCAATTTTTCCTAAGGTAATAATATTCATAGTATATATACCTTATATATAAAGTTATAAGTTATATACTAAATAAGCCTTAACTTTAAAAATCTATAACTAAATAACTAAATTATAATAAAAAGAGGGTAATATTAAGCTAATTAAGAAAAATCTAAGGAATATTATAACATAATAAAAGTCCCCACGTTTTTTTACTAATACTACATTTGTAGTATTTATAGTGTAGTGTAGTATTTACTACATTACACTATATACTACACTACACTACAAACTACTACACTATATACTACATTGAAAGCCAAAATACTACAAATACTACACTACATGCAAAGCTCTGATAGTCCCTAAAAATATATTTTAGAAATATAGTAACTAACCTATTACTAGTTAGTTATGTTAAAATAAGGATATAAATACTATATTTTGTAAAATAGTCTATAATAACTAAGATTATATTATAAGTCTAATTTATATCTCTTATAAGTAATAGCCTTATAATAAAGTCTATTAATAATTCTTAAAAAAGCTAATTAGGCACTAGTAGTATTACTAGCTTACTATAAGGTTTATAGTACCTTAGCTTTAAAGTCTAATAGCTTATATAAGTCTATATATATAACTTAGTGTTTTTCTTTATTAATAGCTAGTAATACTAGTTTATAATATAATAAAGGGTCTTACTAACTCCCTAGTAGCTTACTACTAGGTTATTATAGGTAAGTAGTAAAATTTCCTTTTTATACTAACTAAAATAAAAACTTAATTCTTAAATATTAATAGCTTAGAGGGCTTAATAGACTATATTTATAATACTTCTAGGTTATTACTTTTAAGTAGTTACTTATAACTTATAGTAAAGTTATTATCTTACTATACTTAAAATAATATAACTTAAATTAAAGCCTCTAATTCTATATATATAAAATAAGTATTATATATAAACTTAGAAGAGGTTTACTAGACTACTTATATTCTTACTATAATACTACTATAAGTAGCTAGCTTATAGTATACCTATAGACTTATAGAAAAATTATAAATAAGTAATGTTTTAAAGAGGTACTTATACTACTTACTAGCTACTAACCTAGCTAGACTTCTAACTTATAAGCTTACTAGACTTATAGAAATATTAATAAATATAGATAAGGTATAACCTTACTACTTAGAATTAATAAACCTAGTTTATATATTATTACTAGGCTTTACTAGACTATTAGGTTTCTTAATAATATAATTAAGTTATAACTTCTTAAAACCCTAAAGGCTAGTAAGGCTATTATAGTATCTTTATAATAAAATATTAGCTATACTAAGTAATATAATACTAAAACCTATAATAGTACTATTATTAATATAGTATTCCTATTACTTAGTATTATTAAACTTAGATAAGAAGTTAGGTAACTATAAGGTTAATACATTTACCCTATGCTTCTTACTAATATAATTTACTTTTCTTAATAAGGTATTAGCAGAGCATTGCACTACAAATGATTTGTAGTGTATTTTGTTTTTAACAAATAATATATATCTAATCTTAGAAAATATATAGAGATACAAAACTTCTTTTTTTAGATAGATAACTAAAAAACTACAATGTAGTTATATATAAAAGTGGGTCTAAAAGTGGGTATTGCGTGTGGAAATTAGAAAAACTACATTTTACTACATTTTAGCACTACAAATACACTACAAATGTAGTTTTTCTAATTTATAGGTAATAGGCCCACTTTTAGGCCCACTTTTAGATATAGTATTTTTCTACGGATTTATCTCTATAGGATTATATAATTTATATGATAATATTTTTAATTATAAGCTAGCTATAAAATTAAATATAAAAACTACAAAACACACTACACTAACTACAAACAATGCTCTGGGTATTAGTAAGGTTTAACTTACTTATATAATATTTAATTCTAAAATTAAATAAATAAAGCTTATCTAATACTATTACTTACTTACTAGTTAGCTTTAGCTTTATAGCTAGATACTTATAGTTTAAATAGTTTATTATAACTATAATCTAATAAGAAAAATATATAAGGTAGTATCTTTAAGCCTAAAATACCTCTTAGATTACTAATAACTTAATATTAGGTATTAAGTAATAAAGTTTAATATTAGTTAACTTCCTTAGAAAATATACTACTAAGTACTAGCTACCTAGTATTAATATTATAAGTATAGCTTTAATTATATAACTAGATATATTTATCTTTACTCTTAGTAAGTAAAGTAAGTTAAAATACACTAAAATTAGTGCTTCTTAAAACTTCTTTTAAAGTTTTTTAAATACTACTAGTTTACTAGGTTTTAGCTTAAACTTTACTAGCTAATTACCTTTTAAATAGTTTATTAGTAAAACTACTACTTTACTATACTATTTTATAAAGTATTAGTAAAAACCTATAAACCTAAGGAATAATTAAATATTAAATACACTATAAGGTATTAGCTAGGTTATAATAGCTTTAACCTATAATAGTTTTATTTTAATACCCTTTTTAGATATAATAAAACCTAGGAATTTTACTTACCTAATAGAAAATTAGTACTTTTTAAGGTTAATATAAAGGTTTATATCTTAAAGTTACTCTAGCATACTTTTAATATATTTATATATCTTATAGGGTTACTACTATATATAAGGATATTATTAAGGTAAATAATATAAAATTTATCTATAAGTCCCTTAAGAGTATTATTAATATATTCCTAAAAAGTAACTAGTATATTTACTAATTTAAATAGTATTGTAAGATATTTAAAGTAGCTATAATAGTACTAAAAGGCTATCTTTTACTTATTACCCTTATAAACATATAGCTAGTAGTATACCTCTTAAAGATTTAGTAATATAAAACCTTTATACTTACTAATTAATTAAGGATTTTAGAGATTAATAGTAAAAGGGCCTTATTTTTAACTATAATCCTATTAAGGCCCTTATAATCTATATAAAGCTTTAATTTCCTAATTTTTTAGAATAAATAAAATTAAGGCTTTAGCTAAACTAGTTAATTTTTTAATTTACTCTTTTTTTTATATACTTACTAGGTACTTCTTAAGTATTTCTAGCTCTTTTTTAGCTAGATTATATATAAGTCCTTAGGGTAGTTATTTCCTTTTTCTAATTTAATTATATAAGTATAGCTACCTAATTCTAGAAGCTTACTAGCTAGATTCTTTAAAAATATATCTATAAATTCTATATACTTTTCTAGGATTTACTATTAAGTTATATTACTATTTATCTCTTATATAGTTATTACTAACTTCTTATAGTATACTACTTAAAGTGCTATTATACTTCTTAGTTTTTTCTTTTTAAGGGATAGATATACTTTATTACTATTACTATAGCTATACTATAACCTTAGTTATTACTTCCTTATAGTAAGTATAATATAGTCCTTAGTTATTAGGAATCTCTAAAAATTTTACTTCTAATCTATTATTATAAGTATATACTTTAAAGTCTAATCTATACCTAGGAGTATTCTCTCTCCTATATTAGTAATATAGTAGCTAATTTAATAAACCTTTATATATCCTATACTATTTTTTACCTTAATTAGCCTATATAGAATTTCTTTATATAAGATTTTATCCTTACTTATGCTTTCTAATATTATCTTTATTTATTTTTTTCTAATCCTATTTTAATAATAATTTAGGGTAAATTATTAAATACTTTATACCTATATTAAATAGTACTAGTATAGCTAACTAGTAGTTATTTTACTATAAGAATACTTATATTCTTATTCTCTTATCTATAGGTTTCTCTATAGTAAGACTATTATTCTAGGCCTATACTAATCTAATAGGAATCTTATTAAGGTCTAAGGTTTTATTACTACTATTCTTATACTTCTTAGCTATATACTTACTACTTTTATAAATTAAGTAGTTTATTACTTTATATTTATTTATACTATATCTAGGATTATTATACTTATAGTACTTAAATAGCCTTTAACTTATACTTAGTTACTATAAACTTTACTATAAGTTATTTATAAAAAAGCTAAAGTATTATCTTTTTCTCTTACTTTTTTATTATTATAGTTTTTATTATAATTATTTAATATAAATATTATCATAACTTTAGCCTTTTACCTTAACCTTATAGGTAGCTCTAAGATATTAGGAACTTCTAGCTAACTATATACTTTCTTATAGTATTATTTAAGCTATTTAGGAAAATTATTATTCTTAAGTATATAGGGATTTAGTTAGGTAATTTAGCTTTTACCTTAGTCTAAAGTCTTAAGAAAGATTAGAAAAACTAATTATTCTTTTACCTTAAATTTAGTAATATCCTAATAGCTTTTAAGTACTTTATATCTTTATTTATTACTCTAGAGTTTAACTAGGATATAAACTTATCTTAGGAGTAAGCTAAGTAATTAACTAACTTATTTACTATTATATAATATATTTATTATTACTTTATATTATTAGCTAGGTAGTTACTACTTACTAGTATATATTACCTTAGTTTTATTACCTTAAAAGATTCTTAGATTTAACTAAAATAATATATTTAAATTTACTAGGTATACCTATAGATTTTTATAAGTATTACCTTTATATATAAGTACTTTATACTATATCTTTATAAAGCTTTATAAGTATATACTTACTATAAAGTTAAGGTTAGGTAAGAAGGCTAGGAATAAGGGATTAATTAGTATAACTATCTAAGAGGTAATTATAAGTCCTTTACTTAATTTAGCTAATTATAGGTTTATCTTAATTTCTTTAAGCTATACTTCTATATTTATAGTATCTTACCTTATATAAGTATAATATAGCTAAGCTTATATAACCTTATAGTACTATTCTAGCTTATCTAGATTATTATTATTTCTAGATTTAGTATTACTATATTAATTAAAGTTAAGTAGTGTTTATTATACCCTTTCTTTATTAAGCCCTAAGGTTAAGGTATATAAGTTACTTCTTAGGCACTATAGGTTTATATTTCCCTTACTAAGTAGTATAAGTATAAGTATATTTTAAGTAAATATTCTATAGCTTCTTTATATTTAAACCTAGCTAATAGTTTATTTTCCCTAAAGGGTTTAAGAGTTTAACTTATTATAACTAGATTAAGAAAATATAAATAAAGTAAAGGCTAAGGTTTTTAGTTATAGCTAGAGAGCTATTACTTAGGGGTAAGTATATAAAGGTCTTAAACTCTAACCTCCTATATACCTTATAGGTAGTCCTTATTTAAATACCTTACTATATATATATAGCTATCTAGTAGCTACTTAGTTATTTGCATAACCTAAGGCTTATCTAAGGGTTTTATTATGTAACTACTCTATCCCTAGCTCCCTAGCCTCCGTGCTCCTAACATAAAGGTATTAAGTAATCTTCCTATTTAATTTTATAATAATAATTACCTTATAAAGGTCTTTAGTAAGACTTTTAAAGCCTAGTAAGTATATGTATTTAACTATTTAATATTTAAATACACTAGCTATAGTATTTAATATTTACTTATAAAGCTTAGTATTTACTATATTAGAAGAATATAGCCCTTTATAAATCTTTTTAAGGGTTAATAATATAATTTTAAAACACTTAAGCTTACTTTTATTAGGGTTCTTATTAATTATATTCTTTAGTATTATACTACTTTACTTATAGTAATAGAATTCTCATTTCATATAATTTTCCTTTCTTTATCTTTCTTATAGGATAAGGCTAGCGTAAGCTAGTAATAAACACTTATAATAGGACATACACTAAGTAGCGCAGGCCTACTACAAGGCTAGCGCTAGCCTAACATAGACATAAGGGGTTTTTCTTCCTATTATAGGGTTTTCCTTTTAACTTAGAAGCAGGAGTACTAGTAATAGCTATCTAGAGAGCTAACTAGCGAAAATAATATATATATATAGTAATAGAATTATTAGTTACTTTTTATTTTAAAGCACTAATAAATATAAGTAATTATCTCTTTATAGGAATAATTATTCCTAAAGAGATAATTAAGGTAATACTATTTAGTATTACTTATTAATATAATAAGAAAAGCTTTCTAATAATATATTTAAGGGAGGTTAATCCTATTACACTTATTTTTAAAGAGTATAATCTTTAGTATTAGGAAGTTATATAGCTTCTTACTATAGTAATTACTATCCTTATATATCTTTATAAGCTCTAAGATCTTCTTTATAATCTAATCTTTAGAAGGGAATTACTATAAAGGCATAATTTACTATAAATAATAGTCTATAGGTTATTATAAATAATAATTATTAGGATAAAGTAATTAATTTAATTAAGATTATTGATTTTTAATTTTTTTGGGATCATTGGCTGTGGCCAATGCATCTAATTTTTAAGGAACAAAAAAATTACTAGCAATACCTAGCTAGTGTAATAATTAACAACTAAATTTAATAATTACTATAGTGTTAGGTAAAATATAAATAAAGGAATAAGCTTTAAGCTATAAATTTAGGGGCTAAAGGTTAATATAAAGTTTATAATAAACTTTATAGCTATAATTACGTAAGAGTTATAATTTATAACTATAGTTAAACTTAAATCTATTTAAGTTTTACTTATAGTATAAATTAATATAATTTCCCCTTTCTTTATAACTATATTTATTTTATCTCTTTATATCTTTTCTATCTTATAACTTATCCTTTAAAGCTCTAAGGCAAACTAAAAAAAAAACCATAACTTATCCTTAATTGCAGCTAATCCAATTCGTTATATCACTAGGTAAGTCATAGGCTACTAATCGACCAATTGACAACTAACTATTAATTAAGATTATTATAAGGGTTTTTATAAAGGTTTAGGGAATTATTAGGATTAGGGAAGGTGGATTTCTAGGGTAAGTAATTAGGGATATTAGGGTTAAGGCTCTAGAGATTTAGAAGATTATAATTCTTCTTATAGCTAGTGTAGTATTATTATTTAATTAAGCACTTCTTTAAGTAATACTAGGATAAAGTATCCTAGGCCTTATTTAATAAGAATACTATAGTCTTATAGAGAATTTTATAGCTCTCTAGTAATCTCTTTATTTACCCTCTTAAAGGTATTTTTAAACTAGCCTTTAAAGTCTTTTTAAAATAATTCCTAGAGATTATTATCCCTTTAATCTTAACACTTACTAAGATTAATAAATCTTAACACTTACTAAGATTAATAAATCTTATAATATAGTTATTAAGTTTAAGCTATATAGTATTTTCTAGATCTAGCTTAATAAGCTTTTTCTAATCTTTTATAAGGTTATAAGTAAGTAATTAAAAATATAATAGTAGTTTATCTTCTAGGGTCTCTTAAGGGTAATTATTAAGGCCTTACTATTACTAGCTTTTCCCCTTATTAAAGGGCTAGATTTAGATTTTACTATCTTATAATATCTAGGTTATAAAAGAGGTTCTAAGTTATTATTCTTACTAATTAAGCTTATGTATTTACCTATCACTAATATTTTGTCAAGTGGAAAACAACACCCCAAAAGACACAATGCTAGCCCACGATCGCGAGTAGCTCTAGAGCCTACACATAACAAAGGGGTCAATTAACTTAATAATATTGATTGTAATAATAGCTAGGAATATCTTGTTATATAAAGATATCCTAGATTAAATAGTCTATTAGATTAGAAGTAATGTCTTAATTAGAGGGGAGGGGGAAATCTCTTTAATTTATCTTTTATAATATTAGGTCTAATATTAGCTAAAGCAAGAGTTAAATATTAGCTAAAGCTAAAGGTAAGGCAAAACGTAAGAATTAGGTTATACATAGTAACTATTAAAGAATCTAGCTAGAGCTAGTCCCTTTATAAATTAAATAATCCTCTTACCTAGATAACTAATATTATTATCCCTTATTATAATATCCGTATCCCTAAACCCTAGCGCTTGTTATTATAATTACGTGTTTTTAGGCACGTATCTTATAGCATATAACACCTCCCTAGGTATACACTAGTTGCCCTTAACTAGTTATACACACTAAAACCTAAAAGTACCTTATAAGTATAGTTAATAACTAATATTATATATAAAGGGTAAAGGAATTATTTAATCTAGTACTTATAAGTCTAGGCTAATTAATCTTATATAGCTAAACTTCTTATAGTAAAAAAAGGAGTATTAAGGTAAGTAAAAAGAAAAAGAAAAAGAAAAAGAAAAAGGGTAAAGAGATAATAAAGAGAGAGAGAGTAAGAGAAAAGAAAAAGAGAAAATTATATAAAATAAAGAGAGGAAAAGAGAAAACTAATAAAACCTCCTTAACTAAAGACCTAAATTCTTTATCTCTTAGGAGAGCTTTAGTGTCTTTAGTGTTTATAGATATATAGTAAGTAATATTAGCAAGGGGGTATAAATAGTAAGACGCTTTATATCTTACTATATTACTCTCTTCTCTTAGGTCTTACATTAATTAAATAATCCTTAGGCATGCTTCTTCTCCTACTAGTAAGCTTTAATAATCTTAAACTATATTTTATAAGGGACTAAGCTAGGTAGTACTATAAATATATATATAAATAATATTAGTAAATAAGTAATGATTTTTCTTTATACTACTCTCTATACCCTAAGGAAAGGAAGGAGATTAATTATTATAGCTTATTCTATGTCTTTAAGTAGTTACTAAATTATCTTTTCTTTTGCTTACTTAGCTAAGGTTTTATAGTTATACACTTATCCTTACCTAATAACTTTATAAACCCGTGGTAACCTTAGCTAATCCTTTATATTTATTTATAGTAGCTTACTTATTACTACTTACTATAGTTAAAGGGCTTATCCTATAGTATTATGTATTTAATCTTATTTACCTTATTAAAGTGTATTAAGCTTTAAAGCTAAGGATAATAGTATTATCTCTTATTTAATAATAAATAATAACACTAATAAGGATACTTATAATAAGTAATAACTTCCCTTTCCACTTAATCTTAGCTTCCTTAGGTTACTTAGAGGTAAAATATCTCTAGTGTTTTACTATATTTATCTTTCCTAATCCTATAGTATTTCTTAAATACTAATATTAAAGACTTTAGGGTTACTAGTAAAAATATAAGCTATAGGCTACTAGAAATCCTAAATATAAAGCTTATTATTTCTTACTATATTAGTATACTATTTAATTAGGTAACTTTTATTAGTAACCTAAAGCTTCTAAGGCATAACTATAGTGCTAATAGGAAGTCCTTTACTAATAGTCTAGGTAATAAAGCAAGGTATTAAGCACTTTATTATATTTTATATTAAATATTAAAGGTTAAAATCTTTCTAGTATAATAACTCCCTTAGTAACTAGTCTCTTACCCTAAGTTTATTTATAGCTATATCTTATAGAACTCTTATAGTTCTTTTAAGTGCTTTTATATAACTATACTTTAGGTCTAGTATATTATTAAATACTATCTAGTCTTTAAGGTATAGCTTAAACTATTAGTTAATAATTAAATCTCTACTAAAAGTACGTAGTTATTTAAACTTAATATTATACTTATTTAGTGTATTTTAGTTTTCTAATAGTAGATTAATTGCTTAGTAACTAACCTAATAGCGGATTATCTAGAGAAGGAACCCTAGGTATATATACCTATATTCCTAGTTTTCTTTCTACTTTATTGCTAGGACTATAATTACTTTAAAATCAGAGGGGTAATTTATAAGCTATATAATCTGCCCTTATCCATATATAAAGTTAGCAAACTAAGTTATTTATCCCTTATTTATGCTATTAAAATAGTATAGATATCCTTGTTTCCTATTAAACACAAAAGTAATTTAATAGTTTATAAAAAAGTAAATCCTATAATAAGGCATTAATTACTTATATGTAAGTAAAGGTTAATAAGGTTATAACTATAGCTATACTTAATATTAATAGGCTAATAGGTAGTATAGAGTCTCCTAGCTTTTAAACTAATTAATTATTATAATATATCTATATTAAAATCTTCTATCTTACTAACTTTAAATATTTAGGGTAGTACTACTACTATTACTTTAAGCCTATGCTCTATAATCCTCCCTATTACTATTAGCTTAAACTAGTTAAGCTAGTCTTTATTTAGAGTCTTATAAGCCTTTCTTAGGAATTTATAAATATCTATTAAATAACTACGCTATTATATGTTTATCTATCCTAGCCTAATTAGTATTACTAGGTTAAAATTATTACTATTCTAGTAAACTTTAAATCTTAGTAAAGGCTATAGCTAGTCTCTTTATAAATAAAACAGAGGTAGCTATTACCTATAGAGATTAACTAGATTAATTTCTATAGTGCCTTCCTTAATTTCTCTAAAGAAGGGGCTTTTAGTCCTATATATTAAAACATAAATATAAGTAAGTAATAGTGTTCCTATTTACTTTAGTGTAATTACCCTTATTTATAACAAACTTCGCATACTATTCTATTTTGCTAGGCAAGATTAAAAGGTTTTAGTATAGATAGTATAATTATTATAATAGGAGAGAATATAAAAACTATCTATTAGTTTTTAAATTAGTATAAATAAAGGGGGAATCTAGAAGTAAGAGTAATATAAGTAAAGGTTCTAAGGGTTAAGAGGATATGTATTTATACAAGATATAGGTTAGATTAAATAGTTCCTATAGCCCTAATCCTGTTCTTATAGCCTATATTAAATCTAAGGGTAGTTGTTAGTAGCTATTACTAGTTGCCTTTACCTCTCTCTCTATTAGCCGCTAGCACCTGTTATAAGACACCTATTTATGGAGATTAAGTGATTCCTATAATTTAGACCTTAATGTTATAAATCACTTGTTAGTAGCTATTTGCTTATTAGGTGTAAACACCTATTATATATAATATCTTATAGTTTAAGGCTTTCTAACCCTCTTTCTCTTTTTCTCTTTATGCTCCTTAACTTATTACTTTTTATATTATTACCCTAATTAATTAATTATAGCTAAATCTCTTAATAAAGTCTATTAGAAGCTTCCTAATATTATAGCTATTATAAGGGTAAGTGTCCTAGAAGGCAAGCTTTTAGTAATAAAGACTATAGACTAGTCTATCTATACTAAGTTCTTCCCTTTGTTTATTAGCAAAGACTACGTAAGTATTCTAAAGATTATTTAATTTTATATTTAGGCTAATACTAATAACTTCTGTTTTATAGTATAAGTTCCTTTTTACCTTCTAGGTTTAGGGCAGGATTAACATTTAAAGGAGGCATAGGCCCTAATATGTCCCTATTATAATAATAAACATTCTTAACGCCTTTTACTCGTAGGAGATACTTATTACTAACTACCTTTACTAGTATTAGTATAATATAGCAGATATCCTAAAAGGGTACTCCGAGTTTCTTCTAGAAAACCTTATTATATAGTTAATCTAAAATCCTCTATCTGTTATAAACTAGCCTTATGGCTACTGCGTATAAGCGTTTAGAATAAGAATATTATTCTTACAGAAGAAGAAAGGAATTATACTAGTAGTTACATAGCATCTAGATATATAGTCCCTTGTGCGCGGTCTATGCATAGTCTATGTAAAGCCCTAACCTAGCTATATAAAGTACATATACTTTCTAAAGCTAGACTTAACCTAAGCTTATAGCTTAAGTCTATAATATACTCTCTTACTTACCCCCCCTTTTCTTCTCCTACTAAAAAGTAAGTATATATTAAATATAAACCCTTATTATATAGCCCCCTCTAAAAAATATATAAGTAGCTTAGCAAGGCTAGTAGGTTACCTAGTAGGGTTATATCTTTACTATATAAGTCTAAAAATTTTTTAGTATAGAACTACCTTACCTTACTTTAGCTTTGCCCTTAAAAACACTAGCTACTTATTTTATAGCCCCTTACTACTAGCTATCTCCTTACCTTATCTAGCCTCTTACTTTTACCCTAATCTTATATCTTATTTATTATTTACTAAATTTAAGCTTTACTTTAAATAACTCTCTTATTAGTAACTATCTAACCCCTTATTATATAATATACTACCCTTACTTGCTCCTAGCTATTATTTATAAATATAAAAAACCTATGCCCTAATTAAAGCTTAACTAATTTATTCTAAAATATAAATATTCTATTCCCCCTTCTTTATATTTATACTTTTCCCCCTTTATATTATTATAAATTTTTTTCTTATACTTTTCTTATCTTTATTTATTAATTTTTCTATAACTATAAAGCCCTTTTCCTATATCTAGTTTACTTTCTATTATAAGTAGTGTTATTACTCTTACTAACTAACTTACTTTTAGTATACGCTCTCCCCTTTCTTTACCCTTTCTTACCTTACCTAAAGGTACTTACCTTAGTAAGTATATTTTAGAAGAAAACTTTAGTAATAAAGCCCTTTTTAATAGTAAGAAATATAATTTTCTATATAGTTCTTATATAAATAATCTCTAGAATAAGGGTAAATATATCTATACCCTAGGGCTAAACTAGGCCTATACCCTATACTATACTATGTATTATATATATATCTAGGAGATATACTTATATAGCACTAATCTAAAACTCTATTATACCTTTAAATATCTTAAGACCCTTTTAGCTATAAGTAAAGCTATTAAGGCTTTAGCTATGCTATAGTTTACTAATAGTAAGGGGTAATATACTACGCTTATAAAATTTTTATTTACTATTATAAGTATTTTAATAGTATATTAGCTACTACTTAAATTAACCTAGCTAAGGCCTAACCCCTAGCTTCCTCCTCTATAGGTATAGCCTACACCTAGGGTGCCTTTAAAGCGTATTACTTAGGATATACTTAGATAATACTTACTTAATATAGCTATAATAACCTAGCTACTAAATTTTTCTATAGTATAAGAACTATAAATAATAACCTAACCTAGTCTATCTTTACCTAGGAGGCTAGTAATACCTAGGTTTAATAAATAGCTAAAACTATTATAAAGCTTACTTATATTATTACTAAGGCATGCTAACCTTATTAGAAGTCTAAGGATACCCCCCTATCTTAATTACTCTTTACTATAGTAAAAGCTTAGCGCTAGAGTACGCGCGCACTAGATATAAACTAGGTGCCTTAATTTTTTATAGCTAAATTAAAATATACTTTTTAGGGCTATTATTTATCTATATATCTCCTTATTATAATTTAAATTAGTTAAGTACCTCTATATATGTTATGCTTTCTAATAGCTTCTAAGTTAGCTATATATAGCCTTTCTATTTAACTAAGATATTCTAATTTAAACCCCTATTTAGTGTGTTTTTAGCTATAAGGATTTTCTTTACCTAATACTTCGCGAGGTTATTATTAGTATTTATTATAATAAGTTCTAGTAGTGAACGTTTATTAGCTAGTCTCTAACTTAGTAATAGGTTATTTACTATATACTAGACTAGGTTAATATAAAAGATAGGATATAATCCTCTTAGAATATCTAATTTAACTATTAAAGGCGTAGGAACCTTAAGCACCTTATACTTAGCTATAACCTAATCTAGCTTCTTATAGGGATAGTTTATCTTAATATTATAAAAACTAAGCTATATATAGTCCCTAACCTAGAATTATTCTACTAGCCTATAACTACTATTTATATCCTTCTATTGTTATTACTAGACAAAGGCTATTATGGCTTATGTTAAATTTATACTATCCTTTAAATGTTATAGAAAGGCTTTAGCCCTTCCCTTTGCTAATATAGTAAACTACCCTATAGGGGATAGATCCTAAATTATAGCTATATTAAACCTATAGAGTGCTATATTTACGCTTATCCTAGTTACTAATAAATCCCTATTATTTAACGCTAATTAGCAAGCTAGTAAGTAATCTAGCTATTTAAACTAGGAGAAAGATAGTATTACGTGTAATATAGCCTATACTTCCTAGTTAGCCTTTTCTATACTACTATTTATCTAAGGGTAATGTGTGGTGGAAAGTAATTATTACATACTAACTTTACTATAAAGCTTAGTCTAGAAATTACTAAGCTAATCTAACCTGTAGTTTATAATAATCTATATA
Organism: Epichloe typhina subsp. poae; assembly: GCA_030389615.1. Classification (NCBI taxonomy): domain Eukaryota; kingdom Fungi; phylum Ascomycota; class Sordariomycetes; order Hypocreales; family Clavicipitaceae; genus Epichloe; species Epichloe typhina. Next base: position 2,863,220 of record CP098316.1, on the reverse strand, counting down.
AGGAACCTATAAAATCGCTACTAGTAATGCTTAAATTATTCTATATAAGCCCTAGCTTCTATTAATATTATTATCTCTAACTAAACGTACTTTAATAAACAATTAGTAATAACTATAAGAAACCATAGCTAATCCTATATTTCTGCTAGTAAGTCTATTATAAAGTTAATGGATATTTACGACTAGTACTTATTAGGTAGTAGAATTAGCTTTAATAAGCCTTATTGTAGTTACTAGCTCTTTTGCCCTTTATAATAGTAATAGTTTTATATAAATTAGGCCACATCCTATAACATGCTATCCTAATAGAAGTCCCTTTAAAGCGCCTTAAAGGTTGTATTTTAGCCTAGGTAGCCTAATAAGAGTAAGTTATAGATACGCTATATTAATATTATAGTTAGCGGCTCTTACTTAGGAACCTATATTTATCCTTAAAACTATAGCGCCCCTTTTATACTAATCTAATAGTCTATAATTTATTCTCTAGTGTTAGTAGCATCTAGGAACTTCCTAGCCCCTACTACTACTATATTAACCTATAACCTATAAGCTTTATCTTAAGCTAAAGACTAATCCTATAAAGACTAAAGGTGCTTATTTATAAATATAAATATGCTAGTAGGCAAAGTCCTTATTATAGATAGGTTATTATTAGGGCTACCCCTATTTGTTACTATAATAGGCTTAAGGCATATATATAGCTATCCCCCCTTAAAGGAGAATTTCGTAAGGCTTATTACTAACTAAATAATTAGTGCCTTTACCTTTTCTATTTCTAGCCTATTAGGATAGCGCCGTGATAATGTATCTAGTTATTCCGCTTAAGTGCTTAGTTTATAATATAAATAGAAATTAAATAGTGCTAGAGTCTTTGCCTACTATGCCTAATATTCTGATATCTCCTTTAGTGCTATAAAGTACTTAAGGTTCTTATAGTTTATTAGTATTATAAATAGTTTACTTACGCTCTATAGCTTTACTAACTATACCTTAAGATAGGAGATAATTACTAGTAGCTCCTTATTATAAATTATATAATTCTACTAAGTAGCTTATAATTAAGCTAAATAGTAAGCTACTAGATATAAAATACTATTATTACTAAACTAAGAGAGATACCCCCTAAAGCTATTTCTAAGTAATTTACCTCTACTAAAGTGTCCCTTTTAGAATCCTACTAAGCTAGGATTAGGTATAATATAAAAGCTAATTTTAATGCCTTAAAAGCCTTATTATACTCCTCTAACTAGTAGAATAGGGCTCCTTTCTTTATTAAGTTAATAAGGGGGCCTGCTATATCTAAGAAATTTGGTATAAAATTATAATAAAAGTTAGTAAAACTAAGAAAGCTACGGACGCCCTAGACCCTAGTTAGTGCCTCCTAATCCTAAATTACTATAATCTTCTCCTTATCTAGATAAATAGCCTTCCTTGCCTAGATAATAAACCTAAGGTACTTAACCTTCTTAGTTATAAAGATATACTTTTTAATATCTAGGTTTAGACTAGCTTATTATAGTCTAGATAGTATGCCACGGACTTTCTATATATAATCCTTCTATAATCCGCCTAAGTACACAAGTATATTATTAAGATATATAGTAATATAATCGCTAAGGATACTAGTTAATACGCTATTAATATACCTCTAGAAAGTTACTAGTGCGCTTACTAACCTAAAGGGGTATACTAGCTATTTAAATAAGCTAAACCTTGTCTAAAACGTAGTCTAGTGTTCCTTGCCCTTAGTAATATGTATATAGTAAAATGCTAATTATATATCTAGCTTTGTAAACTACTTTACCTTAGCTAAAGAATATAATATTTCCTTTACTAGTAGTAGTAGGTAATAGTCCTATTCTATAATCTTATTAAGCATGTAATAGTTTATGTAAAACCTCTAACCCCTACTAGGCTTTTTTACTAGTAATACTAGGGCTACTGCTAATAAGAAGCTTGCTTAAATCTAACCCTTATCTATTAAGTCTATTACCTATTTCTAGATTTCTAGTAAATACTCCTAAGGTATATTATATAAAGGCGCCTATAGTAAGTTAGGTTTATTTTTATTAGTATTATGTTTTAGGCGAATATAATAGTCTAACTTTCCTTAGTGTAGTAGTAAGGCGCTTGCCTTACTTTCTAGAAATAAGTCCCTAAAGTTCTATAATACCTTTAGTAAGGAAGCTAGAAGCTCCTTCTTTATAGGCTTTAGGGTTATATTAATCTGTAAGATAAATATGATTTCCTGTAGGCTTATAGTGTAAAGCTAGATATTCTCCCTCTGTCTCTTTGCTTATTATATTATCCCTGTAAACATTAAACCTAGAATAGATACTATAGGTTAGTTAACCTTTTTGTTAACTATAGCCTATATAAGTAGCCTATTAGCTAATCCTATACACACCTGCTGTCTTGCTATATCTAGGCTAATTTTGTTCTATTCTATCTATAGTATACCTAGGATTAGTTATCTTATTAGTCCTAGGATTATGTATGCTACGATTAGTATTTCCTATCTATCTAAATCTAACTAAAAACAAATAATATATGAAATATATAAATATTTCTCCTAACTCTCTTTTCCCCCTTACTTTATATTAATAGCTATGTAAACTAACCTTTTAGTTAGAAAAGGGAGGCATTCTAACCTAAGCTTTTAGATAAGGTGTTTACTTATAGTAGTATAGTAGTTATAACCTATATTAACTTAAGTATTTATAAAGGTAGTCTTATTAATTAAAGTAAGGACTAAGAAAGGAATTAAGTCTATATTACTCTAGATCTCTTTATAGTCCTTATTAGTAATAGCTATATACTATAAAGCCCCTTTATGCTTCTTTTCTTTATCCCTAGTTAAATAACTTAATAATAAGGTTACTTTTTTCTAACTAACTTATAGACTTATTATTTAAGCTAATAGTAGGTGCCTTCTTTATGTTATAAGTATTTATAGAGAACTTCTTTTATAAGTAGGTAGTAGGATATAATAAGTATACTATAGTAAAATACTTAGAGAAGCTATATTATAAACACTAGCCCTTATTATAGCGTGTGTTAAGTATATCCTAAGTAACCTACTTAGCATGCTTACTACCCTTCTTATTACTTAATTTTTAGTGTCCTATAGACTTTCTAGAACCTTACTAGGTCCCTAATATACTTATAAAGTAAATATTTATTATTAGCATATCCTTATCCTACGCCTTAGCCTTAATTAGGTTAGGCGCTAGATTACCTTGCTTCTATGTGTGATGTTTTTCCTCTAGTTAGTAGGATTTAATATCTAGTATAATACTTTAATAGCAGGCTATTACTACTATGTAATTAGCCTAGGGTATATCTTATCTAATGCTATAGTCCCTTATTTACTTATTAAGCGCTATATATAACTTAGATAACTTTACTAAGTCTACTTACCTAAGCCCCTTAGCTAAGGCTAACTTCTATTTAAAGTAAATATAAAAGTTACTAAATCTCTTGTTTTATTATTATATTAACTAGTTAAGTTTTATAATAGCTATTTCCTAGTAGTAAGGGTTATTAAATATCTCCCCTAGGTAGTTAAGAAGTCTAGATAAATAGAAGTCCTCTAGGTAGCCTTTCTTAAAGAAAGGTATAACTTATACCTAGACCTTAGGTAATAGGTTTTAGTAAATAAAGCACTACTAATCCTAATTACTACTAATAAACTCCCTATTTACTAGAAGCTTATAAGTTATAAAGCCCTTTTAAGCTATAAATAAGACTTTATTACTATTAAAGGGGGGGCTTATAGGTAAGGGTTTCTGCTTAATTTAGATTAGTGTAAGTGCTATACTTTATGTATTAGCTAAGTACTAGATTTGTTCTGCCTGCTGTTTTACCTATTATTATAGGAGTGCTAGCTTATTAGTGTCTATTATATTTAGTGGTAATAGTGTATTTGCTAGATAGGTTGTTTTTATAGTAAAGAATAATATATATTATAAACTAGCCTTATAGCTACTATATATAAGCGTTTAGAATAAGAATATTATTCTTATAGAAAAAGAAAGGAATTACACTAGTAGTTATATAGTATCTAGATATATAGTCCCTTATACGCGGTCTATGCACAGTCTGTGTAAAGCCCTAACCTAGCTGTATAAAGTACGCATACTTTCCGGAGCCAGACTTGACCCGAGCTCATAGCTCGAGTCCATAACACTATCTAACCTTACCTAGTAAATCCTTCTTTCCCTTAGTTAAGGTATTATTACCTTATCTAGGCTGCTCTTAGACTTAGTAATTTTGTTTATTTTCTTCTATAATATCTTTAACTCTTAGGCGCTTTACTACCTATTCCCTAATAGCTATAATCTTCCTAATATAGTTATTTACCTTCTTATCTTTTACGTATAACTTCTTAAACTTAATAGCTAAGACTATACCTAAGGGCTCCCTTTATAGGATTAATATTACTTTAGCCTCCCTTTCTAGATAATACTTAGCAGGGTTAAACTAGCTTTCTATTTAATTAAATATATCTTATTTATCTAGTAATATATCCTAGCTTTTTTCTTTATAAGGACTATATTCCTTAATCCTAGGAATTATATAAGCTATCTTACTATCTAGGAAGTATTTAACCTAAAATATAGCTAGCCTACACGTATAGCTACTAATCTAGAGGAATTTTGTAAGTAAAATAGGTAGTATAATTTATTATCTTATATTATCCCTAATTACTAAAATTCGGATAGCTAGGTTATAGATAGCAAACTTTAATATCTTATTAAACCCTAGTGTGTCACACTTTGTGGCTAGATAGGATTTACTATTATAGTAATAATAATAGTTTAACTAGTAGCCTTGTCTAGCTATTGCATTAATTTCGAAAACATAGTTATTATCTTAATTAAATAATCTAATACTATTTAGCTAGTAATTCCTTTGCTAGTGTCATAGGTTACTATTATACTTCTTTTTAAGCTGCTTTATAATGTTAATTTCCTTTTCTACCTAGGCTATAACTATAATTTTTAACTTAGCTAACTACTTTATTAAATTATTTATTTAATCTTAGTATTTAGCTAACTTAGGAGCTATGTCCTTTTTTGCTTTATTATTAAAGGTAATATTCTTCTTATTACACTTTAAACATTTAGCCTATACTAGGCGGTTCCTCTAGTTAGTCTAATAATTACTAAGGGTAAGCAAATTAAATAGTCTCTAATTCTTTAGGTAGGACTTAGTATTATCTAATAAGTACCCTCCTAAGTTAGAGATTTTAGGATCCTTATATTTAAGCTTTAATTATATATAAATATATATATTAAGCTTTGTCTAGAGTAGTTTATACTTTATAACTAAAATTTCTTTATAAGTAAACCCCTTTTAATCTATAAAGCTTAAGATTAAATACTCTAGAAAGGCCTTATAAATGTAGTTAGACTAGGTTATAGTAGTTCTTTATTCTATAGGGTTTGCGTTTAATATTAAAGCTTAATGCTTTTATAACTAGTAATAAGTCTCTTTAATAAACTTTAGTTATATTAGGTTAAGGTCTTTAAGCTATCCTTAAGCGCTTTTTATTTAATCCTAACTTATAGTATTAAACTAAAAAAGCATTTTATTCTTTAATTTTACCTAAGTGTGTAATACTATTAGTATCTTAACTACCTATTAGACCTAGGGGTTAATATTACGTTTAAGTATATTTTACTAATCCTTTTTAGGGATATATATTACCTTTATCTTAGCCTTAAAGTCCTTAATAAAGTTAGCTATATTTTCTCCTATAAACTACTAAATATTATACTTATTTTATATTATAATAAGGGATATCTAGTAAGCTATTATTTCCTTAAGAATCTTTATAAAGGATTTTATATTAAGTTTATTAAGGGGTCTAGAGGCTTTTCCTTTACTATTAAGGGCTTTCTCTAGTAAGTTATTAGAGCCTAAGTATATTAGTATTAAAACTATATTAGGATTAGATAGTTCCTTGCTAGTAGTTAGGGTATTTAGTAATAGTAATTCCTAAAGTTCCTTTAGGTAATATAGTTACTTAATAAATCCTGCTTTACTTAGGTAATAGGAGTATAAAGATAAATAATTAAATATAAAGTTAGGTAATAGTGCTTTTAATTAATCTTAGAGAAAAATAGTTACTTAACTAAAGGCTTTAATTATAAAGAAAATTTCTTAATAGAAATCTTCTAGAAGAGTTACACTTATAGTTATAAATAACCTATAAGTAAAAACTAGGAGTATAATTATATAGCTTCTTATAATTAACTATAAGACCCTAATATATAGCTAAATAATTATAAAATTAGCTATAAGGCTTAAGATTAAATAGTTTATAGCACTAGATAGTAGTTTCTATTTTATATTCTTATATCTAAAGACTCTTAGTAAAGGGGTAATAGCTTAGCTAGTGTTTACAGTGTACGCATCTAAACTAGCCTACCTCCTTTCTAGTGTCTCTATATAATATAGTCTCCTTTCTTTAATCTAGCTTAGCTTCTCTAGATTAACTAGTCTTAAACTAGTGCCTTAGCCTTTCTAAGGTTTAGAACTAGGCTTCTAGTCTATATTATGTTATAAGGAAAACAAAATAAAGGGGTCTTTATGTAAATAGTTTAGCATTAGCTAAAAATTATAGCTAAAAAAGTACGCTTCTAATTAATCTTAGTCTATAGTAAATTAAATAGAAAGCAGAAGTCCTAGGGGTTTAAGACTATATTTCTTTACTAGTTTTATTAAGTAGAAAACAACACCCTAAAAGACATAATGCTAGCCTATGATTATAAGTAGCTCTAAAGCCTATATATAATAGAGGGGTTAATTAACTTAATAATATTAATCATAATAATAGCTAGGAATATCTTATTATATAGAGATATCCTAGATTAAATAGTCTGTTAGATTAGAAGTAATATCTTAATCAGAGGGAGGGGGAAATCTCTTTAATTTATCTTTTATAATATTAGGTCTAATATTAGCTAAAGCAAAAGTTAAATATTAGCTAAAGCTAAAGGTAGGGCAAAACATAAGAATTAGGTTATGCATAGTAACTATTAAAGAATCTAGCTATAGCTAGTCCCTTTATAGATTAAATGATCCTCTTGCCTAGATAACTAATATCGTTATCCCTTGTTGTGATATCCCTATCCCTAAACCCTAGCGCTTGTCATCGTGATCGCGTGTTTTTGGGCGCGCATCTTACGGCACACATTATAAAGGTTTTCTTTTACAGTTTAGGAGCGTTATTACTCTAATAAAGCTAGAAAATTATAAAAACAGGAAGAATAGTAAAAAAAGTAGTAAAAGTAGTAAGAATAATAAATTAATAAGAATAAATAAGGTAATAAAAGTGCTAAAAGTAATAAAGGGAAAATAGGAAGTAATAATCCCTTATTTTTATAAGAAAAGAGAGAAAGAGGTAATCTTTTTTGCTAATAAGTATAGGGTAAATAACACTAAGAGTAATAGGGTAAAAAATAAGTAGTAAATGCTTATAAAGAGAGATTAAAGGTCTATTAAAAGGGTAGGATATATTAAGAGAAGTTATAGGTATATTAGCTAGCTTAGCTAAGGTTATTTAATATTAGGGTTAATATAAATGCCTTATAGCAATAGAATTAGTTAGTTAATTAGTTTTCTTATAATAGATAATAGAATTAATAATTAATAATAATATCCTAGATAGATATAATAAGGTTATATCTTATAAGCCTAAGGGTTAATAAATTAATTCCTTAGAAGCCTAATAAGCCTATAACTAGAATTCTAGTCTCTTCCTTTAGTATACTTATATAGTTATACCTCTTTACTATAATAACTATTAATTTAGTATAATAAGGGGTAGTAGCTATAGTATTTATAGAAATATCTCTTCTTATAATACCTAGCTTATCTATAGTTATAAAGTTAACTACTAATTAGTATTAGTTATACTAAGGTACTTACGTAAGTCATAAGGTAATTTTATAATATTAAAGTTAATAATAGCTAGCTAAAGAAAGAGAAAAAAGGGAAAGTCTAGATAATAGAAAAGTAAGTAAAACCTATAAGTAAGGCGGAAAAGGGGGTGGCAAATTAATGTAACTAATTATATTACATGTATTAAGCTAGACTTATAATTAGTCTAGTCTTTAGCTATGATTAAACCGATGAAAATCCGGAGGATTTAACAATAAGCTTTAAGCTATAAATTTAGGGGCTAAAAGGTTAATATAAACTTTATAATAAACTTTATAACTATAATTACGTAAGAGTTATAATTTATAACTATAGTTAAACTTAAATCTATTTAAGTTTTACTTATAGTATAAATTAATATAATTTCCCTTTCCTTTATAACTATGTTTATTCTATCTCTTTATATCTCTTTTATCTTATAACTTTATCTATTAAAGCTCTAAGGCAAACTAAAAAAAAACATAACTTATCCTTACTTAACTACACTCTAATTTATAATAAACGCACTACACCTAAATTAATAAGTAGGTTAAGGGTTACTAATTAACTAATTAACAACTAACTAATTAGAAGATAGTATAGCTAAGGGTAACCACAAGCTAGGGGCTATAACCACTAGGCTATAGAACTTAATAGCTATCTAAAAATCTAAGAAAATTCTAGATAAAAAGGAAATTTAAAAAATAAAAGAATATATTAAGGAATTTAGGAAAATTAAGAAGAAAAAGGGAAATAAAAAGCTAGAGAAAAAGGCTAGATATTTAGAAAAGGTATTAAAAAATAGAGATCTATAGTAATTTAAGCAGTTTTACCTCATGCCCAGGAGGGGATACAATGTATTATTAGGGAAAAATAAAAGTGAGGTATTATATAAATTTTTTATATAGTAAATTTTTAAGTAATCTAATTATAGTATCCTTGTTTTTATATATAATTCAGTTATTTATTTAAAAATCTATAAAGTTTTAGCTAATTTATAAAAGTAAGCTTATTATTATATATCTTAATAAAGTAATTCTTAATCTAGTTTATAGAATCATTTTATATATATATATAAAAAGTCTTTTTATTTAAATATCTTTTTTCTAGGATTTACTATTACTTTTCTTATATAAAAATACAATACAATATAACACAATATAACACAATATAATACAATATAATACAATATAATATAATACAATACAATACAATACAATATAATATAATATAATATAATATAATACAATATAATACAATACAATATAATACAATATAATACAATATAATACAATACAATATAATACAATACAATATAATACAATACAATATAATACAATACAATATAATACAATACAATATAATACAATACAATATAATACAATACAATATAATACAATACAATATAATACAATACAATATAATACAATACAATATAATACAATACAATATAATACAATACAATATAATACAATACAATATAATACAATACAATATAATACAATACAATATAATACAATACAATATAATACAATACAATATAATACAATACAATATAATACAATACAATATAATACAATACAATATAATACAATACAATATAATACAATACAATATAATACAATACAATATAATGTATTATATAATAGTTAGGGGGTATATATATCTTTAATATAGTAGATTTTAAGGGTAATCTAACTATAGTATTCTTGTTTTTTTATAATTTTTTTTATAATTTATTTAATAATTTATAAAGTTTTAGCTTATTTAAAAAAGTAAGCTTATTATATATTTAGGGTAGCTAAATATTATATATTTAAGTCTAAGCTTATACTTTAATTCTTTTGCTATATTTTAAGGGTCTTTATACTATTCTAGTGTTTTTAAGGATTTACTATTAATTTCTATACTTTTCTTAGCTTTTATTATAATAATTAGACTTTTTAATAGTTTATATAAGTATAATAAAAAGCTTTATAAAAGCCTAAGCTATATATATATTTTATACACTTTTATATAATTTTATATAGTAAAGTTAGTTTTTTTTAAATAAAAGAAAATAGTATTTTGAATATAAAAAAATTTTTACTATATATTTATATATAAGATATAATTCTCTTTTAATAAACAATATAAATAAAAAAGTAGGTCTAAAAGTAAGGCGTTATATTATGTAAGTAATTTATAGCAAATCAAATGGATTAGTTATTAAAGTAAGGCGAAAAATTTTGCGTGATTTTTAGTATACTATTACCCCGCTTCTCTTTTCTTTTCTTTTCTTTTCTTTTTCCCTTATAAAAATCATAAAAATCGTAGAAAATCCAAATCATATAGGAAAAGCTAACCTGTTATTCTTACTATTATCCCTTATTATTCTCCTTATTTAAATTTCTTTGGAATCTCTTTTTAGCTATAAAAAACCTAAAAAAACCCTAAAACCCCTAAAAAAACATAGAAAATTATACAAAATTATACAAAATAAATAACAAAAAACCATAATAAAAGGAAAAAAGAAAAATTTAAATTCAGCAAAATTCAGCAAAAAACACCTCTTATTTAACATGGATTTGTGAGAACAAAGGGATAGCTAGGCAAGAGGTATAAGGGCACTTATATATTAACTAAAGCTTACTAGGTCTAAGTGTGTTATGCATATAAGTCACTAGCTTATAGCTAGTAGCTTACTAGTATTATATAGACTTAGCCTTAGGGTATAGTATACTTACCTAGTAGTATACTAGTATATAGGTATTATAAGTAAGGCCTTATAATTACCCCCTTATTTTAGCTAGGCTTCTAAATAGCTTTTACTAGCTAGTATATAGCTATTTACTAAGTAATAGCTATATTAAAATAATAAAAAATAATAGCTAGTACTTAAGTATAAAATTACTTATAACTCCTTATTATATTATACCTTTTTCCTTTCTATAACTATAGTAATCTTTTCTTAAATATTATTATTTTATTAATTACTATTACTTTACCTTTATTATTTACTATATTATTACTATAAACCTTCGTATAAACTTCCGCACCGCTCTAAAGGTCCGGAATCGCTTCTAAAATACAAACCACATTAATATTCGAATTCCTTACCTCTGTTTACCCCCCCCTATAATATTATATTATAATAGAGCTAGTAGTAGGAGCGTGGATAGGACGCTAATAGTAATTAACTTAGGAGAAAGGGGGCTAGCATAAAGCTACTACTACCTAAATGTAAGAATTAGATAGTTTAATATTTAAAGTAGCAAGAATAACCTTAAGATAGACTAGATTTAATTTAAATATCTAGATAATACGAAATTCTATAATAAAATCATAAGCCTTATCCCTAGTAATAAAGTTACCTAAGTGTAGCATATTACTAAAGCTATTACTAAATAGGCAGCGGACTACGCCTAAGCTAAATTAAAGGTAATAAACTATAATAATAGTAATATCTATACTACTAAAGAAGCCCTTAAATAAGCTATTAAAGAGGCTATTAAAGAAGAAGCTAAAGGAAGTAATACCCTAACCTAGGTAAGTATTATTACTAGCCTAGCTCCTAAATAACTAAATACCTTACCCCTACCCCTCTAGATCCCTAGTAAATAGGAAAGAGAAGTACTTATTAAGAGAAATACTATCTAGGAATTACTTTAGTCTAGGGGCGTAGAAGATATAGTAATAGTAGTAAAGAAAGCTATAGGTTAGGCTATAGTAGTAGTAGCTAGAAAACTCCCTAGTAAAGATATAATTATTACCTTTAAGGAAAATATTACCTAATATAAAGAGAACTAAAAATAAATTACTAAAGTATTTAGACTAGAGGTAGCCCTTTACTACTACATGCTTAGTATTATTATTAAGGGATTCTTAACTAAACATACCTTTATTAAGAACCTAGTAACTAAAATAGGAAGAGCTAATAAGGTAAACATAGTTAAGGTAATAGTAAGATAACCCTAGGGTAAAGGCACCTAAAGAACTACCTTAATTAGAGCATTGTTGTATTGTATTGTATTGTATTTTTTGGCCCTTCGATGTATTGTATTATATTGTTTTGCCCTATATATTGTATTATGTATTGTATTGTATTAAAAATACAATACAATACAATACAATACATACAATACAATGTATTGTTAGGGAAAAATAAAAGTGGGGTATTATATAAATTCATTATATAGTAGATTTTTTAAGTAATCTAATTATAGTATCCTTACTTTTTTATATAATTTAGTAATTTGTTTAAAAATCTATAAAGTTTTAGCTTATTTAGAAAAGTAAGGTTATTATAGGAATTTAATTATTAAATATAGTTTTTTTATATCTAGTTAAAAGAGGGATTTTTTACCTATATATTAGTTATCTTTTTACTCCTATATCTATTTTTTTAATTTACTATGTATTTTATTACAAAAATATACAAAATAATACAATATATTACAATACATTACAATACATTACAATACATTACAATACATTACGATACATTACAATACATTACAATACATTACAATACATTACGATACATTACAATACATTACAATACATTACAATACATTACAATACATTACAATACATTACAATACATTACAATACATTACAATACATTACAATACATTACAATACATTACAATACATTACAATACATTACAATACATTACAATACATTACAATACATTACAATACATTATAATACATTACAATACATTACAATATATTATTTTAAAAGTAGGGTCTTATAGATATATTCTATATAGTAGATTTTTAAGTTATTTAAATAAGAAAATCCTATTTCTTTATGTATTTTAGTTATTTAGTTTTAGATTTATAAAGGTTTAGGTAATTTAGACTATTAGGCTATATTAGCTAATATATATATATAGGGTAGCTAAGAATAGTTCTTTTTATACTTAGCCTTTAGAAGTATTTAATCTTTATATTTTAAAGGTCTTTTTATTCTTATAGCTTTTTCTTTAGATTTACTAAACTTTTATTTAGCTTAAAATATAATAATTACCCTAAAGAGATTATTTATTATTTTAAATAAATTAGACTAAAGCTTTAATAATAATATATTTATCATTTGGTTGTTAATTGTCACACTAGCTAGGTATTGCTAGTAATTTTTTTGTTCCTTAAAAATTAGATGCATTGGCCACAGTCAATGACCCCAAAAAAATTAAAAATCAATAATATATTTATCTATATAAGTAGTTTATTATAAAAAGAAAATTTTTCTTTATTTAATAAAGGTATTTTAACTATATAACTATTTAATTAGAATTAAAGGGACTTATATAAAATTTTAACCTTTTTAAAATTAAAAGAAACTAAAATAACCTAAAAAAGCATATAGAAAAAGCTTAGAATATTTTATATTAGATATTTGTAATATATATACTATATTTATATTTATATTAATGTTAGTATCACAGGGTATTGAATTCAATATAATAAGGTTATGAGCCTAAAGAATAGTATTATTATTGATTATCTATTCTAGGCTGCGTTACGTGTGTAAAAGAGAAGTTAGAAACTAGAAGCTATAATACTAAAGGCAAAAGGGGTTACGCGTTTATAGCCCTATAATTCCTAGCTAATCACAAGGCTAGGTTATAGGTTATATATAAGGCTTGCGCGTAGCCTAAGCTTTTGCTAGGTAATTATAGCTACTACGCGCGTAATTAATATTACCTTTATTCTAATACTAGAACCTCTCTCTTTAATATAATTATTAACACATAATATTAATTATAGAAATAAAAAGAATAATAGATTAATAACTTAATTAATAGGGAAAATAAGAAAGAAACCTTATAGCTTATTAGGGTATATTATAGCTAATAAAAAGGAAAAGAATAATCTTACTTAACCTATAAGCCTATATAAGGATAAGTAAGTCTTTTCTAAATCCTTTCCTTCCTTAAAATAACACTATTATTTACGCTATAGTGTGTAAATAATGTTTTCCTTCTCCTATATACTACTATTAATCTCTATAATCTACTAGGAGGGGTTTAATAGCTAGTGTAAGTGTAGTTACTCTTCTAAAGAATTATCTCTCTTACTATATATATTTTATATATAAGTAACTTATCCCTTTATTTAAATAGTTATTTAGTTAGTAAAGATAAAGCTCTTAAGGGCCTTATTAGGTAATACCTTTATTAAGGCATTAGCTAGGTTATTTTCTTTATTAATCTATTAGATCTTGTAAAGCTCTTAGTGTTTATATAATTACTAAAGGGCTATAATATTAATTATTAGGTATTTCTCCTTTATTATACTAAGCTTAATAAGGTATTTATATAAAGAGTATAAGTCTATATATATAATAATTAGGATTATTAGGAGCTTTAGTTAGTTAGTAACTAGGTTTAAAGTTATTACTAGTATATAAGCTATATTAATACTAGCTACTATACTATAGACTTCTAAGGTAAGTATACTTTATATAACTCTCTTACTCTTTGTTAAGCTAAAGTATATAATATTACCTTTAATTATAAATTTACTATTAGTATAGTCTTTATTAGCTAGAATAATTATATATCCTAGTTATAAGAATAAGTCCTTATTATTAGTAAAGGATTTATTTATAAAGGTAAAGAGCTTTGCTTTCTTAAGGTCTATTAGGATAAATATTAGGCCTCTATTTAGGTAGTCTATCTACTACTTTAGGCAATAATTAAGGGCCTTTACATTCTCTAGGGTTAGCTCTTAGTGTTATACTATAATAAATAGATTAAAATAAGCTTCTAGTTAATATATTAAGGTAATATAAGCGCCTTATACTCTTTACTTAATATATTTATACTTTAAATTAGTTATAGAAACTAAATCTAGCTTATTACTTTATCCCTTTTACTATATCTTAATAGTATTATTCTCTAGTATAATAATACCTTTATTAAACGTAAGGGGATTATTCTTAGTTAGGAATTACTTTAGCTTTATATTAAAGCTAGTAGTAACTATCTAGGCCTCCTTCTTCTTAGAGAACTTCTTATCTAAGAGGCTAATAGTATTATTAGTTTATATTCTAATATAAGTAAAGTTAAGGCTTTCCTTTATAATTATAAGTAAGTATAAATTATATATAAAGGTTTCTATCTAGAGATTCTCTTTATAATACTTATAATATATAACTTACTAGTATATTCTAGCTTTTATAATACTATAAAGAGACTTAATAACCTTTAGAATTATTCTAGGTAAGTAAAGGTACTATATCTAAATTAGTAAGCGCGCTAGGATTAGCTACTCTAGGAATATATATGCTTATATATACGCTTAGTAAATATCCTATAGCTATATAAGGAATTTCCTTAGCCTTACTAATAGGGCTATTATAAGGATAAGATATTAACTTGCTTATTAAATTATTAGGGCTTACGTAAGGATAGTTTATTTCCTTTTATCCTTATATCCTTAGATTATAAGATATAATTTTTATAGGGTTTTATTATCTTACCCTTAATTTTATTAATAATATAAGAATTAAAAATTCAAAGCTTACTATATTCTTTTTTATTAAACATAATAAATTCAAATACTTCTTACTTAATTAGGGTTTTAATCTTTACCTTTATTAACTTCTTAAATAGTTTTCCTAGGGTCTTAATAATCCCTTCCTTATATAGCTTAATTACTAAGGTAAGGTTATTAACTTCCTTTATTAATAGGAAAATATTAGTCTCTTAGGGTATTACTAAGGGGTTCTTTTAGGGTTTTTATGCTTATGCTTTAAAGGTATTACTAGTGCTAAGTTCTTATCTTAGGCCTCTTACTCTTTCTTTTCTTTCTCCTTATTAGGCTTTATTAGCTATTAGTTTACTTATAGCTTCCTATTAGGATTATTATAATAAGGCTTAATAAAGGTTAATTTAAGGTCTTTAGGCCTCTAAGGAGGTTAAGTATATAACTCTCTTTATTTATAGCTAATAGCTTATATAAGCCTCTTTATCCCTTACTTTCTTACTAGACTTAGACCTTTAATCTAAGTAGTAAGCTAAGGGTTTTTAATATATCTAGGCTATTATATATAGTAAGGGCTTTATTAACCTTTTAAATAATATAAAGCCTCTTAATTTCTTTAGTAGCCTTCTATACTATAATTACATACTATATAATATCTAGTAATAGTAAGGATTTGCTTATTATATATAAGTAAGCACTAAAGATAAGGACTATTAGAATAAGGCTATTTAGGCCTATAGTATTATTTAAGGCCTTTACTACTATTTATAAAGTAATAGGTTTAGGTATTATAAGGTATTTATATCTAATAATATTATAAGCCTTATAAAGCAGCTTATAATATCTCTTAACCTTCCTAATACTATAGTACGCTTTAATAAGGACCTCTTTAATTAAAATTAATATTAAAGCTATAAATTATCTAAATTTATTACTATAGAAGTTTATGCTAGCATTTATAATAATTAAATCTAGAGGGCCTTAATACATATTAATCTAGTATATCTAGAGGGCTTCCTAGGTGGTTTTTATAAAGATATTCTTTATGAATTTTACTATATTAAATACTATAGCTATATCTATAGTATAGAGTATAGGGTAATTACTATTAAGGTAAAAGATATTTACTATAACCTTAAAGTTAAAGGTATACTTATCTTTTAAGGTAAATTTAAAGTAATTAGGGCTATTTATATATATCTAGCATTAGTAATATACCCTTATTAGCTTCTTAATAGCTTTAATATTTACTTTATGCCCTAATTTATAAAGAACCTTATATAAGTATCTAATTAATAAGTATCTAAAATAACAATATAATTATTATAGCTTACTTTTTATAAGGTAGCTCTAGGTAACTACTTCTTCCTTCTATATAAGAAGCATCTAGGTATGCCTTTATTTACAAATTATAAGGACTTTAATATCTCCTTATTATAGTGTATTCTTAGAGATATTAAAGTTAATTTATAATTAATCTATATTATTAAGGGATAAAAAAGGGAGTATTTATAAGGATAACCTAAAAGAGAATATTTCTAAAAAGAGTAAGTATATTAATTACTTTAAGCATAGAAATTAGCTTTCCTACACTAAATCTAATAATAGCCTTCCTTACCTTAGATTTATTAAGCTATATCTCTAGTATTATATATTATAAAGTAAGGAATTAAGGGTGCCTTACTATAAAGAACTTTATAGCACTTATATTAGGCATAATCCCTTAGAATATTATATATAAGTAGTAATCTCCTAGTATAAATATTACTAGAGTATTATTAGATAGCTCTTACTAGAAAAAGTCCTTCTTACTTAAGCTATAAAAAGCTACTTAGTTTATAAGGATTTAAACCATTCTTTTATTATTAAGCTATATACTATAATTAAAGAAGCTTATAAGTACTAGCTTATTTATATTATTAAGGCTATCCTTAAATCTAATACTTTTTATATACTTAGTAATCTTATTATTAGTAGGAGATTAGGGCTTTTATTTATCTTTATACTATATAAGGAATAAATTATATAAGTTATTAGTAAGATTTATAAGATAGTAATTCTTATAATATTAAAATACCTTCTTATAGTTCTCTTCTAGGTACTTTAATAACTAGTATCTTTCCTTACTATATATATAGTATTTCCTTATATAAGGGTCTCTCTTTTACTCTAAGACCTTCTAAATAAGTATTAAGCCTTTTTTCCTTTCTTATTATATTTTTAGTTAGTCTAAAATTACTCTAGGGTTATAGTATTAGTTAGGAATTATTATTAGCTTTTTTCTTTTCCTTAATAAGTTAAATTATTATCCTTATATATTTATAAAACTCTTAAAAACCTTTTAGTAAATTTATAATAGCTTCTTTATATTTAGGGATATTACTATAAGCTCTTATAATTTAATTCTAAAGTGCTCTCTTACTCTAACTTATCTTAGGGTTTATATATTATAAAATAGTAAGCTTCTTTATAAGTTTATTAAAGTAATTAACTATAGACTTACTTAGGCTATTACTTATTATTCCTTATAAGATAATATTATTTTACTTTAGAAAATATTTTTACTATATATTCTTTATTTTAAACTAGTTTTTATATACTTAATAAGTATAAGGAGGTTTTATAGTTAACTAGGCTTTAAGAGGTAGTTTATATAGTATTATAAAGCCTTACCTTTAAGCAGAGCATTGTTTGTAGTGTAGTTAGTGTAGTTTTTAGGAAAATTTTATAGTTGTAGTGTAGTTTTTTTTAGCTAGTATTTAGTGTAGTGTAGTTTTTTTTCTTGTAGTTAGTATAGTTACTAACTACACTAACTACACTATACTACAAAAACTACATATATAGTGTTAGGTAAATAAAAAGTGGGTCTTTTTATATAGTAGTATTAATATACTAATTAGAAGAAAGCTATTAATTTTATACTTATATTATTAGCTATTTTATTAAATTAGTTATTTAAGTTATAAGATTATAACCTTTTATAGATTTTATTATAACTAGGGTTATAAGTACTATTATAAGTTTTTATAAGGCTATTATTCTTAATACTTTTCTTTACTAATATAACTTTAAGAAAAACCTTACTATAATTTTATTTACTATTACTAAAATTATTTTCTATTTTTATAATTACTTTTATAACTTTAAATTAAATTAATACTTTAAACTAATATAGTTAAATTAATTAGGAATTTAAAATTAATAACTAGAAGTTAATAATATATATACTTCGTACTTATATATTATTATTAATAAGATAAAAACTTAAAAAAGCTTAAACTATTTATTTACTATTTAAATATTACTTTTTGCTTTATAATTATAAAGCTTTAAGAAGTTATATATAAAAACTTTATATATTTTCTTAGTATAATATATATAAAAAGAATAAAAAATAGTAATATTTATAAAGTATTTATATATAACTAATTATATTATTTAAACTAAGCTATATAACTAAATTAAGCTATTAAAATATTTTTAACTTATTTTTAAAATAAAATAATAAAATATACTTTTATTTTATATACTATAATTACTTTTATTACTATAATAACTTTAATAAGCTTTATTATAATTATTTTAACTTATTTTTAAATAAAATACTAGGACTTACTTTTAAATAATACACTATAATTATTATAATTAGTATTATTATAATATTAAAAAATATAAAAGAGAAAAGGATTTTATTTTATTAATATTTTAAAAAACCTTAAAATACTAAATAATTAAAAAGTCTAGCTTTTCCTATAGTAATTTATTTATAAATACTTATACTTATATTTAATTTATTTATTACTTATTTATTTTTAATTAAACTTTAACACTAATAATATTTTAACTTATATAAGTAATATACTTATAAGCTAAGATAAGCTAAGATAAGCTAAGATAAGCTAAGATAAGCTATTATAAGCTATTATAAGCTATTGTAAGCTATTATAAGCTATTATAAGCTATTATAAGCTATTATAAGCTATTATAAGCTATTATAAGCTATTATAAGCTATTATAAGCTATTATAAGCTATTATAAGCTATTATAAGCTACTATAAGCTATTATAAGCTATTATAAGCTACTATAAGCTATTATAAGCTATTATAAGCTACTATAAGTTACTATAAGCTACTATAAGCTATTATAAGCTAAGATAAATATTTTTACTAACACTACAAATGTAATATTTGTAGTTAGTGTAGTTTATGAAAATAAATTTGTAGTGTAGTGTAATGTAGTTTTTTTCCCCTTGTAGTTAGTGTAGTTTGTAGTGTAATGTAGTTTGTAGTGTAGTTACTACACTACACTACAAAAACTACACTACAATACACATTGTAGTGCAATGCTCTGCCTTTAAGTATAACCTTAAAAGTATATTTAGCTTATTTTAATTAGATATTAAGTATCTTATATTTTCTATAAAATATTTAAAGCTTTAACTTAAGTATATTATAATTATTAATACTATATAGTTATTTCTTTAGGTATACTTTTAAAAGATTAATAATTTACTTTAAAAAAGCCTTTAAGTATTTAAAGGTTTTCTAAGTACTTCTTTTTATATTTATAAAGGCACTAGAATAGTTAGTATTTATTAAGAGAGTAGCCTTAAAGGTTATAGTTTTAGGGGTTATAATTTCTTTTAACTTTCCTTCTCCTTATATTAAGAAGTAAGAAGTATAGTCCTTTAAGCTATACTAAAGGGTATATTACTAGCCTTAGGTAGTAAGGTTTAATTTTACTAATAATTATTATAATTAGAGGTATTTTCTATAAGGTAGTTAGGTTCCTTTTACTATATAACCTTAGGTAAAGGTATAGGTAAGGGAACTACTTATAAGTACTTATAGATAGTATTCTTTAGTGTCTTTACTTTTAAAGTAACTAATCTTTAAAAAGAGAATTAGTTTATTAATCCCTTTAATAATAATTAAACTAATAAGTATAGTAAAGGGGTAAGGTATTAAATCCTAATATCTTTATTATTTAAAAGATTATAAAGGAAGTTTTTATTCTTTAGGTTTTTCTAGAAGTCTATATACTTCTTCCTAGCTTTCTTAATCTCTTTAAAGGTCTAGAATTAGAATTCTTCCTAGGTTACTATCTCTTTAAGGTTATTAGCTATCTTTATACCTTTTCTAATAGTTATATAAACCTTATTATAAAGGAGGTAGTCTTAGATAATATTCTAGTAAAGGTTTTTTTTTTTATAAACTTATGCCTTATTTATCTATAGAAGTTATTACTAAAATTAGAGAAAAGTATTTTCCTAAATAGTCCTTACTCTTTATATTATTTAGCCTTAATAAGGATATAAAGTGTAATCTCCTTAGGTATAGTTATCTCTTTATACTTAGAATTTCCTATTTATTAAAGTAAGTCTTTTATAATATATAAGTATAGCTTTAGAGAGATATAAGGGAATTAGGTAGTATAATAAGTAATATAATCTAAGGTTTTACCTTTATTAAGGTATTCTTTATTATCTCTAATTCTAATACCTTTTATAGTATTATTATATTTATTACTTTTACTTAGGACTTTAAATTAACTAGTAACTCTTAATAAGCTAGCTATATCTAATATCTTAACTAAGTAAGTAATAATATAAGAAAATAACTCTTTTAGTATAAAGGGGTAAGAGAGTATAAAAGTAAATTATAAAAATTATATTACTAATATAAAGAATTATAAGGTAAGGTAGTTAACTTTAAATATATAATAAAATATATAATAAAAAAGGATAAGGGGATAGCTTAGCTACTAGTATTAAACCTTTCTTTATTATTTTAAAGTCTATATAAATTAGATATTAATACTAAAGTAAGAAAAGAGCTATGTCTATACCTCTTTATTAGTATAACTTTCCTTTAAATATAGCCCTCCTATTTTATAAGGCAAGTTATTATTAGGTAAGCTACCTTTTCTAATATAACCTTGCTAATCTATAGTGTTCGAAGACTACGTAGTTATTTATAAAGGTAACCACTAATTAGTGTTAGTATTACAAGGTATTAAATTCAATATAATAAGGTTATAAGCCTAAAGAATAGTATTATTATTAATTATCTATTTTAGGCTACATTACGTGTGTAAAAGAGAAGTTAGAAACTAGAAGCTATAATACTAAAGGCAAAAGAGGTTACGCGTTTATAGCCCTATAATTCCTAGCTAATTATAAGGCTAGGTTATAGGTTACGTGCGGGGCTTACGCGTGGCCTAAGCTTTTGCTAGGTAATTGCAGCTACTACGCGCGCGATTGATATCACCTTTGTTCTAACAATTAAAGATATAAAAAAATAAGCTTTAAAAGTAAGTTTAATTCTTTCTATTACTTTTAGCTTACTTACTTAGTTATATAGTATTCTATAAAAGTGGGGCTAAAGTGGGCCTTTTAAGTTATATATAAAACCTAGTATAGTCTCTTTACTAAGTTATATAAT
The DNA here is from genome assembly GCA_030389615.1 of Epichloe typhina subsp. poae. Classification (NCBI taxonomy): domain Eukaryota; kingdom Fungi; phylum Ascomycota; class Sordariomycetes; order Hypocreales; family Clavicipitaceae; genus Epichloe; species Epichloe typhina. The sequence continues at coordinate 2,841,371 of CP098316.1, read as the reverse complement.
TTTAGCTTAAAAGAGAGAAATATATAAAAGTGGGCCTAAAAGTGGGCCTTATTAATAACACTATATATATAGTATAATCTTTTTGCTAAGTTATGTAATTCTAGTTAAAAAGAGAGAAATAGATAAAAGTGAATCTAAAAGTAAGTCCTATTAATAACACTATAAGCCTAGTATAATCTCTTTGCTTAGTTATGTAATTTAAGCTTAAAAGAGAGGAATATATAAAAGTGGAGTCTAAAGTGGGTCTTATTAATAATACTATAAATATAGTAATCTCTTTACTTAAGTATATAATTTTAATTAAAAAGAGAGAAATAAATAAAAGTAAGTATAAAAATAAGTATAAAAATAAGTCTTATAGTAATATTAGGACTTACTTTTTATTAGTAATTTAGTATAAATAGTATAATATTAAAAAACATAAAAGAGAAAGGAATTTTATTTTATTAATATTTTAAAAAACCTTAAAATACTAAATAATTAAAAAGTCTAGCTTTTTCTATAGTAATTTACTTATAAATACTTATATTTATATTTTATTAATTTATTACTTATTTATTTCTAATTAAACTTTAACACTAATGTTTTAAGTTATATAAGAAATATAAGCAATATACCTTTAAGCTATTATAAGCTATTATAAGCTATTATCTTAACTATATATACCTTATAATTAAGGAATTAAGCTAGAATAGGACTAACTTACTAATAATAATATAGCACTAATACCTAGGATTCTATATAAAATAGGACTTATAAGAAATATATTAGACTTCTTATAGCTTACTAAGCTAAGGAGTAAATTAGCACTAGAGTAAGCCTAGAATAAAGGCAGACACTACTTATAAAGAGACCTTTTTTAGTAACCTAAGTATATTACTTTTAGGTTATAGACTTCTAAGGGAAGTCCTTATACTTAGTAAATTCCTAGGTAGATTAAAGCTAGATAAGTAAAGAAACTAGGGAACTTATAATATCTAGCGCTATTATAGTAGATTTGCTTCTAATCTATGACAAATATTAGCAAAACAAACTAATACTAGCCTAGGGTAGCCCTAAATAGTTAGAAAGAAAGGAAAAACCTATAGGAAGTTTAATATAAAGAGAGGAAAGAGACTAGGCCCCTAAGGGGGGGGGAAAGCCCCCTTTTATACCTATAAAGAGGGGGAGGATTTAGATAACTTACTTAAAAATAAAGCATAGTATAATTAATAAATCTAATATGTATAGGCGGATTTAGAATAGAATTACTATAGAACTAGGTTAAAGTAATGCTCCCCTTATTCTAACTAAATAAAACTAAGTACTTAGACTTTATTAGACTTTAAAGGTAGGAATAAACTAGAGATAGCTAATAAGTAAGGCTATAGAAAAGTTAGTAAAAAAGTAAATAAGAAGTAAATTAATATTATATATCTAGATTTACTTTACCCTAACCTAAAGCTAAATAACTTAAAATAAGCCTACTACTACACTAGAATAAGACTAGAAAGGTCTAAGAAATACTTACTTTATTTATTTTTCCTCTCTTTATTTTTCTTATAAAATAAGGCTATTATAAGCTAGTAATAAACACTTATAATAGGATATACACTAAGTAGCATAGGCCTGCTATAGGGCTAGCGCTAGCCTAATATAAATATAAGGGGTTTTTCTTCTTATTATAAGGTTTTCCCTTTTAACTTAGAAGCAGGAGTACTAGTAATAGCTATCTAGAGAGCTAACTAGCGTAAATAATATAATATATATATATATATTATTACTATAAATTCTAATAAGAAAAGTATTATTATTATCCCTAATATTTATTTAAAAAAATACTTTTATATATATTATTTATATACTAGTTATATAAAGTTTAAGAAAAATCCCTTAGCTAAGCCTAAAGTCCCTTAGATTAACTATTAATTCCCTAGCTTTATAAGTATTACTATAAAGAGAAAAGATTTAAAGTATTATATTTAGTATATAAAATATAGTAATACTTATAAAATAGTAAGTATATTATTCTCTCTAGATTTTTAATACTTAATTACTTATATTTCTTTAGGTAATACTTACTATAAGAGAGAATTTCCTTAATTTTCTATTTATCTTTAACTAGGTATAGAAGTTAATAAATACCCTAAGTAATTAGGTTTTAAATAACCTTAAAGACTATATATTTTTAAAGGTAACTTACTATTATTTTAGTAAGAATTATTTAAACTTTATTTTAAGGTTTAATTATACTAATATAGTATATTATATTTTCTTTAGTTTAACTAAAGTTACTAAGGTTTATTAAATATATTATTTCCTTATATATTCCTTAAGTCTTTACTTACTTCTTAAGTAAGCTATATTAGCCTTATATAACTAGTATATTATTTTATACTAGTAACTCTTAGTTAATATATTTCATAGCCTTATCCCTAGGATAGTAAGTTAGTATCTTTTCTTTATTACTTATTTACTAACTTTTTATAGCTAAACTATCTTATATATTATAATACTTAAAAGGTAAAATAATCTTATATATATAGTATTATAACCTAGGATTTATATCTTAAGAGATTATAAAGTATTACTTTTTCTAAGTAATATAGTAAGTAATCTAAAAGAATAAAAATAAGAATACTAAGTATCTTATTTATAATAGTATTATTTTAATATATAAGGAAGTAATTATAAAAGGGGTTTTATTAAAACTTCTCTTTTTATAAGGAATTTTTTTTTTTTTAGTAAATAGTCTAATAGTTTTTTAATTAAAGTATAATAATAACTAATAAAGCTAGGCCTTTTTTATAATTACCTTATCCCTTATTACCTATAACTTACTTATATTTTACTATACTTGCCCTTTATTTTACTTTAATAAAAGGCCTAAATTATGTATTAAGTATTTTCTATATCTTTTACTACTACTTATTAATTATATTTACTTAGCTAATTCTTTTATATATTACTTTTATAAGTTTTCTTATAATTTTTAACTTCTTTAACTTTAAATTTATTATCTTTATCTTTAAGGTATAGTATTAGTATTTCTTTATTTATAGTATTTTCCTAGTAATTCTATAGCTTTAATAAGCTAATATAAAATATATTATATAGTTAACTATACTTATTAGGTAATACTAGTTAGTATACTTATTTACTTATAGTATTAAGTACTTAAAATAGCTTAATAAATCTAAGGATTAACTTTTATTTTATATCCTTAAGTCTAATATTCTTTACTAATAATAGCACTAAGTTTTCTTTTTTAAAGTTAGTAACTAGTATTATTAGTTATAATACTTTACTTATACTTAAGTAGCTTTTACCTAGTTATATACTAGTTTCTCCTTAGCCTTATATAGCTTTTAAATATATATATAGGCTTTTAAGACCTTTTCTTTCTTACTCTTACCCTTAAAAGTTAGGTAAAACTTAGGTAAATAGCTTATAAAAATATAGTTTAGAAAGTAACTTATTATTTTATTAATAGTATTATTATATATAAATTAAGCTATTAGAAGTAATTTTAGCTATAGCTATTAGTTTTCTTTAATAAAATACTATAGGTAATACTTTAGTACTTAATTTAAATTTTTTTTACTTATTATTTTAAGGGTAAAATACTATTAAAAGCCTTTACTTTATATATAATAAGTAATATATATTTACCTAGAATTAGCTTATAAATACTAATTCTTTATTAAATATAATACTCTTTAGTGCCTTAAATTAAAGCTTAATTTTCTTATAAAATAACTTTACTAATTTAGCTATATTAATTATAGTTTTTATAAAAAGAAAAATAAAGTACTTAGTAAATTAGTTTATAATTACTAGGATTATATTAGTTTCTTACTTACCTAGCTATACTAGTAATAATTCTATAATAAAGTCTATTAAGATTTTTACTTATAGTTACTTTAGTATTAGTAGTAATTTAAGGGTTCTATATAAATAATACCTCCTAGCTACTATATACTAGTATACCTTATAGCTAAATATATAATTTAAAATAGCTTTACTTATTACTAGCTATTAATAGTAATATTTTAATAGCTTAAAAGTATATTCAGTCCTAAAGTAACTTACTAATAAATTATTATAGTATAGCTATAAAAGCTTTTATTATAAAATAGGCTTTTATAAAATAATTACCTAGGCTTTATATATTAGAAAACCCCTTATATTATATAACTATAAACTAGCTTTTTCTCTCCCTTTTACTTAGGAGTTAACCTTACCTTTATATTTTTATATATTTAAATCTTAGTTTTATACCTTTTATAGTAATTATACTAATAGTTTATTTACCATAAATTAGTAAGGATTTAGTAATATAATAGCCCCTTAAACTACTTATATTATACTAATATCTTAGATATATACTACCTTCTCCTTAAAATTACCTTTATTTAGCTAACTTATTACTAGTTTATAGTAATTAACTAGCCTTTTACCTAAGTTATTATTAACTTAGTAAGTTCTAAGACTAGTATTATACTATAACTTCTTTAATATATTAGTACTTTTTCTTTTATTATATAAGTAATTTCTTCTACTATATAAGTAATTACTATTTTTCTTTAACGCTTTAGTAAAAGTACTTATTTAATATAAATTTACCTTTATAATTAAACCTTCTTAATAGTATATTTATAAGGCTACTTTTCCTTAGTTTATACTTAATTATAAAATAAAATAAGTAAAGAAATATATACTATTATACTTACCTTTTATTTAGCTTTTACTACCTTATAAAAATCTATAGGTTATAGTAGTTTAATAAGACCTTTATAAGTATTTTTATACCTTTAATATAGTATTACTAGTATTTAAATAACTTTACTATAGTAAGTAACTCTTAGTTAGCTATACTATAGTTATACTTAGTATTTATAAACTTCCTTAACTAAAAGGCTACTAAATACTAATAGCCCTTATTATCTTACTAAGATAAGATTTTTCTTATTATAAAAATTAAGGTATTTATCTTAATATATATTACTTAACTTAGGTTATAATATTAAAGTAAAGGTACTTACTAAAAGGTATCTTTTAGCTAGTTAAATACTAGCTACTTCTTTTTTAAATATAAACTTCCTAGTCTAAATACTATTTTAATTACCTTTTATTAATATATAAAGAAGTACTATAATTCTAAAGTATTTATAAATAAACTATTAGTAAAAGTTATAAAATCTAAGAAATAATTGTATATTCTTAAAACTTATAGGCTTTTTTATTCTTTAATTATATTAACTTAGTAAGTATTTAATAATATTCTATTAATAAAGAGAATAAACCCTAGGAATTTTATTAATTTCTTATAAAAAAGCACTTAGAAAGTTTTATATATAACTTTACTAACCTTATTTATTCTAAAACTTACCTAATATATATAGTATACTTCTTCTTTATTTTAGAGAAAATTAAGATATTATTTAAATATACTATATAAATAGTATTAACTAGCTTATAAAATACCTTATAAATATAGCTTTAAAAGATAGCTAAGGTATTAGTTAACCTAAAAGGTATTATAAAGTACTTATAGTACTTATAATATATATAAAAAGCTATCTTTTACTTATTACTCTCTTTAATATAAATTCTATAGTATATATTCTTAATATTAATCTTTAAGAAAAAATAAGCCCCTTAGTATTAATTAAGGATTTTTAAAATTAAGAGAAAAATATATGTTAGTATCACAGGGTATTAAATTCAATATAATAAGGTCATAAGCCCAAAGAATAGTATTATCATTAATTATCTATTCTAGGCTACGTTATGTGTATTAGTATGTAAAAGAGAAGTTAGAAACTAGAAGCTATAATACTAAAGGCAAAAAGGGGTTACGCGTTTATAGCCTTATAATTCCTAGCTAATTATAAGGCTAGGTTATAGGTTACGTGCAGGGCTTGCGCGTAGCCTAAGCTTTTGCTAGGTAATTATAGCTACTACTTACGTAATTAATATTACCTTTATTCTAACACTAAAACCTCTCTCTTTTAATATAATTATTAACATGTAATATTAATCGCAGAAATGAAAAAGAAATAACGAATTAATAACTTAATTAATTAGGAAAATAAGAAAGAAACCTTATAGCCTATTAGGGTATATTATAGCTAATAAAAGGGAAAAGAATAATCTTACTTAACCTATAAGCCTATATAAGAATAAGTAAGTCTTTTCTAAATCCCTTCCTTTCTTAAAATAACACTATTATTTACACTATAGCGCGTAAATAATATCTTTCTTCTCCTATACGCTACTATTAATCTCTATAATTTACTAGGAGAGGCCTAATAGCTAGTGTAAGTATAGTTACTTTCCTAGAGAATTATCTCTCCTACTATATATATTTTATATGTAAGTAACCTATCCCTTTATCTAGATAGTTATTTAGTTAGTAAAGATAAAGCTCTTAAGGGCCTTATTAAGTAATGCCTTTATTAAGGCATTAGCTAGGTTATTTTCTCTATTAATTTATTAGATCTTGCAGAGCTTTTAGTATTTATATAATTACTAAAGGGCTATAATATTAATTATTAGGCGTTTCTTCTTTATTATGCTAAGCTTAATAAGGTATTTATATAAAGAGTATAAGTCTATATATATAATAATTAGGATTATTAGAAGCTTTAGTTAGTTAGTAACTAGGTTTAGAGTTATTACTAATACGTAAGCTATATTAATACTAGCTACTATACTATAGACTTCTAAGGCAAGCATACTTTATATAACTCTCTTGCTCTTTATTAAGCTAAAGTGTATAATATTGCCTTTAATTATAAACTTGCTATTAGTGTAGTCTTTATTAGCTAGAATTATTACGTATCCTAGTTATAAGGATAAGTCCTTATTATTAGCAAAGAATCTATTTATAAAGGTAAAGAGCTTTACCTTCTTAAGGTCTATTAGAATAAATATTAGGCCCTTATTTAGGTAGTTTATTTGCTACTTTAGGCAATAATTAAGGGCCTTTATATTCTCTAGGGTTAGCTCTTAGTGTTATGCTATAATAAATAAATTAAAATAAGCTTCTAGTTAACATATTAAGGTAATATAAGCGCCTTATGCTTTTTGCTTAATATATTTACGCTTTAAATTAGTTATAGGAACTAAATCTAGCTTATTACTCTATCCCTTTTACTATATCTTAATAGTATTATTCTCTAGCATAATAATACCTTTATTAAACATAAGGGAATTATCCTTAGTTAGGAATTACTTTAGCTTTATATTAAAGCTAGTAGTAACTATCTAGGCCTCCTCCTTCTTAGAGAACTTCTTATCTAAGAGGCTAATAGTATTATTAGTTTACATTCTAATGTAAGTAAAGTTAGGGCTTTCCTTTATAGTTATAAGTAAGCATAGATTATATATAAAGGTTTCTATCTAGAGATTCTCTTTGTAATACTTATAATACATAACCTACTTGGTTGTTAATTGTCACACTTGGTTGTTAATTGTCACACTAGCTAGGTATTGCTAGTAATTTTTTTTGTTCCTTAAAAATTAGATGCATTGGCCACAGTCAATGACCCCAAAAAAAATTAAAAATCAATACATAACCTACTAGTATATTCTAGCTTCTATAATGCTATAAAGAGGTTTAATAACCTTTAGAATTATTCTAGGCAAGTAAAGGTACTATATCTAAATTAGCAAGTGCGCTAGGATTAGCTACTCTAGGAATATATATACTTATACATACGCTTAGCAAATATCCCGTAGCTATATAAGGAATTTCCTTAGCCTTACTAATAGGGCTATTGTAAGGATAAGACATTAACTTACTTATTAAATTATTAGGGCCTATATAAGAATAGTTTATTTCCCTTTATCCTTATATCCTTAGATTATAAGGCGTGATTTTTTATAGGGTTTTATTATCTTACCCTTAATTTTATTAATAATATAAGAATTAAAGATTTAAAGCTTACTATATTCTTTTTTATTAAATATAATAAATTTAAATACTTCTTACTTAATTAGGGTTTTAATCTTTACCTTTATTAACTTCTTAAATAGTTTTCCTAGGGTCTTAATAATCCTTTCCTTATATAGCTTAATTACTAGGGTAAGGTTATTAACTTCCTTTATTAATAGGAAAATATTAGTCTCTTAGGGTATTACTAGGGTGTCACGACTGGATTAGGGAGATATAAACAGAGTAAAGGCTAAGGTTCTTAGTCATAGCTAGAGAGCTACTACTTAAGGGTAGGTATATAAAGGTCTTAAACTCTAACCTCTTATATACCTTATAGGTAGTCCTTATCTAAATACCCTACTATATATATATAGCTATCTAATAGCTACTTAGTTATTTATATAACCTAAGGCTTATCTAAGGGTTTTATTATATAACTATTTTATCCCTAGCTCCCTAGCCTCTATGCTCCTAATATACTACCCCCTAATATATAATTATCCTTAATTAAAAAGGAGCTACTTAGCTAATATAAGTATGCTATATATAGCTTATAATAGTGTTTAATATTACTAGCTATTTTATAAGTATATAGCTATTATATTTACTTAGGATAATAAAATAAAAGTTATAGGGTTTTAGGTAATTCCCTCCTTTACTCTCTAGCTTTAAATAGCTATATACTTACTACTTTATTACTTTTAATATATATACCTTTACCTAATAATTTATTAATACTAAGTAAGCAGACTACTTATATTAGATTTTATAATTAGGTTAAATAGATAAGGTACTATGCGCTATTTAAAATAAATAAGCTCTTATTTAATATTAGGGATATTATATTATTCTTACTAGGAGTTTGTAGCTAGTATATATATTTACTAGTAGTAGCTATAACTATAAATATTATAATTTCTAGATTAGCTATATATAATATATAATTACTTAGGGGTCTAAGGCTAATATAAAAAGGCTTACTTTTCCTTATTTTTATATATTCTCTTCCTTTATATCCTTCTTTAATATTAGGGATATTATATTATTCTTACTAGGAGTTTGTAGCTAGTATATATATTTACTAGTAGTAGCTATAACTATAAATATTATAATTTCTAGATTAGCTATATATAATATATAATTACTTAGGGGTCTAAGGCTAATATAAAAAAGGCTTACTTTTCCTTATTTTTATATATTCTCTTCCTTTATATCCTTCTTTAATATTATAAGTTACCCTTACCTATAACCTAGTAGCTTTATAGCTATTATTATAGTAGTTACTAATATCCTATAGTATTATTTTATTATTTATATCTAATCTTACTTAAACACTTAATCCCTTTTAAACACTAGAATATTAGTTACTTTACCTTTTATACTTATATTCCTATAGTATATTATTACTAGCTTACTAATAGTAAATTATATCTAAGCGCTATAGTACTTCTATTTTATTAGATTCTCTAATAGCTAAGAAGACCCCTTAGATATCTTCTTAAAAATCTCCTAAGAAGTAAATAGCTTTAAAAATTTTAATATAAGTATAGTATCTCTAACCCTTAGTATATACCTTACTAACTTATAGCTAGTAGCACTAGTAGTATAAAAATTCCTTATATATACTATATATAGTAAGTAGTAATATAGGCTATTACCCTTAAAGATAATAATAGTGTTATTTTATAGTATATTACTAAAGGTAAATTTACTTTAACTAAGTATACTAACTCCTTAAGTATAACTTTACTACTACCTTACTATATACTATTACTAACTTATATAAGTAACTTAATAAAATACGCTTATTATATGTAAAATAATAAAGACTATTTAGGAATATATCTTCCCTTTTCTTACTACTTATACTTATACTAATATATTACTAGTGCTTTACTTACTTTATAAAATTATACTAAGCACTCTTTAAGTATATTAATAGTTATATTATCTCTAATAATAATCCTTACTTTCTTAATAATATATATATATATTTATCTTTATAACTTAGGTTATTACTAATATACTACTAGCGCTTAATATATATAAAATATAAACTTTATAACACACTCTTATTTATAAAGAATACTAATAAATATAGCTAGGCTAGATAAGTAAGACTAACTATAAAGATTATATAAGAGGCTAATACTAATAAGAGAATTACTATATTACTACTAAGTAATACTATTAATCTAGAAGTCTAGATTAATATCTCTAATAACTTATACTTTATTATATAAAACCTTCCCTTAGTAAGTTTCTTAATATTCTTACTTATAGCCTTACTAACTTACTAATAGCTTACTATATATATACCTATGCTTCTTACTTATATTAGGCTATTAGACCTTTTAGGTAAGCTTTATATATATATATATAAGGAGAGGGATTCCTTTAATAATAAAAACTAATCCCCTACCTAGGGCCTTACTACTAACCTAGCGCCTAGGAATAAAAATAATAATACTAGGGGGCTAGGGCCTAATATAAATATAGGGTAAATGGTGCTAGGTAGCTATAAGGTAAATTATCTAAGAAATTATCTAGTTATTTTTTTTTATATATTACTATCACTATCTAATCTCTACTAAATACACCTTTATATTTATAAACTAGCTACTTAGTTACCGCTTATAATTATTAATAATATTTATTATAATAAAATCTTTTCTCTTAACCTATAAATTCTCTAAAGTATTATAGCCCTTCTATTTAACTAGGTATTTCTAATATCTCCTATTATAATAATATAAGATAATTCTTTTAACTTTAAACTCCTGTTTATTATTTATAACATTATCTTATAGTAAGGACATATCTTTTATACTAGTTAGGTCCCTTATAAATAGTTTAAGGTTAGTATATTAAAAACATTATATAGTTACGTACTAAGTAGTAGCTTTAATTAGTATACTAATTTATAAGTTTTAATTACCTTTTTAACTTTATAAGGGCCTAGGTACTTTATACTTAGCTTCCTACTAGGTTACTATAGGTTAATATTCTTTATAGATAATAAAATATAGTTACCTACTCTAAACTTTATTAAAGTCTACTTCTTATTATAATACTTTATATACTAGGTTTATAAGTTACTTAGAAGCTACTTAATTACTATATATTTATTTCTTAGCGTAGTTACTTAAGTCTTTGCCTAGTTATTTACTACTAGAATATCTATAACTACTTACTACAGGCCTCTAGGGTTATAACCTTATAGTGCCTCTACTAGGGTATAGCTATAAGTTAAGTAAGCGCTTATATTATATATAAACTATACTATTAATAAGTTATTTACCTAGTTAGTCTAATTAAAGTAAGTAAAAGCTCTTAGATAATGCTTTAAAACTTAGTTTAAATATTTTATTTACTTATTTATTTACAAGTAAAACGTAGTACTTAGTTACTACTTAGTAGTAATAAGGTAGTAAAAGGTTATCTAAAACCCACTAGTAAATATTAAACTATAGTCTATAATAATACCTTCTAAGGCACTATAGTCCCTAAAAACATATTCTAGAAATATAGTAGCTAACCTATTGCTAGTTAGTTATATTAAAATAGGGATGTAAATACTATATTTTGTAAAATAGTTTATAATAACTAAGATTACATTATAAGTCTAATTTATGTCTCTTATAGGTAGTAGCCTTGTAATAAAGTTTATTAATAATTCTTAAAAAGGCTAATTAGGCACTAGTAGCGCTACTAGCTTGCCATAAGGTTTATAGTGCCTTAGCTTCAAAGTCTAATAGCTTACGTAAGTTCGCATATATAACTTAGTGTCTTTCTTCATTAACAGCTAGTAATACTAATTTGCAATACAATAAAGGGTCCTACTTGTGAGGCCCACTCACAACACTAGCGCTCCAACGCACCACCAGGCAGGCACACCACGCTGTAGGGCTAGGTCTACGTGACACTAGCAAGCTACTAGCTATAAGCTAGTGACTTACATGTATAACACACTTAGACCTAGTAAGCTTTAGTTAATATATAAGTACCCCTATATCTCTTACCTAGCTATCCCTTTATTTTTATAATTCTAAAGCTTCTTTTACTAGCTACCTAAGAGTAATATAAGGGGGAGAATAACCTAATTTACTAAAATAATACTATGTATTACTTAGGATTAGCTAAATAATAGTAATACTATATCTAGGGATATACTATATTTTATAACCCTATTTAAAGCTATACCCTTTACTATAAGGGTAAAAGAGATAGTAGTTAAAGAGTAAATTACCTAGCTTAAGTAACTTAAGGAACTATAAGAGTAAGAATAAAAGCTTACTAACTTAATATAATCTTATAGAGAAGGAGAACTAGTAGAAAGGGGCTAAAAAGCTAGTTTCTCCTTAAGCCTTAGTAGCTAAGAAATTAAAATCTAAAATATTATAGAACTCTAATACCTTATAAACCTATAAAAGTATAAGATATAGCTTAATAACCTTAACTATGCTTTTAAGGGGGTAAAGAAGAAATATTACTAAGATAACTAAAAGATTCTTTTTATACTTAATTATATATATATAAACTATTAGGCTAGATAGGACTAATATATTAAAGAATAACTAGCTAATAGTTAGGATTACCCTAAGAATAACTAGGATAAGTTCTAGGACTAGACTCTTATACTACTTAAGGACTTTATAAGCTATAATATATAAATAGCTATGTAACTAGAAAACATAAAGTAAAAAGAGAGCTAGAGTCTTATTAAGTTTAGTATTTACTTAGATTTACTAGAGAAACACCTAGAATAAGCCCTAGAAAAAACCTATACTCTTATATTTTTTATAAAATTACTTCCTAACTTATAAGACTATATTAACTTATATATAAATATTACTAGGTTAATATAAGAAAAGATTATATAACTTACCTAATAGTTCTAGGAGGTAATATTAAAGAATAAGTAAAAGCTAAGTAATTTAGAAGAGAAAGGCCTATATAAGGCCCCTTAATATTAAAGATATAACTCTTTATAAGGCTATTAGCTAAATAAGGACTAAAAAGATAAGGATAAGGATAAAGAAAAGACCCTAGCTACCTATATAAATAATAATAAGCTATAAGGAAGAAAATAGTGTTATAATTATAGTAGTATAGAGTATTTTTTTTATAATTATAATAAGCTAAGGAAAGACTAGTAAGAAGGTTAGGGAAACTCCTAGAGGTAGAAGTAAATACCCTTATCTCTACCTTAAACACTAGGGTACTAGTAGAATACTAGTTTTATATACTAGTTACTATTTATAGGCAAAAAGATATTAAAATAGTAGTAAATCTTAATAGTTACGCTAAGATTAATATTATTAGCGCCTAGTTTACATAGACTTATAAGCTTAATTAGGCTAAGGCTATAGCGCCTATCCTAAAGGTAGTGGGGTCTCTTATAGTTCCCTAATATAGTATCTATAAGGTACCTATAATAATCTAAGACTTAAGAGGTAAAAAGAAGAACCTTAAACTACTATATATAGCTATTAATAAGAACCTAAGAGTAAAGGGAAGCCCTGTATTAATTAGGATATATATACTTATAGAAAAACGCGTATACCTTTGCTTATACTTATAAGAATAGTAGTTTAAGAAGAGAAAGGTAGCCTTTTTATTACTAACTCCTTATAAGTTTATAAAGGTAATATATAATAAGATAATTATATATGCTATTATAAGCGTAATAAAAGATAAATTTATCCCTCTTAAAGATAAAGAGAAGGTAAAAGCATATAAAACTATTAAAAATATCCTAGAGAAGCTATATAAGTTTAAAGATATATTTATATTAGATAAGGTAAGGAGCCTTCTATTAAAGAAGTTAATAGACTACATAATTAATCTTATACTAGGAGCTATACCTTTATATAAACTAATTTACTCTCTTTCCTAAAGTAAACTTAAAGAGCTCTAGGAATATATTAATAATAACCTAAAAAAAGGCTAGATAAGACTCTTAAAGAGCCTAGCGGGCGCGCCTATCCTATTTATACTAAAGAAGGATAAAATACTCTAACTATACATAGACTACTAAGGACTTAATAAGGTAATACAAAAGAATTACTACACTCTCTCCCTAATTTTAGAGATCCTTAATTAATACTAAGGGGCCTATTTTTTCTTAAAGATTAATATTAAGGATATATACTACTAAATCTATATTAAAAAGGGTAATAAGTAGAAGATAGCCTTTTACACGTATTATAAGCACTATAAGTACCTTATAATGCCTTTTAGGTTAACTAATGCCCTAGCTACTTTCTAAAGCTATATCTATAAGGCACTTTATAGGCTAGTTAATACTATTTATATAGTATATTTAGATAATATCTTGATTTTCTCTAAGATAAAGGAGAAGCACACTAAATATATTAAGTAAGTCCTAGAATACATAAGGTTAGTAAAGTTATATATAAAACCCTTTAAGTACTCTTTCTATAAGGAATTAGTAAAATTCCTAGGGTTTATTCTCTTTATTAATAGGATATTAATAAATACTTACTAGGTTAATATAATTAAAGAATAGAAGAAGCTAATAAGTTTTAAGGATATATAGTTATTTCTTAGATTTTATAACTTTTACTAATAGTTTATTTATAAATACTCTAGGATTATAGCACCCCTTTACGCGCTAATAAAGGGTAGTTAAAATAATATCTAAACTAGGAGGTTTATATTTAGAGAAAAGAAGTAGCTAGTATTTAACTAGCTAAAAGATACCTTTTAGTAAGCGCCTTTACTCTAATATTATAACCTAAGTTAAGCGGTATATATTAAGATAAATACCTTAATTTTTATAATAGTAAGAATCCTATCTTAGTAAGATAATAAGGGCTATTAGTATTTAGTAGCCTTTTAGTTAAGGAAGTTTATAGATACTAAATATAACTATAGCATAGCTAATTAAGAGTTACTTACTATAGTAAAGTTATTTAAACACTAGTAATACTATATTAAAGGCATAGAGATACTTATAGAAGTCCTATTAGACTATTATAACTTATAGACCTTTATAAGGTAATAGAAGCTAAATAAAAGGTAAGCATAATAGTATATATTCCTTTACCCTTTCTATTTTATAATTAAGTATAAACTAAGGAAAAGTAACCCTATAAATACACTATTAAAAAGATCTAATTATAAGGGTAAACCTATATTAAATAAGGCACTCTTACTAAAGCTTTAAAAGAAAATAGTAGTTACTTATATAGTAAAAGAAGAAGTACTAATATATTAAAGAAGTTATAACATAGCACTAGTCTTAAAGCCTACTAAGTTAATAATAGCCTAGGTAAAAGGCTAGTTAGCCACTATAGATCTAGTAATAGGTTAGCTAAATAAGGGTGATTTTAAGGAAAAGGTAGTATATATCTAAGATATTAGTATAGTATAAGTAATTTAGGGGCTATTATATTACTAAATCCTTACTAATTTGTAGCAAATAAACTATTAGTATAACTACTATAGAAGGTATAAGACTAAGATCTAGATCTATAAAAACGTAAAGATAAGGTTAACTCCTAAGTAAAAGGGAGGGGAAAAGCTAGTTTATAGTTATATAGTATAAGGGGTCTCCTAATGTATAAAGACTAGGTAGTTATTCTACGGGAGCCTATCTTATAATAGAAGCTTCTATAGCTATACTATAATAATTTACTAGTAAGTTACTTTAGGACTAAACACACTCTTAAGCTACTAAAATATTACTATTAGTAGCTAGTAATAAGTAAAGCTATTTTAGACTATATATCTAGCTATAGAGTATGCTAGTATATAGTAGCTAGAAGGCACTGCCTATATAGAAGCCTTAAATTACTACTAATACTAAGGTAACTATAAGCAAAGATCTTAATAGATTTTATTACAGGATTACTACTAGTATAGCTAGGTAACTAAGAAACTAATATAATCCTAGTAATTATAGACTAATTTACTAAGTACTTTGTCTTCCTTACTATAAAGACTATAATTAATGTAGCTAAATTAGTAAAGTTATTTCATAAGGAAATTAAGCTTTAATTTAAGGTACTAGAGGGCATTATATCTAATAGAGGATTAGTGTTTATAAGCTAATTCTAGTTAGATATATATTACCTATTATATATAAAGTAAAGACTTTTAATAGTGTTTTACCCCTAAACTAATAGCTAGATAGAAAGGATAAACTAGGTGCTTAAGTATTACTTATAGTATTTTATTAAAGAAAACTAATAGCTATAGCTAAAGCTACTCCTAATAGCTTAATTTACATATAATAATACTATTAATAGGATAATAGGTTACTCCCTTAATTATACTCTTATAAGCTATTTACCTAAGTTTTGCCTAGCTCTTAAGAGTAAGAGTAAGGAAGGGAAGGTCCTAGAAGCTTATATATATATCTAGAAGCTATATAAGGTTAGGGAGAAACTAGTGTATAACTAGGTAAAAGCTACTAAAGCGTAGGTAAAGTACTATAACTAATAACACTAGCTACTAACCCTAAAAGAGAAGACTTAGTGCTACTATTAGCAGAGCTTTACATTACATTACATTACATTACATTACACCCCCTTTTACACATTACATGTAATTACATGTAATTATTTGTAATTATTTTTGATTTTTTAATATTTAAGTTAAGTAATCAGAAATTAATAGTAATAAATTACTTAAATAATTAGAAAAGTATATATTAGGATTCTATAAATATAGATTAAGGTTAAATTACTATACTAATCTTAATTATAACTTATAAAACTAATAAAACCTATCTTTTAAGCTTATTTCTAAGAAAAATATTAAAGACTTACTTTTTAGTATACTTATTTTAATAGAAGATTATATAAAACTAAGTATATTAGTAAATATAAGTTATTATAAAAAACTTACTTTAAGATAAACCTCTTTTTAAGAGAAATTCATATATATCTAAGCAAATAAGCTATTAAGAAGTAAGTACTATAATTAGGAAGACCTACTTTTAATTATACTTTCTTTTTAATAGAAAATCATATATATCTAAGCAAATAAGCTATTAAGAAGTAAGTACTGTAATTAGGAAGACCCACTTTAGACCCACTTTTAATTATACCTTGTTTTTAATAGAAAATCATATATATCTAAGCAAATAAGCTATTAAAAAGTAAGTACTATAATTAGGAAAACTTACTTTTAATTATACCTTCTTCTTAATAGAAAATCATATATATTTAAGTAACTAAGCTATAAAGAAGTAAGTACTATAATTAGGAAGACTTACTTTATACTTACTTTTTAATATAGGCTATATTAATTCTAAATCATAACCTTATTATCTTAAATCTAGTAAATATAGCTTTTTTTTAATCTTTTTAATCTTAAATTATTATATTTTGTTTCTAAATTTTATAAAAGAAAAGAAAAAAATAAAGAAATTTAAAAATAATATATATTAAATCTATAAAAATGAATATTATTCTAAATATAGCTTATACTAATAATATTAATTATAAGGTATATAAGAGTCTAAATATAGTTTCTTAATATAATTATTTAGATTTATAATATATTTTTATATTATTTATAAAAGTATATATAGGGTATTTTTAGTAATAAAAAGTTTTATTTAAAATTATAAAATATTAATTATTAGAAAATAGATATATACTTAGTATAATATCTTATAATATATAGAAATATTCAAAGAATCTAATTTAGCTTATAAACCTACTATATATACC
Source organism: Epichloe typhina subsp. poae (assembly GCA_030389615.1). Classification (NCBI taxonomy): domain Eukaryota; kingdom Fungi; phylum Ascomycota; class Sordariomycetes; order Hypocreales; family Clavicipitaceae; genus Epichloe; species Epichloe typhina. The sequence continues at coordinate 2,823,743 of CP098316.1, read as the reverse complement.
CTATACTAGAAAATATAACTAATAGTCTAAAATATAGGAAATTTAGATAATTAATAGTAAATTTAATAAAATACCTATTATAAAAACGCTAATATTAATTTAATAGAAAAAATTCTAAACTATATTATAAGATATTAATATACCCCACTTTTCTTTTTCCCTAACATTACATCTGTAATGTTTGTAATGTAATGTAATGTAATGTAATGTAATATGTAATAATTACACATTACATTACATTACATTACATTACATTACACATTACATCCAAACCCCAAATATTACATTACATTACATTACATTACATGCTCTGACTATTAGTAAAGAATATTAGACTTAAGGACATAAAACAAAAGCTAATCCCTAGATTTATTAGGCTATTTTAGGTACTTAATACTATAAGTAACTAGGTATACTAATTAGCACTACCTAATAAGTATAGTTAACTATATAATATGTTTTATATTAGCCTATTAAAGCTATAGAATTACTAGGAAGACACTATAAATAAAGAAATACTAATACTAAACCTTAAAGATAAAGATAATAAATTTAAAGTTAAAGAAGTTAAGGATTATAGGAAGACTTATAAAGGTAATAAATACCTAGTAAAATAGAAGGGTTAGCTAAGTAAATATAATTAATAGGTAGTAGTAGAAGATATAGAAGGCGCTTAATATATAATCTAGGCCTTTTATTAAAGTAAAATAAGGAGAAAGCGTAGTAAGATATAAGTAAGTTATAGGTAATAAGGGATAAGGTAATTACAAAAAGGCCTAGCCTTATTAGCTACTATTACACTCTAATTAAAAAACTATTAGACTATTTACTAAATAATAAAGGAAAATAGACTTAAAGAGAGCTAAGTTTTGTAGGAAACCTATAAATTATAGTGCCTATATAAGATAATACCTTACTATTTTAAATAAGATACTTAGCGTTATTTACATTCTTAGTAATTACTTACTATATTATAAGGTAATACTAGTGTTTTACTATAGTCTAGGGAATATACCCTAGATTAGAGAACTATAATTATAAAACTATTTATATATTCTAAGTAGTAAGATATTTCTAATAGTTAGCCTAGGAATAGTTAGTAAATAAGTAGTAAAAGGGGAATAAAAAGGGTAAGTAAATCTTATAATCCCTAGAGTAAGAGTAGGATATATAGTAACTAGAAGGTGCTAGTATAAAATAATATACTACTAGTAAGTAGCAGAAGTAAACTATACCTAATTATAAGTAAAAGGCTAGTAAATAAGGAAGGAAATAATATACTTACTAGACCTTTATAGCATTAGTTAAACTAAATATAATTTAGTAAGCTATATTTATATAATTAAAGGTAAGCATAAGAGATAGCATATACTTAGTAAAATAGAAGTAAGTCTCCTCTAGAAAAATAAGGCCTTTTACTATAATATCCATATCCTTAGTGTTTATAAGAGTTTAAATCTAGTCTAAAATAGTAAGAAGGTTAGTAAAATTACCCTTTATAGTTACTATTACTTATAAGAAAGTAGTTAGTAATAAGAAGGCAAAACATAGGGGAGAAGAAGTAGATTTACTTTCTTATAAGTATTACTATAGCGAATGTATTAAATATAGTATTTTATAAGGTTAGCTTATTTATTATTAATAATTAAAACATAAGGGAATTAATAGTTTATCTAAGGTAAGGTAAGCTTAGCTAGGGGTTTCTCTTAAACTTAGAGTAGCTTGTATATAAATAATACATATAGCTATAGTTTTGTAAGCAAATAGACTTATTTTCTATAGTAAAGAGCTTAGGAATAATAAGAGTAATAGCATAAGGAAACTAAAGGTATAATAGGAATTTAGAAGGATATTTCTTATAGTTAAGGAAGGAAAAAGTACGTAATATAGTAGGAAGTTATAAGTAATATAAAGGTAAAGGCAGACTACTAGTTATTATTATTTTAATAGTAGCTACTACTTAGTAAGTAGCTATATACTAGCTAGTAAAAGCTATTTAGAAGCCTAGCTATAAGTAAGGGGATAATTATAAGGCTTACTTATAATACTAGCGCTTTAATATACTACTAGGTAGGCACACTATGCTATAGGGCTAGGTCTACGTAACACTAGCGAGCTACTAGCTATAAGCTAGTGACTCGCACGCATAACACACTTAGACCTAGCAAGCTTTAGTCAATATACGAGTGCCCCTATACCTCTTGCCTAGCTATCCCTTTGTTCTCACACTACTAACTCCCTAGTGGCCTACTACTAGGTTATTATAAGTAAGTAGCAAAATTTCCTTTCTTATACTAGCTAGAACAAAAACTTAATTCTTAAATATTAACAGCTTAGAGGGCCTAATAGACTATATCTATAACGCTTCTAGGTTACCACTCTTAAGCAGCTTCCTATAACCTATAGTAAAGTTATTACCTTACTATACTTTAAATAATATAACCTGAATTAAAGCCTCTAATTTTATGTGTATAGAATAAGCATTATATATAAACTTAGAAAAGGTTTACTAGATTACTTATATTCTTACTATAATACTACTATAAGTAGCTAGCTTATAGTGTGCCTATAGACTTATAAATAAATTATAAATAAGTAATATTTTAAAGGGGCACTTACACTACTTACTAGCTACTAACCTAGCTAGACTCCTAACCTATAGGCTTGCTAGACTTATAAAAATATTAAAAAATATAGATAAGGTATAACCTTACTACTTAGAATTAATAGACCTAGTTTACATACTACTACTAGGCTTTACTAGACTATTAGGTTCCTTAATAATATAATTAAGTTATAACTTCTTAAAACCCTAGAGGCTAGTAAGGCTATTATAGTATTTTTATAATAAAACATTAGCTATGCTAAGTAATATAATACTAGAACCTGTAATAGTATTATTATTTATATAGTATTCCTATTACTTAGTATTATTAAATTTAAATAAGAAGTTAGGTAGCTATAAGGTTAACGCCTTTACCCTACGCTTCTTACTAATATAATTTACTTTTCTTAATAAGGTATTCGTAGGGTTTAACTTACTTATATAATATTTAATCCTAAAATTAAATAAACAAAGCTTATCTAATACTATTACCTACTTACTAGTTAGCTTTAGCTTTATAGCTAGGTACTTATAATTTAAATAGTCTATAATAACTATAACCTAATAAGAAAAATACGTAAGGTAATGTCTCTAGGCTTAAAATACCTCTTAGATTACTAATAACTTAGTATTAGGTATTAAGTAGTAAAGTTTAATATTAGTTAACTTCCTTAAAAATACACTACTAGGTGCTAGCTACCTAGCACTAATATTATAAGTATAGCTTTAATTATATAACTAGATATATTTATCTTTACTCTTAGTAAGTAAAGTAGGTTAAAATACACTAAAATTAGCACCTCTTAAAACTTCTTTTAAAGTTCTTTAAACACTACTAGTTTACTAGGTTTTAGCTTAAACTTCACTAGCTAAATACCTTTTAAATAGTTTATTAGTAGGACTACTACCTTACTATACTATTTTATAAAGTATTAGTAAAACCCTATAAACCTAAGGAATAATTAAATATTAAACACGCTATAGGGTATTAGCTAGGTTATAATAGCTTTAACCCGCGATAGTTCTATCTTAATACCCTTTTTAAATATAATAAAACCTAGGAATTTTACTTACCTAATAGAAAATTAGCACTTTTTAAGGTTAATATAAAGGTCTATGTCTTAAAGTTACTCTAGCATGCTTTTAATATACTTTGTATGTCTTATAGGGTTACTACTATATATTAGGATATTATTAAGGTAAATAATATAGAATTTATTTATAAGTCGCTTAAGGGTGTTATTAATATATTCCTAAAAAGTGGCTAGTGTGTTTACTAATCTAAATAGTATTATAAGATATTTAAAGTAGCTATAGTAGTATTAGAAAGCTATCTTTTACTTATTACTCTTGTGAATATATAGCTAGTAGTATGCTTCTTAAAGATTTAATAATATAAAAACCTTTACACTTACTAATTAGTTAAGGATTTTAGAGATTAATAGTAAAGGGGCCTTGTTTTTAATTATAATCCTATTAAGGCCCTTATAATTTATATAAAGCCTTAATTTCCCTAATTTTTTTAAAATAAATAAAATTAGGGCTTTAGCTAGGCTAGTTAATTTTCTAATTTACCCTTTTTCCTACGCACTTACTAGGTACTCCCTAAGCACTTCTAGCTCTTTTTTAGCTAGGTTATATATAAGTCCCTAGGGTAGTTATTTCCTCTTTTCTAATTTAATTATATAAGTATAGCTACCTAATTCTAGGAGCTTACTAGCTAAATCTTTTAAAAACATATTTATAAATTCTATATACTTTTCTAGGATTTACTATTAGGTTATATTACTATTTATCTCTTACGTAATTACTACTACCTCCTTATAGTATACTACCTAGAGTATTATTATATTTCTTAGTTTTTTCTTTTTAGGAAATAAGTATATTTTACTACTATTACTATAGCTATACTATAACCTTAGTTATTACTTACTATATTATTTACTAATAAGTCTTTATTAGTCTCCTTTCTTTTTCCCTAGGCTTAATTACCTTAATCTTTAGTAATACTAGTAATAGTATAATAAATAACTATTTTACTACCTTATATAGTTATTACTTCCTTATAGTAAGTATAATATAGTCCTTAGTTATTAGGAACCTTTAAAAATTCTACTTCTAATTTATTATTATAAGTTTATACTCTAGGGTTTAATCTATACCTAGGAGTATTCCCTCTTCTATATTAGTAATATAGTAACTAATCTAGTAGACCTTTATATAGCCTATGCTATCTTTTACCTTAATTAGCTTCAGAGCATGTAATGTAATGTAATGTAATGTAATATTTGGGGTTTAGATGTAATGTGTAATGTAATGTAATGTAATGTAATGTAATATGTAATTATTACATATTACATTACATTACATTACAAACATTACAGATATAATGTTAGGGAAAAGAAAAGTGGGGTATATTAATATCTTATAATATAGTTTAGAATTTTCTCTATTAAATTAATATTAGCGTTTTTATAATAGGTATTTTATTAAATTTACTATTAATTATCTAAATTTCTTATATTTCAGACTATTAGTTATATTTTCTAGTATAGGGTATATATAGTAGGTTTATAAGCTAAATTAGATTCTTTGAATATTTCTATATATTATAAGATATTATACTAAGTATATATCTATTTTCTAATAATTAATATTTTATTATTTTAAATAAAACTTTTTATTACTAAAAATACCCTATATATACTTTAATAAATAATATAAAAAAATATATTATAAATCTAAATAATTATATTAAGAAACTATATTTAGACTCTTATATACCTTATAATTCATATTATTAGTATAAGCTATATTTAGAATAATATCTATTTTTATAGATTTAATATATATTATTTTTAAATATCTTTAATTTTTTTCTTTTCTTTTATAAAATTTAGAAACAAAATATAATAATTTAAGATTAAAAACATTAAAAAAGCTATATTTACTAGATTTAAGATAATAAGGTTCTTATTTAGAATTAATATAGCCTATATTAAAAAGTAAGTATAAAGTAAGTCTTCCTAATTATAGTACTTACTTCTTTATAGCTTAGTTACTTAAATATATATGATTTTCTATTAAAAACAAGGTATAATTAAAAGTGGGTCTAAAGTGGGTCTTCCTAATTACAGTACTTACTTCTTAATAGTTTATTTGCTTAGATATATGATTTTCTATTAAAAAGAAAGTATAATTAAAAGTGGGTCTTCCTAATTATAGTACTTACTTCTTAATAGCTTATTTGCTTAGATATACATGATTTTCTATTAAAAGAAGGTTTAATTAAAAGTGGGTCTAAAGTGGGTCTTCTTAATTATAGTACTTACTTCTTAATAGCTTATTTGCTTAGATATATATGATTTTCTCTTAAAAAGAGGTTTATCTTAAAGTAAGTTCTTTTATAATAACTTATATTTACTAATATACTTAGTTTTATATAATCTTCTATTAGAATAAGTATACTAAAAAGTAAGTCTTTAATATTTTTCTTAGAAATAAGCTTAAAAGATAGGTTTTATTAGTTTTATAAGTTATAATTAAGATTAGTATAGTAATTTAACCTTAATCTATATTTTTAGAATCCTAATATATACTTTTCTAATTATTTAAGTAATTTCTTACTATTAATTTCTAATTACTTAACTTAAATATTAAAAAATCAAAAATAATTACAAATAATTACAAATAATTACATGTAATGTAATGTAATGTGTAAAAGGGGGTGTAATGTAATGTAATGTAATATGTAATGTAATGTAATGTAAAGCTCTGATTAGCTTACATAGGATTCCTTTATATAGGATTTTATTCTTGCTTATACTTTCTAGTATTATCTCTATTTTTCTATATTCTTCTAATTCTATTTTAATAATAATTTAGGGTAAATTATTAAATACTCTATACCTATATTAAATAGTGCTAGTATAGCTAACTAGTAGTTATCTTACTATAAGAATACTTATATTCTTATTCTCTTATCTATAGGTTTTTTTATAGTAAGACTATTATCCTAGGCTTATGCTAACCTAATTAGAATCTTATTAGGGTCTAAGGTCTTATTACTACTATCCTTATACTTCTTAGTTATATACTTACTACTTTTATAAATTAAATAATTTATTACTTTACATTTATTTACACTATATCTAGGACTACTATATTTATAGTACTTAAATAGTCTTTAACCTATGCTTAGTTACTATAAGTTTTACTATAAGTTATTTATAAGGGAGCTAGAGTATTATCTCTTTCTCTTACTTTCTTTATTATTATAGTTTCTATTATAATTATTTAATATAAATATTATTATAACTTTAGCCTTTTTACTTTATCCCTATAAGTAACTTTAAGATATTAGAAACTCCTAGCTAACTATATGCTTCCTTATAGTATTATTTAGGCTATTTAGGAAAATTACTATTCTTAAGTATATAGGGATTTAGTTAGGTAATTTAGCTTTTACTTTAGTCTAAAGTCTTAAGAAAGACTAAAAAAACTAGTTATCCTTCTATCTTAAATTTAGTAGTATCCTAGTAGCTTCTAAGTACTTTATATTCTTATTTATTACTTTTAAGTTTAACTAGAATATAAATTTATCCTAAGAATAGGCTAAGTAGTTAACTAACCTATTTACTATTATATAATGTATTTATTATTACTTTATATTATTTACTAGGTAGCTACTAGTATATACTACCTTAGTTTTATTATCCTAAAAGGTTCTTAGATTTAACTAAAATAATATATTTAAATCTACTAGGTATACCTATAAATTCTTATAGGTATTGCCTTTATATACTAGCACTTTATACTATATTTTTATAAAGCTTTATAAGTACACACTTACTATAAAGTTAAGGTTAGGTAAGAAGGCTAGGAATAAGGGATTAATTAGTATAAGTATCTAAGAGGTAATTATAGGTTCTTTACTTAATCTAGCTAATTATAGGTTTATCTTAATTTCTTTAAGTTATACTTCTATATTTATAATATCTTATCTTATATAAGTATATTATAGCTAGGCTTATATAACCTTATAGTAGCACTCTAGCTTATTTAGGTTATTATTATTCCTAGATTTAGTGTTACTATATTAATTAGGATTAGGTAGTATTTATTAAATTCTTTTATTATTAAGCCCTAAAGTTAAGGTATATAAGTTACTCCCTAGGTGCTATAGGTTTATATCTCCCTTACTAGGTAATATAAGTATATTTTAAGTAAATATTCTATAGCTTCTTTATATTTAAATCTAGCTAATAGTTTATTTACTCTAAAGGGTTTAAGAGTTTAACTTATTATAACTAAATTAAGGAGATATAAATAAAGTAAAGGCTAAGGTTCTTAGTTATAGCTAAAGAGCTATTACTTAAAGGTAAGTATATAAAGGTCTTAAACTCTAACCTCTTACATACCTTATAGGTAGTCCTTATCTAAATACCCTACTATATATATATAGCTATCTAATAGCTACTTAGTTATTTGCATAACCTAAGGCTTATCTAAGGGTTCCATTATGTAACCATTCTGTCCCTAGCTCCCTGGCCTTCGTGCTCCTAACATAGGGGCTTCTTTTAGGGTCTTTTATGCTTATACTTTAGAGGTATTACTAGCGCTAAGTTCTTATTTTAGTTCTCTTACTTTTTCTTTTCTTCCTCCTTATTAGGCTTTATTAGCTATTAGTTTACCTATAGCTTTCTATTAGGATTATTATAATAAGGCTTAATAGAGGTTAATCTAAAGGTCTTTAGGCCTCTAGGGAGGTTAAGCATATAGCTCTCTTTATCTATAGCTAATAGCTTATATAGGCCTCTTTATCCCTTACTTTCTTACTAGACTTAGACCTTTAATTTAAGTAGTAAGCTAAGGGTCTTTAATATATTTAGGCTATTATATATAGTAAGGGCTTTATTAACCTTCTAGATAGTATAAAGCCTCTTAATTTCTTTAGTAGCCTTCTATACTATAATTACATGCTATATAATATCTAGTAATAGTAGGGATTTACTTATTATACATAAATAAGCACTAAAGATAAGGACTATTAGAATAAGGCTATTTAGGCCTATAGTATTATTTAGGGCCTTTACTACTATTTATAAAGTAATAGGTTTAGGTATTATAAGGTATTTATATCTAATAATATTATAAGCCTTATAGAGTAGCTTATAATATCTCTTAACCTTCCTAATACTATAGTATACTTTAATAAGAACCTCTTTAATTAAAATTAACATTAAAGCTATAAATTATCTAAATTTATTACTATAGAAGTTTATACCTATGTTTATAATAATTAAATCTAAAGGGCCTTAATATATATTAATTTAGTATATCTAGAGGGCTTCCTAGGTAGTCTTTATAAAGATATCCTTTATAAATTTTGCTACATTAAATACTATAGCTATATCTATAGCATAGAGTATAAGGTAATTACTATTAAGGTAAAAGATATTTACTATAACCTTAAAGTTAAAGGCATACTTGTCTTTTAGGGTGAATTTAAAGTAATTAAGGCTATTTACATGTATTTAGTATTATAATATACCCTTATTAGCTTCTTAATAGCTTTAATATTAACTTTATGCCTTAATCTGCAAAGAACCTTATATAAGTATCTAATTAATAGGTATTTAAAGCAATAATATAATCATTATAGCTTGCCTTCTATAAAGTAGCTCTAGGTAACCACTTCTTCCTTCTATATAAGAAGTATTTAGGCATGCCTTTATTTATAAATTATATAGACTTTAATATCTTCTTATTATAGTGTATTCTTAAAGATATTAAAGTTAATTTATAATTAATCTATATTATTAAGGGATAAAAGAAATAAAGTATTTATAAGGATAACCTAAAAGAGAATATCCTTAAAAGGGGTAGGTATATTAATTACTCTAAGCGTAGGAATTAGCTCTCCTACGCTAAATCTAATAATAGCCTTCCTTACCTTAGATTTATTAAGCTATATCTCTAGCATTATATATTATAAAGCAAGGAATTAAGGGTGCCCTACTATAAAGAACTTCACAGTACCTATATTAGGCATAATCCCTTAGAATATTACACATAAGTAATAATCTCCTAGTATAAATATTACTAGAGTATTATTAGATAGCTTTTACTAGAAAAAATCCTCCTTACTTAAGCTATAAAAAGCTACTTAGTTTATAAGGATTTAAACTATTCTTTTGCTATTAAGCTATATACTATAATTAAAAAAGCTTATAAGTACTAGCTTATTTATATTATTAAGGCTATCCTTAAATCTAATACTTTTTATATACTTAGTAATCTTATTATTAGTAAGAGATTATAGCTTTTATTTACCTTTATACTATATAAGGAATAAATTATATAAGTTATTAGTAGGATTTATAAAATAGTAATTCTTATAATATTAAAATACCTTCTTATAGTTCTTTTCTAGGTGCTTTAATAACTAGTATCTTTCCTTACTATATATATAGCATTTCCTTATATAAGGGGTCTCTCTTTTACTTTAAAACCTTCTAGATAGGTATTAAGCCTCTTTTCCTTTTCTATTATATTTTTAGTTAGTCTAAAACTACTCTAGGGTTATAGTATTAGTTAGGAATTATTATTAGCTCTTTTTCTTTTCCTTAATAAGTTAAATTATTATCCTTATGTATTTATAAAACTCTTAAAGACCTTTTAGTAAATCTATAATAGCTTCTCTATATTTAGGGATACTATTATAAGCTTTTATAATTTAATTCTAAAGTGCTCTCTTACTCTAACCTATCTTAGGGTTTATATATTATAAGATAGTAAGCTTTTTATAAGTTTATTAAAGTAATTAACTATAAACTTACTTAGGCTATTACTTATTATTCTTTATAAGATAGTATTATTTTACTTTAAGAGATATCTTTACTATATATTCTTTATTTTAAACTAGTCTCTTATATACTTAATAAGTATAAGGAAGTCTTATAGTTAACTAGGCTTTAAGAGGTAGTTTATATAGTATTATAAAGTCTTACCTTTAAGTATAACCTTAAAAGCATATTTAGCTTATTTTAGTTAGATATTAAGTATCTTATATTTCTTATAAAATATTTAAAGCTTTAACTTAAGTATATTATAATTATTAGCACTATATAGTTATTTCTTTAGGTATACCTTTAAAAGATCCCTCCCGGGCACGAGGTAAAACTGCTTAAATCATTATAGATCTCTATTTTTTAACACCTTTTCCAAATATCTAGCCTTCTTCTCTAGCTTTTTATTTCCCTTCTTCTTCTTACTTTTCCTAAATTCCTTAATATTTTCTTCTATCTTTTAAATTTCCTTTTTTAGAATTTCCTTAGATTTTTAGATAGCTATTAGGTTCTATAGCCTAGTGGTTATAGCCCCTAGCTTTTAGTTACCCTTAGCTATACTATTGATTAATTAGTTAGTCGTTAATTAGTTAATTAGTAGCCCTTAACATACCTGTTAATTGTAATAAATTGGATGAGCTATAATTAAGGATAAGTTATGTTTTTTTTAGTTTGCCTTAGAGCTTTAAAGGATAAGTTATAAGATAGAAGAGATATATGTAAAGAGATAGAACAAACACGGTTATAGAGGAAGGGGAAATCACGTTAATTTATACTATAAGTAAAACTTAAATAGATTTAAGTTTAACTGCGGTCACGAATTATAACTATATCTTACGCAATTATAGCTATAAAGTTTATTATAAACTTTATATTAACCTTTAGCCCCTAAATTTATAGCTTAAAGCTTGTTTACTTATTTATATTTTACCTAACACTATAGTAATTATTAAATTTGGTTGTTAATTATCACACTAGCTAGGTATTGCTAGTAATTTTTTTATTCCTTAAAAATTAGATGCATTAGCCACAGTCAATGACCCCAAAAAAATTAAAAATCAATACCTTTAAAAGATTAATAATTTACTTTAAAGAAAGTCTTTAAGTATTTAAAGGTTCTTTAGGTACCTCTTTTATATTTATAAAAGCACTAGGATAATTAGTATTTATTAAGGGGTAGCCTTAAAGATAGTAGTTCTAGGGGTTATAGTTTCTTCTAACTTTTCTTCTCCTTATATTAAGAAGTAAGAAGTATAGTTCTTTTAGCTATACTAAAAGTATATTACTAGCCCTAGGTAGTAAGGTTTAATTTTACTAATAATTATTATAATTAGGGGTATCTTTTATAAGGTAATTAGGTTCCTCCTACTATATAACCTTAGGTAAAGGTATAGGTAAGGGAACTACCTATAAGTGCTTATAAATAGTATTCTTTAGTGCCCTTACTTCTAGAGTAGCTAATCTTTAAAGAGAGGATTAGTTTATTAATCCCTTTAATAGTAATTAGACTAATAAGTATAGTAAAGGGGTAGGGTATTAAATCCTAATATCTTTATTATTTAAAAGGTTATAAAGGAAGTTTTTATTCTTTAGGTTTTTCTAGAAGTCTATATACTTCTTCCTAGCTTCCTTAATTTCTTTAAGGGTCTAGAATTAGAATTCTTCCTAGGTTACTATCTCTTTAAGGTTATTAGCTATTTTTATACCTTTTTTAATAGTTATATAAACCTTATTATAAAGGAGGTAGTCTTAAATAATATTCTAGTAAAGGTTTTTTCCTTTTATAAACTTATACCTTATTTATTTATAAAAGTTATTACTAAATTTAGAGAAAAGTATTCTCCTAAATAGTCCTTACTCTCTATATTATTTAGCCTTAATAAGGATATAAAGCATAATCTCCTTAGGTATAGTTATCTTTTTATACTTAGAATTTCCTATTTATTAAAGTAAGTCTTTTATAATATATAGGTATAGCTTTAGAGAGATATAAAGGAGTTAAGTAGTATAATAAGTAATATAGTCTAGGGTTTTGCCTTTATTAAGGTATTCTTTATTATCTTTAGTTTTAATACCTTTTATAGTATTATTATATTTATTACTTTTACTTAGGACTTTAAATTAACTAGTAACTCTTAATAAGCTAGCTATATTTAATATCTTAACTAAGTAAGTAATAATATAAGGAAATAACTCTTTTAGTATAAAGGGATAGGAGGGTGTAAAGGTAAATTATAAAAATTATATTACTAATATAAAGAATTATAAGGTAAGGTAGTTAACTTTAAATATATAATAAAATATATAATAAAAAAGGATAAGAGAATAGCTTAGTTACTAGTATTAAACCCTTCTTTATTATTTTAAAGTCTATATAAATTAGATATTAATACTAAAGTAAGAAAAAAGCTATATCTATATCTCTTTATTAGCATAACTTTCCTTTAAACATAGCCCTCTTATTTTATAGGGTAAGTTATTATTAGGCAAGCTACCTCTTCTAATGTAACCTTACTAATCTATAGTGTTTAAAGACTACGTAGTAATCTATAAAGGTAACTACTAATTAGTATTAGTATTATAGGGTATTAAATTTAATATAATAAGGTTATAAGCCTAAAGAATAGTATTATTATTAATTATCTATTCTAGGCTATATTATATGTATTAGTATGTAAAAGAGAAGTTAAAAACTAGAAGCTATAATACTAAAGGCAAAAAGGGGTTACGTATTTATAGCCCTATAATTCCTAGCTAATTACAAGGCTAGGTTATAGGTTACGTGCAGGGCTTGCGCGCGGCCTAAGCTTTTGCTAGGTAATTGCGGCTGCTGCTTGCGCGATTAATATCACCTTTGTTCTAACAATATAGTTATTCTTTTATATTACCTTATTAAGTTCTTAATAATCTATATATAATTAAAGTATTTTATTTTTTTAGTATAAATAAGATAAGTATACTTACTAGGCTTTTTAAGGGTTTTATCTAGCCTTTTCTTAGGTTATTATTAATATATTCCTAAAGCTCTTTAAGTTTACTTTAGGAAAAAGAGTAAATTAGTTTATATAAGGGTATTACTCCTAGTATAAGATTAATTATATAGTTAGTTAACTTCTTTAATAAAAGACTTCTTACCTTATTTAATATTAATATATCTTTAAACTTATATAGCTTCTTAGGGATATTTTTAATAGTTTTATATACTTTTACCTTTTCTTTATCTTTAAGAGGGATAAACTTATCTTTTATTATACTTATAATAGTATATATAATTATCTTATTATATATTACCTTTATAAACTTATAAGAAGTTAGTAGTAAAAAGGCTATTTTTTTCTTCTTAAATTACTATTCTTATAAGTTTAAGTAAAGGTATATATATTTTTCTATAAGTATATATATTCTAATTAATATAGGGTTTCTCTTTACTCTTAGGTTCTTATTAATAGCTATATATAATAGTTTAAGGTTTTTCTTTTTCTCTCTTAAGTCTTAGATTATAATAAGTACCTTATAAATACTATATTAAGAAACTATAAAAGCCCTTACTATCTTTAAAATAAGTACTATAGCCTTAGCCTAATTAAGCTTATAAGTCTATATAAACTAAGCACTAATAATATTAATCTTAGTATAACTATTAAGATTTACTACTATTTTAATATCTTTTTACTTATAAATAGTAACTAGTATATAAAATTAATATCTTACTAGTACCTTAGTATTTAAGGTAAAGGTAAGGGTATTTACTTTTATCTCTAGGAGTTTCCCTAACTTTCTTACTAGTTTTTTCTTAGCTTATTATAATTATAAATAAAATACTTTATACTATTATAATTAAAGTAATACTTTCTTCCTTATAGTTTATTATTATTTAGGTAAGTAGCTAAGGTCTTTTCTTTATTCTTATTCTTATTCTTTTAGTTCTTATTTAGCTAATAGCCTTATAAAGAGTTATATCTTTAATATTAAGAGGCCTTATATAGACTTTTTTCTAAATTACTTAGCTTTTACTTATTTCTAAATATTACTTCCTAGAATTACTAGGTAAGTTATATAACCTTTTCTTAAGTTATCCTAGTAATATTTATATATAAGTTAATATAGTCTTATAAGTTAAAAACTAATTTTATAAAGAATATAAAGATATAGGTCTTTTCTAAAGCTTATTTAAAGTGTTTCTTTAGTAAATCTAAGTAAATACTAAACTTAATAAGGCTTTAGCTTTTCTTTTACTTTATATTCTTTAGCTAAGTAGTTATTTATATATTATAGCTTATAAAGTTCTTAAGTAATATAAGGGTTTAGTCCTAGGACTTATCCTAGTTATTCTTAAGGTAATCCTAGCTATTAGCTAGTTATTCTTTAATATATTAGTTTTATCTTACCTAATAGTTTATATATATATAGTTAAGTATAAAAAGAATCTTTTAGTTATTTTAATAATACTTCTTCTTTACCCCTTTAAAGATATAGTTAAGGTTATTAAGCTATATCTTATACTTTTATAAGTTTATAAGGTATTAAAGTTTTATAATATTTTAAACCTTAACTTCTTAGCTACTAAGACTTAAGAATATACTAGCCTTTTAGCCTTTTTATTAGTACTTTTTCTTTATAAAGTTATAATAAGTTAGTAAGTTTTTATTCCTATTTCTATAGTTTCTTAAGTTACTTAAGCTAGGTAATTTACCCTTTAATTATTACCTTTTCTTTCTTTATAGTAAAGGGTATAGTATTAATAAGGTTATAAAATATAGTATATCTCTAGCTATAGTATTATTATTATTTAGTAAATCCTAAGTAGTATATAGTATTATTTTAGTAAATTAGGTTATTCTTTTCCTTATATTACTCTTAGGTAGTTAGTAAAAGAAGCTTTAGAATTATAAGAATAAAGGGATAGCTAGGTAAGAGGTATAAGGGTACTTATATATTAACTAAAGCTTACTAGGTCTAAGTATATTATATATATAAGTTACTAGCTTATAGCTAGTAGCTTACTAGTGTTATATAAACCTAGCCTTAGGGCGTAGTTTGCCTATCTAGTGGTGCGCTAGCGCATAGGTGTTATGAGTAGGGCCTTACAAATAGCTATATAAACTAATCTCTTAGTTAGAAAAGGGAGGTATTTTAATTAAAGCTTTTAGACTAGGTATTTACTAATAGTAGTATAGTAGTTATAGCCTATATTAACCTAAGTATTTATGAAGGTAGTCTTATTAATTAATATAAAAACTAAGAAAGGGAATAAATCTATATTACTTTAGATTTCCTTATAGTTCTTATTAGTAATAACTATATACTATAAAGCCTTTTTATATTTCCTTCCTATATTTCTTATTAAATAACTTAATAATAAAGTTACTCTTTTTCTAACTAGTTTATAAAGTTATTATTTAAGTTAATAATAGCTATTTTCTTTATATTATAAGTATTAATAAAAGACTTTTCTTATAGGTAAATAGTAGGATATAATAAGTATACTATAGTAAAATTCTTAGAGAAGCTATATTATAGGTATTACCTCTTATTATAGTATAAATTAAGTATATCTTAAAAGACTTACTTAGCTTACTTACTACCCTTTTTATTATCTAATCTCTAGTATTCTATAGACTTTCTAGAGCTTTACTAAGTTCTTATTATACCTATAAAGTAAAGATTTATTATTAGTATATTCTTATTCTAGGCTTTAGCCTTATTTAGGTTAGGTATTAAATTATCTTATTTTTATATATAGTATTTCTCCTCTAGTTAATAGGATTTAATATCTAGTATAATACTTTAATAGTAAGCTATTACTATAATATAGTTAGCTGTTAGGAGCACGGAGGCTAGGGAGCCAGGGACAGAATAGTCACATAATAGAACCCTTAGATAAGCCTTAGGTTATGCGAATAACTAAGTAGCTATTAGATAGCTACGTGTACATAGTAGGGTATTTAGACAAGGACTACCTATAAGGTATGTAGGAGGTTAGAGTTTAAGACCTTTATATACCTACCCCTAAGTAGTAGCTCTCTAGCTATAACTAAGAACCTTAGCCTTCACTCTGTTTATATCTCCCTAATCTAGTTGTGACAAGCTACTACTTAGGGGTGGGTGCATAAAGGTCTCAAACTCTAACCTCCTATATACCTTATAGGCAGTCCTTGTCTAAATACCTTACTATATACACGTAGCTATCTAATAGCTACTTAGTTATTTACATAACCTAAGGCTTATCTAAGGGTTTTATTATATAACTATTTTATTCCTAGCTCCCTAGCCTCTATGCTTCTAATATACTACCCCTTAATATATAATTATCCTTAATTAAAAGGAGCTACTTAGCTAATATAAGTATACTATATATAGCTTATAATAGTATTTAATATTACTAGCTATTTTATAAGTATATAGCTATTATATTTACTTAGGATAATAAAATAAAAGTTATAGGGTTCTAAGTAATTCTCTCCTCTACCCTCTAGCTTTAAATAGCTATATACTTACTACTTTATTACTTCTAATATATATACCTTTACCTAATAAGTTATTAACACTAAGTAAGAGAACTACTTATATTAAATTTTATAATTAGGTTAAATAAATAAGGTACTACATGCTATTTAAAATAAATAAGCTCTTATCTAATATTAGGGATATTATATTATTCTTACTAGGAGTTTATAGCTAGCATATGTATTTACTAGTAGTAGCTATAACTATAAATATTATAATTTCTAGATTAGCTATATATAGTATGTAAATTACTTAGGGGTCTAAGGCTAATATAAAAAGGCTTACTTTTCCTTACTTCTATATATTCTCTTCCTTTATATCCTCCCTTAATATTATAAGTTACCCTTACCTATAACCTAGTAGCTTTATAGCTACTATTATAGTAATTACTAATATCTTATAGTATTATTTTATTATCTATATTTAATCTTACTTAAACGCTTAATCCCTTTTAAACACTAGAATATTAGTTACTTTACCTTTTATACCTATATTTCTATAGTATATTACTACTAACTTACTAATAGTAAATTATATTTAAGCGCTATAGTACTCTTACTCTATTAGATTCTTTAATAACTAAGAAAATACCTTAGTTATTTTCTTAAAAATCTCCTAAGAAGTAAATAGCTTTAAAAATTTTAATATAAGTATAGTATCTCTATCCCCTAGTATATACCTTACTAACTTATAGCTAGTAGTACTAGTAGTATAAAAATCCCTTATATATACTATATATAGTAAGTAGTAATATAGGCTATTACCCCTAAAGATAGTAATAGTGTTATTTTATAGTATATTACTAAAGAGAAATCTACTCTAACTAAGTATACTAACTCCTTAAGTATAACTTTACTACTACCTTACTATATACTACTACTAACTTATATAAGTAACTTAATAAAATACGCCTATTATATATAAAATAATAAAGATTACTTAGAGGTATATCTTCCCTTTCTTTACTACTTATACTTATACTAATATACTACTAGTGCTTTACTTACTTTATAAAATTATACTAAGTGCTCTTTAAGTGTATTAATAGTTATATTATCTTTAATAATAATCCTTACTTTCTTAATAATATATATATATATTTATCTTTATAACTTAGGTTATTACTAATATACTACTAGCGCTTAATATATATAAAACATAAACTTTATAACACACTCCTATTTATAAAGAACACTAATAAGCATAGCTAGGCTAGATAAGCAAGGCTAACTATAGAGGTTATATAAGAGGCTAATACTAATAAAAGAATTACTATATTACTACTAAGTAACACTATTAATCTAGAAGTCTAGATTAATATCTTTAATAGCTTATGCTTTATTATATAAAACCTTCCCTTAGTAAGTTTCTTAATATTCTTACTTATAGCCTTACTAACCTACTAATAGCTTACTACATATATACCTACGCTTCCTACTTATATTAGGCCTTTAGACCTTCTAGGTAAGCTTTATATATATATATATAAGGAGGGGGATTTCTTTAATAATAAGGATAAATCCCTTACCTAGGGCCTTACTACTAACCTAGCGCCTAGGAATAAAAATAATAATACTAGGGGCTAGGGCCTAATGTAAATATAAGGTAAATAGTGCTAGGTAGCTATAAGGTAAATTATCTAAGAAATTATCTAGTTTTTTTTTTTTTATATATTGCTATTACTATTTAATCTTTACTAAATACACCTCTATATTTATAAACTAGCTACTTAGTTACTGCTTATAATTATTAATAATATTTATTATAATAAAATCTTTTCTCTTAACCTATAAATTCTTTAAAGTATTATAGCCCTTCTATTTAACTAGGTATTTCTAATATCTCTTATTATAATAATATAAGATAATTCTTTTAACTTTAAACTTCTATTTATTATCTATAATATTATCTTATAGTAAGGATATGTCTTTTACACTAGTTAGGTCCCCTATAAATAGTTTAAGGTTAGTAATATTAAAAATATTATATAGTTATATACTAGATAGTAGCTTTAATTAGTACACTAATCTATAAGTTCTAATTACCTTTTTAACTTTATAAAGGCCTAGGTACTTTACACTTAGCTTCTTACTAGGTTACTATAAGTTAATATTCTTTATAAATAATAAAATATAGTTACTTACTCTAAACTTTATTAAAGTTTACTTCTTATTATAGTACTTTATATACTAGGTTTATAAGTTACTTAGAAGCTACTTAATTACTATATATTTATCTCTTAGTATAGTTACTTAAGTCTTTATTTAGTTATTTACTACTAGAATATCTATAACTACTTACTACAGGCCTCTAGGGTTATAACCTTATAGTGCCTCTACTAGGGTGTAGCTATAAGTTAAGTAAGCGCTTATATTATACATAAACTATACTATTAATAGGTTATCTGCCTAGTTAGTCTAATTAAAGCAAGTAAAAGCTCTTAAATAATACTCTAAAACTTAGTTTAGATATTTTATTTATTTATTTATAAGTAAAATATAGTGCTTAGTTATTACTTAGTAGTAATAAAGTAGTAAAAGGTTATCTAAAACCCACTAGTAAATATTAAACTATAGTTTATAATAATACCTTCTAGGGCACTATAGTCCCTAAAAATATATTCTAGAAATATAGTAGCTAACCTATTACTAGTTAGCTATGTTAATATAAGGATATAAATACTATATTTTGTGAAATAGTTTATAATAACTAAGATTATATTATAAGTCTAATTTATATCTCTTATAGGTAATAGCCTTATAATAAAATCTATTAATAATTCTTAAAAAAGCTAATTAAGCACTAGTAGCGCTACTAGCTTACTATAAGGTTTATAGTGCCTTAGCTTTAAAGTCTAATAGCTTATGTAAGTCTACATATATAACTTAGTGTCTTTCTTTATTAATAGCTAGTAATACTAGTTTATAATATAATAAAGGGTCCTACTAACTCTCTAGTAGCTTATTACTAGGTTATTATAAGTAAGTAGTAAAATTTCCTTTCTTATACTAGCTAGAATAAAAACTTAATTTTTAAATATTAATAACTTAGAGGGCCTAATAGACTATATTTATAATGCTTCTAGGTTACTACTCTTAAGCAGCTTCCTATAACCTATAGTAAAGTTATTACCTTACTATACTTTAAATAATATAACCTAAATTAAAGCCTCTAATTTTACGTATATAGAATAAGTATTATATATAAACTTAGAAGAGGTTTACTAAACTACTTATATTCTTACTATAACACTACTATAAGTAGCTAGCTTATAGTATGCCTATAGACTTATAGATAAATTATAGCTAAGTAATGTTTTAAAGGGGCGCTTACACTACTTACTAGCTACTAACCTAGCTAGACTCCTAACTTATAGGCTTACTAAACTTATAGAAATATTAAAAAATATAGATAAGGCGTGACCTTACTACTTAGAATTAACAAACCTAGTCTATATACTACTACTAGGCTTTACTAGACTATTAGGTTTCTTAATAATATAATTAAGTTATAACTTCTTAAAACCCTAGAGGCTAGTAAGGCTATTATAATATCTTTATAATAAAATATTAGCTATGCTAAGTAATATAATACTAAAACCTATAATAGCATTATTATTTATATAGTATTCCTATTACTTAGTATTATTAAATTTAGATAAGAAGTTAGGTAACTATAAGATTAATACATTTACCTTATACTTCTTACTAATATAATCTACTTTTCTTAATAAGGTATCTATAGGGTTTAACTTACTTATGTAATATTTAATCCTAAAATTAAACAAATAAAGCTTATCTAATACTATTACCTACCTACTAGTTAGCTTTAGCTTTATAGCTAGGTACTTATAATTTAAATAGTTTATAATAACTATAATTTAATAAGAAAAATACATAAGGTAGTATCTCTAGGCTTAAAATGCCTCTTAGATTACTAATAACTTAGCATTAGGTGTTAAGTAGCAAAGTTTAATATTAGTTAACTTCCTTAAAAATACGCTACTAGGTGCTAGTTACCTAGCACTAATATTATAAGTATAGCTCTAATTATATAACTAGATATATTTATCTTTACTCTTAGTAGGTAAAGTAAGTTAAAATACACTAAAATTAGCGTCTCTTAAAACTTCTTTTAAAGTTCTTTAAATACTACTAGTTTACTAGGTTTTAGCTTAAACTTTACTAGCTAAATACCTTTTAAATAGTCTATTAGTAAGATTACTATCTTATTATACTATTTTATAAAATGTTAGTAAAAACCTATAAACCTAAGGAATAATTAAATATTAAATATATTATAAGGTATTAGCTAGGTTATAATAGCTTTAACTTATAATAGTTCTATCTTAATGCCCTTTTTAAATATAATAAAACCTAGGAATTTTACCTACTTAATAGAAAATTAGCACTTTTTAAGGTTAATATAAAGGTCTATATCTTAAAGTTACTTTAGCATACTTTTAATATACTCTATATATCTTATAGGGTTACTACTATATATTAGGATATTATTAAGGTAAATAATATAGAATTTATTTATAAGTCCCTTAAGGGCATTATTAATATATTCCTAAAAAGTAGCTAGTGTATTTACTAATTTAAATAGTATTATAAGGTATTTAAAGTAGCTATAATAGTATTAGAAAGCTATCTTTTACTTATTACCCTTATAAATATATAGCTAGTAGTATACTTCTTAAAGATCTAGTAATATAAAAACCTTTATACTTACTAATTAGTTAAGGATTTTAGAGATTAATAGTAAAGGGGCCTTATTTTTAACTATAATCCTATTAAGGCCCTTATAATCCATATAAAGCCTTAATTTCCCTAATTTTTTAGAATAAATAAAATTAGGGCTCTAGCTAGATTAGTTAATCTTCTAATCTACCCTTTTTTCTACATACTTACTAAGTACTCCCTAAGTACTTCTAGCTCTTTTTAGCTAGGTTATATATAGGTCCCTAGGGTAGTTATTTCCCCTTTTCTAATTTAATTATATAAGTGTAGCTACCTAATTCTAGGAGCTTACTAGCTAGATCTTTTAAAAATATATCTATAAATTCTATATACTTTTCTAGGATTTACTATTAGGTTATATTACTATCTATCTCTTATAGGGTTACTACTACCTCCTTATAGTATATTACCTAAAGTACTATTATACTTCTTAATTTTTTTTTTTTTAAGGAATAGGTATATTTTACTACTATTACTATAGCTATACTATAACCTTAGTTATTACTTACTATATTATTTACTAATAAGTCTTTATTAGTCTCCCTTCTTTTCCTTAGGCTTAATTACCTTAATCTTTAGTAATACTAGTAATAGCATAATAGATAATTATTTTACTACTTTACATAGTTATTACTTCCTTATAGTAAGTGTAATATAGTCCTTAGTTATTAGGAATCTCTAAAAATTTTACTTCTAATTTATTACTATAGGTTTATACTCTAAGGTCTAATTTATACTTAAGAGTATTCCCTCTCCTATATCAGTAATATAGTAGCTAATATAGTAAACCTTTATATAGCCTATACTATCTTTTACTTTAATTAGCCTATATAGGATTCCTTTATATAGGATTTTATTCTTACTTATGCTTTCTAGTGTTATCTTTATTTTTTCTATGTTTTTCTAATCTTATTTTAATAATAATTTAGGGTAGATTATTAAATACTTTACACTTATATTAAATAGCGCTAGCATAGCTAACTAGTAGTTATCTTGCTATAAGGACACTTATATTCTTATTTTTTTATCTATAGGTTTCTCTATAGTAAGACTATTATCCTAGGCTTATACTAACTTAATTAGAATCTTATTAGGGTCTAAGGTCTTATTACTACTATCCTTATACTTCTTAGTTATATACTTACTACTTTTATAAATTAAATAATCTATTACTTTATATTTATTTATACTATATCTAGGACTACTATATTTATAGCACTTAAATAGTTTTTAACCTATACTTAGTTACTATAAGTCTTGCTATAAGTTATTTATAAGGGAGCTAGAGTATTATCTCTTTCTCTTACTTTCTTTATTATCTTAGTTTTTATTATAATTATTTAATATAAATATTATTATAACTTTAGCCTTTTACCTTATCCCTATAGGTAGCTTTAAGATATTAGGAACTCCTAGCTAACTATATGCTTCCTTATAGTATTATTTAGGCTATTTAGGAAAATTACTATCCTTAAGTATATAGGGATTTAGTTAGGTAATTTAGCTTTTACTTTAGTCTAAAGTCTTAAGAAGGACTAGAAAAACTAGTTATTTTTTTACCTTAGATTTAGTAATATCCTAGTAGCTTCTAAGTACCTTATATTTTTATTTATTACTCCTAAGTTTAACTAGGATATAAATTTATCTTAAGAATAGGCTAAGTAATTAACTAACCTATTTACTATTATATAATATATTTATTATTACTTTATATTATTTACTAGGTAGTTACTAGTATATATTACCTTAGTTTTATTATCCTAAAAGGTTCTTAGATTTAACTAGAATAACATATTTAAATTTACTAGGTATACCTATAGATTCTTATAGGTATTACCTTTATATACTAGTACTTTATACTATATCTTTATAAAGCTTTATAGGTATATACTTACTATAAAGTTAAGGTTAAGTAAGAAGGCTAGGAATAAGGGATTAATTAGTATAAGTGTCTAAGGGGTAATTATAAGTTCTTTACCTAATCTAGCTAATTATAGGTTTACCTTAATTTCTTTAAGCTATACTTTTATATTTATAATATCTTACCTTATATAAGCATATTATAGCTAGGTTTATATAACCTTATAGTAATACTCTAGCTTATTTAGGTTATTATTATTCCTAGATTTAGTATTACTATATTAATTAGGGTTAGGTAGTATTTATTAAATTCTTTTATTATTAAGCCCTAAAGTTAGGGTATATAAGTTACTCCTTAGGCACTATAGGTTTATATCTCCCTTACTAGGTAGTATAAGTATATTTTAAGTAAATATTCTATAGCTTCTTTATATTTAAATCTAGCTAATAGTCTATTTACCCTAAAGGGTTTAAGAGTTTAACTTATTATAACTAGATTAAGGAAATATAAATAAAGTAAAGGCTAAGGTTCTTAGTTATAGCTAGAGAGCTACTACTTAGAGGTAGGTATATAAAGGTCTTAAACTCTAATCTCTTATATACCTTATAAGTAATCCTTATCTAAATACCTTACTATATACACATAGCTATCTAATAGCTACTTAGTTATCCGCATAACCTAAGGCTTATCCGAGGGTTCCATTATGTAACCATTCTGTCCCTAGCTCCCTGGCCTCCGTGCTCCTAACACAGCTCTCTAGCTACGACCAAGAACCTCAGCCTTCACTCTGTTCATATCTCCCCGATCCAGTCGTGACATTAGCCTAGTGTATATCCTAAGTTCCTAACTAATATTATAGTTATTTATTTACTTATTAAGTACTATATATAGCTTAGATAACTTTACTAAGTTTACTTACTTAAGCTCCCTAGCTAAAGCTAATTTTTATTTAAATTAAATATAAAAGTTATTAAATCTCTTATTTTATTATTATATTAGCTAGTTAAGCTTTATAATAGCTATTTCCTATTAGTAAGGGTTATTAAATATTTTCCCTAGATAATTAAGAAGTCTTTATAGGTAACAGTCCTATAAGTAACCTTTCTTAAAAAAAAGTATATCCTATACCTAGACCTTAGGTAATAGGTTTTAGTAAATAAAGTACTACTAATCCTATTTACTACTAATAAATTCCTTATTTATAAGTAGCTTGTAAGTTATAAGGCCTTTCTAAGCTATAAATAAGACTTTATTGATTTTTAATTTTTTTGGGGATCATTGGCTGTGGCTAATGCATCTAATTTTCAAGGAACAAAAAAATTACTAGTAATACCTAACTAGTGTAATAATTAATAACTAAATTTAATAATTACTATAGTGTTAAGTAAAATATAAATAAAGGAATAAGCTTTAAGCTATAAATTTAGGGGCTAAAAGATTAATACAAAGTTTTATAATAAACTTTATAGCTATAATTACATAAGATATAGTTATAATTTATAACTATAGTTAAACTTAAATCTATTTAAGTTTTACTTATAGTATAAATTAATATAATTTCCCCTTCCTCTATAACTATGTTTATTCTATCTCTTTATATCTCTTTTATCTTATAACTTATCCTTTAAAGCTCTAAGGCAAACCAAAAAAAAACTATAACTTATTCTTAATTACAGCTAATCTAATTTGTTATATTACTAGGTAAGTCATAGGCTACTAATTAACTAATTAACAACTAACTAATTAGATAATAGTATAGCTAAAGGTAATAAAAAAGACACTATACTATCTGAAATATTAAATAATATAGTAAAAGAGAAGAAAAGTAAAGGGAAGGAAAGGGAAGATAAATCTAACCTTAAGATAATTAATAGTATTTATAATATAAGGGAAAAGATACTAAAAATAAGGTTAAGCCTAATAATAAGCTTTATAAGGCAAATAAAAAGAAGTTAAAGGAATAGGGTGTTAGGGTGTAGTAAGCTAAGCAGTTTTACCTTGTACTTAGGAGGTAAATAACACTTTATTACTATTAAAAGAGGGCTTATAAGTAAGGGCTTTTACTTAGTCTAGATTAGTATAAATACTATATTTTATATATTAGCTAAGTACTAGATTTACTTTACTTACTATTTTACCTATTATTATAAGAATACTAACTTATTAGTAATTATTATATTTAGTAGTAATAGTATATTTACTAGCTAGGTTATTTCTATAGTAAAGAATAATATATATTATAAACTAGCCTTATAGCTACTATATATAAGTATTTAGAATAAGAATATTATTCTTATAAAAGAAAGAAAGAACTATACTAGTAGTTATATAGTACTTAAATATATAGCTACTTATGCGTAGTCTATGCGTAGTCTATGTATAGCCCTAACTTAGCTATATATAGTCTGCGTACTTCCTAGAGCTAGACTTAACCTAAGCACTTAACCTGAGCTTCTAGCTCGAGTCTATAACAGCTACTTATATTTAATTTACTTACTTATTAAGATAAGGCTAGTACTTTATAAGGTTTATCTCTCTCTTTAATTCTTTCTTACTTTACTTAATAAAGCTTTATATTTACCTTTAAGCTATTCTAAGTATAGTAACTATAGGATTTATAAATAATATAAATATAATAGCCTTTAGTAAGAATACTATATAAACCTAGAAAAGACTTAAAGCTATATAAAAGATTTATTAGAAATAAATAAAGTAAGTAAAAGTTAAGTTTAACCTAGCTAAAACTAAACTTATATACTTTAGTAAGTTTTATAAACTTTTCTAAACTAAAGTTTAACTTAAAGTAAAGAAAATAATACTTATAAAGTTATATAAGTTCTTAGGAGTATAAGTTAATAAAAAACTTAACTAAAGTACTTATAAAAATATTCTTAAGGGTAAATTTACTTAGTAATAGCTTATACTCTTTAAGCTAGTAGTATTAGCCTAGGAATATAGCTTTAGAAATACTAGACTTTTATATATATAAGTAATCTAGCTTATTCTTACTTATAAAATAAGTGCTTACTATATTTTTACTAAGAAAAAAAAACTAAGAGAAGTAATAAAAAGCTTTATAGTAAATTAATTAGCTTATCTCTAGATTATTATAAGAGTACTTAAAGCTATACCTATTATATAACTAGAGATTAAGACTTATATCCCCCCTTAATCTTTATCTAAATAAAATAAAGTAAAAGTTTAAGGATAAAATTATTAATAATAGAATTATAAGGATAATCTAAGCTATAGCTAATTTAGTAGTAATAGTACTATACTATAGGAGACAACCCTTACTTATTAATAATAAGCTAAATACAGACTTATATAAGGAATAAAAAAGATATTAGAAAAACTAGTATAATAAAGAAAGGCTAGCCTAGAGTAAATATATTAAAAAACTAACTAAAGACTACTTACTATTTTATAACCTAAAGGAGATCTAGGAATTCTATACTAATATAAATAAATATATCTCTTTAATAATTATTTAACTATTTATAAGTAAAATAAGCCTAAATAAGTTCTTATTCTAAAGAAAAATTCCTAAGGTAATATTACTCTTATATAGCTATAGTTAAGCTATAAAAACTAATACTATACACTAGTTAATTATAGTAATTATAACTATAGATAGCCCTAATAGTATTAGCTTACTAATATATAGAAAGTAAGGCTAGCCTTAAATAAAGCTTAAAGAGTAAAATATTTAGCTAAATAATTCCTAGGTATAAGATAACTTTAATACTACTTACTAGTATAAGAGCTAGCTATAAAATAACTTAGACTACTAGAGATTTTAGATTAAAGCTAGAGATAAATAAAAAACTACCTAACTATAGACTTAGTATAAGGGCTTGATTAAATAGTATAAGCTTAGAGATAAGCTAGAAAGGGACTAATTTTATAATTTATAATTATAATAAAGAATATTTATATCTAGAACTATTATTAGATTAATTTTAACTATAAACTCTAGGTATTATAAGTCTTACTAGCTTACTACTATCCTTACTTTAAACTAAAATTAAACTACTATATTATTCTTTCTCTAAGATAAAAATAGTATTTTTTATTACCTTATTATAATACTTTATAGGAATAGTAGTAAGTAAGAGATAGTTTATCTTTACTATATATATATTAAGGTATATAAGCTAATAAATAAGCTTAGTATATTATTCCTTAAAGAAACTAGCCTAGTCTAGGCTTATTACTAAGGCACTTTACTTTTTCTTTATCTAATTACTTATATAAAGTTTCTTAACCTAGTTTTAAAAGCTATTTAAGACTTATTAAGAAGAAGATTAAAGCTAGAATAGATTTACTACTAAGCTAGAGTAAACTTATATTACCTTTACTAACTATAGAAGCCTAGGTCTTTACTTATTATTAGTACTTATCTTACTAGCTAGATAAATTTAGCTATAAAATAAGTAAATTAAATATAAACCTAAGCTAAAATAAAGGTAATTATTACCTAGTAGTATTAATAATTCTAAACCTAATAGTTAAAATATATATTAGTAGCTACTCTTATTTAGTAAATTAGCCTTACTACTAAGCTAGAGTAAGACTAACTTACTAATAATAATATAATACTAATACTTAAAATCCTAAACTAAATAAGACTTATAGGAAATATACTAGATTTCTCTTAGTTTACTAAGCTAAAGAGTAAATTAGTAATAGACTAAGCCTAGAATAAAGGTAAATATAACTTATAAAGAGGCCTTTCTTTATAACCTATATATATTACTTTAGGGTTATAGACTTCTATAGGAAGTCCTTATACTTAGTAAATTCCTAGTAAGTTAAAGCTAGATATATAGTAAGACTATAAAACTTATAACTTCTAGTATTATTATACTAGGTTTACTTTAAATCTATAATAAATATTAGTAAGTAACCTAACTCTAGCCTAGGATAGCCTTAAATAGTTAAAAAGAAAAGAAGAACCTATAGGAAGTTTAATATAAAGAGAGGAAAAAGACTAGGACTAGGGGGAGAGCTCTCTTTTATACCTATAAAGGGGGGATAGATTAAATAACTTACTTAAAAATAAAGTATAATATAATTTATAGATCTAATATATACTAGTGGCTTTAGAATAAGACTGCTATAAAACTAGGTTAAAGTAATACTTCCCTTATTCTAACTAAATAAAATTAAGTACTTAGCCTTTATTAAACTTTTAAGGTAGGAATAGGCTAGAGATAGCTAAAAAGTAAGGCTATAGAAAAGTTAGTAAAAAAGTAAATAAAAAGTAAATAAAAAGTAAATAAAAAGTAAATGAAAAGTAAATGAAAAGTAAATGAAAAGTAAATGAAAAGTAAATGAAAAGTAAATGAAAAGTAAATGAAAAGTAAATGAAAAGTAAATGAAAAGTAAATGAAAAGTAAATGAAAAGTAAATGAAAAGTAAATGAAAAGTAAATGAAAAGTAAATGAAAAGTAAATGAAAAGTAAATGAAAAGTAAATTAATATTATAAATCTAGATTTACTTTACCTTAGCCTAAAGCAAAGAGGCTTAGAATAGGCTTATTATTACACTAGAGCAAGGCTATAAGAGGCCTAGGAATACTTATTTTATGTATTTTTTCTTCCTTTCTTTTTCTTTTTAATAGGATAAGGCTAGCGTAAGCTAGCAACAAACACTTACAACAGGTCACACACCAAGCGGCGCAGACCCGTCACAAGGCTAGCGCCGGCCTGAACACAGACGTAAGGGGGTTTTTCTTCCTAGTACAGGGTTTTCTTCCTAGTACAGGGTTTTCCCTTTTGACTCAGTAGCAGGAGTACTAGTAATAGCTATTCATAGAGCTAACTAGTGTAATATGTCATTCTTAGGGCGCAGGAACTAGCTAGTCTACTCTGTGGAATTACTATAGGCCGCAATAGAAGCTTTACATCTCCAAAAGAAGCCAAAAAACGCGTTTTCCCTATCATATGCACATTCAATAACATGCATAAATTACGGGAGGTCACTCCCCTTATAAATTTGCGGGCGCGGGTATCTCTTCCGTTTTGGGCCTAGTTACTACTGCATGATTAAAAAATCACTACTGCATGTTTACGTGTTAACTCTTTGATGCCCATAAGGCTACACTTGCGTACTGATAAGGGTTATTGATTTTTAATTTTTTTTTGGGGTCATTGGCTGTGGCTAATGCATCTAATTTTCAAGGAACAAAAAAATTTACTAGCAATACCTAGCTAGTGTGACAATTAACAACCAAATTTGACTGACAAGGGTTATTAGCCAATTAAAACATCGTTCTTTGCGATACTTTCTAGCGCATACTAATATATATTATAATCTAAGTACTAAGAGACATTTTAGTTATAAAAAGTAATATTAGCTAGCTATCTCATAACCCCACCGCGTTAGCTATTACTATATAAAGGTTACTTTAGGTCGCCTCCTTTTGCCAGCTAGGAAAAGTGGGTCAGTACGCAAGTGTAGCCTTATGGGCATCAAAGAGTTAACGATGTGCTTGTGTGCTTGTGTGTGTGCTTGTGTACGTCCGTACGGAGTACCGCACAGAGTCCAAGGAGAGGCGGCCTGCAGCCTTGGAGAATGTTGGAATCCCGCCGCAAGCGTTCAACCGCATGCAGGCATCTTGGACACTAGGACCCACCTGTCTAGTTACTTTTCCGGACCTTTAGTAGATGTATAGTATATTTTGTATAGGTAGATTACACACCCTATAGTATAGGTACTTAGTTATTTAAACCATAGTCCACACCCTCTTATAAGGTTAGGTAACTTAATCTATGCCCTTATTTCTAACCCTAGCTACTTAGTCTAATATAGTAGTAATTGCTTAGTGTTTATAATACTAAGACCCTTCTTTCTAATTAATACCTTTATTAAGTTAATTCTAATTAATTAATTATAAAATTCAGTATATTCTAGCAAGAGAATAGGGTTTAATTACATATAATTATTAATATTATAATTAGGTAACCCCTAGTAGTAAGGAAAATTTACATAGGTTAAAGTTTAATAAATTATAATAACATAAGATATTATTAAGATATCTAAGGAAACCAATACTATAAAAAGCTATAAGCTAGTAGTTAAGCTATAGGAACCTTATTATTAGGACCTATAGTTTAAGATAATAAAGGTAAGAGCTATTAAAGATAGGATATAGATCTTTATTAATCCTAATTTAATAATAACGCTTAATTACCTACCTAAGCCGCTAATTTTAATAGGAAAAGGGACTCTAGTAGTAAGAAGAGTAGTAATTACTACTTTAATTACTTTACTAGAAAATTAGACTAAAGAGCCTTAAACACGCTTAAGAATATTAATATCTAAAGTTATAAGTAATTAATAGTAGCCTTAAGGAAGCTCTCTAGTAAGCGTTACCTATATCTATAGCTTAGCTAAAGAGGGATACTTTAAATATCCTTAATAACTAAATAATGCTAAAGATAGCGCTTAGTGTATAGTTCTTAATAAAAGATATTAAGTGTTTAATAGCTAGTATTAGAGTTTATTAAAGACTATAAGAGAATACTATAATTAGTTTATTATAATACTTAGAAATAAGTATAAGCAAATAATCCTATAGTATATCTTACTTTATAAGAAGCTTAGAGAGCTTATAAGGAATATAATACCCTTAAATAAAATAATTAGGCATTACGCTAAAGTTAATTTTAATAAGACTATTAAGCGAAATCTATTAAAGGTTAACATTAATAAGTAGCTTACTAACGCCTTAATTAGCTATAAGTAATACTTCTAAGTAAATTACTTAATTACAAAAGGTAACTTACTAATTAAGATAATTAATAATACTATTAGTACTTATTTCCCTTTAATTTTAGCGCAAATTAATTCACTAATCTTTACTACTAAGACTAAGGGTAAAACCCTTAATTTCTACGCTATAATTATAAGGATTAGGTATTTAATTAAAGCCTAAGGAAGGTCTTAAAGCAAAACTAGAGAGTTATTTAGAACGAAGCTAACTCTTAATAGATAGACTAAAGAAAATCTTAAGAAGGGTAAAAAGAAGCTACTTTATATTTATTATAATAAGTATAAAGTTAAGAAGTTAAAAAACTCTTAGAAGACTTATTAAATACTTTACTTACTAAAGAATTAGAATATTAAAGAAAATTAATTAAAAAAGGCAAAAGAAGTAATAAATTAATAACCTAATAATATTAAAAAGGCCTATAATACGTGGCTTAAAGAACATAACGCAAAGGAAAGCAAGCTAGATAGAAATACTATATTTACTACTATAGAACTATCTTTAAAGGCTTTTTATACCTAGGGGTAATTATAAGTAATACTTAATAGTAGTACTTTAATACATATCTTTAATAATAAACACTAGTTTATTGATTTTTAATTTTTTTGGGGTCATTGACTGTGGCTAATGTATCTAATTTTTAAGGAACAAAAAAAATTACTAGCAATACCTAGCTAGTGTAATAATTAACAACCAAATTTAATAATTACTATAGTGTTAGGTAAAACATAAACAAGTAAACAAGCTTTAAGCTATAAATTTAAGGGCTAAAAGGTTAATACAAACTTTATAACAAACTTTATAGCTATGATTACATAAGAGTTATAATTCGCGACCATAGTTAAACTTAAATCCATTTAAGTTTTACTTATAGCATAAATTAACGTAATTTCCCCTTCCTCTGTGACCGTGTTTATTCTATCTCTTTATACATATCTCTTCTATCTTATAACTTATCCTTTAAAGCTCTAAAGCAAACCAAAAAAAACATAACTTATTCTTAATTACAGCTAATCTAATTCGCAACAGACGCACTACATCCATTATAATTAACAGGTATGTCAAGGGCTACTAATTAACTAATTAATAACTAACTAATTAATTAATAGTATAGCTAAGGGTAACCAAAAGCTAGGGGCTATAACCACTAGGCTATAGAACCTAATAGCTATCTAAAAATCTAAGGAAATTCTAAAAAAGGAAATTTAAAAGATAAAAGAAAATATTAAGGAATTTAGGAAAAGTAAGAAGAAGAAGGGAAATAAAAAGCTAGAGAAGAAGGCTAGATATTTGGAAAAGGTGTTGAAAAATAGAGATCTATAATGATTTAAGCAGTTTTACCTCGTGCCTAGGAGGGAAACACTAGTTTATTAACCTAGATTATAGTAACTAACTAAGTATCTAAGCTAGGTATAAAGTTACTAAAGCTTATAGCATTAGCATAGCCTAGATTAAATTAATAAATAGCTAGACCCTTATGTTATTAAAGGTATAGTATTAACTAACTTTCTTTATAAATCTTATATTACTTTAGTTACTTATAAAGAAAGGTATAAGATAGGATAATCTTATAGGGATTATTATAAACCTAGTAAAAGGTAATTATAAGATCTTTTAGACTATAACTATTAGTATATAACTATATATTAAAGGGGATAGCCCTAATAAGGCTTTTATTATTAAAAGGGATTCTTATAACCTAAAACCCCTAATAGCTATAAAGGTAAACCTTTAGTATATAAGAATAGCATATCTAAGTAAGGATATAATAGATTAAGTGCTTTAAAAAGTTAATATACTATTAAAAGAGTATAGTAAGGGTAAATATAAGATTTACTACATAGCTAAGGCATAGAGGCAGATATTACGAGTTTTACAGATAGATTTGCTACCCTTAGGACCTCTTTAGGTTATAATATATAACCTCTTTACTTAATTATAAGGCTATAATAAGGATTATTATATTACTTTCTTTACTTATAAAGTAATAGGCCTCTGCTATATCTTTATAATTCTATTAAAGACTAACATTATAGCTTATTTTAATTAATTAGAAGCGTATTATATAAAGACCTTTAGAATTCATATTATAGTTATAATTATAAATAGGAGACTACCTTCTAGACTAGGAAGTAAGAGGTAAAGATTACTAATAGAGGTATTATTATTAGAAAGTCTAGTCTAGCTTATCTATATTAAAATAGATATACTAAGCGGTTTAGGGAGGTAATAATAAGAGTTATAATAACTCTAATAACTTAAGCAAGCTTTCTAGAGAATCTTTAGCCTATAGCTATAGAAGCAGCTATTTACATCCTTAATTACATACCTTAAAAGTCTCTAGATTAGCGTTTACCATATTAAGCCTTAAATAAATAGCTATAAGAAAATAAGCTTTAATAGAACTATTTACTAAAGAAGCTAGAAGCTTTATTAAATTATCTTTAAGCTTTTAGTTACAAAGCTTTTGTAATAATACGTAATAGGCTTAGGAAGACAGGTCTAAAGCTATTATAAAGAGCTTATATTAGTTATCTAGCTAGTTATATCTCTTCTACCTAATATCTAATTTAGGTACTAACGATATAGAGGAATTACTAGTTCTTATTAAGCTACGTTACCTTTAATAAATTAATCTTCTATGCTTAAGAAAAGGACCTTTTAATTAAGGAAAAAGAGCCTAAAAAACGCCTTCTTTAAGAGCTTATAGAAGACTTTAAGGTTAATAATATAAATATAGGACTTCCTTAGGCACTAGACTCCCTTTCTCTAATTTAATAATAAGAAAATTAATATAATTATAATTAACTAAATAATAAAAAAAAGGAAAAAGGATTATAGGAATTAATTCTCCTAACTCCTCTAACTTTACTTAGCTAATAACTAGATTTTTTAGATTATATACTACTAAATATTAATAATTTACTAAATTTACCTAAAATAGATTATAAAGACAAAGATTTAGATATCCCTAATATTAATAAAGATAACCTCCTTAAAGCCTTTATTACTATCTTTACCCTAGGAGCTAAGAGTAAGGAAAAGCCTTATATATTAAGACTTCCTTTACCTCTTACTTATTATAATTATTTAGCTAGGTACCCTAAAGAAAAGGTATTTATTAAGGTAAGAGATAAAGAGTATAATAAAGTTATTAATAATAAGGTTACTATTAAAGTTAGTAAATTAGAAGTCCCTTTATATATTAAGATCTTAGAGCTTACTTAGGTATTTACCTATAAGCTAGATTAATTAGGCTATTTTATAAGATATAAAGCTTAATTATATATACTTAGGAATTAATAAGTAAAAGGGAACCTTTTTATAAGAGCTACTATATTAGTAAGTATTATATTTAGGCTTCTTATAGTAATTCTATGCTACTTTAACCTTAAAGCTTATTAATATAACTTTATTATAGCTTTCCTAAACTTAATACTAGATAAGGAGGTATATTATAAGATACCACTAGGTTATAAGGATAAATAAGCTTACTTAAAGCTTTTATACGCTATTTATAAGTTATATAAAGCTTCTTTTCTTTAAATAAAGAAATTAATTAAATAGTTAGTAAGTAAAGGATTTATATAGATTTTTAAAGATATTTATATGTTTATTAAGGATAGATTAATTATCTTCTTTTATGTTAATAACCTTATAGCCTTATTTATAAAGGGAAAGTTAGCTCTTTATAATAAATTTAAAGAGAGACTTTTTAAGAGATATAATATTAAAGACCTTAGTAAATTATAATAGTTCTTAGGAGTTAAAATTATTAGAGATTATAAAAACTAATAATTATAGCTTAATAGAAGTCCTATTAGAATAAAGCTATAATTAAATTTAATATAAAAGTCCTAAATTAGAAGCTAATAACACTAATAACTAGTATTTTACTTAATTTTTATAAAGGTAAAGTTAATCTAAAGGATTTAAAGAGATATTAATCTCTAGTTAGCACTTTATTATATCCTATAATTATTATATAGCTAGATATCTCCTTTGTAGTGTTATAATTATTATAATACCTATAGTATTTAGGGCTATAGTATATTAAAGCTATAGAAAAGGCTCTAGAGTATAGTTATATATAGGTAAACCTCTTAATTAAATTTAATAGAAATAACCCTAAACTTAAAGCTTATAGTAATACTTTATTTACTAATAATCTAGTTACTAGAAAAAGCTTATAAGGCTATATTATAAAGCTCTTTAGAGGTCCTATACTCTTTAAGGTAAGAAGATAAAAGACTATAATAACCTCTTTTATAGAAGTAAAGCTTCTAGCGCTATTATATTATAGTAAAGAGCTAATTACCTTTAAATAATTATATTAGGAAGTTAGATTATATCTTAGAGATAATACCCTTAAGATTAAATATAATAATATATAAATAATTTATCTCCTTAAGGAAGAATTTATTAAACTTATAACCTAATTACACTATATTAACATTTATTACTACTAGCTTTATTAAGAGGTTATAAAAGGAACCTTTAATATAACTTAGAAAGCCACTAAAGAAATAATTACTAATAGCCTTATAAAGCTACTAACTAAAAAAGTATTTATAGACTTTAGATAGGTATTAAGGCTTATATAGTTACTAGATTAAATACTTAGTACTAACCTAAAAGAGTAGGAATTACCTAAAGACCTTACTATAATTAATAAT
Organism: Epichloe typhina subsp. poae; assembly: GCA_030389615.1. Classification (NCBI taxonomy): domain Eukaryota; kingdom Fungi; phylum Ascomycota; class Sordariomycetes; order Hypocreales; family Clavicipitaceae; genus Epichloe; species Epichloe typhina. Next base: position 2,787,724 of record CP098316.1, on the reverse strand, counting down.
AATTAGATTATTATAGAGATTAATTTAATTAAATTATTATAAAATACCTTAATTATAGGCCTCCTAGGGGATATGTTAGAATCCTGCTGTAAGCGTTTAACCGCATATAGGTATCTTAGACACTAGGACTTACTTATCTAGTTACTTTTCTAGACCTTTAGTAAATATATAGTACATTTTGTATAGGTAAATTATATACCCTATAGTATAGGTACTTAGTTATTTAAACCGTAGTCCGCACCCTCTTATAGGGTCAGGCAACTCAATCCATGCCCTCATTTCTAACCCTAGCTGCTCGGTCCAACAGAGAACCAGCTGCCCGGTATGCACGCCTTTGCAGGGGTCAGGGGTAAAGCACATTGGCGAACAAACCTTGCTGACTCGTGGGGTATCTCCCGTCCAGAGTAAAGAAGTGAAACACAACGGTTAGTTCTTCTGGAAACGTCGTTCGCCACGCTGCCCAAATACTTACTAGGCAGGCTCCGGCTTGGTGAGCTCTCTCACTCTGCTTGCCCATGGCAGTAGCAATAGTCAGAGAGAGAGGTAAAAACATCAAGTCTGGCGCAAGGTGCTTTGCCTCTATCAGTCAGTGTGTCTGGGCAAATTGTGGCGAATCCCTTTGGCTGTCCGAAGACTACTAGCCTTGCGCCTTCTGTGGAGACAAATTTGTCCAACGGGTTGAGACATGCATAGCCTAATTTGACCGAATAATGCAGGTGTGTCATTTGATGCTTGGTGTGTGTGTGGTGCTTTTACCATTTACTACGTCCATCTTCTCCCAAGAAGGTGGGTACGGATAGCACATGCCTCTTCCCGAGGAGGGTGAAAAGCAAAAAAAAAAGAGCTCGCGCTTTCCTGGATATCTGATATCTCTCTAATCAAGGACGCGGGCGATCTTGATCACTATTCGATGTCAACACTTATGTAGACTCTGGTTCCCCTGCCTAGCTATTGGCTTAGTTATTCAGGGAAAAGAAAGTTGCTGCAACACATCGGAAGACAATGGTGGTTTAAAGGGCAACTAATACCGAGTACTTTTGGGTCCCAGGTATCTGCAGAGCATACCAATCAGTACATCTTTCTCACTTTAACCTGCACAAAAAAAACTGCACATAATTCGCGCACGAGGGAAGGGGAAAGTTTCACCGATGTGACTGTCAAAATAGATGACAGACACCTTGTCCCATCGTCGGTATAATAAGCGCAAGGCCGAAAGAGATTATTGTATAATCCCCCCGCAGCATCAATATCCTATGTAGGGTTCGCCGTTTTTTTGTGGTGGGTTAGCGGGTCGACTTCCCGAAATCATGGTCGATCAGATCAGCCGAAGCTTGACGAGTCAATTGCGCCTTCAAGCAAGTCAATATTATGGGGCCAGTGCCTCAAAGATGGCAGGTTATGTCCGTGTTCAGTGGTATTGGTTAATCTAGCCACCCCTAGTCCTTTTGATAAGTCTTGCCTCCTGCTCAGCACGATAACTTTTCCTATTCGATACGTAATCGTGCCGTGGAAAATCAAGGCTTTACCGATGTTGTTTTGTCAAATGCATCAAGGATTGCGCAATGTAGCTTTGACAACAGCAACGTCAAAATATGGACTGGATGATTTAGACAAGAGGACGGTTGCGGTTGCACAAGATGTCAACGGTTAATGGGTGTTCGAGCCTTGTACTGATTGAGGGGGGGGGAAATTCCGTCCCAGTGGTAATCAAGAGTAGAAGAGACGGCTTCCTTTGTATTTGAACATGTCGCAATATACCTCAACTATCTATTTACAAGCACGAAGCGGCATGCCCACGTGATTCTATCAAGTGTTGCCATCCAGCGAGCAGAGAATGTCTTCTGAGAGCTAACGTCGTTGCAATTGTCCCCGAGGCAACAAATCATTGATTACACAGTCTGGATGAGAAAATTGGAGATACCTGGACAGAGCAACTTCAATGACTGTTGCGGATATCCCCAGAATAGGGTGTTTGGCAGCCAGACAGTTGATACCATTCCTCGAGCCCCGATAGCCAAGAGCCTACTGGGCTCTTACATCTATCAAAACCGGAGGGATTCAATCGTAATGTGTTGCATTTCCGTTTTCTGACAAACATCTCAAAGAGATATACGTCAACAGAACGCTTGTGCAATCAAATGTGATTTAATGTGAGAAAGGTGCGGCTCGAATAAGACATAGTGAGGGGATCAGTGGCTTTGAATTGATATGATATTGTTCCCTTACCAACGTCACACCGTGATGCACAACAGGCAACACAGAGAGCGCGTGATTCTATTAATCCCAATATCTGATCTCACCGTCCAGACCCGCACATACAATTTTGCTTGTTTCTTGCGGGTGCCATTTCACGCATGTAATAGCTTGGGTGCCTGCTCTTAGCTTATGATACATCTTGCAGGTCTTCCAATCCCACAAACAAACAAAACCACCTGAGTCGCCAGAAGCCAGAAATTGTCCATCAGGACTGCAATCCAAACCTATAGCCAGGCCCGCGTTGTTATGCCCGCGGTAGCTCTTTTTCCTGTTCTGTCGGAACTTATCGTTTGCACCATATACCAAGATTTGGTTGTCGGAACTCTGAAACGCAACGTATTTCCCACTTGGGTGTGGAGCTGCGTTCGTCATTGGATACATGTCCGGTTCGGCAATGTACTTGATAGGAACGGGTATATTATAGTCCCAGGCACGAAGGGACTTATCATCAGAAGTGGTTATGAAGCGGCGATTGTGGTCCACAAAAGTGATAGTGTTGATCGCGGCAAGATGATGGTCATACTCTTGGACGATTTCGTTCGGTGTTCGAGTATCGAACTGTATAATTTTTTTGTCTGACATACCGGCCAAGAACTCGGTCGCATGTTCAGCATTTGTGTTGAACTTGATGACATGCGGTGTCTTGCCCGTGGTAAATTTACTGATGCAGCCGCCCGTTTCGGTATCCCATAACTTTATCGTGCGATCGTATGAAGCAGACAGAAATTGCGTACCAGAGGTGTTGAAGCATATATCCGAGACCGCCTTTGAATGGCCTGAATACGAGCGCAGCAGTTCTTTGTCATGGTAAGTATCGCGTATTCTGACCGTAGTATCTGCGCTCGCAGACAACAGCAAGTGCCCTGATCCAGGAAAAAATTGCAACGCAGTAACAGCCATTGTGTGATCTTTCCATGAGTGAATCTGTTTTTTCGGAATGTAGTTGGTTAAGCTGCCCGGCTCTTTGCGAAGGTCGATATCCAAATCTTGTGGTACATGCATGTATGATCGACCTTGGTAATCGTGCTCCTGCGAGCCATGGAACATAGTCGTCTCTTCTCCAAGCTTTTCCACTTCTCTTCGCCGAAGAAGTGCAATCTCAGGTGGCTGAAGTACTGTCCCGCTTTCGACTACATCATCATCATCATCCTCCTCCTCCTCCTCCGCTACCTCGTACTCTCCATCAATAGCAAGCTCTTCATCCTCTCTGACAGTCTCGTTTCCTGAGCGGTTGTACCTTGCCCAAGGACCAACGTAAGAACCAGGTCCTTCAGTGATAGTAGAGTCCCCTTTCGCTTGACGAGTAGCTTTTAGTTTGACGGATTCTTCTTTTAATGTTCGAGCGCTTCGATGTTCTCGTTCTGGCCCCCCTCGTCTCTCCGCAGCCCTGTGTTTGCTTCTGAAGGTGTGCTCGCTCAAGAAAGTTTCTTCTGCGTGACCGGTGAGTATATTCTTGCGCTTTTTAGCAGTCGGATCGTCCTTGAATGGGTGCAGTGGCCCAGATTTGGGTCTCGATAGGTCATCGATAGAATATGGAACCACAGCATGATCCTGTTCTGCTTGCTGCCGAACCAGAAGAGCATCTTGGGGAGCCATATTGGGCGGGTACTCCCCAAAGCCCTCCATCTTAGCCATTGGACTACTCGATGAAAATGATCGACTTCAGAGTGAATTGAAAACACTAGTGCACTGGGGTGGGTAATGACTGGCTCAAGAGAAGAGTGCTTGAAGTCGCGAGTAATCACGTGACCCAAGCCGCAGGCTGACGCCTCCAATCACTCCAATTACTTACCTATGAAAGTTATTTTATGGCGACGGATGAGCACGCATGAAAAGGATGATGTATTCCACATTTCTTGGTATGCGTCAATTAAGTAGTTCTCTGCCCCTTGGAGACATTGAATCAGCGTAGTGATAAAACGTGCAAAATCAAAAGAAGTCGCTCTGCAAGAAAGCCCTCCTAAAATAAACGCCAAAGTGCCACCAGGTGCCAGTGATCCATAAACAGATGCCAAAGCCATTTCTTGAGACTTACGCTATGAATGTGTCCCACCATTTACCCATCGCAAGTCTTTGGAACAGGGCTGTTCCAAGCGAATCCACGCTAGCATAGCATCGTCATCAATTTCAATTGTCAATTCCATACGTAGAGGCAACAGTAACACATCATGCTAAGAAAGAACGAAAAATCTAGCTCTTAGGTTAAGCGTGTCGCCGCAAACTTAGGAAGATTCGTCACGGATGAGGGCGACAATCATGCTATACAAGTAAAAGAAGAACATCACCAAGTGGAAAGCGAGCTTGGCGAATGACTCCTGTTGTACGCTGGTTAGTCTGGTAAAACTGGGTTAAGACAGAGGATCGCGATGTACCTTCTTGTGGATGTTCAACTTGCGGAAGATTTCGGTCGCATCTAGAAGGTGGGTGTTGTCGACAATTCTATTGCCTCGTTAGTTTTCGAAATGAGACACGCAATATGATGATCACAATACCCACTTCTTGGCGTTCCATGCGAGAAGAGGTATATTGAGGATAAGCGCAATCCAATAGCCATTGATTAAGAAGAGAAAAGTGAGGAAGCCATGGACCGCGGCTTCGGGGATAATATAGGCGTTTAGACGGTTGCAAAGTTCGATAGGGTTGATATAGTCACTTCTTCAAGTTAGCATTCTGAGTTCTTTCGCACAATTTCTTCAGATCAGGACCGTGATTTATCGCCATATTGCGATATTCAAAGTATGTTGACGCACCATTCAAGGTCGCTGTACATGATGGTGAAGAATACCTGCAGGAAGAGGTTGACCGCGTTAATCAACACTGCCAGTAGGTACAGCCAAGCTTCTCCAGACATCATGACGGCGAGAGCACTGAGTTAGTGCGTCGAATTGATGGGAAATCGTAGTAAAATAAGTCGGTCGAGGGTAAGAAATTAATTGTGGCCAGACGTATTCCTACAGATTTCGATTGCGACGACGACGTTGGATCGACGATGTTGGATCGACGATGTTGGACCGACGACGATGTTGGATGGACAAAGTCAGATGAAGCTATCGGCGCGTTAAAAAATTTGACAGCCTAGGTATGACACGCTGCCTAGTGGGCTAAGTAGCGAATTCTCGTAGTTTGATGAGGATGAGGAGAAGTAATGGCCAATACGGCGACCGACAACTCTGGGGGCTGGACGCTCAAACTAAAGAAAGGAGTTCTCGTTGCAAGAATTTGTTGTGGAACGGGCGGGATGTACACAAGTCTGGTCCGAACGCTAGATCACATTACAGGTGACGGGTCGTGTGGACGAATATTTTGAGGGAGAGGGGGCTTTGCTTGTTTCCGGGTCCCATTTAAAGTCGGTGGCGGGACGCTGGTCTTGTTTAGGTGCAAAATGAGCCTGATGTTGGCCCGATGCTCTCGTTGATTTCCATACGATCGTCTTTAGTATAATATCCACATTCGTACTGCCAAAGAATGATCGATGATTCTATGCATATTAAAAAGTCACTTGGAGGCGTATGAGAGATGCTAGGTTTCTTGCATGGTCTATATGTGTACGCATTCAGAGATCGGATCATGACAGCGTCATGCCTATCGATTCACAAGCCAAGATGAAGACGCATACGAACTTCCAAATTATAAATAGTGCCCAAGCGTGACAACAGCAACAAATACATTTCAAAGTCATGATGACTCAATACTCAGAATGATGATTGTTCATGGATTTTTTGGACGCAAACTCACACTGACTTGATTAGACGTGTTGCCAAATCTCGCCAGCAATTACTGTCACGTATTAGAGGTTGTGTTATATCATCGATGAGATCATGCTCAGCACTAATCTTTATTAGGACAAGACTATTTCTTACAGATTGAAATGATCAAGTCTGCCATATGAGATTATCCTGCATTACACGCAAGCAATAACTCGGTCGCCTCCATGCGATCAAGACTTGACGCTGCTAGTTTCTTTGCCACTTGTAGCATTCATTGGCGATAGATTTATAGGTCCACCAGGAGAGTCTTCTTTTCTCGCAGTAAGAATCTCAACGCCGTCTTCCGTCACGAGTAATGTGTGCTCTAGAGAGATGTCAGTACGAAGTTTGTGAATGCCGCATCCCAAATCGTCCCATAAGCTAAAAAGACCTATGACCAAGTTGTGATCACATACCGAATTGTGCAGTTCGCTTCCCGTCTATAGTTGTGCTTGTCCAGTTATCCGGCCAAGTGATGTCACGATATTTACCCAAGGCAATCATAGGCTCGATGGTGAACGTCATTCCAGGTTTGCATTCTCCAATCGCCTTGTTTTTGGCATAGTGAGGTACATTCGGGGCGCAGTGAAACAGCTTATTGATACCGTGTCCACAATATGTTCTAATGACGCTACAATCTTTCGTTTTCGCATGTTTTTCGATAATATTACCGAACTCTCGAACCAGAACGCCAGGCTTCACGGCTTTGATCGCTTCTTCGAGACATTCGCGGGCTGCCTCGACGACTCGAACGTTTTCGTGGTCAGCTTTGGCCTTGTCGCCAATATAGTACGTCTCGTTCAGATCAGCATGATAACCTTCGTGATACAGCGAAATATCGATGTTAAGGATGTCGCCATCAAGCAAGACTCTCTGGTCGGGGATGCCATGACAAATAACTTCGTTAACTGAGGTACAGCAGGATTTGGGGAAGTGGTTGTAGTTCAACGGGGACGGATAAGACTTGACCCTCAAGGTGTTAGTTATTTCCCAACTGATCCATGGCCTCTAGAGCTATGATAGAGTTCCTCTGGCAAGACTTGATCTCTCCATCAAAGGTATTCTTGTGCTAGAGCCCAGGAGCAAAATTTCAACGATTTTGGACCTCGCACTCACGTTTCTCTCGATGCAAGCTTTGTGAACGACATCATCAATGTAATCAGTCGTCACACCTGGCTTCGCCACGGCCGCCGCGATATCGAGAACCTCTCGCGCTAATCGACAGCTTTTTCGCATTGCTTCTTTTCCACTGGCATCGAGAACTTCGATCTTGTTTCGGTTGGTCAAGGAACGACTGTATCTTGGGTTCCCATCCTGCCACCAGACGGGGTGTGGAATCGACTTGGGGACGGTACGATGCTCGGAAAGTGGATATACCGGGCGCAAAGGGCCGGAAAATGGGAAACTCGGGAACGGGTTGTAGAAGCCGGTAGCTGAATCTGGTGAGATTGCTTTCGGGGGTATAATGTGGTGGAGGATATTACTTTGAGATTTATGTACTCCTTTGTGGTTGCTCTGTAGTGTCAGAGGCAAATCGTTAGATTGAACTTCCACTTCAATGTACATATAGCTCTACTGAGCCACAAATAACTAGAATCCGAAAGTTATCGAGGAGTTCTTACCCAATTCTTCTTGAAGCAGTCCTGGGAGCAAAAAAAGCTATCCTTGACCCCCAGCTTCAGGCAAGTCGGACACTGGAGCGAGCCGGCGTCATTCTCGCAGTCCATCCCAAGACACTTCTTCTTTGACGGCGGTTCAGACGCCATCATCTAGGTGGCTAACGTTACGAGACGAATTAATTTTCTTTTATGATTGAGCAGCGGAATGTGGGTTGTGTCGCAATGTACAAATCACTAATAAGTGCACGAAGTATTTTATGTACATACATGTAATATTGCTATGGACTCGAGGTAAGCTCGGGTTAAGTCCGGCTTCAGTCCGGGTCTGGAAAGGGCGCGGATTGTGCGCAGCTAGTAGGTTAGGGCTGAACAGTACACCCCCTAGATTAATTTACAAATCTACATGACAAGGAAATTGTCAGGAAGAGCTCCCTGAAGCATCGGATGTGTAGATGCCGGTCGCGCATTAACTAGGATGAGACATTAGTAGAGATGAATATATTAGAAGTACCTCTATAGACTAGTTATTTCTATAGCACACTATGTACCTTTTAGGTACAAAAGTTAGCTACTATTTGCACCTCTAATTAATTAAATAGAACACTTTTTATTATTTATTTACACCCTTACCTAATAGTTATAAGCCTAGGTAGCTTTTATTACTAAATTTATTATTATCTTTAAAGATTATTAGCTCTGTTAAAGTTATTTAATTAATACTTACTAATATTATAAGATAAATACCCTTATTATATTATTTAATAAACGTTATATCCTACGCTTCCCTTAACCTATATATTCCCCTTTAATATATCTAAAAAACCCTAAATATAGTGTTATTATTAAAGAAAGACTAGATTAAGTAATTTATATAGATTAAGAACTATATAGAATCTTATAAGGTCTAGGAGTATATTAACCTAAATAAGGTTAAATTACTTAAAGAACTTATAATACTTATATACTTATAAAGGGATTAAAGACTAGAGATTTTAAATAATAACCCTAATACTCTAAAGGATTAGAAGCTTATATATAAAGATATAAAGGACTAATTTAACTTTAAATATAAAGAGCTTTAATTTAAGCTTATAAAGTATTAAGATTTAGCTAAATAAATACTAAAGATTAGGGAATATATTTATAAGACCTTTTTAAAGAATATTTAAGACTCTCTTAACTTTAATACTAAGGTAAAGGAGAAGAAGTCTATTTAATACTATACTTATAGGATACTCTTACTTTTTTATAATTAATATAAGCTAAATACTAAGAAAATACTTATCCTTATAAAGAATTACCTAAATAATTACTTATAAGCTAAAGGTACTTATAATTAGTATAAGTAAGTAGTAATAGTTAAGATACTCTAGAGGAATTATCTAGACCTTAAGATATAGTAAACTAAGGAGATAATACTATATAAGTTTATTATGCCTCTTTAAAGTAAATTTAAGTTATTTTAGAAGAAGTAAAATAACTTATTTAATAAGGGAATAAATAGTAATTTTCTTAAGGCTATTACTAAGTTTAAAAGGGACTATAAGGCTTTACTAAAGGAATTAAAGAATTTAAGGACTACTAATATAATTATAACTAATAGATTAAATAATTTAATAAAGCTAGAGAAGCCTAAGTGCCCTAGATATATAAATTATAATATTAAAGATACTATAAAGTAATAGGAATCCTATAATTTATTTAAGGCTTTTTATAAGCTAGAAGCTACTCTAAAGAATTAGGAGATTAGGAAAAACTCTAAAGAGAATATTAAGAAGTATTTTAAGGCTAATTTATAGGAGAAATTAAAGGCTATAAATTAGAAGCTAGAGAAGAAAAGTAATAATATTATTATGCCTTTATAAAACCTTATAAATAACTTTATTATAGTTACTCTAGGCAAGAAGTTAGCTAATATATTATTATTTATATGCTTTAAGTAATATAAATTATTAAAGAAAAGTATAAATTTATTAAATACTAAGAATAACTTAGAATTAAGGAGAAATATAGTTTTTATAACTCTAAAGTAAATATTTATATCTTTAATAACTTCTAATAGTTTAAGTAATTTAAATTTAATAAAGATATTATAATAGAGGTTAAGGCTAGTAGTATAATCTATATAGCTTTAGGTTAAGGGCTAGTTAGCATATCTATTATAGATCTTGTATTATAAAAGGTAAGAATAATTATATTAGAGACCGCTTTGTTTATTCCTAAATTTCACGTTAATCTAGTATTAGTAATAATTATAATAAAAGTAAGTATCTTCTAGAATTAGAAGAAGGGATTCCTCTATAAAGGGAATTAGCCTATAGCTAGGGTTTATAATATTAATAAGCTTTATATGCTATTAAGGCTATTAGAAGATCTAAAGGAAGCTAATACTATATTAAGCAAACCTCTAAGACCTTTAATAAAGGGAGATATAGAGCTTTAGTATTAATAATATAATTATCCTAGTAATAAAGTATTTATAAAGCTTATAAACGTAACTTTAGGTATTAAATTAATAGGACCTAAGCTTATAAAGTATAAGATCTATACTATAGGTAAAGCTAAGCACTAGAGATTATAGGTTACACCTAAAGGGCTTCCTTAAGGACTAGGTTATAGGCTTTTAGTTAATCTAGAGTACTATAACTTACCTTATTAGAATAGTAATAGGTATTAGTGTGTTTTTATATACCTTATAACCTTAATATAATTCTTTTACTTATTTAAATTAAAGAATAGGATTTATAATAGCTTCTAAATAATAGTAGCATTTCTAAGCACTTAATTTAGTATTTAACTACGCTTTTTATATAGTAATATTAAAAAAGCCCTCTTTATAAATAATATAAAGAATAAGATAGCCTTAGCGGGTATTATAGTTTATAATTTAGCTCCCTTAATACCTAGTTAAAATAGTAAGGCAGAGAGATCTAAGGGGGTAGTTAAGTAAAAGGCTTATATATTAAGTCTAGAGGCTAGATTCCTATTAGAACTTAATAATAAGGTCTTTAATATAGCGGTTTATTTACTAAATTAAATGCCTTTTAAGTATTATAGAAATTAGATTACACTATATAAACTCTAGTAAAATTAGGCTAGGAAAACCATCCCTACTTATTTATAAATATTAGAGGTTTAAAAACCCTTAATTTTATATTTATAAGCTTACGGATATAAAGCATTTCTAATAATAACAAAAGCTCTAGAGTATATTAAATTAAATAATATAATCCCTTAGTTAGAGTAAAAAGCTTATATTAAATACCTTATAGGTTATAAAGGTAAATCCTAGTATATTATTTAGGTTCTAACCCTTTATAATTATAAGGTTATTATATTAGTATGTGTTTAGTTTAATAAGGCTTTATTCTTTAAACTAAAAGAAGATATTAAATTAGCCTAGAAAAAGAAGATATTAATAATTACACTACTTAAAGAGCTTAAGGCTAAAGATCTTAATAAAGAAATTAGTTAAGACCTTATAGGAATAAACTTAGAAGAGGAGAATTATAACTTCCTACTATTAGCTATAGATAAGGAAAATAATTAGATTAAAGCAGAAATACTACCTTATATATTAGGGTAAGAAAGTAGCTATATTAGTGCTTTTTTAACCCCTCCTAACTCTTCTTATAAGGGACTAGTTATCCTAGAGAATATAAAGCTTTAGGTATAAGGTAATAATACGCTATTTTAAGAGATTAATAAATTTATAAATAATATAATAGCTAAATATATAGAGACTACTATAGAGACTAGTAAAATTACTACTAAGGGCAGTAAGACTATAGAGAATTATAGTCCTTGTAATAATAGTATTAACCTAGATAATATTATAACTAGAAAATACTAATAAAAGGAGTTAAGGAAGGCTAGGTAAGCTTAGTTTTCTTTTGCTTTCTCTTTAGTATTCTAAGGAACTTAATATAATTTATAAATTAAAGATATGCCTATAAAACCTACTTATTATTATTAGGTAATAGCATTACTATATTATAATTACTAGAAGGAAGTAATTATAAAGGAGCTTTTAAAGCTTCTATTCTTAAACTACTAGGAGAATATACCTAAGGAACTAATTAATTCTAAGAAGTATAAGGAAATTATTAACCTTAGCTAGGTTTTTAAATATAAAACTAATAAGAAAGGTATAGTTATAAAGTTTAAGGCTTAAATAGTAGTATAAGGTAATTAATAACTAAAGAATAACCTTAATAATTATACTACTACCCTTACTTCTTAATCTTTATAAATATTACTTATAGTCTATTATACTAATAATCTTAATACTTAATAATATAATATTTAGAATACCTTCCTATATATAAAACTTAAAGAACTTATCTTCTATAAGCCCTTAGAGAGTATAAATATAAGAGGTTATCTCTAGAAGATAATTAAAGTATTATATAAGCTATAGGAAGCTCCCTAATAATAGTTCCTTTATTTAATAAGATTCCTTTTAGAGCTTAGCTTTATCTAAGGGAAAGAAAACCTATATATCTTTATAAAGGATAATTTTATCCTATTTTTCTATGTAAATAATATTATAATGCTATACCCTAATAGATTTAAAGTAAAATTTAAAGAATTATATAAGTAATTAATAAATAGTTTAGATGTTAAGGACTAAGGTAAATTAAAGTAGTTCTTAGGCATTAAAATTATTAGAAATTATAATACTAAAGAAATATAATTATTATAGGAATTATATATTCAAAAGATTACTTAGAAGTTTATTCCTAATATTATTAATAATAAGTTAAAGAGCTTAATTATAGCTTCTTTTCTAATAGTTACTATTTACCTAAATAATAATAAAGCTTCTAATAAAGAAATTAGTTACTATAGAGTAATTATAGGCTCTTTAGTGTATCTTTGTATTATTAGAAGACTAAATATAGTGTTTATAGCATTAAAGCTAGCCTTATTTATAATAAATCTATTAGTAAAGCATATTAAATTAGCTTAGGGTGCTTTATTATATACTTAGAATATAAAGAAGCTTTACTTATAATATTTAGGCGTGAATAGCTTTAATACGCTATTTTCTAGTATAGATACCTTACTTAGTGATAATCCTAAGACTTAGAAGTTAATATAAGGCTATGTTTTTATTATATATAGTGCTATAATTAATTAGAAGTCTAGAAGGTAATATTATATAATAACTTTAAGTATAGAAGTAAAGCTTTTTACCCTATATTATAGTGTAAAAGAGCGTATTTCCCTTAGTAAGCTACTTTATAATATTAATATATATATACTACTACTCTTAATTATCTAGTGTAATAATAAGTAAATAATCTAAATTACTAAATATGCTAAAGAAAGGCTTTAAACTAGCCTTAAGCACCTTAATATAATTTAAATATAGATTTAAGAATAATATATAATAGGTAATATTAAGGTTAATTAAATAAAAACCTCTAAGATACTTATAAATAGCTTTATAAAGCCTTTATTAGGCTAAATATATAGGGACTTTTACTATAGAATTAGCCTAAGGGAGATTCCTACCTAATTATAATACTAGGGATTATTTATAATCTTTTCTTATACCTTTAATCTTTAGCTTTAATAAATATCTTAGCTAGGGGGGGTATATTAGGAAGAGCTCCCTAAAGTATTACATATATAAATACTAGTTATGTATTAACTAGGATAAGATATTAGTAAAGATAAATATATTAGAAGTACCTCTATAAACTAGTTATTTCTATAGCGCACTATATACCTTTTAGGTACAAAAGTCAGCTGCTGTCTGCACCTCTAATTAATTAAATGGAACACTTTTTATCATCTATCTACACCCCTACCTGACAGAAATACATAAGGGTAACAGGGGCTAGAATTAGTGGGTACCTATGTAGATGTTTGTTACACCTTGTCGCAAGCGTTCAACCGCATGCAGACAACTTGGACGCTAGGACCTACCTTCCTAGTCACTTTCCGGACCTTTAGTAGTTGCATAGTATATTTTATATAGGCAAATTACACACCCTATAGTATAGGTACTTAGTTATTTAAACCATAGTCCGTACCCTCTTACAGGGTCGGGCAACTCAATCGATGCCCTCATTTCCTGATCCTAGCTGCGCGGTCCAACAATGTTGCCCGATGGCGGATAATCGTCTGTGACGAATTACCTGCGCGTATGACCGTATTAGGGAAGCTAAAGATGCACGTAGCTATGTAAAGGGTGTGATCCACGAGAACTCTGCAAAGTTAAGCTAGCTGTTCAGGGTGTGAGCCACATGTTCAGGCAATGAGCCGGCCGACTGATTGGCTTGAATTCGCCAAAGGTGGGGTCCAAGCGAATTCAAGCCAATCAGTCGGCCGGCTCATTGCCTGAGCATGTGGCTCACACCCTAAGCAGCTAGCTTAATAGCAGGGACGACCCGTAGTACAACTTATATGTGGATCACTGTTTCCTTATGTACAAGTCGTGACACAGCTTGTGGAGTCAAGTCAACTAGGGTCTGTATGTATTCAATTAGATTAAAGTAAACTAGAGATACATACAGACCTGGGCATTGTAAGGCCTATTACACAACGCCTTACACTAGCACTTTCGTGACTTAGTTGGTGCCTTTGGGCACTCAAAGGGATAGACACCTGTGATAGCTTTAATATCTGTAAAAAAAAACGCACCTATTATAGGTATTATAATTAACTTTAGACAGAGGTGGGTGTGAAGAATCATAAATATTAACCACACTGAAAAAGTGCGGGTGGGTCATTCTGACGGATTAGGCCTAACGGCGGATGCGCGTTTAGTTGTCCCCATGAGCAGTTTGTTTGAATGAAATAGTTTGGTATTAACCAAAGCCCTTCGCTAGATAACTGGAAATTTCTTTCCTCTAGATTCATTCGCTCACTGGGCTTGTCCTCGACAATCTTGATCAAGTCAATCGACTGCAAAGTCATGTCTGTTCCGCAACAAAAGACAGTTGTTGTTGGTGCTGGTCCCGTGGGATCCCTGGCTGCGCTTTATGCTGCGCAACGAGGTCATGATGTAGAAGTATACGAACTCCGGCCTGGTAAGTACTGGACGATCCCCATAGTCTCTCTCCGTCTTTAAGTTCTTCTTTGCTCTTAATGGTTTGAGGGCGCGTTTCATGGAATTATTGATGCTGTTGTTCGCAGTACCTGATTGCTACTCGCTCGGCTATCAGAACCAGTCAAAGAAGCTCGTGGTCTCGTCGGATCAAAGAATGCAAGCTGATGGCAAGCAGATTTACGCAATCCTGGTACAATTCCGCTCAACTTTACAAAGTCGATCAATTTAGCTGTATCAGAGCGTGGGATAAATGCTATGAGACACGCTGGCCACTCTAGTCTCGTAGCGAAAATTATGGCTGGAACGATACCAATGCGAGGGCGAATGGTTCACGGCGAAAGTCAAGGGGGGGAATTATATGAGCATGCGCAAGATTATGATGCCAAAGGTCGGGTATGAGTTACTACTTCCCAAAGATTTTAATCTGAAATGTTAAGACACTGATATTTCATTGAATCGAAGGCAATATACGCCATCGACAGGTCCGGAATAAATAAACGACTTCTGGAGATCTTGGATTCAATGCCAAATGTGAAACTTTTCTTCAATCACAAACTCACCGGCGCTGACTTCCAACTACGGCGGGCCTGGTTCGAAGCAAGTGATACCATTACCACCCCAAACAGTCGGCCTACCGAGATCGAGGTCACCTTCGATTTGATGATTGGAGCCGACGGAGCTCATTCAGCAGTGAGATATCACCTAATGAAATTCACAAGAATGGATTACCAACAGGAATATATCGATACGTTATGGTGCGAATTCCGCATAGACCCACGGGATGTGGGATCAGGGGATGGTCTTCAGTCCAAGTTTCGCATTTCACCAAATCATTTGCACATTTGGCCTGGCAAGGACTTTATGTTCATCGCTATCCCCAGTGAGGTAAGCATCCGAATGCATTTCTTCCTTCTTCTTTTTTCTATTCTATCTAATACAAGAAACAAATTCTCACTATAGGATGGATCGTTCACAAGTACTCTTTTCCTTCCCAGTAAGGAATTCGCTGAGCTCGAAAGCAATCCTGCCAAAGTGCCATCTTTCTTCAAAGAAAATTTCCCAGGAGTAACAGACCTGATATCCGAGGACAATTTGATTGCGTCCTTCAAACAAAACCCACATCTGCCACTAATTAGTCTGAAATGCCGACCTTATCATTATGGTTCCTCTGGGGTTATCATTGGCGATGCAGCCCATGCTATGGTCCCCTTCTATGGTCAAGGTATGAATGCCGGAATGGAAGACGTTCGAATATTGTTTTCAATTCTCGACAAACATGCCGAGGCACAAGAAGACAACAGCCCTGCTGCTGATGATTGCAACAAGATTGCGTCTTCTGCACCCGACAGGGCACAAGCACTCGCTGAGTATTCAGCAATAAGAGCACCGGATGCGTACGCGATCAACGAATTGGCTGCCCAGAATTATGTGGAGATGAGATCTTCGGTGTTATCCAAGCGATATCGTATACGCAAGTTCTTGGAAGAATTTATGAGTGTTAATTTCCCTAATTTTGGTTGGCACACGAAGTACTCGCGTGTCAGTTTCAGCAATGAGGGCTACAGCGATATCGTTAAAAACAGCGAGTATCAAGGCACCATGCTCTTAAGGGGATTTCTAGCCTTCGTTACCAGTCCCTTCGCCGCGGCTGTCTTATTTTATGGCTACCGACACTATCGGTCCGTTTTAGTGACTGCTTCAAGGCTCTTTGGCCTGCGTTGAACATGGACTCGAACACGACAACATGAAGTGGTCTCCTCCCTCTGCTGTTCGGTGTGATTGCTGACGGGCGACAGGCAAGCATTTGTGTTCATTGCAATAAGATTGCCAAAGGGTCATTATCTTCTGACAACATTCAACAACCGGCTTTTTGCTGACCGGTTTCCGGGGCTTTCTCGGCTTCAGCTGCATGGAAAGAAAGAGGTAGACTCAGGATCAATGGAAAGGTGAAGGGGCTTTTCAATGCGATATTAGTCAGGGAAATGGTCAAGTACAACCGCGAACACAATGGAAAGGCAAATATTATACAATAAAGTCATTACACCGCAGTAATTCTCCAGTAAAGGCCTGTGGCCCAGGATCGAGAAATGGACCGGCTGTGTTGTGCATTGTTCTGTTTGTAGAATCCACATACAATGCGCCTACCATTCTGCCTGTCCTAGGTATTACCCTCGGCAACCTTCCACTGGTTGGAATCTCCTGTTCGACTTGGGTATGTATATAGGGCTCTCATAAAAACAGTACTAGCAGTTGTCTATGCTTGTACTAAGGAGGGAGAAAAGAAAAATATAGGGAAAAAACCGAAAATGAAAAAAACTTATGCATTAGATATATCTATTAAAGAAAAAAGAACTATTCGAAATCAGTAGCAGTGAGTGGGCCACAATGTCCTATGTAATTTTCAGACCGCATGGGTACCTAAGTACATAGGTAGGTAATGTGCGATCATGCCTCCTTGCTTAGTCATGATATAAGCACTCTGAATTTTGGGCCAGAGAGACAGGCTATTCAAAGGAAAGAACCAGAGCAATGAAATCTAGCAATTTTGAACCGCACAATTACAATTCTCATTCCATTCATCTATTCACAGCTTGGATCTGCACACTTGTCCTGCCGTGCAGACTTGACACCTACCTTTGCGACTATTCTGGAAGCGTGGCACAGTAGGCTAACCCTCCGCACATCCTAGCTTTGCTGAGAAATTTCTCAATCGCGTCTCCTAGAGATTGTTTCCAACCCTGTTGATCTTTAGACGAGTCGAGATCGAATTTCGACGAGAATACACTCCCAATAAACTGGATAAGTGAAGCTTTCCTGGCTTCCACAGCTACATAAGGGTGCTTCTAACTCACGAGTATTGGCCGACCTCTTTGTACAGTCATAGCCATGCCTTCAATTTCGAACATTGCACATATGTGCTCCCACCTTCAAAACGCTTCAAAATCTCGTCTTGGTATCACATCGGTGCAAAATACTAAATACAATCTACACTTGGCCCTTGCCATGCATCGATCTGGCTTTTTCTCAGCTGTGTACCGTGCCGGCCCTCAGCCACCGACCATGGAACAAATTATATCAGAAGCCCCCGAGCAAGTAACTAGCGCAAACGTTGCAAAAATGAGACTATGGCTCGGGTTGAAGTATTGGGACGGGAAGCCAGTTTTGTCAGAGGCTCAAGTCATCAGCAAGCCGTCGCGATTGATGACTGCGAATATACAGGAACTGGGCAGACTGACTAGAGGATTCCCCGCCAAATTAAAAGGGGGCGTGGTACCAGGGCTGAATTTGGGCGAGTGCATGTTCGTGGCCACATCTCGAGGGGTCCTCGAAGCCAGAGAAGCGCTGTCACGCAAGGTAGGCGGACTACTCGTCTGTCGGGTGTCATGATAAAAGCTTGCGGCAGAGGGCACATTGATTGTAACTTTCTGGACCGGCATCCGTGTCAACATTTCTTGTATGTGTAAATTTAGGTCTGCTGTGAACAGCACACATCTAAGTATTGACAATATGTCACCATACGGTCTCGCAGCTCTGTAATATGATTGCTGAGACTCGCGAAGCGATTTCATTGGAAGATTCTTGATTGAAGATAGTCCAAGCCTACAAAACGCGCCGCCTGAATGATATGAGTAAGAAAAGCAAGCAGTAGACGCCGAGGACAAGTACTAAGTCAAAGCAGGTATGCTACGCCGATCCAAATCCTTCATACTAGTAAGAAGTATCATCGCCTGTAACGAAGCTGAAGCTCAGTCGAAGAGCTGCTATTCATCGCACTCCAGGATTGCTTTCCCGCTGTTGATAACAAGTAAATATCAACGGGGTTTTGGTCATCGTATTCATCCTTGTCGTCAGCTTTTGTCTCGATTTCCCTTATGATTACTCCTAGATTTGTTTCGAGAGACTGTCGTGTTTCTTGTCTCCTCATTCGAGCATCGCGGATTCAAATTGACGTGAAAGGGGACGGTTGCTTTCATCCGAGATTTTCGTAGGAGTGCTCCCCTTCTGCGATTTGCCCGTCAGAGGTCTGTGGTCCACGAAATACGGGTTCGGGAACGACATATGCCTTCTTGTCATCTCTAACTGTAGAACTCTGGGAGGATGTGGCCGAGAGCATTGTGGCTGCCTCTAAGACTTCAACCATAGGCTTTGGGAGAAGTAAATGGGTTTTACTAGCAACCTGTTCTTGCAAATTTCCCTTTGAATCAGTATTTTCGACTTCGGCTACTTGTGAAGATGTTTCAGAGGTTTGTTCATTGACAGTCGCAAGTAGATCGTCTGCGCTACCTGCGTCCCTGCGGGGTACTGTCAAGGACGCAGGGGCGTCTGGAATTGTGTGCCCTTCAGCTTGACGTGCCTGAAATTCTCTGTCTTCAGACGCGAACTCAGGCTCTATACTCATCATAGCATTGTGGCCGCACGTGTTGTCGTGATCTCTCAACTTGGCCATTTTTGGAACCATTGTTGAGCTGTCCTCGGTAGTGGTTGTGGTAGACGTGTCGGGGACTGTCTCGTTGACTGATATCATTGCCGATGCACTTTCACCCGCGTGGTTATTTAAGTCGGCTTGAGAAACGTGGACCATTCTATCCAGAGAATCGTGATTTTTGTATTCGTCTTCAGCTGTATCAACTCTGGGTTTTGTGACTGCAGCTAAATGAACAGCTTCAATAAGTAGAGGGGAGGTGCGGTCTGATAGCTCGATTGCGGGCATTTTTTTGGTATGCGAGCCTCTGCTGCTGACAGACCTTGCGGAAGCTCGGTCTGATGAACCCGAATGTTGACGTCCTCCGGAGCGTTGATTTGTCCTTTTGGGCGGCGTCAGGGGTACCGTATCAGCTATTCTCGACGAAGAAGATCGAGTTGGTCGCATCATACGGGCTAGGAAACCTTCGTCGATATTGCTCGGCCTCTTGCTTGCTGCAATGGGTGGCAGGGATTTGCTTGGGGGAGGGCCAAGACTGGGCCTTGGGCTCGAAGCGGCAGAGTACTGGGGATTGCCACGACCTTCGGTTAGCTTTTGAAAGGATTGAGACGAGGTTGGTAGGATAGACCGAGTCCCTTGTTGGATACGATGTGATGACTGTGAGTCGTGGACTTTTGAGACTGAGGAGGCTGTTGGTGCAGTCAAAGATGAGGGAAGGTGGACTGGCTTGGTGGGCGACTTTGGCTTAGGTTTAATAAATCTGTTGTCGCTCTGGTGTCTGACTCCGACCGGTTGACGCCTGCTGGTAGCTCCTGAAGAAGCAGTGTCCGTTTTCGCCAATGAGCTAGATCCCGTAGCAACACCCCTTGGCTTATCGCGAGAGGTCTTGCTATTTGCTGGCCTTCTTGTGGCTCCTTTCTGTTCTCTGATCATGCTCGATGTAACGGACAATGCCTTATCCGATCCCGTCATATTGCCAGTTGCTGTGGCAGTCGAGGTAGACTTGTTGTTGTGTCCGTTGATATGTGAACTCGAGTCGTCTTCCGACTTCATTCCTTTCGCATTTAAAAGACTCGATTTATCTCTCTCTTTCTCGTCGTGGCGTGCAATATGTTTGTATCTGTTCATTTGTGCTGTAGCTTCTGGAATCTTGGTTGCAGCGCCTTCGGCACCTATTACTCCTCCATCCCCTGGAAAACCCCTCGCATCTACTGAAATGCTCTGGTGGGTTAACTCTTTTTTGAATATATCCATACTGTCTTCCGACAAGATTAGGTTCTCTTTCTGGCTTGTGCTATTTCTTTTGCTTGAAGTCTCTGGGCTAGGTCCTCTTCTGGAAATACTCGATTCGCCTCTTTCGTCTCGCTTCAAGCCTATGCGACCATCCTTTTCAACTGCGACAAAGTTCGTACGAACCTTGGAAAGTGGTCGAGGTGAGCCACTTGGGCTAGTTCCTGCATGTTATAACTTTGATTAGTCTATGTCTGGTGCGCTTTGAACATATTGCTGCCCTGGTTTTCTTGCTCCAGTAGCCCGATAATAGACGCGGGCTTTCGCGTATGGTATCATGTGGTTGCAAGGCTAAGGCTCGACGTGGGATGGCAACGTGAAGCTTACTTCCAACTTGCTTTCTTGAAGGTGAGATGCCTGGGGATCTCCCTCTATCGGGCGGGCTCGAGTCGCCTTTGTTCTCGAACATGGCGCGCAGGTTCTTGACCTGGCTCATTTTCGTTGTTGCGGCTATGGTAGCAAAAAGAGACTGCACACTTGAATAATGAAGTGCAGGTTATGGAGCCAGGCTTTTTTCTCGGTGAGGGTTCTAGAATGTTAGGTGAAAGCAAATTGTGAGGCATGGCAATTTACTGGTCGACGACCAGGGATCTTGCACGGGTAATACGTTTTAGGTGCATTTGTGGTGCATGCATCAATACTAGTGCCCACCGCTATGAACCCCCTTGAGGGTGTTGTATACTTTATGTTGCTCTGCGGCTGGCATGAGTCGCATGCATATGGGGTCTGTTTACATTTCACGTCGCAGCGGATTTGTCCCACCGCTGCCCCTGAGCCACAATTAGGCTTAATAGCGGAATGATAAAATTGGTTCATATAATTGGAATCCGTGCTGAACATCGCCATTGAGCCTGTAAATCCAAGCCTGTAGTGTTCATATCGGAATTTGAGCCTGTCCTGCATCTTCTGGCTGCAACTCCACGTTCACGGACATCTAAATGCGCATACCGCGTTAGTCCTAAAACAGAAAAGAAGTACCTTTCCACCTAAATCCCCGCTAAATATACTAGCTCTATTTAGTAGCAAATGCAGGCAGCTTACCGCAATATACAACGCTTATAACCTCTTCTGTAAAATTCCTTACCTTCCTTTTTATTATTACAAAGCCTTATAACGCAACTAGGGCAGTCACGATAGCTTCAAATATCGCACAAATAGGCATCTTAATTGACAGCGAAAATCAACAGACGCGAGCCACACTAAGATTAGGTGTGGGGACCGTCCTTCCGTTTTAGGACTAACGCGGTATGCGTATTCAAGAAACGCGGTGTGCGCATTTAGATGTCCATTTAGATGTCCCACGTTCACTGTCTTCAACCTCCACATTTGGCAGAAATTGGCTTTTGCTTAGGAGGGATTCGTGGCATCGCGGCAGCCAAAGTAACGCATAATAATAGCTTTTTTATTAAGTCGGCTAGTGGAGCTGTGTTTCCAAGTTAATAAGCTGCACCGAACCCGATACTCATCAAGTACCTCAACGTAAATAATAGTGTATTACTGTCCCATCGCGGTTCACCCGTATTATACTACGCCAGTTAGGAAATCGACTCAACCATTGCACCTTGAAGCGCTGTGCGATGTTCAAACAACCTCTTGAGGTTACTACTAGGCCCCGTGCATACAATATGGGTGTTTCGTATTCACAACACTTAACCGTTGTGTGCGAACACTCCCTAGTCTGGATGTCATGCTAGATTAAGTAACCGTCCAGATAACCCGATACGTCGGGTTGACGAGCCCAGCATACCTGCCGCAGCCGCATTCCGCGATAGCATCTGTTATTACACGGACGCCATACAAGAGGCTACGCGGCGTACATTTTGTCTGTCATTGCTATTATTATCGTGGAGGTAATGATCTGCTTTAATATGTGGGTAGGTGCCATGATATTATTGACGTATAATAGATCGACATGTGGCTTGAAGCTTTTTACTTCGTATAACAGGTTTTACCTATCACTGCGGTGATAATTATTTGGTTGTTAATCGTTGAACTAGCTGGGTATTGCTAGTAATATTTTTTGTTCCTTATAAATTAGATGCATTAGCCACAACCAATGACACCAAAAAAAATTATAAAATCAATAGATCCACATGTAAGGTCAAAGTGCAATATACATAAATCACATGTGTAGTACATAGACCTGAGGCTCTTAGATTCATAAATTGCTATGTGAAGTCCTTCCCTCCGTACTACTACGCGGTTGAAAGCGCTGGAAAGGGCTTGCCCCACGCGCTCAAGCGATATTTCAAGAAAATGACCTCCAATCTCCGGTTTTCGGCTCACCTTACGTCAGCTGTAAATGCACTATATTTTGCAGACTCATCCCCATCCTGTCAAGAATGCATCTCCTCTTGAACGAGCGTCCTGTCACCGTCTACAACTATGTCCGTTCGCACTCTAAGAATTGGTAAGAGACATTATTCACCCCTTCTGGAACACACCACAGATTCCCCTCCCCTCCCCTGAGAAGAAAACACAGACCAAACAAAATCGTGCATGATTAGCACACTGAAGCCAGATGCATCGCAGGCCTCATACCGGGTGATGGCATCGGAAAAGAGGTGATACCGGCAGGGCGTCGTGTCCTAGAAGCATTGCCTAGCTATCTGAATCTGAAATTCGACTTCGTTAACCTCAACGCGGGCTTCGAGGCATTTGAACAAACCGGCAACGCGTTACCAGATTCCACGGTCGAAGTCTTGCGAAATGAGTGCGATGGTGCTCTTTTTGGAGCCGTGAGTTCTCCTACTCACGCAGTCAAAGGCTACTCCTCGCCAATTGTTGCGCTTCGCAAACGCCTCGACCTCTACGCCAATGTCCGCCCAGTCAAAACAGTTATGAATGCACCGAAGCCCATTGACATGGTCATCGTCCGCGAGAACACAGAAGATCTGTATATAAAACAGGAGAAGACGACTGAAGGGCCAGACGGCAAGGTAGCGGAAGCAATCAAACGAATAACCGAAAAGGCATCTTTCCGCATCGCCGCTATGGCTGGAGATATCGCCGTTCGCCGGCACAGACTTAGACTGTCGGGAGCTCCTAGTATCCACAATGAACCCACCGTAACCATCACACACAAGTCTAACGTCTTGTCCCAAACGGATGGCCTGTTTCGTGAAGCTTCCAAGAGAGCGCTTGCCGACGCGAAATTTGCCGCCGTGAATGTCGAGGAACAGATCGTTGACTCCATGGTATACAAGCTCTTCCGCCAACCGGAGGATTATGACGTTATCGTCGCTCCCAATCTCTACGGAGATATCCTGTCGGATGGTGCTGCAGCTTTGGTTGGTAGTCTCGGACTCGTGCCCAGCGCAAATGTCAGCGAGAATTTTGCGATCGGCGAGCCCTGCCACGGTAGCGCGCCAGATATCATGGGTAAAGGCATTGCAAACCCGATTGCTACTCTGAGAAGTGCAGCTCTTATGCTGGAGTTTCTTCAGGAACCCGCTGCAGCTGCTAAGATCTATGCTGCAGTCGATGCCAACCTTGAAGAAGGCGAATTCTTGAGCCCAGACCTGGGAGGTTCCGCTTCAACCGAGCAGGTTGTCAAAGACATCCTGAAAAGATTGTGAAGGGATGCATCTATAGAGCTGCCTTACGGCAACAGGTAAGTCACGGCACCTACTTCAGCGCAATAGTCGCCAGGAACTTCCAGGTGCTGATAGAGTTATCATATATGGAATGTACTGACTGTTGCCACAAATAAAGAGGTTGAATTCTAATAGCACATTGAGCTGTACAGAGCACACAACGAATAATAAATATATTGTTTTATCGCAGCCAAGTGACCCGCCTGCTATTTTGTGACCTGTATGTCACCACATGGAAGCACTGCAGGCTGTCATGCAATGCCGCTTACTCTACCGAGCAAACCGTCTCAGTCGAGGGATTAGTTTTGATTGTGCACGGCAAAAGAATCATTGATTGTATTAATTGTTCACCCCAATCATATACATTGTGATACTCCATGATGATGACTGAATACGGATGTGGAAACGACTACTTTGCGGTTATTTTAAAATTGCTAGTCTACACATTTATTGTACAGAAAGACCTGGTGATGCAGCATTCTGGCGTCAGTTAGACATCAGATCATATTATTTTCTCCGATCTTACGTTATTTTGTTCTTTTTGCCTCAAGTTCTGACTCGTACTTTGCTACAAGCTGCTTTCTATAAGCTGGTTAGTGTGCTAGATTTGAAAAGCGCGACTTAAATATGATACGTACTGCAAATGAGGTGGTGTAGGAGCATAATGACTGAACTCCATGCTGAACTCCCCTTTGCCCTGGGTTGCGGCCCTCAATTGCGAACTGAAGCCAAACATAGCATTTAGACTACAGTCACATATCAATGTGAATTCTTCGCTGCCTATTTCGGTGTCATGAATAGTGGCATTCCTCTTGTTCATAAGCATGAGTATGTTGCCTTGAAATTCGTTTGGAGCCGTGATGGTCGTTCTCATCAGAGGCTCTAAGACCTGACCGCCTGCATCTGTAAATGCTTTCCGAAACGCCATCTGGGTGGCCAGGCTGAACGCATAATCGGATGAGTCAGTAACGTGGGTAGCACCGTCGTTAATGACCATTTTGGTCCCTATCACTTTGTGTCCTAAAAGCGGACCCTTTTCGCATGCCAAGTCAAAGCCCTTGGCGCAGGCAGTCAAAAATTTGTCGGGAATATGTCCGCCTACGACCTGGCTTTCATAGTGATTATTTTCTGCACTCTCATTAGGTTCAATCCATCCAGAAACTCGTGCAAAATCACCAGGACCTCCACTTTGACGACGAAGAAGATAGTCGAATTCCGCTCGCCGGGAAACAGTCTCTCGATAGGAAACTCTTGGCTGGCCAGTAATGCAATCTGTCTTGTACTCTCGTTTCAGACGCTCGACATAGACTTCAAGGTGTAATTCACCCATGCCAGAAATAATCGTCTCCTCGCTCTCAGGGTCCACATGGACCCTGAACGTCGGGTCTTCGCGCTGAAATCTGTTCATGGCTTTGCTGAAATTGTCCGCGTCCGCAGTGCGTTTCGGTCTGATGGAAAGTGACATGACAGCATCAGGCACAAACATTGAAGACATAGTATATGGCAAGCCACCATCAGTAAAAGTATCACCGGATGCGCAATCGACACCAAATACAGCGCAAATTTCTCCAGCACCAACTTCAGAAACGTCTTCCATTTCGTTAGAATGCATGCGAACAATTCTGGGAATCCGAACTTTCTTGTCTGTTCTCGAGTTGAATAGGTAGCTACCTTTCGTGAGCGTACCCTGATAAACACGGATATAGGTAAGTTGGCCATAGTTGTTTTCTTCCAACTTGAACGCCAATCCAACAAAAGGCAATGAATTGTAAGGAACTAATTTCACCTGCTTCTCGTCCTTGGACTTGTCAAGAGCCGTGTTTTCGATCTGTGAAGGATTCGGTAGGTAGTCACAGACAGCATCGAGCATAGGCTGAATTCCTTTATCAGCTAGAGCGGAGCCCATCAAAACAGGCGAAAAGCTACGGGCAATGGTAGCGCGGCGAATCGCAGTCTTGATCTGGTAATTCGTTGCTTCCTGCTCTTCCAAGAATATTTCGGCAATTTCATCGTCAACGTCAGCCAATTTTTCAATCAGCGTCTGACGTTTCTCTGCTGCCAAATCTTGCAAGTTGGCTGGTATTGTATCGGCCACTCTGACTTTGGTTCCTCTAGGCCCTTCGAAGTACAGGGCCTTCATCTCGATCAGGTCGACAACTCCCTCGAACTCGTCCTCAGATCCGATGGGAATCTGAATAGCAGCCGCAGGCATTTTGAGCTTTGAGTTGATCTGCTCCACAGCTTTCCAAGGGTTTGCGCCCATGCGGTCCATTTTGTTGACGAAGGATATTCGGGGGACATTGTATCGTTTCATCTGACGATCCACCGTAGTGGTTTGTGACTGGACTCCGCTCACGGCACATAGAATCATGACAGCGCCATCGAGAACACGAAGTGCACGCTCTACTTCAATCGTGAAGTCAATGTGTCCTGGTGTGTCAATCAAGTTGAAGTGATAGGTCTCTTCTGCCTCATTCTCCGTCTTCTTCCAGTCGCAGAATGTCGCCGCAGATTGAATTGTGATTCCCTTCTCTCTTTCTAGTTCCATAGAGTCCATCTTTGCACCGATAGCATCTTTCCCTCTAACTTCGTGTATAGCCTTGATTCGACCGGTGTAAAAGAGGACACGTTCCGTCACTGTCGTCTTGCCGCTATCAATGTGTGCCTACAGTGCGGTGTTAGATGACGGATTTCGAGCGCTGTCAGTAGAGAGATTGTCTGACCGCAATGCCAATATTTCGAACTCTGGATAACCTCTGGGCTTCTTCAGGCGCCATATTAGCCTCAACGTACTCGGGAGTTAAGCTCGCGGCATCTTCCTGAGCCTTTTTAAGCCTGTGCCAACGTCAGACAAGGTCAGCATAAAGTCACAAAATACCAATGGGTTCAAGTCTGTATCAGGCAAAGATGTCTTCTCACGCTTCTTGGGCAGCCGTTCCATAGCGCAACGGAGTTCGGCTTAAATATCTTATAAGAGAGTCTGGAGATAGACCAAACTTAAAGCATCGCGAGGGCCGCCGTTGCGAGCTCAGTAGGATATGGCGTCTGAGCCATCTGGCTGTTCCTGGTATGCTCATAACGAAGTACGTCCTCACGACATAGCCAGGAGAATTCAGCTGCTAACAAATAGACTTTTTTTTTTTGTCGCCACAAAATCACGATCTCACGTGGTTGAGTGGAGAGTTTGTAGACGTTGATTGGACACTGTGTCTGCTAGGTCAGCGCCGCCATTTATGTACAGTAGGTCCAGGTAATTCCGAAGCAGTAGTAACGCGACCATATACCACATATACATAGTAGAATATTTAAACCGCGATTTCTTTACTAATTTAAGTGTAATTCAAATTTTATTATAGACAGTAAATACCTTAAAGAATTCTCTATTAATTAATATAACTAATATTTAGTGTACTACCTATTTACGTTAATAATTACCTTAATTTAGTAAGGTATTATAATAATTAGCTTCTCTAGAAGCTCTTTACTAAAATCCTCCTATACCTCTATAGTAGCTATTTTAAATCTAGAAAACAGTCCTATGCTCTTTATTATATATATTAGCTTAGGATAATACTTATAGATTTTCTATTTTAATAATTTCTAGATATTCTTAATTAGGTTAAGGTTAGGCAAATATAGTAGCTATAGTAGTAATTTAATCCTATTCTATAAACTCTAACCATGTAACTAACTTTACACAGATTAAGCTCTAAATATAAGAGCATTATTATATATAAAGATATTACTAGGTTTTAAAATTATAGGTAATTTAGACTATAGGGTATTATATATTACTTATAAAGTAATACCTTATTACGCTAAATCTAGATTACTAACTAGTATATATAATAAAGAGTATTTAGAAGCGCTAAAAGCACTTTAAAATATTAGTAATTTACATATTATATATAGCTTTAGTTATATAAAGTTAGGTTTAAGTCTCTCTCCCTAAAGATTTTTTATTAATTAGTTATAATACTTTCTCTAGAAAGGTATATTTACTTATATAATATATAAAACACTACTCTAGTTTCTAACTATTAGAACTTACTATAGAAACCTTATTAGAAAAAAAAACTTTACACTACTATAAGATTAGCAGAGCATTGTTTGTGGTGTAGTTAGTGTAGTTTTTAGGAAAATTTTGTAGTTATAGTGTAGTTTTTTTAGCTAGTATTTAGTGTAATGTAGTTTTTTTTTCTTGTAGTTAGTGTAGTTACTAACTACACTAACTACACTACACTACAAAAACTATATATGTAGTGTTAGGTAAATAAAAAGTGGGTCTTTTTATATAGTAGTATTAATATACTAATTAGAAGAAAGCTATTAATTTTATACTTATATTATTAGCTATTTTATTAAATTAGTTATTTAAGTTATAAGATTATAACCTTTTATAGATTTTATTATAACTAGGGTTATAAGTACTATTATAAGTTTTTATAAGGCTATTATTCTTAATACTTTTCTTTACTAATATAACTTTAAGAAAAACCTTACTATAATTTTATTTACTATTACTAAAATTATTTTCTATTTTTATAATTACTTTTATAACTTTAAATTAAAATAATACTTCAAACTAATATAGTTAAATTAATTAGGAATTTAAAATTAATAACTAGAAGTTAATAATATATATACTTAGTACTTATATATTATTATTAATAAGATAAAAACTTAAAAAAGCTTAAACTATTTATTTACTATTTAAATATTACTTTTTGCTTTATAATTATAAAGCTTTAAGAAGTTATATATAAAAACTTTATATATTTTCTTAGTATAATATATATAAAAAGAATAAAAAATAGTAATATTTATAAAGTATTTATATATAACTAATTATATTATTTAAACTAAGCTATATAACTAAATTAAGCTATTAAAATAATTTTAACTTATTTTTAAAATAAAATAATAAAATATACTTTTATTTTATATACTATAATTACTTTTATTACTATAATAACTTTAATAAGCTTTATTATAATTATTTTAACTTATTTTTAAATAAAATACTAGGACTTACTTTTAAATAATACACTATAGTTATTATAATTAGTATTATTATAATATTAAAAATATAAAAGAGAAAAGGATTTTATTTTATTAATATTTTTGTTAGATTCTTCGGATCTTCATTGGCTTAATCGTGGCTAAAGACTAGACTAATAGTAAGTCTAGCGCAATGCACGTAACGTAATTAGCTATATTAATTCGCTACCCCTCTTCTGCCTTACTTATAGGTTTTACTTACTTTTCTATTATCTAGACCTTCCCTCTCTTCTCTCTCTTTCCTAGCTAGCTATTTATTTATTATTAACTTTAATATTATAAAATTATCCTACCTACGTAAGTACCTTAGTATAACTAATACTAATTAGTAGTTAACTTTATAACTATAAATAAGTTAGGTATTATAAGAAAAGACATTTTTATAAACACTATAGCTACTACCCCTTATTACACTAGACTAATAGTTATTATAGTAAAGAGGCATAACTATATAAGTATGCTAAAGGAAGAGACTAGAATCCTAGTTATAAGCTTATTAGGCTTCTAAGGAATTAATTTATTAACCCTTAGGCTTATAGGATATAACTTTATTATATCTATCTAGGATATTATTATTAATTATTAATTTTATTATCTATTATAAGAAAACTAACTAACTAACTAAATCTATTACTATAAGGCATTTATTTTAAACCTAATGTTAAATAACCTTAGCTAAGCTAGCTAAATTACCTATAACTTCTCTTAATATATTACCTTTATCTAATAGACTTTTAATCCCCCTTTATAAGTATTTACTACTTATTTCTTACTCTCTTTACTCTTAGTATTATTTGCCTTATACTTATTAGTAAGAGGGATTATTTCCTTCCCTTTTTTATATAAAATAGGAAGTAGTAATTCTATTACTTCTATGTTATTTTTACTAGTGCTTTTCTAGTTACTTTTAGCACTTCTATTACTTTACTTAACCCTAATTTAATTTATTCTTATTACTACTTTTACTGCTTTTTCTACTGTTTTTCCTGTCTTTATGATTTTCTATGTTTTTGTGATTTTCTAGCTTTATTAGAGTAATAATACTTCTAAAGTACGAAAGAAAACCCTAGTAATAGGTAAACATATAAGCTTAATTAGTAGCAAAAGAATAATACCTTAGACTTTCTTTTATAGCCTAGATATTATAAGATAGTAAAATTAGAATCTAGACCTTTTACAAGAGGAAGGGCTACTACTAGTAATAGTAAGGCTTAAATGATTTCTCTTAAAAGACTATAAAAGAGTAAACTACTAGTATATTTATAATAGCTTATAAATAACCTTACAAAAGACTAGAAAAAGCCTATTAAACTAGACCTAGAGACTACTATATAACCTAAACTTAATAACTAGATTGTAAGGTTTATTAACCTTAGTAAGCATTAAGGCTAGAGAGATAATAACCTCTAGGAGTTATTCTAAGAAGACTTTAAAGGCTAGTCTAAAGATACCTTTAAAAGAGTAAATAAGGATATTATTAGAGAGCTATGTAATTCCTTATAAGATTATAGTGTCCTTATTAAACAAGGCCTAGGATATTTAATCCTAGCATCTCTTAAAGAGGTACTTCACTAAACCTTAATATCTCTTTAGTTATAGGAAAAATCATAATTTTCTAAACCCCTAGAGCCTTAGCCCTAAACCTAATTACCTACCCTAGAAATCCACCTTTCTTAACCCTAATAATTCCCTAAACCTCCCTAAGAGCCCTTATAATAATCCTAATCTAATTAATTACTTTATCCTAATAACCATTATATATAATAACTTATAGACTATTATTTATAATAAATTATGCCTTTATAGTAATTTCCCTCTAAAGATTAAATTATAAAGAAGATCTTAGAGCTTATAAAGATGTATAAGGATAGTAACTACTATAGCGGGAAACTATATAACTTCCTAATACTAAAGATTATGCTCTTTAAGAATAAGTGTAATAGAATTAACCTCCCTTAAACATATTATTAGAAGGCTTTTCCTATTATATTAATAGGTAATACTAAATAGTATTACCTTAATTATCTCTTTAGGAATAACTACTCTTATAAAGAAATAATTACTTATATTTATTAACGCTTTAAAATAGAAAGTAACTAATAATTCTATTATTATAAATAAAGTAGTATAATATTAAAGAATATAATTAATAAGAACCCTAATAAAAGCAAGCTTAAGTGCCTTAAGATTATATTATTAAACCTTAAGAAAATCCATAGAAAGCTATACCCTTCTAATATAGTAAATACTAAGCTCTATAAGTAAGCATTAAATACTATAGCTAGTATACCTAAATATTAGATAGTTAAATATATACACTCCCTAGGCTTTAAAAGTCTTACTAGAGACCTTTATAAGGTAATTACTATTATAGAATTAAATAAGAAAACCTCTTAATACCTTTAGTACTAAGAAGGAAACCCTCTAAAGGCTATATTTACTAATTATTAGTATAGATAATAATCCTATAGTAAAGGAAGCTATTATAGAAAAAGCCCTAGGCCTAGCTTTAAGCGCTACTTTATATATAGTAAAAGCGGCTACTAGTTCTCTAATTACTTTGCTAAAGGATATTAGAAAGAGAAGGACTACTAGTAAGCTAGTAAAATATATTATATAACCCCTATAAAGAAGAGATTTTAGGTATTCCTTACCTCCTATAAAGGGTAAGATAATAATAAACCTAATAATAACTTTAGTTAGAATTAGGAACTATATCTTATAGCCTATATAAAGGCCTAAGATAATAATAATAATAAGGTAAAGAAGCTACTATTAATAGCATATCTAAGTATTATATAATTCTTCTACTCTAGATAATAGACTAACTATAATACTACTAATATTAATATCCTTATAACCCTAAATAATTAAGCCTTTTAATACATATTCCTTAAGTAAGAGCTTTATAAACTATAAGAGTGTAATAAAGGTTTATTTTATTATATCTCTAAAGAATGCTATTCTAAAGAAGTCTTTAGAGGTATTATACTTAATACTAGCGCTATAGGAAAATTAAGTGTAAGAGAGGCATAAGTAAAAGCTTTACTAAGATTAATACCTTTATTAAAGGTAATCCCTTATAAACCTTAAATTATTATATTTAGTGCTAGATTAGTAGTTATAAAAGGCATTATCTATGTACTTATAAAACTTAGAGAGCTTAAATTTTATGTCCTTAATATAACTACTCCTTTCCTTTTCTTAATTACTAATATAGATAAAATATAGGTTAAGATTAATAACCTTGTAAATATACTTATTTAAGGTAATAAGACTATACCTATAGTATAATAATAGGGTTATCCTTAGTGGTTACTAGAGGCAAAAGAAATAATTACCTTCTATCTCTTAGAGGGAGATATTTATTAATTATATTATTAGCTTAGTTAACTTTCTATTTAATAACTTGTAAAGGTCCTTTAATAAGCTAGTTATAAAGTTAAACGCTAGGTAATTAAGAAATTAACTAAAGTTTGCTACTATTGCTAGATATATAGCAAGGCCCCTAGTTAATTTAAATTCATAATTAAAGATAACTACGAATTTAACTATAAGATTATTATTAATATTATGTAAATTAATAGTTAACTAGTGCTTTATATTATTAATTTAGCAACTTTATTCTAAGTAGCCTAATTCCTTAATCTAAAAAAGCAGAAGGCTTAAGACATTTAGGACACTATCTAAGAGTGCTAGATTAATACCTATCTAGGACCTCCGGAATAGATAGTCTATAATACTAGCAATAACTTCGCTTCCGCTAAATTCAAATATTACGCTTAATTAATATTAATTAAGACTAATAAGATACTAATTAAAGCTTATAATAGCATTAGAAAGGTTAAAAAATATCACGGACCCTTATGCTAGGCTTATAATATTATTACTAACTTAATTAGCGTAAAACTAATGCTAGAATAGTGCCTCTAAATAGCTATTAAGGCTATTAATAATTCTACAAGCCCTAAGGGAATTATACTAACCCTACTAGTCTTTAGAGCCTACCTATATATAATAGATAAGTTACTGCCTAGTATCTTTATTATTTAATACGCTAAAGTAATTTAGAAGGCTACTAATAAGGTCTACTACTATATAGCTTTATAGCAGGTCTATAATACCCTTAAAGCCTAGAATAATCCTAATATAATACCTATATATTAGCTATCTCTATAGGCTAATATATATATATAAAAAGAGAAGGGCAGCTAGTATAGCCCTTATAAGCTAATTACTACTAATAGAGAGACCTATATAGTTAATATACCCTATAGCCTAGCAAAATTTTACTTTATAGTAGTAAAGCCTTACTATAAAGACTTATATATTATAAAGAGGCTAGAGTAGTAGGAGATAAAGCCTTAAGATATAGAGGAGGCTATAATAATACTACTAACTACTATTACTAAAAAGAATTAGTAATAAAAGAAGAAGAAAAACTATAGGTATTACTAAAGAGAAAGTAAGGAAGGCTAAGAAAAGCCCTTATAGTCTAATTTATAAGCGTAGAGAAGCTAATAGAAAAGGCCTATAATACCTAGGTAACCCTAAGGGGAAGCTAGTAAGTTAAAGACTTATTACCTTACCCTAAAGGAATAAAAGTAAGGAGAGGTAAAACTTATAATCCTAGAAAGGATATTAGCCTAATTAAACTCTACGTGCTTATTAATAAAGACTAAGACAAGGCCTTTATTTAAGAGAATATAGCTAAAGGGATACTAAGTATAGCGTTTCTTATAGTAAAGGAAGAAGCTAATTAAAACCTTACTCTTTAACTTCGCTAAGAAGGGAAGATTATAACCCTAGGAAAACCCTTTAAGCAGTCTAATTAAGCTAAGATTAATACCTTATAAGCTTATAATATCTTTAAATTCATTAAATACAACCTAGTAAAGCATAGAGGCTATAGAATCTTTAATTCTTGTATAGTTAGAGAGATTAAAGGTAAGGGAATAGCCTTACTATATAAGAAATCTTACCTTATTATGTAAGGCTATAATAACAAGGGAAAGGAATTTATCTTAACGTAATTACTAATAATATAATAAGCAAGCTAACGACTTATCGTAGCTATTGCTCTATTGTTAAGAAGAAGAGGTATCTACCTTTAGATTCGCAATATTACGCAAGCATACACTCAATTACACATAATGCTAATAAGACTAATTATCATAAGATTACTAAAATAAATTACATATCTTTTTCTAGAAGGAACTATAATTAAATTAATTAAACCTCTTTATAGGATTGCAAAGGCTAGAACCTACTAGTAAGCAACGTACTTCTATTATTACAAAGATAACCTTAATATAATAACTTTAACCTATAATCCCTGCTTATTAATTATAGCGCTAAATAATAAGAACCTCTTTAGCATTATAGGAATGTAAACTAATAATATATTAGGCCTAAGTAATAATAACTTCTTCTAAAAAGAAGAGAAAAAGCTCTAGAAGGCTAAGTTTACTACTAAGGAAAAGTAGTAATTAACCACTAGGAATCCCCTTATTTTTAATAGCTATATCTTAACCTAGAACGCTAATAACTTATTAATTTTAACCTAAAAGGGCTAAATTTAGAAAATTAAGGAAGTTAATCCTTAATCTCTAATAGCAAAGCAAGATTATATAGAATAATAAGCCTAAGGAAGCTATATTATAACTATATACTAACTAGAAGCTTCCTACGATCTATTAATCATAGCTTAACACTAAGAACCCTTTACTAATAATATCGCATGCCTTAATAAACGCCTTAAATAGCAAATTAAGAATTAGTAGTAAGGACTATAATATATACCTTTAACCCTTAAGGAAGCAAAGCTCTTTATATTTATAAATAGATTACTTACTAATAATAAGGATTTAAGCTTATAGATTAAATACATTATTATAATTAGTAACAAGATAATACAAGATAATAATACCTTTATTATGAAAGGTAATATTATTACATATAGCTTAACAAAAAGCAAGCAAGTTACACGTAACGCGCTTGCCTCTAAATTATATAGCATAGTTTAAGGCGTAGATATTACTTACATGATTTCTATAACTCTCTATTAGATTATAGACTAATTAAAGATACCTTAAATTCCTATAATTCTTTATACTAACTCCTTTTTATTATATAAATGCCTTATAAAGCTAGGAATAATAAAAGAGAAGAGACTAATAATTAATATTATAGCCCTTTATTAATTATATAAAAGGCATAAGATCTATAAGGTAAGGTAAATTAATAGAAATAATAATCCGGCGGATATAATAACAAAGGTATTACTAAATTTATCCCTTTTCTCTCTAATTAATTTGAATAAATTAATAATTTATATTAAAGGATAGGTAAAGAGACCTATAATATTAGGGGATAGGAGCCTTAATAAGGACTAATAGATTAATTTAATTAACTAATGCCATAATAGCTAATTAAAGTAGCGGATTCCTATTAAGGGATTTACTTATATATACTTTCCTTTAATTTAATTTTTATTACGTTTTTAGGCTCCTTTAGCCACAGATAAAAAGAGAGACTACTAGTATTAGATCCTTTAGATCTTTATTAGCTTAATTATAGCTAAAGACTAGACTAATAGTAGGTTTAGTATAATGCATATAACGTAATTAGCTACATTAATTCGCTACCCTCTCTTCCGCCTTACTTACAGGTTTCACTTACTTTTCTATTATCTAGACCTTCCCTCTCTTCTTTCTCTTTCCTAGCTAGCTATCTATCTATCATTGACTTTAATATTACGGAATTATCCTACCTGCGCAGGCACCTTGGTGTAACCAACAATTTTAAAAAACCTTAAAATACTAAATAATTAAAAAGTCTAGCTTTTCCTATAGTAATTTATTTATAAATACTTATACTTATATTTAATTCATTTATTACTTATTTATTTTTAATTAAACTTTAACACTAATAATATTTTAACTTATATAAGTAATATACTTATAAGCTAAGATAAGCTAAGATAAGCTAAGATAAGCTAAGATAAGCTATTATAAGCTATTGTAAGCTATTATAAGCTAAGATAAATATTTTTACTAACACTACAAATGTAGTATTTGTAGTTAGTGTAGTTTATGAAAATAAATTTATAATGTAGTGTAATATAGTTTTTTTCCCCTTGTAGTTAGTGTAGTTTGTAGTGTAGTGTAGTTTGTAGTGTAGTTACTACACTACACTACAAAAACTACACTATAATACACATTGTAGTGCAATGCTTTGAAGATTAGCTTCTAATAATAAAGCTATATAAATCTTAGCCTCTAAAACGCGTTCTCTAGTGTTAATTTTAGTTATTAAAGTGCACGCTTATATTAAATACCCTCTTATTTAAGGTAGTAAGTTAGAGTTATAATATAACACACTAGAGATACCTCCTAAAAAAGCTATTTATTATAAATAAAGGGATTTTTACTAATAATTTAATTAATAACTCTTTTATTATAATTAGATAATTTTTTTAGCTATCCTAGGCGTAGTAAATCTTAACCCTTAATTTACTATTAATATTATTACATAATGCTATATACGCTACCCGTAGGAATATCCTCTTCCTTAGTAATATATTATAGTAAGTAATTTTTTTATATAATTTATAAATTCTACCTCTCTTATAAGAACTCTAATTCTTTTTTAAGTAATATAAGGCATTATAAAAGGAGTAATTATATCTTAAAGATAGAGTCTTTATTATTATAATCAGAGCTTTACATTACATTACATTACATTGTGTAATGTTTGTAATGTAATGTAATTATTACACATTACATTACATTACACATTACATTACATTACATTACACCCCCTTTCACACATTACATTACATTACACATTACATTACATTACATTACACCCCCCTTTCACACATTACATTACATTACATGTAATTATTTGTAATTATTTTTGATTTTTTAATATTAAGGTTAAATTCCTTTATTATAAGATATATATAGGTTATAAAATACTTTATAATAGCTTATAATAGCTTATAATAGCTAATAATAGCTTATAATAGCTAATAATAGCTTATAATAGCTAATAATAGCTTATAATAGCTAATAATAGCTTATAATAGCTAATAATAGCTTATAATAGCTTATAATAGCTTATACTAACTTATAATAGTTTAAAATAGCTTATAATAGCTTATATATATAATATATATTACTTATATTACTTATATAACTTATAATATTATTAGTGTTAAGGTTTAATTAAATTTAAATAGTAAATAAATAACTTATATATAAATATAAGTAAGTATAAGAAAATTACTATTAAAAAGTTATACTTAGTATTATTAAGTTTTTAAAATTATTAATAAAATAAAATACTTTTCTTTTTTATATTTTTTAATATATTAATAATAGTAATAATATGAAAAATTACTTATATAACTTAAATATTATTAGTGTTAAAGTTTAATTAATATTAAATAGTAAAAAAATAACTTATATAAAAATATAAGTAAGTATAAGGAAATTACTATAAGAAAAGCTATACTTTTTAATTACTTAGTATTTTAAGGTTTTTAAAAATATTTATAAAATAAAATTCTTTTCTTTTTTATGTTTTTTAAAATAATAATAATAGTAAAAATAGTAATAATAATAGTAATAATAATAGTAATAATAGTAATAATAGTAATAATAGTAATAATAGTAATAATAGTAATAATAGTAATAATAGTAATAATAGTAATAATAGTAATAATAATAGTAATAATAATAGTAAATAAAGGGAAACGTTTATAAATGTTAAAAATATCTATTAAGGGAAAACTAGACTAAACTAGGAAAAAACCCTTATATAGACTTACTTAATCTGAGTTAGAATATATATCTTCTAAGGAAGAGGAACTAGATAAATCCTAGGATTTATCTAATTTCTCTTTATCCTTAGAGGAAGATATAGTATCTAAATCCTCAGATAAAGAGCTATAATAATTATATAGCTCTGAATATTGCTTAATAGTAATATTTTCCTCCTTTTCCTAATTCTTTAGTAGAATTAGTTGCTTAATAGTATAATGCTTTAAGGAGGTTCAGCGCTTAGTAATAATATTACCTCTAGTATTAAAGGTGCTTTCTATTGCACTAGAAGTGGCAGGAATAGCTAGATATCTTCTAGCAAGTATACGTAAAATAGGGAAAGATTTTTGGTTTTCTTCCCACCATTTAAATATATCTTCCTTTATTATAATATTAGTATAGTAATATAATATAATAGGAATAAATATTTACTTACCTTATCCTCTCTAGGGTCTAAGTTAGTAAAAGTAGGGATTTTGTTCTTTCAAGTTCTTTAAATAGATTTATCCCTCTCATTAAGGAATAACCCTTTATAAAGGTTAGAAGATTTAGGCTTAGGCCAAGGGTTAGAAAAGGTTCTAGGCTAAATAGGCCCCCCAATTTCTACTTAAATTCGGGTATTTTCTGCCTCTGAATTCTCTGAATTCTCTGAATTCTCTAAGCCTAGCCCTAGGCCTAAATTAGCCTAATTTTCCTTATAAGTAGGAAGAAGCCTAGTAGTAAAGTTAGTAATAATAATAATAATAATAATAAACATTATACTTACAGATCATAATCTTTTTCTAGGTTATCGAGTAGCCTTTTTATTGTTTTTAGTTGTAATCTAAGCTTATCTTTTATAGTAATAAGATTAAGCCTAGGGTCTAATAACATAGCATATAAATAAGGCTTATAAAAGTGATAATTATTCCCTATGTCTTATGGGAAATAATTACCTAGCTTTTCTAGGCTAATATCTATAGAGGCTATAAAGACCTTACCAAAAGAATTATAAACATGTTTCTAGTTAAATAAGTTAGTATAATTTAATTAAAAAAGGTAAAAGGATATATACCTAACTATTATAAGCCTTTTGGTCCTCTTTAATATTATTAAGATATTCATATATCTTAATAATAAAAAGTGGGACTAGACCTAAAGTATTATACTTCTAGCTTTAAAGTATAATAGTAAGCTCATAGAAAACCTCTAAAATACTGCTTAAGGTAGCTAAATTAGCCCATTCTTATGTTATAGGTATTGCATCCTTAAGGGTAGTAATATTAGTTTCCCTATTAAGAAGAATAATAGCTTCTTTAAGCTCTAAAGAAGTATTAATCATCTTATAGGTCAAATTCCACCTAGTTTCGTTAGCTATAAATATTATAATTAGTTATAACTTATAAGAATAATATAAGAAGAAATAAAGTCTTACCTAAAGGGATTTTTATAATATTACAATTCTTAGCTAAGTTGCCTTATTTTTTTGCTTTTCTAAGGCATTTTAACTAAGTTTTATATAAAGCTTAGTTATTCTTAATAAGAATAGTAATCCTTTTAACCTTTCCTAGAATACCTATAACTAATATTAGTATTATAGTAGTAAAAATTATAAAATAATTACTTACCATTAGCTAAGGATTTAAATTATTGAAAATTAGGATTTCCTTAGATATACAAAGTTTCTTCTGTAGAATAGTGAAGATATTCACTATTCTTAAAGCTTTCTAAGTCTTCCTTAGAAGACATAGATTTAATAAAACTCATAATAATATCCTTAGCTACAATGTTTAAAACATAAGCTATACATCAGATATTATATGGTTTAATACTAATATTATTATAACTCTTATTAATATAAGAAGTTATAAAAGTATTATTATTAAAACCATTATCCCGAGTAAAACTATATATAATTAGAATTATAATTATATAAAATTATTATTAAAAGAAATAACTTACCTAAGGATATCCTTAGGCTCTAAGTAATAATCCTTAATAAGATTATTAAAGTATTAGTAAATATAAGCTCTAGTATGTGAATTTGATAAATATTTAAATCCTATAAGTAAATAGTTAGTAAATAATAAGAATAATAAGACTAATTAAAAGACTTACTAATTAGCTTATACTCAAGCTTAAAATTCGGATTAAGCCAGCTTATAATAACCCCTAGATAAGACTTTGAATTAAACGAAGTCCATATATCTAGTTAAACCGAAATTAAACCTTGATATTTAATTTGATATTGGATTTATTAAAGGATTTTTGCTTAGATGAATAATACATAGTATTTATCCTATGTGTTATTGTTTAGTAGCTAAGCAAAGAAGCTAAATTATTATTCCTATATATATAAATTAGCTTAAATAACTAATTATTATAAGAGAATAACTTACCTAGAATAATAATTTAGCAAATTTTTAAAGGATTTGCTATTAATTATAGCAAAAGAAAGGTTATTTTCTAGTATAAATTTAATAACTAGAATAACTGCTTCTTCAGACAAAAATTCCTCTAAAATAGTGTGATTTCGAGGTCTTTTTGTTGAAAAAAAAGAGGTTAAAGAAGATTGATTTGTAGGGGTTAATATTACTAGAATCTCAGGTACTAAATATAATATTAGTATGAAAAAAATAGAACAAAATAGAATAAAATAGAATAAAAAACTTACTAGTAATCTTTTTAGGTTGTTTTTCTTTAGATTTAGAAGTAGCAATCTCCGGATGCTTAATTCAATAGTAATAAACACCATTAGAAGCTTGGAATCTTTTTGCTTTACTTCTAAAAGTAAAAGTGCAATTAGATTACGTACAAAAGCATATAATTTCCCTTTCTTTATTATATTTAATATTAGATAACTGATAATTAAATAAATTATAGGTAAAAATATATGCTTTTGAAGAAAACTCGTAATCTTATTGATTTTTAAGGGTTTTCTTATATAATCCTTAAAGATAACTTGCTTAAGAAGGCTTTGAAGCTAGGCTAGCTTAGCTAGGCCTAGAAGGTAAGCTAGGCCTAGAAGAGCTAGGCCTAGAAGGGCTAGGCATACTAGCATTAGAATTATTATCCAAGGGGCAAAAAGAGGAATCTATATTAAAGTATGTTTTTTTTTCTGATTTTTCTGATTTTCCTGATTTTTTGCTGATTTTTTGCTGATTTTTGCTGATTTTTTCGATTTTTCTTAGAGTTCGATTTTGAAAGGTTGAATTTTTCCGATTTTTTCCGACCTTTTTCCGATTTTCCTCAATTTTTTTGGATTTTTTTGGATTTTTCTGATTTTTTGTTTTTTTATGTGTTTTTATAAGTTATTTATAAAGCAAAAAGACTATAAAAATAAAGGTAAGCACAATAAGTAGTAAAGTATATAGCCTAACTATGTAAGGGTTTTTGTAGTTTTTTTTGGATTTACTAAAGTAAAAAGAAAGAGAAAAGAAAGAAAGAAAAGAGAAGGTAAAGGAAAACCCCTCTTTTAAAAAATTTTCGTAAGTGGGTTACAAATAACGTAATATACTAACTATCTAACTAGACTAGTAAGGACCCATAATAAACCCTAATCGTCCAATTAGTTAAGTAAGGACCTATATAAGACTCACTTTTGGACCTATTTTTTAATATAGCTTATATTAGTTCTAAATAATAACCTTATTATTTTAAATCTAGTAAATATAGCTTTTTTTACTCTTTTTCTAGGAAATTTTACTATAAAATTATTTATTTTATTTTATATAAATTATTTCTTATGTATTTAAGTATTAGATTAAGATAAATTAGGTATTATAAAAGTATTATAAGCTAATTATACTTTAAATTCCTTAGATTACTTAATAAATAAATAAACTAGGATTTCTTTTTATTAAAATATTATTTTAAAAATTAATATATAGTTTTATATTACTTATATTATACTTAAAGGCTTTTATAATAAATAAAGCCTTTAATTTAAATAATATAAATAATATAATATCTTTAATTATATAATTATACTATTTCTTTTTAACTTTTTATTCCTAAATTACCCTTTTATAATTCTATATTTTGTAAAAGAAAAGAAAAAAATAAAAGATATTTAAAAAGAATATATATTAAATCTAAAAAAATAAGTATTATTTTAAATAAAAGTTATAGTAATAATATTAATTTTAATATATATAAAAGTTTAAATATAGTTTCTTAATATAATTATTTAGATTTATAATATATTATTTTATAATATTTAAAAAAGTATATACAGGGTATTTTTAGTAATAAAAAGTCTTATTTAAAATAATAGAAATTTAATTATTAGAAAATAGATATATAGTTAATATAATATCTTATAATATATAGAAAAATTCAAAGAATCTAATTAACTTTATAAACTTACTATATATACCCTATACTAGAAGATATAACTAATAGTCTAAAAGATAGGAAATTTAGATAATTAATAGTAAATTTAATAAAATACCTATTATGAAAACACTTATATTAATCTAATAGAGAAAAATCTAAAGTATATTATAAGATATTAATATACCCCACTTTTTTTTCCTCCTAATATTACATTACACATTACATCCAAACCCCAAATATTACATTACATTACATTACATTACATGCTCTGAAATTTATAATAGACGCGCTACTTAAAAATACGCGACTTTGGTGGAAATTCTTCGGAATTACCTGGACCCCACTGTATATTGCACGAAAAAAGGGGCCCAGCCGATTTGGCCGCTTACATATTTCTGCGCTTTATTATCCCCTTTGCCTTGCAACAATG
Source organism: Epichloe typhina subsp. poae (assembly GCA_030389615.1). Classification (NCBI taxonomy): domain Eukaryota; kingdom Fungi; phylum Ascomycota; class Sordariomycetes; order Hypocreales; family Clavicipitaceae; genus Epichloe; species Epichloe typhina. The sequence goes on along the minus strand of CP098316.1, from coordinate 2,745,095 downwards.
TAGTAAACCTGCTGACGATACGGTGACTCGGCTTGAAGAAATAGCCTGTATTTGAGACAAGATGAGAAAACTTGCGCCAATGGACTCAATACTTAATAATATTCCCAGTAAGACTGGGTATCGGAACAGTACGGAGAACAGGACTAGAAGTGGACGAGTATGGTTGTACTATGTGTTGGGCATCGCTAATGAGTATTTGTGCACAAGTGGGCGCTTGGTATCTGTGACGATAGAAATTCAAAGTAGGGAATTTGCCCCGAAGTATAGGGTCAAGAGAATCCGCAATGACTTATAATCACAATGCATCTTGTTGGAATGGGTCAGAACGCTTTCACATTTGTAGAGGTCCGCAAAAAATATGTACATAATAGTAAAATCTCTGGGAAATAGCGCACTCTTAGACTGGTTCAGCGAGCTGAGCTCAGCAACCTTTAACTACCGACCCACTTCAGCAATTTAGAACATGGGGCGACATCACGAACGCAGCGCGATCCATTGCCTCAGTGTCACCTACGTCACATACACTCGCTACCATATAAAACAAGTTGCCTATCTCAACTCTTCCGCATCTATCTATAGCCACTATGGCTCCGTCAAGCTGGAGATGTTTAATTGCCGGGGCTGTGTTTTGTATACCTCTTCTAGCCACGGCGTCCATGAATTCAACGTCCCAGAACCTTGACATTCTGCGGTCCAAGTTGGCGTTAATGAATGAAAGACCCGACAACTGTCCTCCTTGGTCAGTTTGAAACTTCGATCCTTGTGTTATCCAGTTACTTACAATTTCTAACGTCTATCATTCAGTTTTAATTGCCTTCTGCCCTCCCACCTCTGTGCCCAGTATGCAGGCTGCAACGAGTTCAATGGGAAATGTGACTGCCCTGAAGGTTTCGGTGGCGATGATTGTCTCCAGCCTTGTAAGTCTTTAGTATCGCTCTTCTTTCAGCCCTTGAAACACATGATGGACACGATTTAATCCCCACTCACTCCTACAGTGTGTGGCTCTCTGAGCAGAGGCCGGGACAGGCCGATGCGACCCGGGAGTACATGCGATTGCGACGCGGGCTGGACTGGGATAAACTGCAACGTTTGCACTGAAAACAAAGCATGCAATGCGCTTGTGGACACCGGCATCGGCGGCGTCTGCTACAAGAACGGAGAGGTTGTGTTCCATAATCACCAGGCTTGCACAGTGACCAACAAGAAAATCACCGATCTTCTTGGTGAACAACGACCCGAGGTCACCTTTACCTGCCAGAAAGACCAAGGTACATGTGATTTTCAATGTAAGTTGTCTATATTAAGTTCGAAGCCTTTGCGCACCCTAGGGCTGCTAACACGCATCTATAGTCTGGGTTGATGCTATCGAATCTTTTTATTGCCATCTGAGTGACTGCGAATCGAATGCTGAGTTTGACGAAGCCACAAATACTACTTCTTACAAGTGCGACGAAATACGTTGCAGCTGTATATCGGAACGGATGCTGTGCGGAAAAGATGGTTCCATCGACCTCAGCGAGTTTCTTGACCAAGCCATCCGCGGTCCTGGTGGCTTTGAATGCAGCCAAAAGAATGGCGGTGCTCATGACTGTGCTTTCAAAGAACCTGAGATGGACAAGCTGATACGCAGTCTCATTGGCGACTCTAGCATTCTCCTTGACTGCCAATCTGGCGAATGTCTGCACGAAACTCAAGTTCCTGGTTACACGAGACCAGTAAAACAAATTAACACACCTCTAATTGCCGGTGTGATTGCCATTTGCGCACTCTTTGTAGCTGCGATAATCATTATCACATGGGTCCTGTCACGACGCAAATTGAGGTACGGCGCAATTCGCCTTGAAGATTCAGATGACGAAAATACCAGGTTGATGGCTGAACACAAACCCGCCATCCTATACTTTGAGAAGGTTGCTTATCAATTGAATGGCAAGACTATACTCAGTGACATTCAAGGAACCTGCCATCCAGGAGAAGTGACTGCAATTATGGGCGCTTCTGGAGCAGGAAAGACCACTTTTCTTGACATCTTAGCTCGGAAAAATAAGCGCGGCTCGGTAGAAGGAGACTTCTTTGTCAACGGAGAGAAAGTCAACGACGCGGAGTATAAGAAAGTTGTCGGGTTCGTTGATCAGGAAGACACAATGCTGTCAACTTTGACCGTTCACGAGACGATTCTGAACAGTGCTCTCCTGAGATTACCACGCGATATGGGTCGTGCAGTTAAGGAACAGAGAGTGCTAGAAGTTGAGAAGGAACTTGGAATCTACCAGATCCGTGACTCTTTGATAGGTTCTGAGGAAGGAAAAGGCCGTGGCATTTCCGGTGGTGAAAAACGTCGGGTTGGTATTGCTTGCGAACTTGTCACAAGCCCATCTATCCTTTTTCTTGATGAGCCTACAAGTGGTTTGGATGCCTTCAACGCGTACAATGTCATCGAATGCTTAGTTACGTTGGCAAAGAGCTATCAACGAACTGTGATATTCACGATTCACCAACCACGGTCTAATATCGTGGCCTTGTTCGACCGGCTCGTACTATTGGCACAGGGGAAGGCTGTCTTTTCTGGCCCGTTCTCACAATGTCAGTCGTATTTTGACTCAATCGGCTACGAATGTCCACTGGGTTTCAACATTGCGGATTACCTAGTCGACCTGACTATGCATGCGGGTCGCAGAACCTCTTCTGAAGATGGACTTATTGCCACAGATGTTGTACGTCTGGGTCCCAGTAGCACCAAGGCGGTCAAGTCGATTGCCAGTATATCAGGGAACAGCATTGGAGATGATAGTATTACAGAGACATCAGCATCATCCCGGCCGAGGAATTCCCGAAAGGACTCGATTCGGCTCCGGCAAGAACGCGAGCTCTTCACCCGTCGGAAACAAACTGCGGATACGGCATCATCTTCTGATGCTGGGGCAGGACTTCACGGGAGCTTCAAACTCCAGGTGAATCCGTCAAATGTCATACCTTCGCAACTACGGGAAGACTTGCACGATCTTCCCCCTTCGGGAACAACTGGCACAGATCTTGATTTTATGACGCATGCTTTTGCGCAATCCGATATAGCTGAAAATACTCGTCGCGAGATTCGGCAGGCAGTAGCCGCTGCCACGGAAGCTAACGGCATAAACAACAATGACTACAGCCTTGAGGGGCTAAACATCAATACTGGTGCTGTTGGTCGAGGCTATGCGCGAATAGGTTACTGGGGCCAATTCATGATCTTGTCGCAAAGAACGTGGAAGAATCTGTATCGAGACCCCATGCTCATGCTTACTCATTACGCGATAGCTATTATTCTAGCTGTCTTTTCAGGATATCTCTTTTACGGTCTGACGGACGATATTCCAGGCTTTCAAAATCGTTTGGGCTTGTTTTTCTTCCTCCTTGCATTATTTGGATTCAGTACTCTCACAAGTTTGACGGTCTTTTCTGCAGAACGGCTTTTGTTTCTCCGGGAGCGAGCCAACGGTTACTACTCTCCGATTACGTATTTCACTGCCAAGGTTCTTTTCGACATTATACCGCTAAGAATCGTGCCGCCAATACTAATGGGGTCTATTATATATCCTATGACCGGCTTAGTGCCTGATTCGACGCACTTTTTCATCTTTATGCTAGTATTGGTGTTGTTCAACCTGGCTGCTGCATCCATCTGCCTCCTGGTTGGCATTTTGTGCAAGAATGCCGGAGTCGCTAATCTAATTGGTAGCTTGGTCATGCTTTTCAGTCTGCTATTTGCCGGCTTTCTGCTAAACCATGATGCTACGCCTAGCGGCGCCCTTTGGCTGCAGATGCTATCTATATTCCATTATGGCTTTGAATCGCTCATAGTCAACGAGGTTGTTGAGCTGACACTTGTCGACAAGCAATACGGGCTGGACATAACCGTGCCCGGTGCAGCTATATTGAGTTCCTTTGGATTTGATAATGGTGCTTTGTGGGCAGATATCCGTCATCTAGGTATTTTTTCTATAACTTTCATAATATTGGCATACATGGCCATGCACTTCCTTCTCATAGAGAAACGTTAGAAAGGCAGGGGCAGAGGAATGTATTTCATTTTCCAGCTCACACAGGCACAGACAGAAACATGTAATCCAAGTCATCCTCTTTTTATTTGGTTTCATAGAATACATGCGACAGACCTGACACAAAGTCCTGCAAGAGGGTATGCGGTAGATCGAACAAGCATTAATACGTAGATGTACAATGGAATATACTGAGAACAATTTGGCTAGTATACACGAGTAAAAGACTGCTTATTCCATCTTGCCCCCGGTGAGATCCTCCGCTATTATCTTTTGACGTTTGACAGACCGATCAAACTCCGACTCATCGAAGTCCATAACTTTCGTCGATGCTCCGGTTGATGTCTCCATCATATTGGCAATAGATGGAGGCTTACCATAGATACCCCACGTGTTTTCGGTAGAACCATGTCGATAAATTGTCTGACTTCGTTGTCGAAAATAATCTTCAGCAAACACTTTGTCTATTTCTGCCTTGAGTTCGTTCTCGTGGACAATGAAGTTAGAGGCGCTGATATAAAGCTCCATGATGGCATCTCGCCTAGCCTCACGCTTCGAATTTTCCTGAGCCAAAACTTTCGTGCGACTTTTGTCAGCTCGAGAAAAGCGGCTGGGATCAGAATAGACTCTAGTGTCCAATATGGATTGCAAGATAGTAGGTCGAGTCAATCTATCATCTTCCCTCTCTGGCGCTGCGCCAGCTTTGTTATGCTGTTGAAACTTCCTGCTGACTCGGACATTTCGAGCATTGTCAATTTCTGACCGCCTAGCCCACAGAGCGCTCAGGCCATCCTTCAAGTTCGTTCGTCTGCTGTCGGCCAGTGCAGCTTTCCATCTCTGCGCATTGGTTTTCCCCTCCCGCGGTTTCGTAGAACGTGGGGCTGTTCTCTCAATGTAATGCGGCTGGACTTTCTTATCTCCCCCAGAACGCGGGAATACATCACGCGGGATAGGCAGATGGCCACGAACGCGAGTAGGTTTCGTTTCGTTTGATTGGGGCGGCGTAGGTAGACGGATGTATGAGGGAGACTCGGGGGGCACACGAATAGACCCAAGAGGCCGCGAGCCTGAAAATTTTCGAGGAAAGTGCAATCCTTTGCGAATCGGTAGTCGAATACACGGGCCAGGAGCTCTCAGAGGCATGACTGAAGACTGTGTGAGCCAATTAGTTGTGCGAATCGTATGGGTGCATTACAAAAAAGCTCAAGAAAATTAGATGGGTTGAACGACCGGATTATTCTCTTCCGAAGAAGGGACCCAACGCTTTCCACTAATAGCCACTCGAAGCAGCTGGCGGCGTGATAGTGGGGCGTTCTTGTGGCAGGGTTTTTAAACTGGGGATTTTGAAAGTTCAGTATGTCCCTTAACCACTCTCTCCTTCACAACTGTGTTACTATGCCCGCGAGGGCTATATTATTCATCATGGGCACTGGGAAAAAGGAGGCTGCCAGGCGCGTTCGCCACGGCAAGACTGGAGATGGGCTTGGCAACGTACGTGTCAAAGGCGAGAACTTCTATCGGTTAGTATAGGACTCAAGCTACGATGATGCCAAGCTAACATATTGAAGCAACGCGAAGAAAGTCAAGACCCTGAATATGTATAAGGAAGGGAAGGCGCAGAGAAATTCTGACGGGAAGATAACGAAAGCAGCCTCCTATCAATCTCGAGATGTTCCGGATGCGCGAATCGAGCCAAATCGAAAATGGTTCACCAATACCCGTGTCGTATCCCAGGATACACTGAAGGATTTTCGTGACGCTATGGCTCAAAAAGCAAGCGATCCCTATCAGGTTCTTTTGAAATCAAATAAACTTCCTATGAGTCTCATCAGGGATGGACAAGATACCAACGGTATAAAGCAACATAAGGCGAAGATGACAGTCAAAACCTCTCCATTTGCCAATGTCTTCGGACCCAAGGCACAACGCAAACGTGTCAAACTCGGCGTGAGCAGTCTTTTAGACTTTGCTGACGACACTGAGAAAAGCATGGACACTTACCAGGATCGCTTGGAACAGGCAAGGTTACTAAGTGGGTTGTCTGGTCCAGAGGAGCAAGAAGGTCTCGTCTCCATGGCTATTGAACCTGTTTTTGATAAAGGTCAGAGCAAACGTATCTGGAACGAGTTGTACAAAGTCATCGACTCATCTGATGTTGTCATACACGTCCTGGATGCCCGAGACCCCGTCGGAACTCGATGTCGTAGTGTGGAAAAGTACCTGAAGGAAGAAGCGCCGCACAAGCATTTAATATTTGTGTTGAACAAATGTGATCTTGTTCCCACTAGCGTTGCAGTAAGTTCATCTTTTCGCTTGTCATTTGTTTTCCTTGCATTTTTTACAAAGCCCTCATGTGGCCCCAATGTCTATGTCAGGACTCCCCCTTTCGTCTCACGGGGGCTGTCTGTTAAAGCGTTGGGAGATCAAATTCACCACTCTCGACTGTCGTCAACTTGTTGGCGACTGATGGGTGCCGTTCTGGTCACTATCATGAGGTGGTCTGTGTGTTTGAAGAGTTGAAGTCTACACTGGTTCATTGTGGCCACTTACTGTAGACTTCTTAGTGAAGACGCACACATTTATTGCACCAAAATTCTGGAGCACAAGGGCTTTCAGCTAACGTGGGTCTAGGCCGGATGGGTTCGTTCCTTGTCGAAGGAATGTCCAACGTTGGCTTTCCATGCCAGCATCAACAATTCGTTTGGCAAGGGATCTTTGATTCAGCTCTTGAGGCAGTTTTCTACGCTCCATGCGGACAGAAAACAGATTTCCGTTGGTCTAATAGGAGGACCAAATACTGGCAAATCTTCCATCATCAACACTTTATTGAAGAAAAAAGTTTGTACCGTTGCTCCCATACCAGGTGAAACAAAAGTTTGGCAATATGTGAGCCTAATGAAGAGGATATATCTCATTGACTGTCCTGGTGTTGTACCTCCATCCAGCACGGACACACCTACTGACCTAGTACTCCGCGGTGTGGTCCGGGTGGAGAAAGTTGAACACCCGGAGCAATATATATCTGCAGTTCTCGGTCGAGTAAAACAACACCACATGGAAAAAACATATGATCTCAGGGGTTGGACCAGTGCCACCGAACTTCTAGAGCTTCTTGCAAGGAAGGGCGGGCGTCTTCTTCGGGGCGGAGAGCCGGACTTGGATGGTGTTGCCAAAATGGTTCTGAATGACTTCATGAGAGGAAAGATCCCTTGGTTTACGCCTGCTCCGTCATCTGTTGACGGCGCAGGTGGTTTGCGCAATCGTGATGGCCGTCTCGGCGAAATGCCCAGGAAGCGAAATCAGGATGAAGCCCTAGCACCGTCACTCAGCGATGATAAGGAACAGCCAAGCAGTGAAGTTGACGACATGGAGGAAGAGTTCGAAGGTTTCGCAAGTGATCAAGGGGCAGAACCTGACGAAAACACTGCTTGCGAGGATGGCGACGAGCAGACAGAAATGCTCGACAACACGGCGATCAACAGAACTAACGCTAGCTCGGAGGCGGGATCTCGTGACGCGAACGGGAGCCTTGCGGTTCAGATTACAAATCAGTCCAACAAACGGCGGAAACCGACTTGACACATTTATGGACTCATGCAGCTTCCTGGTGCCGTAACTTGCACGCGCGTCATTCTATGAAGACGCTTCGTCAATCGCCGAGAGCTCTGCGGAACCGCGAGCATCCGCACTCGAAACACCCTGAAGTTGATATTTTGGCTCTACGAACTCGTAGCTGAAATTCAAGCATCGTGCCGGGAAGCACGTGGCCTGTCGGTTCAAGGCAGATAACGTTGAAGGTGATCAATGCTCGTGGTAAACCTCTCACACCTACTCCATGTGATGCCCAACTTGAAAGAGTCAGTTTTTGTCACTGCTGGCCCAGCGTCAAACACTCTTCGTGTATATTTGGTTAGATATCTATTGCGGATTTTATAACTTAGCAGGTAGCTAGCCATATAAATATATACTCGCACCGCAAATGCACTTCATGATATGGTAGACATTTGTCATTCGGTTGTAGTGCTACGATTCGTCGTGGGGCATGCATGCTTCCACACCTACGGATCCGTATTTTGGAAGGAATGAGTGAACGCGTAATAACAGTACAAAGAAGAAACCATGGAAGTACCCCTATAAAGAAAAATACATATAGAAGCTACCTCTTCCGTTTTAGGCCTAGCTATTACTGCTTCTATTACGGTCAAAGAAACCACAACATGCGTCGGCCGGCGGGCTTTCCAACTGGCCCTCTCCAAGAAGGACTCATCACTCGCACGCTAGACAGACAAAGCTCGTGTGCGCCTAGCATGGGTTCATCGACATCAAAAACTGCTGCTTCAGCTACGCGGAGATTTCCGGCTAGAGACTTAAGCCAGTATGACTCCCCTACGCCCACTTGTTTTAAGCAACGCGGAGGACGTACAAGGGACGACGGTAGGTCCCTTAAATACAATAATTTGTCTTGAGATCAAGTACTGATTTCCAAACATAGTCACCAACGAAGATAGGCAAGAGCTCGACTTTGCACCCGGCAACTTTTCACGGCGGTTACGAGACATGGGTATTGCAAAGCTGAACACAATGGATTATTCCCCTTCGTCAAACGTATCCGTACGAAGTTTCCCTTCCTCACAATACAATGCAACGCTTTCAGTTCTAGAGGCTCGGGAGACTCTGCAACAATTGGCGAACGACGATGTATTGGGATCTGGCCGATCGGAACGAGACGTCAAACGATTTGCCGACATGAGAATGGCGATTGACGCCCTCAGGATGCGAGACAGGGGGTGGTCAGATGGCGTGATAGAACAGAGGCTCAATCTTGAGCCTGGGGCGATGAAGCGAATTGGATCTGTTAGGATAATTTCTCACATTGCCCAGAACTATTAGTACATAAATCCGTGTTGAAAGTGGCCTATCAAACTGTCTAATTGTACCTGAGAGCGAATACTTCTATAGACTTAAGATTAAACAAAACGTGCGTCTAGTTTTGAATCCACTGCACTACTGTGACCGAAGTAGTGTAGACCATCGCAACCAGACCGATGACGATTAATACAACATCGAGACTCTTATCCCAAGTTGATTCTGCTATGCCCTTATAATGCAAATAAGCAGGATATATATATACCAGTGGCACACACGCAAAGCTCCCGATCAGGGCCACAAACTTGTCCAAATCACTTGCGCCAACCATGCTGATACCAACGCAGATTGCCATGACTGCCGTGCGGACGGCGTTCTTTTGCCACTTAATTGCGATACTCCTTTTGCCAGTTGCCCGAGACCCAAATAATGAGGTTTCTAATATACGCACAGCTGGAAATAACTGCACTGGCTCGCCAGCGAGGACAGCAAGGGAGTACAAGAATTGCACAGCATTGACCAATGCCGAATCTTGCGGAAAATTCGATATGATCTGGATCTTGGTCTTCTCCCCGAAAGTTGCATAACAAAGTGCGCCTACCGATGTAAAGATAATAGTAATAAGTAGCATCACAAAGTAGAGAAGACTTCCGAATTGCTCTGGCTTCTTCATACTTGATTGTATGGGCAATATGAGACCTATGCCCTCAAAGGTAAAAATTGCCGAGCCAATAGTTAGAGTGAATGAGGAGGGATTAAAAAGCCGAACGGAAGGATCTATTCCATCTTTCGCCAGAGCCAACACGTCGTATTGCCAAATGTACAGAAGTCCTGTGAGAATGAAAACATCCGCCAGAAGTGCCACCGGGCCTAATTTCGAAATGTTTCTAATCAAGGCGAGTGGCACCAGAGGTACAAGCTGCAACGCGATGAGGCTGGGCACATTGAGACTGAGACCCTCGTGACTTCTTGATATCGCAGATAAGAAGGCATACAGGTTTTCGGCGGTAAAAATAAGTCCCGTGCAAACGAAGCCCAGCTGGGATAAAGCGATGGAGCCGAGAATGAGATTGCGGAATCTCTGCCCGACAATGGAGGCCCCCAGTTCTCCGTACCCACCCCCATATCTTTGCCTGCAGTCTAGCAAAAGCCGAAAACACAGACAGTTGATGAGCGACACTGCAATGAGCGTCAGGGACGATAACAGTATACCGCCGTTGCGGAAAGCCTTCGGCAGGAACATGATGCCGGTGCCAATGAAAGCTTTGATGAGTGTGAAGAACGTCTTGACCGTGCTAGCGTCACCCTCCCGCCCGAGTCGCCGAGAGCTCCTCCTCCGCCCCAGAGATGGACGCCTGATTAATGAACGCTGCTCATCAGGTTCACTTGCATCTTCATCGATCGCTGATTCGTCTTCTGAGGTGTCTTCATCCTCCAGGTCTTCGCCAGCAAAACTGCCATACAAATCCAAGAAATCAATAAAGTTCCTGGCGACGATTAGAGTGCCACTCATCCTGCGTTGCCTTGCTCGTCGTTGCACGTGCTGACGTCTGAAACCACCTGGAGTACGTTGTTCGGGATAAGAGAGTTCACCGGCTGGGCTTAATCGTGGCAAGGGTTGGTGAGAAAACGTGGCGGCTCGTCGAAGAGAGTTTGCTCGAGCTTTGATCTTGAACATGTCACGGTGGATGTCCCCACCTTGTAGTTTCAGAGACGATTCAAGACCGTCCGGTAGCACATCCTCTGATATATCTGCGGAGCTGGATGCCGCGGCCTCTGATGATATCGCTGTCGACACTGTCGGCAGTCGGGAATTCGAGTCGGATGAAGGTTGGCTCGCGAGGCTTACCTCGGGATCAGCCGAGTAGCCTTCCGGTAAGAACTTGTCGAGAATAGCGGCATGACGCGGGGTTTCAGTGTTGTCGTCCATGACGTCGGATTGAGTGAGACCGATCTTGCCGAGCGCAAGATGTACGTACGTACAGTACTCCTGGGAAGAGAGTGCGAGGAAGATTCAAGTTAGATCACGGGACTTAGAAACAGGAACGTGCTACTATACCACCAGTACGGAAGGAGAGTGCGAGGGAATAAATAGTACGTACTCTTGGGAAGGATTTAAAACATAGGCTAAATTCCTTTTTTTTTCTGTTTGCTAGACGGTTAAAAAGCCAAATATTTATTTTTAGCGGCTTTTTCAGTGGCAAAAAAAAAGCCGACCATGATTTTTCGGCTTTTTCAGCCCTTATTATTAATTAATTAGTCTTCACGCAAAAAAAAAGATTATACTGCCCGAATGCCGAAAAAAAGAAATAAGAAATCGAAAAAAAAAAGTATATGTTAATTGTGTTATGCTACTTATAAATAAATTAGATGCATTGCCCACAACTAATGACGCTCGAAAATGCTCAAAAATCATGAATTTAGATACATTGCCTACCAAAGAAAAATATAAAAAGCAATAAATTAGACGCATTGGCTACAACCAAAAAAAATATCAAAATCAATACATTTTCAAAAAAAAAAACATAATGTTTCTAAGATAAAAGGGAAGTGGCGGACCTCTTAATCGATTCTTGAAACTCACTATCGAAATACGGAGCACAAATAAAAGTTGCCAAGTCAGGGTCTAAGATCTAGCGCGTTGTGTGTAGCATATTGCCTGGGTAATCTTTACCCTTAACATAACTACCGAGCATTCGATTATTGCAATCCTACTACGATGGACGACAAGAAGAACGAGAACTACGTCGTTCAAATGCCTGATGACGGGCGTGGTCGTGACGAGAAGGATGCCTTCATGGCCAGGAGGCCATCACAGCGTCCTCGTGGACCAAACGATATCGGCCAGTCTCTATCGAAGCTGGAAAACAATCCTCCATTATCCGTCTTGGCATATTGCTTGTCTTCCATCAGCATGACTGTCGTGAACAAGTACGTGGTATCGGGAGCCTTCTGGAACCTGAACTTTTTCTATCTTGGCGTTCAGGTATGTGCGAACGCGTCCGGCCATTGACGGACCCTCCACTCATACCGAATTCCCATTGAATAGGCCATTGTTTGCATTGCTGCAATATCAGCGTGCAAATCTTTCGGTCTCATCCGAAATCTAGCTCCCTTCGATTCTGATAAGGCTCGAAAATGTATATAGGACAATTCCTTCCCGAAAATATAAGACATGAGGACTAATGAGCTCCCAGGGTTCCCGATATCGTTACTCCTCGTTGGCATGATTTATACTAGCACGAAAGCTTTGCAATTTTTATCGGTGCCGGTGTATACGATATTCAAGAACTTGACAATAATTGTGATAGCTTACGGCGAGGTCATGTGGTTCGGTGGCAGCGTCACCCCAATTGCCTTGTTGTCGTTTGGGCTAATGGTGCTGAGCTCAATCGTGGCGGCTTGGGCGGACATCCAGAGTGCCATTGCTGGTGACTTCGGACATGGCGACTCTTCAACCGCTATGTCGACTTTGAACGCTGGGTACGCTTGGATGGGGTTGAATGTTCTCTGCACAGCTTCGTATGTGCTGGGCATGCGCAAGATTATTAAGAAGATGAATTTCAAAGATTGGGACAGTAAGTGTTAAACTCACGATAAATCATACGTGAGAATAAGGCTAAATAATATGACAGCCATGTACTACAACAACCTTTTGACAATCCCCGTCTTGTTCGTCTGCTCATTGCTAGTAGAGGATTGGTCTGGTATCAACTTCGTCAAGAATTTCCCTGAGGAATCACGGAATCGGATCATTATCGGAATGATCTACTCCGGTCTGGCGGCCATCTTCATCTCTTATTGCTCAGCCTGGTGCATCAGGGTAACCTCATCGACCACATACTCGATGGTGGGCGCTTTGAACAAGCTGCCCATCGCGATCAGTGGCTTAGTCTTTTTCTCCGCACCTGTCACATTCGGCAGTGTATCTGCCATTTTCATTGGATTTGTTAGCGGCATCATATATGCCTGGGCCAGGGTTCGACAATCAAGCGTCTTAAAAGATTCGCTTCCCACTAGCAAGCCGGCTATGAGCGCTAGCTCCCAGAGCAATAGGGACGCCGCTAACTCTTAAAGAGACGTCTTGGGGGAGACGGGGACGACGAGAGATTGATTGTAGTCCTGTCGCTCTCGCAAACCCGCAAGACAAATGTACACTATATCTAGAATATTAGCTGTAAATTTAATGTGTATTAGTGGCCCGAATAGTCATCTAATACACGACAAACCATAAAACCAGATTAGCTAACGTGACTTTGTTCTAAACATATAATACAATTGATCGTAGCTGTTAGAGAGAACCCAAAATTAAGTGCACTATATCCTTACATAAAACTTGTGGAGTCACATTACCCAAGGTCTGTAAATAAAAGTGAACTAGATATATATTTGCTTGTATACAAGATCCTTATGGCTGCCCGAATTTATTAGCATCATAGGCGCAGGGAAAGCGTTAGTATCCGCCTAGGCTAATTATTATTTACTTCTGTTTTTTACTAATAATATTAACACTAAGTGTATTAAGTGCGTAAAAGGGCTTTTTTAGTTAATCTACTATAATATAAATTTATATATAACTATCCCTCTCTAAGGGCATATACTTTTCCCTCTACTAAGATATTACTTAGTAAATATCTAAGGAGAAGTAATATCTTAGTAAATAATACCTTTTCTCTCTTTTTCTCCTCCTAAAATAATAGCTTTACTAAGATATTACTTAGTAAATATTTAAGGAGAAGTAATATCTTAGTAAATAATAATACCTTTCTTTTTTAAATTAATTTAAATTAAATTAATATAAATAAGAGATTTAATAACTAGGACTAGGCTATAAGATTTTTTTATTTAAGGAGTAGGAGGGGTCTAAGCTAGGTTAATGTGCAAAGGTAGCTTAACTACCTTATTATTATTAATAATAAAGCTAATAAAGCTAATAAAGCTCTTATTATCTAAACTTATTAAAATTTCTATATCTAATAAAATATATTAGCTTTATCTAGCTATTATATAGTATAAATTATTTCCACCTCTTATTACTATGCGTTAAGAGCCCTTAGGCTAGTATCTAGGTTAGTCTAGGAAGTAAGAGTGCTAAGATTAAAAGGAGTATTAAATATAATACCCTTAAGTGTCTTTACTCTTAAGATAGTAATATATATAAGGCCTATTATAAACTCCTTTATAAAGATATTAGCTACTGCCTTATTAAGAGTAATACCCTATAACTTATATATAGTAATACTATATATAATTATAAATAGGAATTAACACTAGCTATATAGGTTACTACCCTTAATAAACTTATAGTATACTTAGAAAATAAAAATAATAGTAGCCTTATTAAGCTTTATAAAGTAAGGTAGTCCTATATACTTATTTATTTATATAAATATAATATTAGGAGCCTATTAGTAAGGATTAGTAATATCTTAATCCTAGTAAATATCTTCTATAATCCCTATAGCGCTATTAATAAGGCCTATAGGCATCTAGATATTCTCTATTAGTATAACCCTTGCTTTAATATAAACTAGTAAAGTGTAGTAAAGGTTTCCTACTATTTAAGAATTAGCATTATGCTTAAATTTACTAATATATATTACATAGACCTAAATAATTAGTAATATAAGCCTTTCTATATAGTTATAGTTATATTCTTAGACTTACTATCTTATGTAGTAAATACAGACTATATTTACAAAGGAATTAACCTCTAGAGGCAAGAGCTATAATTAAATTTATAAATAAAAAGCTTCTAATAGTTAATAAATAGCTAAGCTAAGTAAAGGCCCTAGAAAGCTTTATAGAATAGTACTTATGCATTGCCTTATTAGTAAATAACTTACTAAAGCATAATAGTCTTGTTAAAGGCCTAATAGGCATTACGCCTAGCTAGATCTATATTATTTATAAGTCTCTTATTACTATAAAGAGGCTTCTTAAAGACTAGTAAAAGCTAGTAGAAGTTACTAAAGAGAATTATATTATAGCTACTAAAGTAGTCCTTTAAATTAGAAAAGATCTAATAAAGTTATTAGTTAATAAAGTAAAGCATCTTTAGCCTAATTATAGACTTCTTATTAATAATAATATATTTAACCCTTTATAAGGTACCTTATAAATTAGAAAGCTTATTAGTTAAAAGCTTAGGTAAGCTTATAATCTACCTTAAGACTAGAAGATATAGTAGTAAATATAATATTATTCTATTAATACTATTAGTAATAATTCTAGTAAGGGCAGCCTATATAATATATCCTAGGGCATAGTGTTCTAGTACTATAGAAATAGTGTAAATAATAAATAATTTCCTTATGCCTCCCTAGCTATTAACCTAGAGAAGAAGTAATTTAAATATTTACTTATTTAGATTAAAAGTATTCTTAAGGTAGTAAATATATATATTAAAGATAAGGCATTACTCTAGATTAAGACTTATAATATTCTAGTTACTTAGGGGATTCTAAGGAGTAATAGTAGTAGTAAAAGACTCCTTAAGGTTATTTTAATACTCTCTCTTTTATGTAAGAAAATTAGGATAGGTTCTAATATAATTTCGCTAATTATAAGCTAAATCATAATTATAGTTCCTAAGTAATTTAACCTTATTAGTATTAAGTTTAATATATAAAATCTAGTAAGCTATTTCCTACTAAGCCTCTAGCTAGACCTTATTTTCCTAGTAAGGGTCTTCCTTAAACTTATCTTCTACTATAGGAGGTAGCTCCTTATAGTAATTATAATAGTAAGTGCTAGTATAAACTCTTTAATAATATATAAATACCTTCTAAAATATAGTAAAACTCTCCTTCTTTACTATCTTTAGCTAGTTATAGTTAGTATAAGGATAGCTTAGTATAAGCTTTACTTTATAAAAGTCCTTAAAGCTTTTATTATTAGGATTTACCTTATACTATAGGAAGTAATTAAGGACTTAGTTAGGCATATTAAGGAACTCTTACTAATACTTAAGCTTCTTAAAGAAGTTAATATAGGTTAGGAACTAAAAATAATAAAGATCCTATAAGCTTATAAGGTAATTTAAATACTTCTAATCAGAATTTAAAGTTTATTAAACCTAATCTTTACCCTTAGTAAGTAAATAATATACTTACTAATACTTATTAGGTAAGTAGTAATTAATACTATAAATAATATATAATCTTTCTTAAAGGTTAAGGTTAAGTAATAGATAAAAACCTCTTATATAAACTAGTTTCTTTTAGTAATAAGTTTATTTATAAACTTAGTAATAAATCTAATAAGCCTATAACTTATATTAACCCTAGGCAGAATCTCCTTAGCTATATCCTAGAAGGTCTTTAACTACTATTTAGCCTTACTATAATACTTTAATATATAGGAGATAATAGTATATATACTTATATAAGGCATAAAGTTAATATTAGTAAGCTATAAGGCTATAACTATAGGGCTAAAGTTATTTAAAAGGTATTATTCTAAGGCCTATTAAATATAAGATACTATAAGTTAAAGTTCCTTATAATAATTAGCTTTTTATAATATACTTATAGAAAATAAAATTAGTAGTGTGTCTTCTTTATTAATCTCCTATTAGGTAATTACTTATAATACTAATAGTATACTTCTATATACTTATAGTATTAAACATAATTAATTATATTAACTAAATTACTAAACTTAGGATTTATAATAGGTAAGATTAATAAGTTATTACCCTAACGCTACTAATTTACTAACTTAGGGTAAGTATTATAAGTAGTAATATACTACCCCTAGTACTTAGTAAAGACCTTTTATAGTTTTATAGTTATAAGGCTAGTATCTAGGGTATCTTTAATCTAAAAGAGGTAATAAGCGTAAGGGCTACCTTAGGACTACTACTTATATTAGTATTAATATTCCTTAATACTAAATTTAGGCTAAAGAACTTGCTTAAAGAATAGCTAGAAGTATATCTTAAAGTACTATACTAAGATATATAGGTTCTTATAAAGGTTCCTACTTATAATCCTAGCCTTAACTTAGTTATTCCTTAACTACTATTTATTATAATTTAGTATAAACCTCTAAAGGTCTTACTAATATAAATTAGTAGCTAAAAGGGTAATAAATATACCTAGGTAGCTAAGAGTATAAACATATGCCTTAAGCTAGTTCTTATAGCCTCCTTAGTACGCTTATATGCCTTATAAGCTCCCTAAGAATCTTACTATAGAGCTAAGTAATACCTTAGCTTTAGTAGTATCTAAGTTAAAAGCTAGTTAAAGCTAGTTAATATTAATAGCCTAATAGTAATATTCTCTCTTAATAAAGTAAGTACTTTATTTATTTACTTACTAATATATAAGCATATTAAATATAATATAGCGAAATTAAGAATACTAAGTAAAGTAGCTATTATTATACTTTATTAGGTAATTAATATAGTTAGAGTAGCTTATAGTATATTTATAAGGCTTAATAAACTTAGCTTCTTTATTTAGAAAAAGACCTAGAAATGCTTCTAAGAGTAATAGCTAAGACTAATTAAACTTATTTAAAGGCATGCTATAAATATTAGGTATATTAAGGTATATCTAAGGTTTAACTTACTAGAGGGGAATTTACTTTAGTAGCACCTAAGGCCTATTAGAACCTTAAAGCTAATAATAAAGTTATATAAGCTCCTATTACTAAGTAATAAAATTAGGAACTATAGCTTTATTAAAGTGTGTATTAATCTAGTTATTATCTTTATTAAGGTAAGTCTCTTTAATATTAATAGCATTAGTTACCTTTACTATAAGCTAGTCTATAATATCTCTATTACTAGGTAGCTAGAGCAGATTATTCTTATTTATATTAATATAGTAATACCTAGGATAATTTAAATAAAGATACATAAGCTAGGCCTAGATAACAAGCTACTACACTCTAAATTAGTTACAAAACTAATATATTATATGTAGCTAATTTATTTAATTTATAAGTTAAAGAATAATAATATTAAGATCCCTAGGTAAAAGCAGTAGCTAGTTATAGACTTAACTAATATTCTTTATAAAGTTAACCACATAACCCTTATATCTATATTACTAACCATAATAGGTTATAACTATAATATAAACGTAAACCGTAGTAATAAGCATCTCTTTAGTCTACGTAAGCTTAGGTAAATAGCCTAGAACTAACCTAGGATTAAGCTTATTTTCTTTAGACTAAAAAAGGGGCTAACTAGCGTAGCGTTAATTACAAGATACGCGGCCCTAGGGGACTACGTTATAATAGTTATAAGAGTAGTAGATTCTATTCCTAACCTTAAGACTAAACTATCTTACCTTATAATAAGTATAATACTCTATAGTATTTAATACTAGGCTTACTACCTAGTAGCTAATTAAGCTATAGTTACGCTTAGTTAGGTATAACTAGTCTAAATCTCCCTAAAAGACTAGATTAGGCAAGACAGGTAAATCCTAAGAAGCAGACCTACTAAGGTTTAAAGGCAGATGTAGTTACACTAATAAACACTAAGAAAGTAATATATTTAGATTAGAATCCCTTACTAAGGACTAAGAAGGTATAAAATTATCTATTATATTATAATTACACTGTTTATAATATCTATATTCCACTCTATTAGGAGTAATAAAGCTCTAGTAAGTAAACATATAATAATATAATAAACATTATTTCTATTCTATACCTAGGATAGGATTATTATTATTATCTAGGTTACTTACTATATTAATTTAGCTACTAAAGAGTTCCTAAACTCCTAGCTAACGCGGAGAGGCTACCTAGTGTAGAATAGTAGCTAATAAAGGGGTAGGGTTAGGTTTTTCCTTAGCTTATTATATAACTTAATACTCTTATTAGATTATAGCCTACTATAGTTTAGTATAAATATATAGTATTAAGAGTAAGTTACTATACCTATAGAGAATATACCTTAGCTTTATCTAGTATATCTTAAGAAGCCTATTTATAGCAAAGAAACCTTATTAATCTATATATTATTTATCTTAAGAAATTAGCTATAATCTCTTATAAGCCTATAGCTTATTACTATTAGGGTAAAAGTATAGGAGGTTACTAAGTTAGTTACTACTTAGGGGATTATACTCTAGTAATTAGGCGCTTACTACTACTATATATAATAGCTATTATAAAATATAAGAATTATATAAAAGCTTAAGACTATAGTAATATAATATTAGTATTAGGTTAATATTAGGGTGCTAAGTAGTAGCATATACTAGCGTGTTTTATTAGTTATAGTATACTAAGTATTTTTATATTAACTTATCCTTATTCTTTAAGCTAATAAATTTATTAATAAGTTTATCCTATTTATAACGCTAATATATATATGTTTTAGAGGTATTATTAGGGATATCTATAATATTAGCTAGATTCTCGTGGCCTAGATTATAAGGAGAATTAAGTAGTAGTATAGGAGGAGTAAGAGAAGCTATCTTATTAGGATAATTTACTACATTATATATAGCTTAGAGAAAGCAAGATAATAATTAGATTAGATAATAATAGGTATAGCTTTATTATAATAGATAGGGATATAGTTAGAAAAGGAAAAGTAGTAAAGGAGTTAAGAAGGAAATTTAGGTTAGTATAAGAGAAAAAAGTAAGAGGTAAAAGGTAATAGTAAGGAAGGAGCCCTTAAATAGGGGAAGGTAAGACTATTATATATAAGGCTATAAATTACGTTATAAACCTGCTAGAAAAACGCGTAAATAAATCATTATATTAGCGAATCCTACGCTTATTACCTTGCTTTATAAATTAATAGGATTATATTATATATATACGTGCCTATGCGTCTGCGTGTGTGATTATATTAACTTTATAATATTAAATAGTAAGTGGATTTACGTGGTATTCTTATGCCTTACTCCTATCTTAGTATATAGACCTAAAGGTAGGTATATAGTCTATAATTATAATACTCCTTATAACCTAATATTTACTTAGAATATTATGTTTAGTGTAGTTAGTAGTAAGGCTAGTACTATTAATTATATTAAATATTACATAAACTAGCCCTATATAATAGACTACCCTTATAGATTAATAGTTATTATAAGCTACTTCCTTACCTAATTTAAAAGAAAAAAAACTACCTCTATAGTATTATACTTACTACTATAAAACTAAATACTATAAATACCATAAAATAACTATAAATAACTATAGAATATAGTAATAAATATCTAAACCTAACGCTAAACCTAATATAATATAATATAATATAAAGTAAGTAAATAAGGTAAGAGTAATAGAGTGTAGTAAATAGTAGCTTAATTATGCTATACTAAATTATAAGTAACTTACTATTCTCCTTCTAATCTTACTAATATATAACTATAGATACTTAAGGACCTAGGGTAATATAATACTTTAACTCCTAATAATTTACTATAGGCGCTAACTCTAGGTTATTAAATAAGTACTTAAAGTAGTTTCTTTTAAGAAGCGTTTAGTCCTAACCTATTACTATATAAAGTTACCTAATAAGGGTAATACTTTTTAGTGTTAATTTTAGTATTAAAATTAAGTATAAGGGTGTGCTATGAATTATATTTACGTAATATAGTAACCCTTTACTTTACAATATTATAATATTATAAGTTTAAGTCTTTTATAACTATAATTTAATTATAACACTACTACTACTAGCGCGTATTTATAATCTTAAATTAATTACTAATACTTTATATTATTAAATTTATTTATCTTTAAAGGTATAATATTTTATATTCCCTCTAGGGGCCCTCTAGGGGCCCTACTAGGGGCTACCTATAGTAAGCTATTACCTATAGTAAGCTCCTCCTCTATGCCCCCCTAAAAGCTATTAGGTAGTTAGGAGAGGTAGAAAAAAATCTTAACTAGTTACTAAAGAGTATTTTATATCTAACTAATTAGAAAAGATATCTCTATAGGATAACCTTATTTTAATAAAGGGAAAGCAGGAAGCTTTGCTTTACCCTCTTGCCTTTGCCTTGCTTACTAATAACGCAAATCGCAGGCAAAGCTCCGCTTTCCCTAATAAATAGGTTAATGATAAATATATTATTAATTTTCTATACATAAATTACTACATTACACTTTCGCATACAATACATCTCCTGAATTATTTTACAAATCTACATGCCCTAGTTATTCGTTCAATCCTAGCCCCTATCACCTTTATTTCCCATTTGCTATTTAATTGGCTGAATTACCCTTGTCATGTACATTTGTATGTAAAATAATTCACGGGGTGTATTGTACCTACAGTCTAACCCCTGAATGATTTTACACGGTACTAAGTAGTCCTAGTAAATAACATGTAATCTAAAGTATCTTTTACCCCACCTAGTGATTTGTTATTGGCCTGTGGCCCCTGGTCATGTACCTCGTGTAAAATCATTCAGGGGTTAGACTGTACGCGGTCACTGACCTCATGGTAGGGCCCACAAGGCTTATGACCTTTAAGGTAGAGTAAGGGATATAGCAGTACGAAACGATACATAATTTCCAATATATAGCATAAGGGAATATAGGTACCTACTAATCCTAGCCCCTATCTTCCTTATTTCCAACCCTCGAAATGGTCATGGGAAGTTCGCACTGGGCTACCGAAGTACTAGCGCTCCTGCTAGCTCGTACCCACCGCCAGCCAGGGCCAAGGTACACATTATCGACGCGCTTTCTCAAGCTTAGCGACGTCAAAAGTAAGTAACGCAAGTAATAAGTAACACACTGCTTGATAGGACCCCACCTGGCTATGCATATGACGTGTTGAAACCTGGCAGTTTTTGATTCTTGCTGTCCTGCGTTGGCACAATCATCCATGACCAAGATGCTCGGTTTTGTGCATCGCCGTGAGTACTCCTCATCAATTGAACACCGTACACTCAATTTCTGTCTAACACTTCATGAATTTGTTAGCCTTCGAGGCACTTTCGGCAACAGTTGGCGCGTCCCCTGACGAATGTAAGCATTATCAGCTTTTGCATCATGAAGTCAACAATATTAACCTGACCGCACCCTGCTCTAGTGAAGCTCATATTCTCTTTCTTACTGTCTTACCCTTTGGCAGGATTGTTAAAGCGTGTGCCTGACGCGAAACCAGAACTTAAAAACATATTCATTGTCGGGTACGTGTTGAACCTTCCTACACGGTTGAACCCCTTTTTGCACTGTTTGAACTCCCAGGCTCACTATTCTCAAGGACTTCGATCTTCTATCTGGTCGGTTTATTTGATCTTTGGCATGGCGTCGTGACTATAGCTGTCAGCGCAGGCGGTGCTTATTTGATTGCCAAGTTTATGCGGAAAAGTCCGTATATGCCATGGATAGGTTTTCTCTTTGTCATGGGGCACATGTCCATAAGCCATGTCAGACGTCAGGCTGCCAACAGTCCTTCTACCGTCGATATCACAGGCGCTCAAATGGTCATGGTGATGAAGCTCAGTGCCTTTTGCTGGAACGTTGCTGACGGGCAGTTGTCGGATGAGTTGCTTTCTGACTTCCAGAGAGACCGCGCAATCCACGAGCTCCCTGCCATTCTCGACTATGCTGGATATGTCCTCTTCTTTCCTTCGCTCTTTGCTGGACCAGCCTTTGACTACGCAGAATATCGCCGCTGGATTGATACCACCATGTTCGACGTCCCCCCCAATCTTGAGTCCTCAAGAAAACCGCCTTCGAGGAAGAGAAGAAAGATCCCACGTAGCGGTACCCCTGCCACGTTTAAAGCAGTGACTGGACTGGTCTGGATT
The DNA here is from genome assembly GCA_030389615.1 of Epichloe typhina subsp. poae. Taxonomy (NCBI): domain Eukaryota; kingdom Fungi; phylum Ascomycota; class Sordariomycetes; order Hypocreales; family Clavicipitaceae; genus Epichloe; species Epichloe typhina. The sequence continues at coordinate 2,722,444 of CP098316.1, read as the reverse complement.
GCCTTGTTCGTGCTTTTTTCCGCGAAATATGGACATGAGCAACTGCTGCAAGATTCCTACGTGCAGCATGCCCTGTGGCGCCGCATTTGGATCATGTATGTGATCAATCTAGTGGCGAGACTTAAGTACTATGGTGTTTGGACCTTGACAGAAGGATCTTGCATACTGGCTGGGCTAAGCTACAATGGGGTTGATTCCGTAACCGGTAAAGTCTTTTGGAATCGCTTACAGAACGTTGATCCTTGGGCAGTCGAGACCGCCCAAAATCCTCGTGGCTACTTGGCAGGCTGGAACATGAACACAAACAATTGGTTAAGGAACTATGTGTATCTCCGAGTGACGCCAAGAGGCAAGAAACCTGGGTTCCGGGCCACCTTGATGACATTTGGCACGAGTGCGTTTTGGCATGGATTCTATCCTGGTTACTATTTGACGTTTGTTTTAGCTAGTCTTATCCAGACTGCTTCGAAGAGTAAGTCCTGTTTGAACGGGAGAATTGGCTTGTTCTCTGAAAGTTTCATGCTTTGGCGCTAAATTCTGAATCCAGATTTGCGCCGCTTCGTGCGCCCTTTCTTTCTCGATAGTATTACTGGCCAGGCCTCGCCGAAGAAGAAATATTACGATATAGCCAGTTTCCTCCTTACACAACTCACGTTCTCCTTCGCTACAACGCCTTTTCTAGTGCTCACTTTTTCCGATGCTATGCGCGCATGGTCTCGTGTATACTTTTACGGAGCTGCCTGGACCGTCCTATGTCTCATTTTTTTTGCGTCTCCGGGCAAGACGGCATTGAAAGCAGAGTTGGAGAAGCGTCAGGGGCGTGCCGGTGCAAAATTAGTGCGGTCTATCAGTACTGACAGTTTGACGGGCAAAGAGCCAATCCTTGGCATCTCAAAGGATCTGGAGCGCGACGTGGCAGAAGCTATGGAAGAGCTGAGGGCTGGGGTTGAAACAAAGAAGTCCCGGTAGTATACTCCTCACAGATGACGAAGTCATAGAGTAATTTGTATGAGAAAGAGTACATGATAGACAGTCCTATGACTTGATCTGCTTGTGCAGACATTAGAGAAATTAGCGTAAATATCTAGCATTTCTATCGTAATTGCCCTGTTTATTCTATACATTCTGCATTGTACATCATTTCATTAAAATATGCATAGCGTTCAAGTTCGCGTTGATCATATAATTCATCGGAAAAGGGGAATATAAAATGTGAGAGAAGAGTGAAGATAACGAAAAATGGAAAAAGGAATGTAGGGAGACCGGCGAGCACACGTAAGCTATAAAGCTGTCTGGGTGTGTGGCACATGAAGGCCACGCAAGGTCTCCTCGAGTGGTGTTTATCGCAAGGAGAGGAGCAACTCATTCGCGATGGGTACTCAACTGTCTCTATAGGGGAATGATGGGAATGATCGACCTATGCCGTGATAAGGCGCAACAGAGGGCTTCACGACTTCCACTGTTGTTGAGCGCCCGTGATGGTAAGAGCCAGTACTGCCCCAATCACAAACACACCAATGATCGACATATACCGGTTGAGATTTCTCCACCATTTTGCCCGATCATGACGACTTGCACTCATTTCCGTCTTCTCCTGGATACCGGCACCCTGCTCGAGATCGAGGTGACTAGTGCTGTGGTCTTTTTCTTTCAATTCTATCCCAATGCGTATGGGAAGTGGTAAGAACGACGCCACAAACCAAGCTACATTGTTCATTAGCACCCCGGTAAAATCAGAAAAGTTCTGGTTGCGGGTCATACCAAAGGGAAACACAAAGCCAAGCACGAAGAGCACTGCCTGAATCCTGTCCCGGAAAAAATTGTCTTCTCGCGTGGCAAATGCAGTAGATGGGGGTTGCCATAAGCTAAATATTTGAGCTCTTTTGTCTTGACGAAGGTGTGGAGACCAAATGCTGGACGTTTGCTTCCTCATTCGGCGAATAATAGAAAATTGGCGGTATGGTATGGGAATGCCGTTGTCTGAGGGTGCCTTCGATACTATTGGAGACCTGGGAACAGCGAGGGCCGATGAGTGCTGATGTGAGTGGGCCTGTGTCACGGATTTAGAAGTTTCCAAACTCGGAGAACGACTCATCATCGAGCAACGATGTGCATTTCCGCTGAACTCCGAATATAGAGAGTCAGTTGATTGTTGGGATGAGAGACGCCGCTCTCCGCTGCCGTAGTAGAGCCTGTCCGGAATTTTTGTTAGCCACCAATCTACCAAGAAACTGCGTGCGCTCTTTACACTGTTTTTACCTTGCCCATGTAGGAATGTAAGAGTGACTAAAACTGTTACTGCGAGAGCTACCTGCGGACCGAATAATTCGGTCAGAAGGGAAGTTGGACAGGTAGCTGTGGAGTCTTATTCTGGATGGATGTTGATGGAGAACCCCTAATTCAGCCAGCCCATCGCCATGCTCATCTTGATCCCCGATTAGTCTTAAACTGCTGCTGTTCGCCTCTCGCGTCCAGTTCCGGAAGTAGGCTGGCTGCGGGCAATCTGTGCATGTTTCCGAATCCTGGACGTCGAAGTCAGGGGACATGCTCTGAGCATGTGAAGTGTGCTCGCAGTAAAGATCCCCTGACGTGGATTGGGACAAGCGTAACGACGGCACGACACTACCCCTATCACTCTCCGAGACCACTGTAGACAGCCCCATACTCCATTGATGGTGTGTTGGTTTCATAGACCTGCTCCCAGAGCCGACAGAAAACCCGCGGCGGGTTGAAGATTGCCGAACGACGCCAGGTGGAACCGATATTGAAGTAGTGCCGGCAAAAATTGACTTGGCCACGTCTTCGATGAAAGTGCTCGAAACTGAAGTCAGGGACCTATCACAAGAGGAGTCTCGCGACCTTTGTCTTGACAGGCCGGCTTGATCGGTGAGGCATCTCTTTCCGGGTCGCAAAGGAGCAACCACAAGACTCTCCCTGGAATATTCCGTTTTCAAACGCGAGGTCGAATTTATAATAGCAGGCGAAGAGGATATTAAATTTTGATGAAGTAAGTAATTGCAGTTACTTTCACTAATTTCTGGTTGGGACCGGTCGTCCGAAGATTGCTCGGATGAGCATTCACCAATAACCTCGATATTGGGCTGCGTTGACGTAGCTGACATCTGCTCTGGGTCTCTTGTATCAAACGTCATAAAATGTTGCGTTTTCTGGGGGCATGGAGATTCGTCTGTGAGTGTTCTGTGGTTGGTCATCTCGGGCAGCGTGAAGGTTGATTGATATGACTGAGGATATCGTTTCGAGGTGAGATTGTCTGATTGACTAGGACCGCCGTGTGAAGAGCCAGAAGCCGTGAGCTCACTTTTCAAGCATGGGCCAGCTAGACAGGGAACATCATGCAAAACTCGATCCCTCGTCTGCGAGGCGCTGTTCAGAACCTTGCGCAAGCCTCCAATGAACTGGTAATTCCACGGCGACGAGGACTCATTAACATGACTGCTACCAGATGGCAAGGGCGAGAAGTCCCCAGAACAAGGCTGAGAGAGCTCTTGAAAAGTCGTCAGTGGAGAGCTGGGCTGCTCTTCGGCGAATGAGTCAGAGACTGTCCTGTGTATTGAGGAACTTGGGGCGGTAGACGAGCGCCGTGGTGACCGCAACGACTCTGTTGTGGAGGTCGACGGGTGGGCTTGAGGAAGCAGAATGAATGTCTTGTCAGAGTTGACAGTAATTACCCTGTTGGCGCGACGATTTGAAGGTGAAGGAGAGGCCGGAGTAAGCGGGGGGGACTCGACAATGGAGTTTGGACACGGGCTCGCGACATCATCAGGATGTACATCGTTCCTGGACCTCGAATCCGCACTTAGCGGCGTACCAAGCGGCGTTTGGAGACCAGGCTCGACTCGCAGATTTGGGCTGGGCGCAACATCATAGGTGCCTTCATAAGCTCGGTCCTGGGCTGAGAAGGAAGGTGACGGTGAACATGCTGCATAAGAGACTGGACGAGAGGATGCCGAGCCGTCAGAGCTAAACCTGGGTGGACTATAAGGCACGACGCGAATTCGTAGTCTGTCGGGGTTCAAAGAAGTGTGCTGGTTGAGGGCTTTCCTATGCTTCGATGGAGAACCAGGCATTGTCGTGCTAGACAGTGTTGGCTTTGCCAAGAACGTCCAGGAACATAACCCCGGGTGGACAATGAGCGCAATTTTTGTTAAAGCGATTTGATGCCAATGGTAGGAGGATTGAACATCAGTGGAGGGAAGCCTTTAATATGATTAAGCAGTCCTCTCTGTTGCCGTACCGAGTGTTGAGATCCGTCGTCAAGTCAAGGTAAAAACGGCCAGCTCGTCACTGAACTGATGAGAGGCAATTGATTTCTTGCTTCACTTTCCTCTTTCCTACCACAGGAATTGGATAATTGATAAGAGAAAACGGCAACAGAGCCGATCCAGGATTCGATATTGAAATTAGAGCGAGTGAGTGCCTGTTGATATAAGGCGAAATACTTGAAAGATGCCGACAATGCTGACGGGGTCGAATACAGACAGTAAGTATTACACAAAGTTGAAACTTGACGGTAGGGAAAATCAAAAGATTAATTAGTTTAAAAGAGAGTATTGAGAGTGAAACACAAATAGACAGAAACAACGATAAAATAGGCAAAGAAAGAATACAGTCGGGGAAGGTGAAAGGAAATATCTGGCACCCCCACAAGATTTATTGTACGAGGCAGAACAACGACCGCCCGTAGCCCACCGCCATCATCCTGGATATCCGAATGGATGGTGGATGTACCGAGGCGATTCCACTCGTGAGAGGAAAGCGCTAAAGGAGAGCTGGTCGGTCTCCTCGACTCTTCTTGCGACAAAGGGGATGCACTACACGCCCGACGGAGCTACAGTGCATGGGGAAACCCCAAGAAACCCCCTGCCGATGGCTTTGTCTGGCTTTACTCAGGCGGCAGAACCAGGACAGGCTGACCGCCAGAACACGATGAGAAAGCCATGGCGGGGCGGGGCCACAGTCTGGATTGAGCCATTTGTAAAGGGCCAGCGTGCATTAGTAGTGGATGTAGTTTAATAACGTCCTGCACGATGGCTTGTCCCACAGAGTCCATAAGGGGGGAGTTGCATGAGGAAATTGCGTTTGACTTGGCCTAATGATTTTTTCCCTGACAAGGACACATCACGCTGGCTGACTGCGCAGAATCGAACGTCAATGCCACACATTCAGCGACGATGGTGGCGGTAACAAATCGAGGCCGGAGTAATATCTGATTCTGCTCGAGTAATGACTCCTGAGATGGAGCCACATCTGTCTGATTCGATGATTTGTCGTGGTGCCTCTGCGGCATGGGTGGGGCAGAAGGGCAAAGGTTGATCTATGATGCCGAAACACGACTAAAAGTTGCTCCGTTACGTAGAGTGAGACACTGGTCCAGACCCGCATGGCCAACTTGCTCGCGATAACTGGGACGGCGCGTCGCGTGCTGGCTGTCCAATCAAAGACACCTCTGTTTGCGCACGCAAAGGATTTGCGCCTCGCCGCTTTTCAACGAAAAAGAATGCCCCTCCGCTATTATTTTCATACTAACTTATCCATCCATAATAAAGGCCAGTGCATTTCACATTCAGACCAAAGAGGCCGACTCGCTAATAAAAGTCTTGACGCTTGGTGATGGCTGACAAATGCATGCCACGGAAATATCGCCATTTATTAGTAAGACTCGCTAAGGGGCGTCAGTCAACTCATCCTTCTCCTGCTCATAGCTATCCCGCTTTAATTCCATTCGCTTCGCATAAGAACGGTGTTTTTGCAGACCCTTTTGAATACAGTGCAAGAGGCGTTTGATCCGTGAAGCTTTTGGCACCATCCAAAACATTTTTAGTGAGGGTGACAGAGACGATATTACCATCATTGTCTACGGAGTACTCCGTACCTGGCTGTTGTCAAGTCGTATTGCATGCTCAGCGGCCCACTTTGCCCATCCAACCCCGTGGGCTGGCTATCCGAGCGCAATCTGTAACATCGTACAAAGACCAGGAGCTTTTCAGTATCACCTCCAGCAGTCCATCCATTCGTCTGTGTTAGAACACCTGGCAGCATATTAAGAAAGAGGGATTGCATCCCAAGCTTTGTCGCGTCAATGGACAGAGGGTTGAATGCCTCCTCGCACGAGCCTGACCTTTCACAATTTCGTGCATTTGGCCTGCTGGTGAGTCAACGAATATTGTAGCGTCATGCAAGAGTCTATTGACCCAGAACAAATACCATTTCATTTTTGCTATACGAGGCTAACGCGTTCGCGCCTTTGGTGATGGACAGATTACTTACTGCCTCATATATGTGTTACCGCTTTACGCATCCCCTGCTACCAGAGCCGTCGCAGGTCGTCCTCGAGATGCACCAGAAGCCATCCGTGCTAGAATACGTTCAGTATCCCTTTCTACCGCTTTATGCTCCTTGGTAACTTTTGTTCTCGTAAAAAGGTCACCGATTTCTCTTAACGTCTCGCCATGGAATTTAATGGGATATTGGCCCATTGGAATGGTCGAGGCTGGCAAAACAGTGCTCCTGACAGGTCTTCTATTCTTAGGACCTTTATATGAGTGCCTTCTCATTGAAGGTAACTGGAGAAGTTGGTCATCTCTGGACCCCTTGAAGCAGGTCTGGTCTGACTTAGCTGTATGGAGGAATATGGTGGCAGTATGACCACCCCCAACCCCCTGAACCATGCGAGCTCTGTCAACTAATGTCGATTGAACAGGGCCCTATAACGGAAGAATGTCTCTTCCGCTCTTCTGCTGTACCCTTATTATTAATGGCTGGGTGCAATAGGAAAAGCATCATATTCCTCTCACCCTTGGTTTTTGGTCTCGCGCATCTTCATCATTTCTACGAATTCCGTGTCACACATCCCCGGACTCAACTAGGCGTAGCTGTTGCACGGTCTGTATTTCAGCTCTCATACACAACGGTATTCGGAGCCTACGCTACGTTCTTATTCCTGCGTACTGGGTCCCTTCTAGCTGTCGTAGCCGTTCACACGTTTTGCAACTCTATGGGCCTTCCCCGTGTTTGGGGCCTATTGGAACCGTATTGGCTGCTTGGCGGGAGTGATTATCAGAAGATATCGGCATTGAAGTGGACTATACCGTATTATGTTTTGCTTCTGGGTGGTTTAGTTCTATGGTGGCAAAATTTGCTATCATTAACTACGTCGTCAACCGCTCTATTTACCCTCGAGCTATAAATTTAGGTTAATATCGTGGAGCAGATACCATCCACCGTGAGACGCTATACACGTATGTAGACACGATGTGTTATTACTGATCGTCTTCTGATTTAATATTGCATACATATGTATCATCATATGATGAGACTTCTTTATTATTTTGCATAGCCATAGCGATGTTGCCTCTCGGCATTAAAGTTTACCTATGTTGCCAACATGGGTCGACCCCCGAACAGGGCCGAGGCTAGTTGAAGAAGCCGTCTACATGTAGTGTCTCGCGTTACGCATTTGGTTTCGTAATTGGAGCTGACCATGTCATTGCTGGTTCATCTTCATCCTTAACGGGGCGGCGATGCCTAAGTGATGTCGAGTCAAGTTTGTCATCTTCGAGAGAATTATCTCGTCGCCTTGTTGGATCGTCCCTCGCATCACGACTGATATCCTTACCTTTGGACCGCCCGATGGATAGCCCTCCATCAGGAACAGAATCATCCGGTCCCCGGGTGTTTTTCTTTTTAGGCCACAAACTCGGAAGGGCGATCTCCTGGAAGCGAGGTTCAACGGCACGTTCATCGAACCATCGGTGCAATCTAGCCTCAACCAACTGAGCAATTTTAGGGACATCCTGCAAACGCGATCTGCTACCGAGTAGACTCCGGATGGAGAAGTCCAGTCGATAGTCATCCAGAAAACTAAAGGTCATCATAGTTGGTGTCGACTGGGACGGATTGCTAGGGATAAATGATATCGATAATGTTCCACTGAACCGGACGACCGAAACGGCGAGCGCGACGGGCAGAATAGCTGATAGTCTTTTTGGGTAGTTGAGGAGGAGTTTCGTTTCCACAGCAAGCGTAAGCATGTCGCTCAAGTCCACGTCCATGCGGGCTTGCAGTCTCGTTCCATCTCGGGCAGCAGTGGCAGCGTCAAATTTGATGCCGCTTCCCAGAGTCAACCCGTCTTCGTCCACTGGAATAATGCGACAATTACTGAGGATAGGGAAGTCTTCACCTAAACTTAACTGTGTTACGCGGATGTCGTCTACAAAGTCGGGGCGTGATGTTCCATTGAGTGCTTTAGTCAAAGAACTGAGAATCGCATCATCATGTTGCGCATCGCTTCTGAACTGCGCAATTGTCTGAGCAATAAGTACATTGAACCAATCAAGACTCTCTGGTTGGTGACTGTCCACATTGTAGTAGGTCTTGCTTAGTATTGAGCCTATGGTCAGTGCTGGTGGATTTCGAAGCACATTGGATTTTTTCCGTTTCAGTGTCTGCTCTTGTCTTTGATTAGGGCTTCGCAGTCTCAACAAAGATTGCTTGTGCGTGAGAGTCCTGGATCGTCGTTCTGTGGCCCGCAAAGACGCGGTTTCGTCTGGAGATGGCGGATCCCCAAAGATGAAAAATTTTATGAACGCTGCAAGTATCAGAACAACGGACAGCTGGCCGACTACAAGGCCCTGGGTGAATGAAAGTCTGTAAAGACATCAGCTTTCCATATCCATTATGTTGTTTCTAACCAGACACGCACTAACGTTGATTCTGATCTGGGAGGACAGATATCTGGTGTCATTTTATGTGCTCACTACCGGGCAAATATGTACTTGACGATTTATTAGAAAAGCGCATTTGAAGGTTGGGATGTAAAGTCCACAGATAGTCGAGTTGGGTGTTGGCTAAATAATGCATAACATGTAGAGAGGTTATTGACAGGGGTTGGGATGACAGCGTTTATGAATATAGCGGGTTGGTCATATGCAGATACCCAAGCACATAGGGGCCGAACCGTGAGTCCGTGACGTACACCGCGAATTATGCAAAGAAGCTCTTTCAGAAGCTTTCACACTCGTCTTCCCTGCGTTGCTTGTGCATTACTCTCCCGGGACTCTTAGTATTCTACGCATAGTTTTCTCCCAAATTCTTTAAAACTGAATACGGACGCTTGACCTGGGAAATATTGTTATGACCCAGTGGGTCTGGTGAACGCTGCGGCGTCCACACAGCCGATATGGACATCTCACAGGCTGTGGCCAACTATATTTCAAAAATAGTCATGCCTTCTGGAGAAATCTCTTCTTCCAAGATGAAGATACTGCTGTTGGATAATGAAACAGTGTCCATTGTATCGACTGCCGTGACTCAGTCATCGCTTCTGAATCACGAGGTGTATCTTATTGATCGCCTAGACAACGCGAGCCGCGAGAGGATGCGTCATCTTCGCTGTATATGCCTAGTGCGTCCATCGCCCAACACCATACAGCTGTTGATAGATGAGCTTCGGGAACCTAGATACGGCGAGTATCATCTGTTTTTCACCAACGTGGTCAAAAAATCGTCTTTGGAGCGTCTCGCGGAGGCAGACGACCATGAAATTGTCAAGGTCGTTCAGGAGCATTTCGCCGATTACACCGTCATCAATCCCGATTTATTTTCCCTCTCAGTTTCGCTGCCACAACGACGTATATGGGGCTCAACCCCAGACAACTGGAACCCGGAAACTCTTCAAAGATGCGCGGATGGTCTGCTCGCACTTTTATTGTCCTTGAAGAAACGGCCAGTCATACGTTATGAGAAAAGTAGCCCGATGGCCAAGAAACTTGCATCAGAAGTACGTTACTTGATGTCACAAGAAGAGCAACTTTTCGACTTTCGAAAAGTTGATACCCCACCGGTTCTTCTTGTTTTGGACAGACGAGAGGACTCTGTGACGCCGCTACTTACTCAGTGGACATATCAAGCCATGGTCCATCACCTTATCGGTATTCAAAATGGTCGTGTTGACCTGAGTGATGTACCTGACATACGGCCAGAGCTAAAAGAAATCGTTCTATCTCAAGACCAGGACCCATTCTTCAAGAAGAACATGTTTCTTAATTTTGGCGACTTGGGCGGTACCATTAAAGACTACGTCGAACAATACCAGTCTAAGACCAAGAACAACGCTAATATAGAGTCGATCTCTGATATGAAGCGATTCATAGAAGAATACCCGGAGTTCAGGAAGCTATCTGGTAATGTTAGCAAGCATGTTACCCTAGTTTCTGAATTGAGTCGCAAGGTTGCAGCAGAATCTTTGCTGGAGGTCAGTGAGGTGGAGCAAAGCTTGGCTTGCAATGACAATCACAGTGTGGATCTGAAGGTCAGTCATCGCCTGATAACAAAACGTTGGTGTACATTTTGACGGCTAAGAACATGACAGAATATCCAAAAACTCATTCAAAACCCAAGGGTCACAGCCCATGCCAAAGTAGGTCTAACAGCACTGTATGCACTACGATACTGCAAGCACCAGTCAAACGCCGTTCCGATGCTTGTAGAATTGCTGGTCGCAGCAGGAGGAGTCTTGCCACAGCAGGCCGATTTGGTCCACAAGATTCTAATTTACCATTCTTCCCTTCATACGTCACCCTCCCACAGCGGAATCACCGATATGTTCGACTCGGTGGGCATACTTTCAGGGGCTTCGAGTCGATTCCGAGGCTTGAAGGGTGTAGAGAATGTCTATACACAACATACTTCACTCTTAGAAAGCACCTTACAAAATCTCATAAAAGGTCGTTTGAGGGAGCAGCAGTATCCATTTTTAGAAAGTGGTGGCTCTACGAGAGACAAACCGCAAGATATAATGGTTTTCATGATAGGAGGCGCAACCTACGAAGAGGCTAGGATGATTGCTGGAATCAATGCCACAACTCCTGGCGTACGTGTTGTGTTAGGTGGCACATCAATTCACAATGCAGCCACCTTCTTGGAGGAAGTTAATGACGCAGTCAGCTCCTGGTCCGATGCTCGATGATACGCAGGCAAACAATCACGCAGGGTTGCAGACAGGCGTGGAAAACAGAGAAGAAAGCTTACCGTGTAGTCCGGGACGATAAGAGGCCATCGGCGATAAGACCAAGAAGCCATAGGAATACAACAGCTTTACCCAATTAAATGCATTCATTACACAGTAGAATTAACAATGACAGAGTTTGATGACTCCTAATAGATAGACGGTACATTCCGCATCATACCAGAAGTCTAAGTGCGATTCTTCTCTCACGGATGTCAATTGTCCCGCTCGCTGGATATAGCGAGTACAATTTGCTAGTAGAAATCCGGCGTTGGCCGCAACCATTGATGAGGGGGAAATGTTGAAAATCAATAGATGGAAGGTACCACACGCTGTATCCATTGCGTGGCCATCGAAAAAGAAACCAAACTTACAACATCCACAACCGATAGCGACAGAAAAGGAAGGGTAAACTCTCGTTGTGATAATACTCCGTAGTTGATCCTAGGTTCAGAGAGGGAAGACCATGTGAGTGTGGACCCATAATTCATACTGACCAAACTTAATTTCCGCCTCACACAAGATTCTCCCTACAACGTCAGACGATCGAATATATTGCGATCGTTTCTCAGTCACGAAGCTTTTGGTTGCTACTATTAATCACTCTTTAATGCGTGCCCCGTTCCGTACAGCATGTGCTCGCTCTGTGCGACAACGGCCGCTAGTTTGCCTTCGACAATTCGCTACGGTAGTTAGTGGCAGGTTCGGCATTCTCATACCTGAAATGCTTCACTCACCTTCAGATTCATTGTGCTAACCTGTTTGCCAACAGATCATATGACGTTATTGTAATCGGTGGCGGTCACGCTGGAGCCGAGGCCTGTGCGGCTGCCGCAAGAACAGGTGCAAGGACGGCGCTGATAACTCCGAAAATCGAGAATATCGGAACCTGTTCTTGTAATCCTAGCTTTGGAGGCATCGGCAAAGGCACTGTAGTTCGAGAGATTGATGCCCTTGATGGACTGGCAGGGAAAATTATCGACAAATCTGGCGTTCAATTCCATATGCTAAATCGCAGAAAAGGGCCGGCTGTCTGGGTAGGGTGCCATTCGACAAAGACTTGAGTTTAGCAACATACTAACTCCCACAAGGGTCCTCGCGCTCAAATCGATCGAGATCTATATAAACGGTACATGAGAGAGGAGCTAGAAACGTATCCGAATTTATCAATCATTTTGGGAAGCGTATCAGATGTGGTACTATCAGAGCTCGATGATCCTTCAGGGAATGGGAGGGTCAAGTCCATTACTGCCATTCGGCTGGAATCTGGTGAAACTCTTCCGGCAAACAAAGTCGTCATCACTACAGGCACTTTTTTGGGTGGTGAGATACACATCGGCCTCGAGAGCTATCCAGCTGGTCGGTTTGGGGAGAAAGCCGCATCTGCCCTAAGCATGTCTTTACTTGCAAATGGCTTCAGCCTTGGGAGGCTCAAAACTGGAACGCCTCCACGGCTCAAAAGATCCACTATCAAATTTGAAGAACTGGAGATTCAGACCGGGGATGAATCACCTATCCCATTCTCATTCTTGAACAATGGCGTTTCCGTTGTAGATCAGCTTACTTGCAGTATTACGCATACAAATGAGGCAACACACAAGGTCGTGCGAAAGAACCTCAACAAAACTATTCACATCCGCGAGACGATAAAAGGACCAAGATACTGTCCGTCGTTGGAGTCGAAGGTCGTTCGTTTTCCTGAGAAGGATAGACATATTGTTTGGCTTGAGCCGGAAGGATTTTGCAGTCCGGTCATTTATCCAAACGGACTTTCAATGACTATACCTTCTGAGGCGCAGGAAGAGGCATTGCGAACCATCAAAGGGCTCGAACAAGTCGAAATGTTACAACCAGGATATGGGGTCGAGTATGACTATATTGACCCTAGGGGACTTCGATCGACCCTCGAAACAAAGACTGTTCGTGGCTTGTACCTTGCCGGCCAGATAAATGGGACCACAGGATATGAAGAAGCCGCTGGTCAAGGAGTTGTGGCGGGTATCAATGCAGGCCGGGCAGCTCAGAATTTGAGTGAGGCATCGATTTCTCGGTCCGATGGTTACATTGGAATCATGATCGATGATCTTGTCACAAAGGGTGTAACGGAACCATATAGGATGTTTACATCCCGGAGTGAGTTTCGGATGGCTGCGAGAGCCGACAATGCTGACCTTCGACTCACCGAAAAAGGCCGGGCCTGGGGCGTGGTGTCTGATAAACGCTGGACTTCGTTTTCAGATCAACGTCGGCAGATCAAAGGCCTCATGAAGTCTCTGGAATCAGTGTGCCTGACGTCAGCTCAGTGGAACGAACACGGTTATGACGTAAGAAAGAACTCGCGCCGTCGAACGGGACTCGATATCTTGCGACTGTCAAATACTGGCGCTCGTATAGATATGGAGAGACTGGGTGCTTTGATTCCTGATTTTGAAAAGTTTTCTCCTCGCATCAGAGATCGTGTGGTCATTGAGGCTACATACGCGCCCTATGTTAAGATGCAAGCTGCGGAGAGACATCAGTTCGCTCATGACGAGAGTTACCGCCTTCCGGTGAACCTCGATTATGATGTTATTCCGGGACTTGCCTTGTTTGAAAAGGAAGTATTAAACGTCACACGCCCTGAGACCCTAGCACAAGCTCGTCGAATCGAAGGTGTGACTCCGGCCGGAACTGTCAGGCTGCTAGCTTATATCCGGAGACGATCTGCAAGCAGGAACACAGAATTGGACCAGCAATGAGTCTTCTGGGTGATGAGCTTTTGGCAATATTTGGACTTTTCCAACAGGTGAAATGAGTTTCGCTGCCCTATTAGCATTGGATAGAGTTCAAAATGCAAGAGCAACTAGCCGTGATCGCACATAATAGTATCACATCATCCGTTTGCGATACACGCCAGTCTTCCCATGTACATACACCCAATGTATATGCATACTACCAGAAGGTACCAGGGATCTGTGGAGGTTTTGCCAATGAACGATACAGCTTTTCTCCGTAGTAATACCAATGTCCTAACCTCGGCGTATTTGTTTATGTGTCTTCTAACCATTAATTTTAAAGTTTTTTGTGAGCTCTTGGATGGTTATTATTAACATACTAGAGATAAATATACGTATTACTTATGTATAAGATGTGCTAGCTATACCTAGCCAGGTGAAAATTAACTAACTTTAAAATAACATGTTGCGTAATATGAGATAGCCTAGAACAGAGTTAAGAGCCGCAGAGTGCCGCGAAATGCGATAACGTTCGCTTTGGAAGCGATGACTCTACAACCACATTGACGCTAACTTGGCAGATGCACAAGGATGTATGTTCTTAAAATTGAAACTTTTCGCCAACTTTGACATTGACCTCGCAGTATCCCGCAGCCTCAAAATTTCCACGCTAGGTCACATCTCGCGTCACACTGGGAGTATATTACTGGTGGTTTATTCTTGGATATTAGTTACTCCCCCTGGCTGGGTATTACTGGTAATCACAAATTAGTAAACATCAGTAGAGATCCAATGCGTTGACGATCATTAATGGGGAGGGGGGGGATCTCTTACAATGATTGACATTTAATTTAAGTCATTTGATATCGGTGCAGACTACTATTGAGATGTGCCAGTCTTGAAGCAGCCTCGCCAGTAAATCAGTGTAGAACACTCCTACTTCAAAATTTTAACAGCATCTCTGCTGAAGATATAGCTTGCGCCACTCCACACAGTTGTCGCTGCCACAGTATACCTAGTCACCAGTCAGACTACGAAGCGCGGCCAGCGAGCCATCTGGGAGACTTCCATCATCTGCTCTCTTTCAGCGGTAATGGCGGTGGGGACTTACTGCAGCATTGCCAACATTGAAGAAATATCGGCATGTACTAGCGGTGCCGCTGTTGTCAGGCCTACCAGCCCAAGTTGAAGGAATGTGTTGTATTTGCTGATAGTCGTAGGACGAACCTCCGCAGATGGTAGTGAAAAGTCCCAATACCGTCTGAAAGTTTTGGGTGGAGGGAGCGAGATCCATCGATAGTAAATGGCAGCAATTCCAAGCCCAACATCTCTTCCTAGAACTATGGTTGCTACCCATACTAGCGATAAAGACGAATAAGAAGTCAGCGTTGTTCACTAAACCATGGAGCGAGTTCGCTTGGCCGGTCTTAGAATGACGTTTTGTTTAAGAGGCATAGGATCTTGAAGAGCAGTGGGTAGTGAGTAGCAAAGGTTGAGATGTCAGAATTATCAGGACACCAGTCATTCTCATAATTGAAGCACGTACATGGCAATGCTCCTTTGGCTGCTAGACATACGGTGAGTATAGTCATAAGAGCCTTGTCCGCCATTGGATCTATGATGGTCCCAATTACCGTTTTACGATTCCATCGTCGAGCAATCCATCCGTCGAGCAAGTCAGTGATTCCTGCGTACGCAAACAATCCTACGGCCCATACATGAGAGTCGTGAAGTACCAGATAACCCACTACGGGAGCAGCCACGAGCCGTGTCATGGTGAGAAAATTGGGGATCGTGTATATGTCTTCGTGGACGATGGCTTCAGTAGTGGCAAATTTCACTTGAGAGTTTGTCTTGACTTCGCCCTCCTTATTTGTACGTTCTTTTTTGTATCGATCGGGTTTACAATTGGCTGGTTTTTCCTGTGAAGAGCTGTGCGATTCCAGTTTGTCAGCTTCTTGGCCGCTCATTCTGCACGTCACACTGCTTCGACGTTTACAAAGTTTTCGACTACATGTGCTCTTCCGTCTTACCTATTTCCCCGAACCTGATAAGCTCTGAATAGAAAATATGTGGTCCGATGGGACAAGCAGTTGTTTCGATTGCTAATGAGCAATTTATACTGACTTGCCCCTTGTGAGGTGGCATTTGCGGCGTGGCCAAAGCTGACATAGCTACGGTGGCATATCTGTTTTGCTGCTGCTCGTGATGCCAGAACGATCGTCGACATGATGCAATCCTACACACTTGTCGACGGCGCTTGCAAATTCCTTTGGTTATAACAGTTACCGGAATGGCTTTGGAGTGCAAGTAGATGCCACGTTCTATCGTTCTGAGCAGACGGGTATATTTCGAAGTAGGACTGTTTTATGTTGGCATTGGCTTTATGAAGTTGGCTGCTGCGGCTATGGACCCACCATTATTAGGCTTATGCCTACTCATACGGCCGGCCTACCCTATGCACGTGGGAGAAACTTATTGCCATTGTCACTATTTTACCAATAGTCATCGCCAGATAAGTTTGACATTCGGTTTATTGAGATTCAGTACAAACTCCCTTGCGGACCTGTCTTCGAAAACTGTAACTAGGCCGCCGGTTATTGGCCCAAAACCCCAGCGAATTGCAATTGCTCTGAAATTGATACATCCTGAGCGCCTTGTCGAAAGCAAATTAAGACGTCGACCCTGACTAAATCTATCCATGTAACCCAACACCGCTGAGAATAGCCTCACGCCCGAATATAACACGTTTTACCCAACACTAGCCCGGAAAGTAACATGAAGGCTTACACCAAAGCAATGTACCTAGTGCGATAAAGGGAGACCACACCCTTGTGCCACCAACAATTCGACGGAGGCAGCCACTCTCGCCCATTCCTGGAGGCAATGAAAAAAATATATACTAAATTACCGATTGAACACAGCCATACCCAAAAAAACATAAAACTGGAGTAGGGATAATGCGATAAATAAGTAAACAAGATCTCTGCATAGAAGAGTCCCGGGTTTGCGTGAGCATGGGGAAAATTCACCCCCCGAACAGGAGAGAAGGACAGCAAAAAAAAGGAGTCGTTCACTATCCGTCATGAACGGCCCACACCGTTTGGTCCTCCATGCCAAGTCGGAGGGTTCTCATCCGTCTGGCTTCCATAGTATTGTTGTCCCTGGGAGTTGTCAATGCCTTCGAATCCCCATGCTGGGTTGTTTTCATCCAGGCCGTAGTGCTGAGGTCCATTCTCAACCGAGGGTATTTCTGTCTCTGCCTTGATCGGGCGGGTATGAGCGAAGGCGTGGTTTTCTGGACTGGCCACTGGAGCTATGTGAGATGGAAGATAATAAGATGATTGTCTCATGTACGCATTGCCATTGGACGAGTGTTGCCCGTCTGTGACAGAACCAAGAGAAATAGAAGACAAGTCTGAAGGCTGGGACGCTTCGAAATTCGATACTCGACGAGAAGGATTGTAAGTCGGCATGTTTCGAGGAAATTCGTGCACGAGACTAGAGTCAGAGCTGAAACGGGCTGTCTTGTGAGGATCTAACGAATAGTTTCCTTGCTGATGAGAAGCATACGACATGTGGCTCGTGTTTGATGATACAGGCGATGGATGTAGAGAGGGTGTTGAGTGATGCATATGCGGCAGCGGCATCGAAGAGGACACTTGTTGCGACATCAGCGGTGGCATAGGGGAAGTCGATGCCATATAATGCTGCTGCGGAGTGTACCCATACGGGGTGGTGCCATATGCGGATGACACAGACAAAGGCTGAAAGCTAGGAAGCGTCATTGCTCGCTGTAGTGCGTTGCTCGAGCCGTTTCCGAAGCCGTGGGCATTCGACATGGTATATAGGGCGGGATGGCCACATCGTTCGTCTGGGATGTATTCCACCTCGTCGATAGGTGCGCGAAAGTTCTGAGAGACAAGTTCGGCTCGAGGTATAATGTTCCGAGTGCTAGGATGCCTGGATGGTGTAGCCAGGCAGCCCGATACTACATCATTGACGTTGTAGTAGCTGACCAAATGGTGCGGAATCCCCTGATATGTTACGCTGATAGTTTTCTTGATCAAACCATCTTTTTTAAAAGGGTAAGAATCGATTAAAGATCCAATCAAGGCTCTTTCTGCATCTTTGCCGACAGAATCCATGCCGGGCAATGGGAAGCTACTCATGCTAGAGCGAGAAACTGTTTCTGGCTTTCCAATTCCGCCGGAAGGACACTTCTTCCTTTTCAAGGCTCGTTTCTTCTCTCCGGGTGGGAACGGCTTTTCCAGCTCACGATAGATGAGGAAGTTGCCCAGAATGCGGCTGGGGCTCCAGGACACACCATCTGTCCAGCGTTTGATGCCCGAAGCATGCTCTTCATATATGAAGATGCTGCCGCTCTTGATTAGATCCTGACGCTCCCTGTCATGAGGACGACGAGGTACATGATTGAGATGACCGGACAAACAGGCCTCGAATAAGACCAGGGCGTCTAATGTCGAGGCTATATGTCCATCAAATGTCGGGTTAAGAGTGTTGGACTGGCCAGACATAATTGTGATTAAGTCTTGCACCAGCGAATTTTAACCTTGAATGGCGAAGGCAAACAGACTCGTGGAGTAATCCGGGTTAGCTTCCCCGTATCCACGGAGTTCGAGTGTCGGTCCAAGTGTTTTCCAAGCTTGAAAAGACGCCGATCAATGCTATGTTGTCTTTCGAGATGTCTCAAACCGACTTGGTTGGAAGGATGCAGTGATAGAAATGTAATACTGTAAGAGAAAAATTTGTTCAAAAGACCGAAGTTGACAAGCGCAAAAGAATAGATCAGCAGCGTGTCACACAATGCGAGGCAGAGGAGGGATAACAGGACCAAGAAGCTGTGGCTTGAAAAAGGCTTCGAGGCAAGTGCTGTAAGGTTTGGTTAGGCTCAGGCCATGCATGGCCCTAGTCGACAAACGATCAATTTAGTTCATTAAAGCGGTCGCGACCGCCGAGAGGAAACAGAGAGCCCCATCAACATTTGAATAGTGCTAACTACTACTGGAAACAGCGATTATGTTTACGGACTCGGTAATACATACTTCGTCGTCCTGACCCATGAATGCCGGAAATGGATTAGAGGAATTGAAAAACCTCCGGGGGGGGGGGGTGCCAATAGCGCAGTAGGGAGTGTACTCAGGCATTCCTGAACTACTGTAGGCGTTTAATTATTACTCCATGCAACTCATAATGCATCACAATACTTTATGTATCTGACATTGTGTTGTTGTATTTGTCTGTTGTTTCTGTGTCTAGAGTGACGTACCATATCACAGGCTCGCCACGTTGACACGCACTCTTCGCTTTCTGGCAATTGGGTCTGCCCAATTCCCAACAATTGAGCGTGTTTGCAGCGAATTTTAGAGGATGCTAAGGGCGATTCCTAGCTAGGAATAACTGCAGGCGTTCAATACCTGAGTATCCAAATTCAGACCATAGCAGGTGAAAAGGTCGCACCACGATGCACAAGACAAAATGTATCTTGATATCAGATATCAGGGAAAGACACAGATGAGGGTCTCTGTGGCAGAACAGGGGGGGGCATCTTTGTCGCATCTGGACCACGACTTGGTGCACTCCATTATTAAGCGCCGAGGGGCCTGGAATAAAGGCAACTAATTGCCGCTACGCAGAATCAAAGCTACTTAAATTTAGGTGAAATTGACTATTAAAGAAGTAGCCTGCTATATAATAGTAATATGATAGAACGTTATTTTTTAAGATTATCTAGACTTTAAATTAGCACACTTTGTGCCATTAATATCAGGGCAATACATGCGTGGGGTGCTCAATGGGATAACTTCTGCACATGTGAGGACGCTCGCGCCGTACCCCAGGTACCTAGGTACCTACCCATTCGAGTTGGAGGGTGGGTTAGTGCCTCGCACCTTCCCCCCCTCTAGCTCGAAAAGCCTCACGAAAAATTTTTCATTAGAGGGGCATTGCCCTTTATCCCTTTAATTAACCTAGCTATAATTAATTAAAAAGTCTTTATTTCCTAAATTCCCTTCTTTTTAGTAACCACGCTAGGAGATATAATAAAAGCTAAGCTTCTTAAAGCATTCCTAGAATTAAGAGGTTTATTATTATTATTATACTAGGGTAGTACTAACTTATTATTATCCCCTACCCTTAATCCCTATCTTTATCTAAAGTATTAGCCTTATATTTAGCTATTATCCTAGAGTGCTTAGACTAGGGAGAGTTCTAGTAAAACCCCTAGATAGTAAGGGTATATCCCCTTAAATTAAGTTTTACTAGATTATTATTACTATAAAGTATTCTAGTAAAGGAAGGTTACTTACCTTATAGTAAGATAGAAGATAATATAGTATTTTAACTTACTTAATTTTTTAAGAAACTTATATTCCTATTAAAGCCTAGTATACTTAGGGGTTTTAGCTAATAATAGATTATAAACTACCCTTATCTTAAGATATTAGGATATTTAATAGGTTAATATTTATAGGTTAGTAGCTAAGCTACTTGTAATAGTTATTTAAGACTATTAATAAGGGTAGGGATATTAACCTAAACATATTTATCTAAGCTATTAATATAGCACTAAGTAGTAAGGCTATTACCTTTATTAATAGCTCTAAATAACTAAGACTAGTAGTCTTAAAGGCTAAGAGTAGTGTAGCTACTAAAGGTAATTTAACTACACTATAGTAGTCTTTATAAGAGTAATACCCTCTAAATATAGTTAATAAGGAGGTTAAGACTAGGATAAATATAAAACTTTACTAGAGTAAGGGTAAAGCCTTAGTAATATATTACTCTTAAGTTTTAAATATTCTTTATTATATAAGAGAAAGAGATAAGCTAATTATCCTAGACTACCTACTTACCTTAATTAAGAGTTATACTCTCTATAACTTTATTTAAAGGTTTATTTAAGGGTTATATAATAAACTATTAATATAGGAAGCTATTAGTTAGAATATCCTAGCTACTAATAGCCTTAGGGAAGTAAGGGAATGTATTAAGTAAGTAGTTACTATATTAGAGGCTAAAGTAAATCTTATAAAATTAACTATATATAATATAAAGATTATATTAATAAAGGAGTTTATTAAGTATTAAAGTAAATGCTTTATAAATAAAGTCTTATTATAAGCCTATAAGCTCCTACCTAGATTTATAAAAGTATTAGGTAGCTAAAGAAGGGAGTTTACCCTTATTAATACCTTAATTACTTAGCTTTAACTAATAATATTATACCTTAGACTTAAGGGAGTTTATGGGATCCCTAACCTATAGTAACTTAATAGGTATTAACCTATACCCTTAGCTAACTAGAATTATGCCCTAAGTAGTTATCCCTAGTAGTAGCCCTAGATATAATCTAAATATAATAGTAATATTAATAATAAGACCTTTAGTAACTATTAGAATGCTAATTTACCTAGGTAAGGGGTTATAAGGTAAACTTTATATTACTAGTACTACTAGCTTAAAGTAATGCTATTATGCTATCTTAACTACTATAGGCTATACCTTAGAGTACACTAAATGCTAGTCTAAGGGGATGTATATAGGAGCTAAGGCCTATAGTAAAGTCTTAGAATTAGTATATTAATAGTACTACCTTATTACCCTATAGAGGTACTTGCTTTAAGTGTAGTATTACTAGATATTATATTACTAACTATACTATAACTAGAAATAATATGTTATAGAGATAGGAGTTTATATAGCTAAAGTTAATAACCTTTCCCCCTAGAAATAATAACTCTTAGGTTCCTAGATAGGTTTATACTTAGTTAGCTTAAATTTATCTAAGTAAGAAGGAGTGTAATAAAGTAAAAGTACCTTAAATTATTAAAGAAGTTTCTATTAGAACTATAGTTAGAGCCTATTATATACTAATTAAACCTAAGACTATGTTAGATATAATTATACTAGTAGGTAATTACTAACTTATTTAACTTAAAGAGGTATTATTAACTATCCTTCCTTAGTTAGTTACTATAGTTAATATAAAGAAGCTAGGAGCCTAATAAGCTAACTTAAAAGCATAAGTAAAAGATATTACTAATAAGAATAGCCCCCTTAAACTACTTTTAAAGAGTCTCTAGAAGGTAAATATAGAAACTTTAGAGTTTATTACCTAAGGTGCTCTTTAGGTTATAATATTAATCTTAGAGGTAACACTACCTTTAAAGAAGTAAAAAGGAATAGCACTTAGTAATATTCTTAAGAATAAGACCCTAACCCTAGAGCCTAAAGCTACGCTATTAGTAAGAGAGAAAGTAATAAAGAGAAACACTAAGGTATTAAGTAAGATTTAGGGTTATAAGGGCCTTAGTCCTATTAACTAGAAAGCTTTAGCTAGTTGAATTTTAGTCCTAATATTACTTATAGACCTATAGTAAATTAGTCCTAAGATATCTAAATAATTTTAGAAGCTATCTTTATAGGTAACTACTTTAAGGAGGTAACTAAAGAAAAAGGTAGCTTTTTTGCTTAATATAAGCTCTGTCTAGGCTACTTTAGGTAGTAATAAGAAAGTTTTAGTATTAGATAATTATAATACTAAGCTACTTCGCAAGCACTAGTTAGGTGCTAAGCTGTTTGGAATTACTATCTAAGCTTAAATAAGGTTTTAAAAAGAATAGGTATTTAACCTTAAACCTAGGTAAGCTATAGTAAACTAAGGAGCTAAAATTAACATTATATCTTAGGCATTTGTACTATAAGAGAATATACTAGTTTATAATTTAGAGTCTATAGGCTTCTAAGAATTATAAATAATTAATACTAATAAGTAAGAGAATATAGTTACTTACTTTGTGTTAATAAAGGTAACCTACTATAGGGTTACTTAATCTGTATAGGCTGTTATCACACCTAATTACTAGCCTAAGAACTAAACTATCTTGATTCTAGGTTTGCCCTAGCTTTATAATATAGGAGCTAAGTTTAATATTAGAAATTCAGAATTAATAATTAGGGTTAAAGAGTGTAGAGATAAAGTTATGTTTATTAAAGGACCCTTAGTGGCCTTATTAACCTAATAGAAAGTTATGCTTTACCTAGCTAAGCCTATAATCCTAGAAAAGTATATTAGATAGGATAATATAGATATGTCCTTAGATAATGTATTATCTAGTTTAGATAATAAGGATAATTTAGATAATTCGGAAAACTAAGTAATTTACTATAACCTAGTTATATTAAAAAACTAAATCTAATAGCTTAGGGTAATACTCTAGAAGGATAACTTTAAGAACTTCTATTTATTTACTTTTAGGTAAAACCTATAGTGTAGTTCTTAGGCTATGCTTCTTAAATTACCTACCTTATTTTAGTATAGAAAGAATATTAGCTTATAAACTAACTTAGTCTTTGCGTATACTTATCTAATATAAACTTACTTAAAGAAGAAGAGTACTTCACGGGGTAGAGGACTAATAATAATAAAAAAACATCCTAATAGAACAAGGATAATTAGCCTAGGCTAGTTATAAGAGAAGCCTTATTATTCCTATTTCTAACTTATTAAAGAGTGTAAAGGAGAGAAATTAACTAGGAAACCCTAATTAAGATAGTATTAACCTAGTTTAAAGGTTATGGCGTGACCCTAGGGCTACTAGTTCTAATATTAATAGTAGAGGAAATTACTTAAATATTTTATACCTATAGAGACTTAAATGCTTTATCTATTACTAATATCCCTGCTATAGACCTCTATGTGCATATACCTTAACTAAAAGAAAATGTAAAACTATAGGTATAATCCCTAAAAAGGAGGTGATTAAAGCCTTAGAAGTACTAGTTAAATTAGCTAGTAACTAAAGGGATCTAGTCTGGAATGTATAAGTACACTATAGCTATAAATAGAAAGACATTAGACTAGTATGCAAAGCTAGTATTAGTACTAAAAGATAAGTCTAACCCTTAGGCTAAGTAATAGCTTATAGTTAACTATTCTTACATTAAAGAGAATATGCCTAGAAGTTAAATACCTTTGTTAGCTAAGGTTTATAATTAACTCTTAGACCCTTAGGTTAGGTTATATAGTATGTTTAATCTTAAATATGCGTACTAGTTAATACCTATAGCTAAGGAGTTAAGATATATGTTTACATTTAATGTCCCTAGATTTAGTTAGCTATAACTATCTCGCATGCCCTAAGGGTCCTAGTCCATATGGTATACTATAACTAAAGTAATAAGAATAGCTCTTAGACCTATCCTATTGCCTTACCTAAAGCCCTTATTAACTTTACCCTAAATGCTAAGTAATCTAAACGCGCTAACTATATATATAGATAATATCTTCTATAAATATACCTTATTTAAAAAGTAATAGTCTTTTATTAAAGATTATTTATTACCCTAGTTATTATAGACACTCCTAAAGCTAAGTTTTAAGAAGGTATTCCTTAGTATAAAAACTATTATTATAGTTAGTTAGGTTTATAAGATTAAGGGGAAAATATATATTAAACCTAATTAAGTAGTAAAGCTAAGGGAGTGGCTAACCCCTATAAACTAATTTAATGTTTAATCCTTCTTAGGATTTATTAGGCCTTGTAGGAGATAGATTAAGAATTATGCTAAAATTACCTAGCCTCTTAACTAACTAACTAGGGATGTTAGCTAGTAGTAAGGAGACTTAGAGGCTTTATCCTTTACTATGTTAAGGGATAAAGCTACTACTATTCTTAGTATATATAGGTATGTATTTAACTTACCTACTTAGATATACTCTAATGCTAGTGGATTTAGAGAAGGGTATATAGTGCTATAAGTCTAGGATAAAGTGCCTTATCTTATCCTATATAACTTATTCCTATTTACTAAGACTTAGAGAAATTATAGGACTTATAAATAAAAGCTATGCGCTATTATTAAGTTCTACTGTAAGCATAAGCATTTCTTTAAGTTAAAGCTAAAGTTAACTATTTTTACTAATTATAAGCTACTTACTATATTTATAACTACTACTAGATATAAGGGTATTTATACTAGGTAGGTTATAGAGTTAAGATTATTAAATATAGAGATTTGCTTTATTTTAGGGAAGCGAAACGCTGTAGTAAATAGGCTGTCTTATACTATTTTTCCTTTAGATAATTACGTGGATAACTTAATAGAATTTAGGTCGTAGGATATAAGCTAAAATTAATAGGTCTAGAAAGATAAAGCTAGAGGGTATAAAGAAATACTAAAGGCCCTAAAAGCCACTAAGGATAAAAAGAAACTTAAATCCTCTAAGGGGTTAAGCTAAGGCATAAGATAGCTAGAAGTATTACTAGGAGCTAAAGTTTTATAAAAGAAGTATTTAGATAAACCTTAGTATACTAAAATAATAAAATTCCTAACTACTAGATAATGCGGAGAGAGAAGTTATAATTATTATTTAATTTAAAGAATAATAGCAAAAGTGCGATAATATAAACTAAAGAATAGGATCCTTTAGTATAAAGGGTGATATAGCCGCTAATGTTACCTAGTGTAAGGGGAGGTAGCTAGTGCTCTTTAAAGCGCTTATAATAAATCTAGCTATTTTAGGGTAGACTTAACTTAATAAAAGCTAACCTAGGTAGTGTTTTAGCCTAGAATAGAAGCTAATGTTATAAGGTATATTTTAGGGTGCTTACTATATGCTTAGTATACCTCTTAAAAGAGAAAGGCACTAAATTAACCTATACTAGTAAATAAACCTTTTTAAGTTATAGGGATAGACTATATTAGGCCTTTCCTAGAATTAGAGCGGAAATTTAAGCATATTCTAGTTATAGTAAATTATTTCTCTTGGTTTATATGGTTATTCCCCTATTAGTTAACGGGTGCTATAGAAGTTATAAACTATTTAAAAGCATAAATAATAGGGTTATTACTTGCTCTAGAAGGGTTTTACACTAATCTAGGACTAGTATTTAGGTTAGTAAAGCTATTAAGATTTCTAAAAGAGAAGGGGGTAAACCTAATAAACGCCCTAAGGTAGTCTTATAAGAGTGTTAGACTAGTAGAAGTTATAAATTAAGTTCTATAGGGAGTGCTAAATAAGATAATAACTAATGTAAAAACTTAGGACCTTTAGCTTCTAAAGGTATTAGAAGCACTAAATTACTAGTATATTAGTTTTATAGGTTATTCCCCTGCAGAGGTTTTATATAAGTTAACTTAATATATAAAACAAGAACTAACGACCCTCTTAACCTTATTAATAATAATAGAATAGTCCCTTGAATTTTAAGAGCGTTTAAACTAGCTATTAAAGAATTCTATTTAAGGAGATATAGTAATATATTAGGTAGGTAGTGTTAAAGAACGTTAAGAGATAGTGTTAATAGATAGGGAGTCTAAGGCTACTACTTAGAGAGCTTATTATAAGTAATAAAGGGTAAAACCTTTTAAAATAAGTAAAATAGTAATAGTAGTCTACAAGGGCAAGCCTCTAAAGCTATAACTATAATAGTAAGGGCTGTTTTAAGTTAAAGATTAGGCTAGATAAGCTTTATACTAACTTATTAATTTAGATAGGTCTTATATAAGAGAGGATCCTAGCTTAGGCTTTTATAAGGATATATTAAAAGCTTTTATTTCTTAAACTAGGTATCTAAAGACATTATAGGATTAACTACTAATAAGGAGAATAAGATTATAACAATAAGAGTGATAAAGGGGTTTAGAGGGGTAATATGGCATAATTAGCAAGGCTAGAATTATAGTGTTAAAAAAAAAAAAAAAGAGAAAAAAGAGGAGGGAAAGAGAGGGATTAGTAGGGTATTAGGTGTTAATAGGTAGGAAAAAGTAAGTTAAAGGTGAATTCTAGCTAGGAGGTGAATTAAATTACTATATTCTTCTCTTTCTCTTTAATTTTACTATTTCTTACCTTTTCCTCTTTATTTTATTTAGTTCTCTTCCCCTTAGAATTTACACTATAGATTAGAGATATTAAGGATAGTAATTAATAATTACTAAGCTTATAATAATATATCTTTACCTAGAATTTATTATACTATTTGCTTAACTATCTAGATTATTAACTATCTGAGTTTTACATATTATTTAGCTTAAGCTACTAAGCAAAAGCCTCTTTGCTTATAATAGCTATAAAGGTTATAGATCCTGCTAAGCTATTAGCAAAAAGGCTAGAGTTTATAAAGTAAGAGGTAGTAATACTAGCTAGGAGAAGTACTAACCCTAAGGAAGTAGTAATAAAAAGATAGCCTAACTTTAAAAATTTAGGGTTTATTAAGTAGCCTTCTTACTAAACCTCTAGCTATCTTAGTTAGAAGGCTAGACTATAAGCATAGATCTCTTATAACATTAAAGGAGCATCCCTTAGACTAAAAGAGAACCTTCTAGTAATTAAATATAAGGGTAAGGTCTTAGTAAAAATAGTAAGCTATATAGGAGGGAATAACTTATTTTTCACTACTAGTCTTTAGTAAGGGAAGTAGTGTTATTTACTACTAGTAAACTAATCCCTAAGCTTATATAACCTTCTAATAATATTAATAGTAATAAATCTAGTTATAAAAAGTTTACTACTAGTAAGAACCCTTAGAGAAGGGAAAGAGGCTATAGTTAAAGGTCTAAAGTAAGTATTTATTAGTTATTATACTAATAGCTTACACCCCATAGCTATATAAATTTCCAATTAGAATTAGAAGACTAAATTTAATAAGATAAATAACTTTATAGTTAAAACTTACTATAACCTAGTTATAGGCTATTATATTTCTCCTAGTCTAATAATTCTATATTAGGATATGCTTATTAGTAGGAATATAAAAGCTATTAAAGGCCTAGTATAGTTTGTAGCTAGCTAGCTATTAAAAACCTAAATAATAAAGGAGCTAAAGAGATTAGGGTTTAAATAGAAATCCCTAATAAAGAAAGGGACCTTAATAATTAAAGCCCTGTTAGAGTGATGTAAGTAGATTCGTAAATAATTAGTAGTAGGAAAAATAATTATACTATTATTTGCTTATAAGAACTAGACTGCCGCTAAGCTAGCTAACTTATTAGGGACTAATCCTAGGCTAGCTAGGATTACCTGTCTAAACTAGCCTACTATTTGCTATAATAATGCCTTAGGAATTTTCTTAAGTGTACTTCCCCTTATAGCCTTACTTAAGTTTCTAGACTTTATTATAAGAATAATAGCAAAGTTTATAGAGGTATACCCTTATAATATATTTTATATAATAGGACTCTTAATAGCTCTTATTATCTAGAATAATTTAATAAGCTCCCTAACTAGTAGGATAGAGGTATTCTAAAAGATACATAGGAGAGTAAATAGAAAGGTAATTCTAAATATAATACTAATAGGAGTTAAAGAATTTTATCTTTACTTTCTATATTAGTTAAGACTTTGCTATAATCTCTAACTTTTAAAGTTTTTATACCCTTTTTATAATATACTACTAATAGTAGTAAGGGCTTAAGCAGTAGTAAGAAGAACTATAAGAGTAAGAGACACCCTTAAGAATAATAAGGTCTAATAGAAACTAAGCCTAATAATAATAAGGATAAAAGGCTTACCCCCCTTATATTAAATATCTATAATTCCTTCCTACTTACAGGATAAAATCCGTAGTATAATATATAAAGCGCCTAGTATCCATAAGTTAACTTAGGAGTAGCTATCTTTAATAATATAAGGCCTCTAGGCCCTAGGATTATTCTATTTATTTAGATTACTACTATCCCTAACTAGGATAAAGATTTAGAATATAGTAATCCTAAAGATCTTTTTATAATAATACTATTTAACTAGTGCTATAATCCATAAGTTAGAAGCAGACCTCTTATATACCTCTAAGTACATAGATATAATCCGGATAGGATTAAAGAATAGGAATACCTTATATTAACTATAGAAAGTAAATTAGCTTATTATAATAGAAATACCTAATAGATTTAGTAAGGCTAGGAAGACTATAGTTATAACTAAGAATAATAAAGAGCTAAGTAGCACCCCTTCTAACCTACTACCTAAGACACTAACTAGTAAAAGTAATAAAAGAAAAGGATATACTTATAGAAATAAGTAAGACCCTAGAGATAATAAAGCTAATAACACTAATAATACTAGTAACACTAGGGGTGAAAGCTATAGGGCGGGAGGAGCTAGTAATAAAGAGAAGGATTATAGGAATAGGAAAGATAGTGATAATAAGGGAAATAATAATTATAAGGGAAATAAAGAGAATAATAGGAATAAGAATCTAACTACTACTAATAATAATAATATCTCTAGGAATAAGCGCAAGAGACTTATAACAAATACTAGGTCTCTAAGACTATAACCCCTGCTAATAAACCCCTAACTACTACTAGTGTTTAGCATAAGGCCTAGAATAAATTTCAAGGATAGGATATTAACTATTATAACTATATTTATTTAGGTTAAAAGGATAATCACTAGTAACTATCCTTATTAACTTAAAGATATGTTTATGTTTAGTAATATTTATAAAGTTAGATTAAAGCCTATTATACTAAACCTAAACTCCCCTCTAATATGTTATATATTTTAAGGTAATTAAGATAAAGCTAAATTAACAAAGACCCCTCTAGGTAAAATGCTAGGACTAGCCGTAAGACAACTTTTAGTCTAAGAGCTATAGGACCTAACTAAGCTAGCTATTAATTATAGAATTACTATAACTCCTAACTTATTTACGTTTAATAGGTATAAACTTTTACTAAGAGGTATACCTAAGTTATCTAAGGTAAGGGCTATAAGTGTAAAGAAGTATAGTGAAATAGTAACTACATTTAGGCTAAGGGCTAAAGCCTAAGCAAATTCTCTATTACCCTTACCTCCTATCCTACTACCTAAAATTAAAGTATTTAAAGACTAACTTAAGCTTCTCTTAAAGAGACCCTTCCTAGGTTATCTAATAGTATTACTAGACTTATAGTCCCTACTAATAAAGAGCCTAAAGTCTTAGCTTCTTAAAAACTAATAAAAGGGTAATAAGGGTAAAATATAAGCTATTAATATACTTATAGTAATCTTATTTATATACTATTATATACTACTCTAGTGGAATTAAGGAAATTAATTAATATCTATAATAATAGTATTAATAAGATTAAAGCTACAGAGTTAACCCTTACTAAGCTAAAGAAAGCTAGTAATATCCTTGCTCTTATACTAGATAGGAAAGAGAGAGACTTATTTATTTTTAAAGGATACTTTAGGTTACTTACTCTTAAATATAATAAGGGGGCTACTAGTTAATTAACTCTATAAACTAATATCCTAGAATATTATTAATTAGAGGATTTTAATTTTACTAAAAAAGTTACTAATCTTATATTTAAGCTTAATAGGGGGCTCTAGTCCTTATAATATTTTAGGCGGAATACTATAATAAAGAAACTACAAGATAATTTAGGGGAACTAGAGAAGGTAGTAAGATATAACTATTTATTTACAAAACTTATAGGTATTTATAAGGGACTACTTATAGAATTTACTATAGAATATAAAAACCTAATAACCCTTAAAGAGATTAAGGTGTTAATAAGTTTAGCTATTAGGGTTAAGGAGTAATAGATTAAAAAATTACTCTTAAGAACATTTGCTTATTATTTTTATTTTCCTTTACTTATAGTTAGGGCGACTATCTTATGCTAGTGGACGAGTTAGAGGGTAGGTTAGTGCCTTGTACCTTCCCCCTCTCTAGCTTAAAAAGCCTCACGAAAAATTTTTTATCGGAGGGGCGTTGCCCTTTATCCCTTTAATTAACCTAGCTACAATCAATCAAAAAGTCTTTGTTTCCTAAATTCCCTTCTTTTTCCATTATGCAGGTACTTGCTTTAACGCTAGGGCGTGTGACACCAGACACCTTTAGCGGCGTGTAATTATGTAAGATCTGGTGTGTCCGCATGAAGACCAGATGTGAGATCTGACAGAATAATGCGTCACGTCAGAGCACCACAACGTCGGACTGAATGTCGCACTCGAGGCTGGCGGTTTATGGCGGGTTCTGAAATAGTAAAGAGCCAAACCCCATGCCCTGGCCAAGCTTCACGGCACTCACGTACTTAGCATGGTGATATCCCTTTAAGTGCGGTAAGGCAACGGCCAGGTGTGAATTCTCAGACCAGCTTTTCGTGACCTGGCTATTGCCTCACTGCACTCAAAGGGATAACATAACGAGTCTTAATGCGGAGTCATAATTAACGGGTAAACAGGCAGGGCGTTCTGCCTTGGAGCTAAGCCCAGGCATGATAGCGATTCGTGTCTTGGACGCTTTTGCGCGCCTGGCTCTGAACTAATCAAGATTCATAGGGCTCAGAGCAAGGACCACCCTTGAAGCAATTTTGCGATAGGAGGAAGTTCCCCTCATTGCACCGCAATCAAGTTGAACTACGACTTCAAAAAATTTCGGTGACAATAGATAATAATGCAGAGGGTTCGAGGAGGTCAGATAAACCCTTCAAAGTTTAGGGTTCCGCTTGTCGGCTCCGGCAGTTGTTCGGATTCATGCTTCTGAAAGTGATTCAGGACCAAAACTTTCTTCGGTAGGACCCTCATTTGGGCATTGTTTCTGCGCCTGTGGCGGTAATTAGAATGCTCATAGCCACGGCGCCAAAACGCAAAATACTTCAGGCAGATGTCTTCGGGATACCATTCGCAATGATCCAATCCGTTTGCTGGCTGAACGTGTTGCCCAGCTCAACATCGACTTATGGAATATGGTGCTGCCCCCCCACTTACTACGCACTTAACCCTGCAAGCGCCACGAAAACTAATACGTATGTAGGTGCCTACGGGGTACATAAATTGTGTGCCCACGATAACCGAGTGGAGGAGACTACACGAGCGCCACAGCGCCGCCAAAGTATCTGTCTACATCTCCGCTTAGGTGAGGGGTGAGGGCACGATTTCCTGGGCCCGGGTCTCTGCCGACAAACCATCAGTTTGACGCAGGTATGGTGGCAGCTGCGTCTGAGCGGCGCTCCATACGAGAAAAAACGTGCAAAAGCGAAGAAGCTGGTCAGCTCAAGGCTATATATAAATATATATCAGAAACATCTAAGCCCCAAATACCCACCATACATTTCGTATCTTGCTAGCCCAAACACGTCTCCCTTTTCATTTCCTCCACGCCCCTGTGGCACGCTTGTCATCGAAAGGCTCAGCCGGTTGGCTCCAGGGCATGTTATCAGAGTACGGCAAATCCAGTTTCGACGGCCGGTTCGACATGCACTTAACACTCTAGACACGACGAATTACTTGTCCTCACTCAGGTTCTGTAGTTAATTTAGTATGCAGGTATCAAGTCATACCAGACTGTTTTTAAGCTTGGGGATTCGTGCTCATTCTAGGACTGGCAATGCGAGTGAACGCCAATTCATAACTACACGCGGATGCCGAGGATGAACAGGATCTAGCGTGGCGCACTGGCCACCAACCTTTCGGAGGCATTCCCTTTGACAGCAGCTGGTCAACGCCCACAGCCGCCTCTGTCACGATGGTCAACCTCTGAAAGGCATCAACTTGTGCCTGTTACCCTGATCATCAATACATCAAACACACCAAAATCACTAGTGACAGTGGGTTGCCGAAATCCTAGTCTCTCAACTATTTTCACAATGTTTCTACTGAGTACGTCCGTACATGCAACGCACTGACGCCAGCCACAGCCACCAAAGCCGGCCCTGGCTGGTCGCCAATGGCTAGCGTGTGGCTTAGGACCCCTGCAGCAGCATCCACACGCAGGAACCGATCATGCACATCGACTCTGACCCATCATCTTCTAGCATGGATCCCTTCTGTCTCCACGTCTCCACATTGAATTGCGGATGCGGATGCGGATGCGAATGCGGGCGACGGCAGGGTTCTGGGCAACTTGCCTTCAGATTGTCCTCCTATCTAGCATCCCGGGAATATCTAGGCTATGTGCGTTGCTTTACGCTACGTGTGCGTCGGAATAAGGCCTGGTACATACCACGGCTTTCGGTGCTGACGGAGCAAATTTGATACGATTCGGAGACGGAGAATAATGTCTGAGCGGAGAGTCGCGGATTGGGATTTTCCAAAACTGGCAATTTACAGTCACCGTGTGATTATTGGCTCACTATAAGATTCGGGGCGGTCACTACAGGGGGTCGTGAGACTTTGACATCTAACAATTAAAGCTATATCTATCTATAAGCGCCCATGATTGATAGAGCTATCGGTAGTTTTACTTAGTAAGGTACAGTATTGTGTATGTAGTGTCTGGTGCACTCAGGCGGCTCCATGTGGAACCGCTGATGGGGACGTGTGCTGAAAGCGTGTACCAAGTAATGCAAGTGTATCATTTCGAGCCGGAGGCTGGGAGGAGGATGAATTCGTTGTCTGGGTGCTATAGGCTGCTGTTGATGTGTCAACATTGCACTGGATTAGGCTCGGGGGCGCAATTAGATGCATTTCTCCAAGTTACTGCCATAATCAAGCAGCCAGGGTTGGATGCAAACAACCAACCGCAGCTCACCACGCGTGTTTGTTTCTATGTAGTCTATCGTCGATCGCTTGCACCCCAGTACCCCGACCCCCCGACCCAGCTTACATGTACAGCCCGTCCCGAGACTCCTTGTTCCAGCTAAAATAGTGTACTCGCGTCGCGTCGTATGATTGCTTATAAATTAGGTATAAAGGAACCTCTTCTGTTTCAGGTCTAGTTACTACTGCGTGTTTATTTATCCCTCTTACGGATTGATGATGCACGTTCTGCTGAATCCATGCTTTTGCGTGCGTTGAAGAGTTCACTTCCCATACCGGAGATGCCGTCCCGGCTCTTGGCTTTGAACAGATTCCTCTTGCTTCGTCTTTTCAGGTTTTTTGAAAGAACCAGGGATGCTCTTGTTGTGAATACCGCCGACCTGGAACTTGCATTGGGATGGGAATCGTTCCTTTGAAAATATTCATATCAATGGGCGAGTTTTGTTCCGAGGCAGTGCGGGCCGGCACGACAACTCCGCATTCCCAATTACGACACATAATCTTTTGTTGACCTGATGCCTTGTCTCGAACAACGCGGCCCCTGCAATTAGTACCATTAGAGTTGTTTGAAAACGCCCTCTGGCATCTGCAGGGCCATTGACTCACCAAGCGCTCTCGGATAAATTGGCGCTCCCGACGTAGGCCCATGCCGCCTTTTTTGAGGCATCTACTGCTGTGGTGCGTGTCTGATGCACTAGAATGAGCTTGCTGTGCATCAGTAGTCCGCTGCGCGTGTTGACGCAGTCGCGCATCAGTTCTTTTGGAAATGTCGAAGCGTGCCACCATTTTTCTTGCAAGCATATTGTACCTGCCGCCTGAGCTCATCATGAGCATGAGTGAACTACTCGTTGACGTGAACACGGACTGGTTGGCTCACATTTTTGCCACCGCGGCTAGAATTCACCGTTTTGTGGCTCGGGAAGTATATTCGAAAATGCTGCTGTAATTTGGGAGCAACGGGCTGTTCGTTTTCAGACCCGGCATTGTGGTTCCTTTTGAGCAGGTCTTTGTCAACGGTTCCTAACCGAGCCAGGAGTTGTCAGTGTTTTGTCATCCCGTTCCCCTCTTTGCAATGGGACAAACTCCACATCTACGCTTGAACTTACCTTGACAAGCGTTATAGATAGATTGCACTAGGTCATATTTGATAGCCCCAAGAGAAGCGCACTGTTTTTGAAGTCAACACATACATACGATTAATCTGGAAGATGCACGCACAGCATATTCAACCTCTATCGGCTTGGAAGTGGCCAGTCCCAGGGCTGCTATGGTCGTGCCCAGGCCAGCAAAGCCTAGATTTAATGCGTCAAACATTACCGCGCCATCCTGGGGTTAGGCCCATGAACGAACCGATTTGAGACAGCGAGCTGTTCACGTGTCCTCCCGGTCTAATCGGGGTTAGTGAAGCAAAATGTTTAGCATAAAATGCGAAACACTCACATAGAGTAAACGAAGCCTAGATTGGCTGTTTTGGTAAAATCGTATTTGGACAAACTGGTTATTGTCCCATCCTCAACACCCATGGCTTGGAGGTACAGCTGTAGGTGCGTACAGAACAGAGTCGACGTAGGAGATTTGTTAGCAGAATTTAACAGCGGTAGGTCAATCAGAAATACCATCTGTTGCATGGTCAGCGTCACTGACCTCGGAGTCAGTCGTGGAAGGCTTACATTTTCCATGACGCCGGTCTCACCCCAGTCATAGGGGACGAGGTTGCCTGTAGGGACTACGATGCGCAAATAGTTGGGAAATTTGAGGATCTGCAGTTTCGAGTGCATGGAGCCGGGCCCACGCATCTCAGGAAAGCAGAATTTGATGTTATCTGGGGCATTTGTGCGCATCGCTTCTTTCTACGAAACCATTAGAAATTCCGGAATGGTCCTTTATCAGAACTTATCAACTGCTACCTACTTGAGACTCATTTGCCGCGAAAGCTGCCAATATAACCTTCGTTCGTGATAAATCAATTTTTCCTAGTAACCATGGTTCGTCCCATTGAAAGGAGGAAAAAAGAGCCAGTAGTAATTTGTCTCTTTGGAGAATTTCCTCGATCTTGATGTCGTCATTCGATCTGTCGTATCCTCGAGCCCATGTTCGTTTGACTATTCCGTCGGGGTATGGGACCAGTACGTGGTTAGGTAACTGGCTCGTGGGCAATTTCATCCTTCTTTTGGGAACAGACATATCCGCTGCATCGTCCTCTTCACCGGTTGTACGAGAGCGTTTGACAGCAAGTCTTGCAAGGCGCTCTTCCTCCATTTTCTTCCGATTCATCAATAGTGAGTTAGAAGAAGCATCTTCCAACTTAGAATGGTTGGATTTCGAGACCTCGTCCCGTTCGTCCGCGTTAAGTTGGTGGTGTTGTAAAGACAGTGCAATGGCATATCTTAGCTGTTCGTCTTCTGAATCATCATTGAAACCCATGGTAGCTGAGATAAAGCATCGGAGGTGGCAATATATCCAATGATCTGTGCCCGTGAGGTTGCGTGGACGAGGAGGCTTGTGACAATACTGCTCTATTGTGTGCCCGCGGGACACGACCTCACGTGACTGTCGGCTCTTGTTCAAATCATGCCTACTCTAATCCGTAGGTCGGTGCAATACTTTGGCAACACTTGCCTGCCATTCTCAGTGTCTAAGGAAAATCCTGGCTTTAAGTGTCGCTAACATAAAATGCACGTGAGCTTGAGTACTTTGGACGAGTTATGCGAAGTCGTCGCTGGTGGCGTGTCTAACTACTATTGCATAACGTTTTTTTGTACTGCGATAGATCACGACAAGCAAGACGAGCTGGCGTGGCCGGAATATAAAAGGGGCGAGAAGGATCACAAAAACAAGTCAAAAACATGCGAGATTAATCATATAATAATGATTCGGAGGTGCTCGGCAAATTGATCCCAATTCTGAAGAGGAAACCACTAGGCCAAAAAGAGGATGCGTACCCACCCTTAGGCTCAGGGAGGACTGCTGCGGCTATGATGTTTTTTAATTTAACAGATTCGATGCAAATCCAGAGTCAATGACGTCCACTAACCAGAGCATCGATCGCTCGTGGACCACTATGAGGCTAGACGCATGTAAAACTGGGCTCAGGGCACGATCTTACTAAAGCGCCGCATCAGCCCAAACATCGCAATCTGTTATGCGTTGAAAGTATTATTTCCCCCCCTTCGTATTATTCCAGTCGGCAGTCGTAACGGCAAACAATATAGGAATATGACCGAATTTCCGCCGTCGCCTCCAAGGCGTATAGCAATAATTGGAGGTGGTGCCGCCGGCATGGTCAGTTTATGCTCTTGAAGCTGTCTGGCTGAATCGCAAATCAACACGCTGACTATATGTCATAGGCCTGCGCTGCAACATTAGCAAAACACCCTGACAAGTTCAGAGTTACCATACTAGAGAGAAACGAAGTGCTTGGTGGTCAGGCCAGCTCTATCCAATTGGACGACGACAAGTACGGTGCGCCTTGGATGAATAACGGAGTCCAGGGTGGTTCACAAGCAAGTTGAAGATTTCTCAAGCTCTCCTGAAATTGCAACGCGACTAACAGCACATGTAAGATCTTCAAACACACTTTTAAGTTCTTCGAGGAGCACGGCTATCCGCCTCAAAAAGTTTTTTTGCAAGTTTCGTTTGGCAAATCTCAAGATGGGTTTTGGACAAATGTCTTCCCTAGTGTCCTGCTGCAACAATTTGCCACGGACATCAAGCGGTTCGGCTTGTTCTTGAAAGTTGTGAAGTGGACACTTCCAATTTTGGGACTCATACCGATATCAATCATGCTGCGAGTATTTCTTTTTGATAAAAAATTTGGAGATAAGATGGTATATCCGCTCATTGCACTTTTTCTGGGGACGGGTAACCAGACCGCCAATGTTCCATGTGGCATCGTTGAGCGTTTATTCGACGATCCAAATATGAAACTCTGGGACTATGATAACACTACCCTTCTGCCAAATCTACCGACCATGTACACCTTCGATAACCTGCATCAGTTCTATGCGAAATGGGGCGAGAGTCTCACAGACAAAGGTGTCCAAATACGAACTCGCCAAGAAGTATGTAGGGTCGTGTCAAGATTAAGCAACGAAGTCAGATTGCAAGTGAAAAACCTTCATACTGGAATCGACACTGAAGAGGTATTTGATGAGATTGTTCTTTGTACACTCGCAGATGAGAGTCTCAAGATCCTCGGCGCCGAGGCTTCCTGGCGCGAGCGATTCGTCTTGAAAGGCGCGGCATTTTACGATGACATAACGGTGACGCACAGTGACCAAGACTATTTCGAGAGGCAATATGAAACCCAGTTTCATCCTGATCTTTGTGCCCAGCCAACAAACGATACCCAAAGACAACAAATTTCCTTCGCCAAAGACACCGAAACTAAGTCGAAAGGCTTTCGGCCCATGTACTTCACACATACATATGATGAGGACCCCCGTCTCATTGAGATGTCTTTCAATTGCAGCAACTATCAGCATCAACTCGTTGCCGGGAATATGAAAGCCGACAGAGAGCTCAACCCTGTGTATCAGACAATTTTTCTTGATAAACGCAAGCAAAAGTTGTGGACAATTGGAGACATCAAAGAGCACAAAATTATTAAACGCAACTGGTGGCATCAGCTTGGCCATCGATGGCAACATTACTTGCGCGTCGTTCCAGGAATGATGTTTCTTAATGGAAGGAACCACACACTATTTGCCGGATCATGGACTTTAGTGGTAAGTAATTCTTTTAAGACATGTAGCTGAACGACCCACGCAGTAAACCATTCCGTTCGGATAGGAAGAATTATTCCCAACTATAACCTGCACCAGATCAGCTACGCTAACTAAGATATCAAGAATATGCATGAAATTGCATGCATTAGTGGAGTTGCTGCTGCATACCGTCTAGGTGCTGAATATTCAGAATTTGATGACTTTGCAACCGACTTTTTCGCAAAATACCTTCTCTTATCACATGGGATCATTTTCAAACGAGAGCAACGGAAACGTCATAGTCGAAACGCATAGAATGAATGCAAGGTTGCGCAAAAGGATGTGTCGTAGTTCAGCTCTGGCTCACCATGGACGCGTTAATCTGCACCGTAAACGGAGATTGGCCGACTTCTCGCCGGCACTGCGCAAAAACAAGAACATGAAGGCCTGGCTTGTTATGTGCGAGTACTTGCTAGCGAAATATGTATTGAAAAAACAGAGTAAAATGAGGAGGATTGTCAGGAAACAAGAGGGATTTATCCCGATATCATAAGCCATCACTCACACATGAAAACGGTACAGAAGTTAGTCAAAGCACACACCCAACAGTGGGTTCGACTTCAGCTCATCACGGAAAAGGAGATTATCACAGTGGTCGCGTTTGTGCGTTGTGCTGTAATTGGGGTTGAAGAGATATTTGATTCAAAATAATTCCCAATATCGTGACCTCGTCATTTTCTTGTTGCTTAAATTATGAAGCCTGCAAATACGCTCATCCACAAACATATCCGAAAATAGACCAGGTAGTGTGGGCGCATACGGGCCAAGCGTTGTGAATAAATGCTCCATTCCTCATCTGCATCCGACTGGCAAATCGCCTGAGTCCCCTACATGCTGGCAAAGAGGACATTTCGAGGTTGCGCGTACCGGCAAGGTATCCGTTCAAAAGATTTGATCTGTAGAAGACGACTTCGATGATGCGTCCAGCTTCAAAATTCGGCGAAGATCGTTTTCCATAGCTTCAATGTTGCTACCACGAAACTCCACGGATCTGGTCTCATTGAAACGAGGTACGTGATTGGAGCTTTCTGCGGCAGTTTGCGGCGGAAGGTGAGAATCGGACGGCGAACTCATAGAATTACTATAGAGGGGACCTGGGTTGCCGAACAGGAATTTTTTGAGCGCATCGGTCGAGTCATCGGCTTGAGTATCATGCAAGGAGGCTTCGCTTTGCGGGTGGCTGTAAGGAGAATGCGGTTTCATTGCAGAGCGAGCTGCCTTAATTCTTTCTTGATATGGCGTAGAGAATGGCGGACCCATCGGCCTACCCGGCGTTCCATCCAGCTCGGTAGCACCTATAGCGCCTGGCTGCGATCTCAAATTGCTTCGTCTTGAATGTGGCAGGCTTCTAGATTTTGAAAACTCATTCACGTCGAATCGAGGTGGAGCTCCTGGTGATTCCATTTGAGGTATGTACGACCCTGGCGCGTTTTCTCGCAAGTGACGTTCCTTCTCCTCTCGATGTGCACGAAACATGAAGTCAAGTGGTGACTCACTTGTTTTCGGGAGCGATGCTGGCCGAAAGGGCGTGGGTACATTATGATCAGTAGTTGGTGGTGATGGCACTTGAGTAAAGACCTTTGTGGCCGGGACAGGCGACTCTGTCGAAAATTTGGAAAGAAAACTGGGTAGAGGGAGAGCTGAAGGAGCGGGCGACGCATGAAAAGTAGCACCTGCGAACGCTGTGCTCGTACCAGGTTTGATAGATAAGGTGCGCTGAGGAGGGGTTTGGCCACCAACAAGTGCAAAGTCGGGAGATGTGAAGCCATGTTTCGATTTGAATTTATTTTTGGACCTGCTCTTAGTACTCGGAGCTTTTGTCGAGGATGATTCATTCGCAATGTTTGATTCGATGTCCACTTTATTTGGGGTTTGAGGAGTGTCTAGTATTCGGGTTGCCTCTAGTGCAGTAGCATCATTCTCGGAAGCATAAGCTTTGTGGGCGGCTGCTCTGGTGCTTTGTCGATATTGTTTCCGGCGCGCCGAAGTCCACCTTCGCTGCGAAGGTGTTTCGCTCATCGTGAAAATGTAAATTAATGGGCGAAGATGACCCAGGTGTGAATGACGAAGGACGATGCACGAAATGTATTGTACCCGCGTGTGATATCAGAAGCGCGATGGGGCCATGTGGCTGCACGTGAGTCGAATGAACTGTAGGATCTGAGTGAATTATCGCCAGAGGCCTTGTATGATTGAAAGACATTGAGGAGGATGGTCCAGCCTAGTCACTCGAGAAGATTTGTCTATCCTATTGGTCATAATGACGATGGCGGCGATGGTGGGTGGGAGGAGACCCGATAGTTACATAAATCCACTCGAACTTACCCTTGTTTGCAAAGATACTTGCGGGGCGATTTAGATGATCTTGGCAACGTAGTTGAGGATTTGTGAGACTACAAGCATGCACAACCAGGCAGCGGTCTAACTACTAATGTACGTGGAAACGACCATAATGTCTTTGCAGCAAAATGAATATTTTATATCTAACGTAAGGCTTATGTAGAACCTCTTCTAGTGCAAGGTACATTGACCTTACTTGCAAATTGTGTTGCAAGGCTATCAAGGTAAGCATATAACATACTATCACGGCATAGCAAACGCGCAACCATAGACTTTACACCATATTGGTGGACATCTTAACCAACTGGCTGACTTCTGATAGAGCCAGATCGCTGATTCATTCTGATCTCAGGTGTCGGCCCTCAACATAGCATTACGTCATTGAAGTGTGCCGACCTGTCTACCCAGACTTGTGCATCAACTCGCTTGACCGTAGTTTATCATGGCGGATGTTGAAATGAATGACGCCCATTCAACAGCAAAGAGGGCTGATACTAGTGCTAATGGCAAGAGAAAATTTGAAGTGAAGAAGGTTTGTAAAAAAACTAACACCAATGATGTGAAAGACCTCATCGGAGTGAACTGCTCTTCTCTGACCTTTCAATAGTGGAATGCCGTTGCCCTTTGGGCGTGGGATATCGTGGTCGATAACTGTGCTATCTGCCGCAATCATATCATGGATCTTTGTAAGTAGTCACGATACTTTTACGTCTCAGCTCTTTCTATCTTGTTGTGGCCAGTGACTGACAATTTTCATGTAGGCATCGAATGCCAAGCCAACCAAGCATCAGCTACCAGTGAAGAATGCACTGTGGCCTGGGGAATTTGCAACGTGAGCTTCATCTGAAAAACCTTGGCCTGTGCAGCACTAACATTTAACAGCACGCATTTCACTTTCATTGCATCTCACGATGGCTGAAAGCTAGATCTGTGTGCCCCTTGGATAATCGTGATTGGGAATTCCAAAAATATGGTCGCTGAGGGGTTGTATCAAAGGGAGGAGGAAAAATCATCAGCGTGAACGA
This sequence comes from Epichloe typhina subsp. poae, assembly GCA_030389615.1. NCBI lineage: Eukaryota > Fungi > Ascomycota > Sordariomycetes > Hypocreales > Clavicipitaceae > Epichloe > Epichloe typhina. Next base: position 2,681,075 of record CP098316.1, on the reverse strand, counting down.
AGGGCAGTGATTTCACGTGCAGACGAATAAAATGGACGCAGAATAAAGCTTACGCAGCCGGAAAGATCCAATCTATTTATTTCACCAATCATTGCAAACTGGAAGATGTACACCGGCTTTATTGCCACCCCGCCCCAGCCGGCAGCCACTTGACAGGTTTGGTCTTGTAGAATGGCCAAGGAGGCACAACAAGAACGAACGTCAATACAGTCCCCCCCAATCCTATGTAGACGGCTTTCTGTATATCTTGGTACTGGTAGCCGAAATTGAATGCCGCGAGCTTGGTTGAAAATAAGATTAGCGAGACTGGGTCGAGTGAGAAGCAATGGAGGTGCAACCTACCGCAGAAATTGCAAGAAATAGAGTGGCCAATCCTTCCGCGCGTCTCTGGCCGTCGAAGTCCTGATATTCAAATGTCAGCAAGGGCTAGAACAGTCACGCACGGGAGGCTAGTGTAGCTCTTCGTAAGCTTGAAGATGTCGAGAGTAATCATACGATCTGTCCTTCAACGACATCGCGAACTTTGTCGAGAATTTCATCCGCCATGGTCAACGGGGGTCAAGCGGAGCTCGATACGCTAGCTGTAGATGACGGTTGCGGTAGGCTCTGCACCCAAGTGACAATGTTGCAACAGCTCTAGAAAAGCCAGGAGGTCCGACTCCAAAAATAAATCGAGGTCGGCGTCAGATTCGGATGAGATGGTGCCACAATTGAGAATGACTGGGGGCCGGATAGTCGGGTCTGGCAATCAACCCTATGCTGAAGTTGCGATGGTAAATGACAAATAGAGTGACCACGTCAAGCTATGGCTATGGCGCATGTGCGCATCCAGTGACCAAGTCGTCCACATTGGCCAAACGCACGCGGCCCCTCCGAGTATGTAGAAAGAAGGTGCCACTTTTTTCAACGCCCACTCAAAGTAATCCCGAGAAACGTAAATTTCCCTCGTGGTCCTGACTTAAGCTCCAACGTTCTACTCACTCTCCCTCTTATCATGGCTTCAGTGTTTCTGTCTATGTCCTTTACTATCAATTCACCACACTGACAAGGAATTTCGCTGTGTCCTCTTTGGTTATTTTCGTTCAACTATTGTCTAATCCCATTATTTCACTGCGAAATACCTCGCTACTCCCAACCGCGGTTAGAGTCGCACATTAAGCAGCAACACTATCGAAGAAATTATCGACATGACTGCTGGGAGCTTCTAACACAAATCGAACTTTCAATCCCCCTGTTGACTTAAAACTCTTCAAGTTGGCTCAACTCACTGTCACGAGCGCAACAACATCTTCGCTTCTTGGTCTGGTTTCTGGGTCTACATCGGAATGAACAAAAAACCTCCATGACTGACCGTGTATGATTGCTGTACAACTTCCGCTTGAGGCTGCCCTCCCACTGCATCTTTTTTTCAATCGGCAGATTCGTAGGTGGCCACAGTTTTGCTACCATACCTCACTACTCGGCACCGCAGGTGCGCGCCGGGTCAGCGCATCCATTACAATCTGTTTACAGGTGAATCAAAGTCGAACCCGATCGATATCGACTATGCCCAAGATTACCTGAGGGTTTTACAGCTCAACTTTCTTTCTCTGCCGAAACTTTTGTTGTAGCTTACAAACCAGAATCCCGGTTTCCATTTTCTCTTCTCGTCAACCGGAAGAACGTCCCCGTGTCCAGCATGTCCGACCAAGAAGGAACGGCTTCCGATAAGGGATATGCTACGCCTGTCCCTGAACTTGACGATCACCGACATGACTCGACCGCATCATATCGTCTAGAGCGACCACGACGAGGCACTTTTGACTCATTGTATGGTTCACGTCAAATTGTTATAGATGCAGGAGCTCTTACTCCTGATATCAGAGTGCGAGACTTCGAAGAGGCTATAATAGATGAGGACACTTTGGAAGTCCCGCAAACAGCTCGTCATGGCCGCCGGTCAACTGTTGAGATCCCAAACGATAGCAGATCAATCTCCCCGCCAAATTCTGTCAAAGCTTTCGCGCAGGCTCGTCGGCGTGAGAGAGACATGTCTTTCTCAGAGCCGAATCGCGAGCATGAGGATGGACATGGCCGATCCCTGTCCATATCCAGCCGCCGAAGCTACAGAAGTAAAGCGAGAACGATAGAGAAAGATGCCAGGAGTCTCTTGACGGACAATGCTGCAGAAGAGGATGTGTGCTTTCCGCTGCAAAAAAACAGTAGAAATAACGACTTGCGCATCGACTTCGACTACCTGGAGAGTTTTATTAACGCTGAACGTGCGGCCCATCTAGACAGCCGACAACTGCCGCCTCCGTCGTTTGACGACTTACGACTGGAGCCGTCAACCACCCATCAAACTCAGGTAGCCACGGTTGATGGAGATATACTAAACATGCCATTGGATGAATCTATCAAAGAGAAAGCCCCTGCTGAGGTTTCGACCAAACCTACAGTCCATCCACTGGACAACAACCGGTTCAGCTTCTTCTCATCCGCGTGGGAGTCTACCATTCACGCTGCCGAAATGGGGGACCTTGTTCTTCCCGGAGAAGACATACGAGGCCTCTTTGAACTACCTAAGGATGAGGCAGATGGTGTATGGTGGCTCAATGTGAATCGAACATCCAAGGAGGAGGTCCAAGGCATTTGTAAGGCATTTGGTGTGCATCCTTTGACCATCGAAGACATTATCACACAAGAAACACGGGAGAAAATCGAACTTTTCCCTTCCTACTACTTTGCCTGCTTCAGGTCCTTCAATGTCATTGAGGAACCAGACGGAATCGAATACGAGCCTTTCAACATCTATGTTTTGGTTTTTCGTGAGGGCACACTGAGCTTCAGCTTCGCTCCGAATTCACACGCCTCGCAGGTTCGGAGAAGAATCACGGCTCTGAAGGAGTACATGTCACTTAGCAGTGATTGGATCTGCTATGCGTTGATGTGAGACTTGATTTCTCATGCTGTCTGACATTTGGAATGCAAGACTAACAAAATCCGATAACTAGTGACAACATCGTTGATTGTTTTGCACCAGCAATCCGCACGATTGAGCTTGAGGCAGATGCTATCGAAGATGAGGTATTTGTTATGCGCCAAGATGATTCAAGCTCTTTTCTACGTTCTATTGGTCGAGTTCGCAAAAACTGCATGGCCTTGTTGCGATTACTTGGCGGCAAGGCTGACGTTCTGCGTGGTTTCACCAAGCGATGCAATGAAAACTACCAGGTAACTCCGCACATGGACATTGGCATGTATCTGGGTGACATCCAAGACCACGTGGTAACAATGGCCACAAACCTTGGTCACTTTGAGAAGATGCTCTCCCGAGCACACAGCAACTACTTGGCAACTCTCTCCATCAACAGTATATCACAGGGCACAGATACCAATCGCGTCTTGAGTAAAATTACGTTTCTAGCGTCGGTATTGGTACCACTCAACCTCATCAGTGGTGTTTTTGGGATGAACGTGACGGTGCCTTTCCAAGCCACGGGTAGCCTGGCAGCTTTCTTCGGTATCATTGGAACCATGGTGTTTGTTTGCTCGATGATTCTCGGGTGGGCTCGCTGGAAGAAGTATATATGACATTTAAGTGGATGACGGACGTATCGCAAGTCGGAGACGCTTGGAGGCGCTTCATGGAAGGTTTGGGTATAGCCGCAGTTAGCTGCCATCTTGTTGTTGATGTGAAATTAAGTTTAGGATATGCGAGGATCTTGCGAAATTTCTGGATCTTGTTTTTCTAATAAATTCGTAAAATTCACGGCACAGCATCAATGATGGCGAGAAACTGACTATGGGCATTCGATATTTCTGCTGTTGGCACTGAGCGAGCAATTATATGTAGACTCAAAAGCTCGGAAGTCTCTTAGGGGCTTTAAGACCTCTTGGCGGTCACAACTTGGGTTTATGTTTACTCGAAGTCTAATAGCACAACTACTGGCTACTCACTTTATTGGTGACTGAATCTAGTGACCGAGGGTGCTTGTAGGTCCCAGAGACTTCCGAGGCCTCACGGTCCCAGCGGTACAAAGAGTTTGTCCCATACAGCCAACTGAATTATCCTTGGCTGGGTCGTATTCGTACGTTGTGGGATTATTACCTCACTGCCGGTTCCAGGTATGATGCTCAACCGCCAGCGTAAGAATCAGCTAGAATCTTAAAGCATGTGTGTCGGGGGTATATCATACCATGCGACCATGCCCCCTAATGAAAACCTGACCATACTAGTAATGCATACCTAAGATCTGACCTGACCATTGTACCTACTAATACCTAACCTAATCATACTTGGAAATTTATGATATATAATTATAGTGATTTTTAGTTTTGATATCTAATATTCAATACTATTCATAATTTACTTGTTTTATAAGATAAAAAACATTTATATTAGAAAAATTAAACTAGGTTAGGTTAGATAAGGTACTTGTCACGACTAGATTAGGGAGATATAAACAGAGTGAAGGCTAAGGTTCTTAGTTATAGCTAGAGAGCTACTACTTAGGGGTAAGTATATAAAGGTCTTAAACTCTAACCTCCTATATACCTTATAGGTAGTCCTTATCTAAATACCTTACTATATATATATAGCTATCTAATAGCTACTTAGTTATTTACATAACTTAAGGCTTATCTAAGGGTTTTATTATATAACTATTCTATCCCTAACTCCCTAGCCTCTATACTCCTAATATACTACCCCCTTAATATATAATTATCCTTAATTAAAAAAGAAGCTACTTAGCTAATATAAGTATACTATATATAGCTTATAATAGTGTTTAATATTACTAGTTATTTTATAAGTATATAGCTATTATATTTACTTAGGATAATAAAATAAAAGTTATAGGATTATAGGTAATTCCCTTCTTTACCCTCTAGCTTTAAATAGCTATATACTTACTACTTTATTACTTTTAATATATATGCCTTTACCTAATAATTTATTAATACTAAGTAAGTAAACTACTTATATTAGATTTTATAATTAGGTTAAATAGATAGGGTGCCACGCGCTATTTAAAATAAATAAGCTCTTATTTAATATTAGGGATATTATATTATTCTTACTAGGAGTTTATAGCTAGTGTGCGTATTCTAGTAGTAGCTATAACTGTAAATATTATAATTTCTAGATTAGCTATATATAGTGCGTAAATTACTTAGGGGTCTAAGGCTAATATAAAAGAGGCTTACTTTTCCTTACTTTTATATATTCTCTTTTTTATATTCTCCTTTAATATTATAAGTTATCCTTACCTATAACCTAGTAGCTTTATAGCTACTATTATAGTAATTACTAATATCCTATAGTATTATTTTATTATCTATATTTAATCTTACTTAAATACTTAATCCCTTTTAAATACTAAAATATTAGTTACTTTACCTTTTATACTTATATTCCTATAGTATATTACTACTAACTTACTAATAGTAAATTATATCTAAGTGCTATAGTACTCCTATTCTATTAGATTCTTTAATAGCTAAGAAAACCCCTTAAATATTTCCTTAAAAATCTCCTAAGAAGTAAATAGCTTTAAAATTTTTAATATAAGTATAGTATCTCTAATCCTTAGTATATACCTTACTAACTTATAGCTAGTAATACTAGTAGTATAAAAATCCCTTATATATACTATATATAGTAAGTAGTAATATAAGCTATTACCCTTAAAGATAGTAATAGTATTATTTTATAGTATATTACTAAAGGTAAATTTACTTTAACTAAGTATACTAACTTCTTAAGTATAACTTTATTATTACCTTACTATATACTACTACTAACTTATATAAGTAACTTAATAAAATATACTTATTATATATAAAATAATAAAGACTATTTAGGGGTATATCTTCCCTTTCTTTACTACTTATACTTATACTAATATATTACTAATACTTTACTTACTTTATAAAATTATACTAAGTACTCTTTAAGTATATTATTAGTTATATTATCTTTAATAATAATTCTTACTTTCTTAATAATATATATATATATTTATCTTTATAACTTAGGTTATTACTAATATATTACTAGCGCTTAATATATATAAAATATAAACTTTATAATATACTTTTATTTATAAAGAACACTAATAAGCATAGCTAGGCTAGATAAGTAAGGCTAACTATAAAGGTTATATAAAAGGCTAATACTAATAAGAGAATTACTATATTATTACTAAGTAATACTATTAATTTAGAAGTCTAGATTAATATCTCTAATAGCTTATACTTTATTATATAAAACCTTCCCTTAGTAAGTTTCTTAATATTCTTACTTATAGCCAGAGCATTGTTTGTAGTGTAGTTAGTGTAGTTTTTAGGAAAATTTTGTAGTTATAGTGTAGTTTTTTTAGCTAGTATTTAGTGTAGTGTAGTTTTTTTTTCTTGTAGTTAGTGTAGTTACCAGAGCATGTAATGTAATGTAATGTAATGTGTAATTATTACATATTACATTACATTACATTACAAACATTACAGATGTAAAGTTAGGGAAAAAGAAAAGTGGGGTATATTAATATCTTATAATATAGTTTAGAATTTTCTCTATTGAATTAATATTAGCGTTTTTATAATAGGTATTTTATTAAATTTACTATTAATTATCTAAATTTCCTATATTTTAGACTATTAGTTATATTTTCTAGTATAGGGTATATATAGTAGGTTTATAAGCTAAATTAGATTCTTTGAATATTTCTATATATTATAAGATATTATACTAAGTATATATCTATTTTCTAATAATTAATATTTTATTATTTTAAATAAAACTTTTTATTACTAAAAATACCCTATATATACTTTTATAAATAATATAAAAAATATATTATAAATCTAAATAATTATATTAAGAAACTATATTTAGACTCTTATATACCTTATATATAATATTATTAGTATAAGCTATATTTAGAATAATATCTATTTTTATAGATTTAATATATATTATTTTTAAATTTCTTTAATTTTTTTCTTTTCTTTTATAAGATTTAGAAACAAAATATAATAATTTAAGATTAAAAAGGTTAAAAAAGCTTATTTACTAGATTTAAGATAATAAGGTTATTATTTAGAATTAATATAGCCTATATTAAAAAGTAAGTATAAAGTAAGTCTTCCTAATTATAGTACTTACTTCTTTATAGCTTAGTTACTTAAATATATATGATTTTCTATTAAGAAGAAGGTATAATTAAAAGTAAGTCTTCCTAATTATAGTACTTACTTTTTAATAGCTTATTTGCTTAGATATATATGATTTTCTATTAAAAACAAGGTTTAATTAAAAGTGGGTCTAAAGTGGGTCTCCCTAATTATAGTACTTACTTTTAAATAGCTTATTTGCTTAGATATACATGATTTTCTATTAAAAAGAAGGTTTAATTAAAAGTGGGTCTAAAGTGGGTCTCCTAAATATAGTACTTACTTTTAAATAGCTTATTTGCTTAGATATACATGATTTTCTATTAAAAGAAGGTTTAATTAAAAGTGGGTCTAAAGTGGGTCTTCCTATATATAGTACTTACTTTTTAATAGCTTATTTGCTTAGATATATATGATTTTTTGTTAAAAAGAGGTTTATCTTAAAGTAAGTTTTTTTATAATAACTTATATTTACTAATATACTTAGTTTTATATAATCTTCTATTAAAATAAGTATACTAAAAAGTAAGTCTTTAATATTTTTCTTAGAAATAAGCTTAAAAGATAGGTTTTATTAGTTTTATAAGTTATAATTAAGATTAGTATAGTAATTTAACCTTAATCTATATTTTTAGAATTCTAATATATACTTTTCTAATTATTTAAGTAATTTCTTACTATTAATTTCTAATTACTTAACTTAAATATTAAAAAATCAAAAATAATTACAAATAATTACAAATAATTACATGTAATGTAATGTAATGTGTAATAATTACATTACATTACAAACATTACACAATGTAATGTAATGTAATGTAAAGCTCTGGTAGTTACTAACTACACTAACTACATTACACTACAAAAACTACATATATAGTGTTAGGTAAATAAAAAGTGGGTCTTTTTATATAGTAGTATTAATATACTAATTAGAAGAAAGCTATTAATTTTATACTTATATTATTAGCTATTTTATTAAATTAGTTATTTAAGTTATAAGATTATAACCTTTTATAGATTTTATTATAACTAGGGTTATAAGTACTATTATAAGTTTTTATAAGGCTATTATTCTTAATACTTTTCTTTACTAATATAACTTTAAGAAAAACCTTACTATAATTTTATTTATTATTACTAAAATTATTTTCTATTTTTATAATTACTTTTATAACTTTAAATTAAAATAATACTTTAAACTAATATAGTTAAATTAATTAGGAATTTAAAATTAATAACTAGAAGTTAATAATATATATACTTAGTACTTATATATTATTATTAATAAGATAAAAACTTAAAAAAGCTTAAACTATTTATTTACTATTTAAATATTACTTTTTACTTTATAATTATAAAGCTTTAAGAAGTTATATATAAAAACTTTATATATTTTCTTAGTATAATATATATAAAAAGAATAAAAAATAGTAATATTTATAAAGTATTTATATATAACTAATTATATTATTTAAACTAAGCTATATAACTAAATTAAGCTATTAAAATAATTTTAACTTATTTTTAAAATAAATAATAAAATATACTTTTATTTTATATACTATAATTACTTTTATTACTATCAGAGCATTGCACTACAATGTGTATTGTAGTGTAGTTTTTGTAGTATAGTATAGTAACTACACTATAAACTACACTACACTATAAACTACACTAACTATAAGGGGAAAAAACTACATTACACTACACTATAAATTTATTTTCATAAACTACACTAATTACAAATACTATATTTATAGTGTTAGTAAAAATATTTATCTTAGCTTATAATAGCTTATAGTAACTTATAGTAGCTTATAATAGCTTATAATAGCTTATAATAGCTTATCTTAGCTTATCTTAGCTTATCTTAGCTTATCTTAGCTTATCTTAGCTTATAAGTATATTACTTATATAAGTTAAAATATTATTAGTGTTAAAGTTTAATTAAAAATAAATAAGTAATAAATAAATTAAATATAAGTATAAGTATTTATAAGTAAATTACTATAGGAAAAGCTAGACTTTTTAATTATTTAGTATTTTAAGGTTTTTAAAGTATTAATAAAATAAAATACTTTTCTTTTTTATATTTTTAATATTATAATAATACTAATTATAATAATTATAGTATATAAAATAAAAGTATATTTTTTTATTTTATTTTAAAAATAAGTTAAAATTATTTTAATAGCTTAATTTAGTTATATAGCTTAGTTTAAATAATATAATTAGTTATATATAAATACTTTATAAATATTACTATTTTTTATTCTTTTTATATATATTATACTAAGAAAATATATAAAGTTTTTATATATAACTTCTTAAAGCTTTATAATTATAAAGTAAAAAGTAATATTTAAATAGTAAATAAGTAGTTTAAGCTTTTTTAAGTTTTTATCTTATTAATAATAATATATAAGTACTAAGTATATATATTATTAACTTCTAGTTATTAATTTTAAATTCCTAATTAATTTAACTATATTAGTTTAAAGTATTATTTTAATTTAAAGTTATAAAAGTAATTATAAAAATAGAAAATAATTTTAGTAATAGTAAATAAAATTATAGTAAGGTTTTTCTTAAAGTTATATTAGTAAAGAAAAGTATTAAGAATAATAGCCTTATAAAAACTTATAATAGTACTTATAACCTTAGTTATAATAAAATCTATAAAAGGTTATAATCTTATAACTTAAATAACTAATTTAATAAAATAGCTAATAATATAAGTATAAAATTAATAGCTTTCTTCTAATTAGTATATTAATACTACTATATAAAAAGACCTACTTTATTTACCTAATACTATATTTGTAGTTTTTATAGTGTAATGTAGTTAGTGTAGTTAGTAACTACACTAACTATAAGAAAAAAACTACATTACACTAAATACTAGCTAAAAAAACTACATTATAACTACAAAATTTTCCTAAAAACTACACTAACTACACTACAAACAATGCTCTAATTACTATAATAACTTTAATAAGCTTTATTATAATTATTTTAACTTATTTTTAAATGAAATACTAGGACTTACTTTTAAATAATACACTATAGTTATTATAATTAGTATTATTATAATATTAAAAAATATAAAAGAGAAAAGAATTTTATTTTATTAATATTTTAAAAAACCTTAAAATACTAAATAATTAAAAAGTCTAGCTTTTCCTATAGTAATTTATTTATAAATACTTATACTTATATTTAATTTATTTATTACTTATTTATTTTTAATTAAACTTTAACACTAATAATATTTTAACTTATATAAGTAATATACTTATAAGCTAAGATAAGCTAAGATAAGCTAAGATAAGCTATTATAAGCTATTATAAGCTATTATAAGCTATTATAAGCTATTATAAGCTATTATAAGCTATTATAAGCTATTATAAGCTATTATAAGCTATTATAAGCTATTATAAGCTATTATAAGCTATTATAAGCTATTATAAGCTATTATAAGCTACTATAAGCTATTATAAGCTATTATAAGCTACTATAAGTTACTATAAGCTATTATAAGCTAAGATAAATATTTTTACTAACACTATAAATGTAGTATTTGTAGTTAGTGTAGTTTATGAAAATAAATTTATAGTGTAGTATAATATAGTTTTTTTCCCCTTATAGTTAGTGTAGTTTATAGTGTAATATAGTTTATAGTGTAGTTACTATACTACACTACAAAAACTATACTATAATACACATTATAGTGTAATGCTCTGCTAAAGATTAAGGTAATTAAGCCTAGGGAAAAAGAAAGGGAGACTAATAAAGACTTATTAGTAAATAATATAGTAAGTAATAACTAAGGTTATAGTATAGCTATAGTAATAGTAGTAAAATATACTTATTTTTAAAAAAAAAAAAACTAAGAAGTATAATAATACTCTAGGTAGTATACTATAAGGAGGTAGTAGTAACTATATAAGAGATAGATAGTAATATAACCTAATAGTAAATCCTAGAAAAGTATATGAAATTTATAAATATATTTTTAAAAGATCTAGCTAGTAAACTCCTAGAATTAGGTAGCTATACTTATATAATTAAATTAGAAGAGAGGAAATAACTACCTTAGGGACTTATATATAACCTAGCTAAAAAGAGCTAGAAGTACTTAGGGAGTACTTAGTAAGTATATAGGAAAAAGGGTAGATTAAAAAATTAACTAGTTTAGCTAAAGCCCTAATTTTATTTATTCTAAAAAATTAAGGAAATTAAGGCTTTATATAAATTATAAGGGCCTTAATAGGATTATAGTTAAAAACAAGGCCTCTTTACTATTAATCTCTAAAATCCTTAACTAATTAGTAAGTATAAAGGTTTTTATATTACTAGATCTTTAAGAAGCATACTACTAGCTATATATTTACAAGGGTAATAAGTAGAAGATAGCTTTCTAATGCTACTATAGCTACTTTAAATATTTTATAATGCTATTTAGATTAGTAAACGTGCTAGCTACTTTTTAGGAATATATTAATAATACCCTTAAGGGACTTATAAATAAATTCTATATTATTTACCTTAATAATATCCTAATATATAGTAGTAACCCTATAAGATATATAAAGTATATTAAAAGTATACTAAAGTAACTTTAAGATATAGACCTTTATATTAACCTTAAAAAGTGCTAATTTTCTATTAGGTAAGTAAAATTCCTAGGTTTTATTATATTTAAAAAGGGCATTAAGATAAAACCATTATAGGTTAAAGCTATTATAACCTAGCTAATACCTTATAGTGTATTTAATATTTAATTATTCCTTAGGTTTATAGGTTTTTACTAATACTTTATAAAATAGTATAGTAAAGTAGTAGTTTTACTAATAGACTATTTAAAAGGTATTTAGCTAGTAAAGTTTAAGCTAAAACCTAGTAAACTAGTAGTATTTAAAGAACTTTAAAAGAAGTTTTAAGAGGTACTAATTTTAGTGTATTTTAACTTACTTTACTTACTAAGAGTAAAGATAAATATATTTAGTTATATAATTAACGCTATACTTATAATATTAGTGCTAGGTAGCTAGCACCTAGTAGCGTATTTTTAAGGAAGTTAACTAATATTAAACTTTACTACTTAATACCTAATACTAAGTTATTAGTAATCTAAGAGGCATTTTAAGCCTAGAGATATTACCTTATGTATTTTTCTTATTAGATTATAGTTATTATAGACTATTTAAATTATAAGTACTTAGCTATAAAGCTAAAGCTAACTAGTAAGTAAGTTATAGTATTAGATAAGCTTTATTTATTTAATTTTAGGATTAAATATTATATAAGTAAGTTAAACCCTATAGATACCTTATTAAGAAGAGTAAATTATATTAGTAAGAAGCATAGGGTAAAGGCATTAACCTTATAGCTACTTAACTTCTTATTTAAATTTAATAATACTAAGTAATAAAAACACTATATAAATAATAGTGCTATTATAAGTTCTAGTATTATATTACTTAGTATAGCTAATATTTTATTATAAAGATATTATAATAGCCTTACTAGCCTCTAGGGTTTTAAGAAGTAATAACTTAATTATATTATTAAGGAACCTAATAGTCTAGCAAAGCCTAGTAGTAATACGTAAACTAGGTCTATTAATTCTAAGTAGTAAGGTTATGCCTTATCTATATTTATTAATATTTCTATAAGTCTAGTAAGCTTATAAGTTAGGAGTCTAGCTAGGTTAGTAGTTAGTAAGTAGCGTAAGTGCCTCTTTAAAACATTACTTATTTATAATTTATTTATAAGTCTATAGGCATACTATAAGCTAGCTACTTATAGTAGTGTTATAGTAAGAATATAAGTAATCTAGTAAACCTCTTCTAAGTTTATATATAATGCTTATTTTATATATATAGAATTAGAGGCTTTAATTTAAGTTATATTATTTTAAGTATAGTAAGGTAATAACTTTACTATAGGTTATAGGAAGCTACTTAAGAGTAGTAACCTAGAAGCGTTATAAATATAGTTTATTAGGCTTTCTAAGCTATTAATATTTAAGAATTAAGTTTTTATTTTAGCTAGTATAAGAAAGGAAATTTTACTACTTACTTATAATAACTTAGTAGTAAGCTACTAGGGAGTTAGTAAGACCTTTTATTATATTATAAATTAGTATTACTAGCTATTAATAAAGAAAGATACTAAGTTATATATATAAACTTATGTAAGCTAGTAGTGCTACTAGTGCCTAATTAGCCTTTTTAAGAATTATTAATAGATTTTATTATAGGGCTATTACCTATAAGAGACGTAAATTAGACTTATAATATAATCTTAGTTATTATAGACTGTTTTATAAAATATAGTATTTATATTCTTATTTTAATATAACTAACTAGTAATAGGTTAGCTACTATATTTCTAGAATATATTTTTAAGGATTATAGTGCTCTAGAAAGTATTATTATAGACTATAGTTTAATATTTACTAGTAGGTTTTAAATAACCTTTTACTACCTTATTACTACTAAGTAGTAACTAAGTATTATATTTTACTTATAAATAAATAAGTAAATAAAACATTTAAACTAAGTTTTAGAGTATTATTTAAAAGCTTTTACTTGCTTTAATTAGATTAACTAGGTAAATAACCTATTAATAGTATAGTTTATATATAATATAAGTATTTACTTAACTTATAGCTACACCCTAGTAAAGGTGCTATAAGGTTATAACCTTAGAGGCCTATAGTAAGTAGTTATAAATATTCTAGTAGTAAATAACTAGGTAAAGACTTAAGTAACTACACTAAGAGATAAATATATAGTAATTAAGTAGCTTCTAAGTAACTTATAAACCTAGTATATAAAGTATTATAATAAGAAGTAAACTCTAATAAAGTTTAAAGTAAGTAACTATATTTTATTATTTATAAAGAATATTAACTTAAAGTAACCTAGTAGGAAGCTAAGTGTAAAGTACCTAGGCTCTTATAAAGTTAAAAAGGTAATTAAAACTTATAGATTAGTATACTAATTAAAGCTACTACTTAGTATATAACTATATAATATTTTTAATATTACTAACCTTAAACTATTTATAAGGGACCTAACTAGCATAGAAAATATATCCTTACTATAAGATAATATTATAGATAATAAGTAGGAGTTTAAGGTTAAAAGAATTATCTTATATTATTATAATAGGAGATATTAGAAATACCTAGTTAAATAAAAAGGCTATAATACTTTAGAGAATTTATAGGTTAAGAGAAGAGATTTTATTATAATAGATATTATTAATAATTATAAGTAGTAACTAAGTAACTAGTTTATAAATATAAAGGTGTATTTAGTAAAGATTAAATAGTAATAGTAATATACAAAAAAAAACTAGATAATTTCTTAGATAATCTACCTTATAGCTACCTAGCACTATTTAGCTTTTTATATTTACATTAGGCCCTAGCCCCTAGTATTATTATTTTTATTCTTAGGTACTAGGTTAGTAGTAAGGCCTTAGGTAAGGGATTTATTCTTATTATTAAAGGAATCCCCCTCCTTATATATATATATATAAAGCTTACCTAGAAGGTTTAATAGCCTAATATAAGTAGGAAGTATAGGTATATATATAGTAAGCTATTAGTAAGTTAGTAAGGCTATAAGCAGAGCATTGCACTACAATATGTATTGTAGTGTAGTTTTTGTAGTGTAATGTAGTAACTACACTACAAACTACACTACACTATAAACTATACTAACTACAAGGGAAAAAAACTATATTACACTATATTACAAATTTATTTTTATAAACTACACTAACTACAAATACTACATTTGTAGTATTAGTAAAAATATTTATCTTAGCTTATAATAGCTTATAGTAACTTATAGTAGCTTATAATAGCTTATAATAGCTTATAATAGCTTATAATAGCTTATAATAGCTTATAATAGCTTATAATAGCTTATAATAGCTTATAATAGCTTATAATAGCTTATAATAGCTTATAATAGCTTATAATAGCTTATAATAGCTTATAATAGCTTATAATAGCTTATAATAGCTTATAATAGCTTATAATAGCTTATAATAGCTTATAATAGCTTATCTTAGCTTATAATAGCTTATCTTAGCTTATCTTAGCTTATCTTAGCTTATCTTAGCTTATCTTAGCTTATCTTAGCTTATCTTAGCTTATCTTAGCTTATCTTAGCTTATCTTAGCTTATAAGTATATTACTTATATAAGTTAAAATATTATTAGTGTTAAAGTTTAATTAAAAATAAATAAGTAATAAATAAATTAAATATAAGTATAAGTATTTATAAATAAATTACTATAGGAAAAGCTAGACTTTTTAATTATTTAGTATTTTAAGGTTTTTAAAATATTAATAAAATAAAATCCTTTTCTCTTTTATATTTTTAATATTATAATAATACTAATTATAATAACTATAATATATTATTTAAAAGTAAGTCCTAGTATTTTATTTAAAAATAAGTTAAAATAATTATAATAAAGCTTATTAAAGTTATTATTATAATAAAAGTAATTATAGTATATAAAATAAAAGTATATTTTATTATTTTATTTTAAAAATAAGTTAAAATTATTTTAATAGCTTAATTTAGTTATATAGCTTAGTTTAAATAATATAATTAGTTATATATAAATACTTTATAAATATTACTATTTTTATTCTTTTTATATATATTATACTAAGAAAACATATAAAGTTTTTATATATAACTTCTTAAAGCTTTATAATTATAAAGCAAAAAGTAATATTTAAATAGTAAATAAATAGTTTAAGCTTTTTTAAGTTTTTATCTTATTAATAATAATATATAAGTACTAAGTATATATATTATTAACTTCTAGTTATTAATTTTAAATTCCTAATTAATTTAACTATATTAGTTTAAAGTATTATTTTAATTTAAAGTTATAAAAGTAATTATAAAAATAGAAAATAATTTTAGTAATAGTAAATAAAATTATAATAAGGTTTTTCTTAAAGTTATATTAGTAAAGAAAAGTATTAAGAATAATAGCCTTATAAAAAACTTATAATAGTACTTATAACCCTAGTTATAATAAAATCTATAAAAGGTTATAATCTTATAACTTAAATAACTAATTTAATAAAATAGCTAATAATATAAGTATAAAATTAATAGCTTTCTTTTAATTAGTATATTAATACTACTATATAAAAAGACCCACTTTTTATTTACCTAACACTACATATGTAGTTTTTATAGTGTAGTATAGTTAGTGTAGTTAGTAACTACACTAACTACAAGAAAAAAACTACACTACACTAAATACTAGCTAAAAAAACTACATTATAACTACAAAATTTTCCTAAAAACTACACTAACTACACTACAAACAATGCTCTGATCTTTAGTAATACTAGTAATAGCATAATAAATAACTATTTTACTACCCTATATAGTTATTACTTCCTTATAGTAAGTATAATATAATCCTTAGTTATTAAAAACCTTTAAAAATTTTACTTCTAATTTATTACTATAGGTTTATACTCTAGGGTCTAATCTATACCTAGGAGTATCCCCTCTTCTATATTAGTAATATAGTAGCTAATCTAGTAGACTTTTATATAGCCTATACTATCTTTTACCTTAATTAGCTTATATAAGATTCCTTTATATAGGATTTTATTCTTACTTACGCTTTCTAGTATTATCTTTATTTTTTCTATATTTTTCTAATCCTATTTTAATAATAATTTAAGGTAAATTATTGAATAATTTACGCCTATATTAAATAGCGCTAGTATAGCTAACTAGTAATTATCTTATAAGAGTACCTATATTCTTATTCTCTTATTTATAGGTTTCTCTATAGTAAGACTATTATTCTAGGCTAATACTAACCTAATTAGAATCTTATTAGGGTCTAAGGTTTTATTACTACTATTCTTATACTTCTTAGTTATATACTTACTACTTTTATAAATTAAATAATCCACTACTTTATATTTATTTATACTATATCTAGGACTACTATATTTATAGTACTTAAATAGTCTTTAACCTATACTTAATTACTATAAGTTTTACTATAAGTTATTTATAAGAAAGCTAAAGTATTATCTCTTTCTCTTACTTTCTTTATTATTATAGTTTTTATTATAATTATTTAATATAAATATTATTATAACTTTAGCCTTTTTACCTTATCCTTATAGGTAGCTTTAAGATATTAGAAACTCCTAGCTAACTATATACTTCCTTATAGTATTATTTAGGCTATTTAGGAAAATTACTATTCTTAAGTATATAAGGATTTAGTTAGATAATTTAGCTTTTACTTTAGTCTAAAGTCTTAAGAAAGACTAGAAAGACTAGTTATCTTTTTACTTTAAATTTAGTAGTATTCTAGTAGCTTCTAAGTACTTTATATCCTTATTTATTACTCCTAAGTTTAACTAGGATATAAATTTATCCTAAGAATAAGCTAAGTAATTAACTAACCTATTTACTATTATATAATATATCTATTATTACTTTATATTATTTACTAGGTAGCTACTAGTATATATTACCTTAGTTTTATTATTATAAAAGGTTCTTAAATCTAACTAGAATAACATATTTAAATTTACTAAGTATACTTATAAATTCTTATAAGTATTACCTTTATATACTAGTACTTTATACTATATCTTTATAAAGCTTTATAAGTATATACTTACTATAAAGTTAAGGTTAGGTAAGAAAGCTAAGAATAAGGGATTAATTAGTATAAGTATTTAAGAGGTAATTATAAGTTCTTTACCTAATTTAGCTAATTATAAGTTTATCTTAATTTCTTTAAGCTATACTTTTATATTTATAATATCTTACCTTATATAAGTATATTATAGCTAGGCTTATATAACCTTATAGTAGTACTCTAGCTTATCTAGGTTATTATTATTCCTAGATTTAGTGTTATTATATTAATTAGGGTTAGGTAGTATTTATTATATTCTTTTATTATTAGGCCTTAAAGTTAGGGTATATAGGTTACTCCCTAGGTACTATAGGTTTATATTTCCTTTACTAAGTAATATAAGTATATTTTAAGTAAATATTTTATAGCTTCTTTATATTTAAACCTAGCTAATAGTTTATTTACCTTAAAGGGTTTAAGAGTTTAACTTATTATAACTAAATTAAGGAGATATAAATAAAGTAAAGGCTAAGGTTCTTAGTTATAGCTAGAGAGCTTACTTAAGGGTAAGTATATAAAGGTCTTAAACTCTAACCTCTTATATACCTTATAGGTAATTTTTATCTAAATACCCTACTATGTATATATAGCTATCTAATAGCTACTTAGTTATTTACATAACCTAAGGCTTATCTAAGGGTTCTATTATATGACCATTCTATCCCTAACTCCCTAGCCTCCGTGCTCCTGACAGTACTTAGCATGGTCAGGTCAGCATATACACATTACTAGGATGGTCAGGTCTTTACTTTACTACTATGGGACGAATGTCAGTTTATGTACAGTGAGTCTTAGGTAGTTCCGAAAATTATCTGGTACATGGTCTCGGGTGGCGTTTTCGAAATTATCTTAACCCATGTGAACCCTCGGGGACATTCAAGGGGGTCGCTTGCATCTCATTGGCCGCTCCCAGCCCACCATGATAGCCTGGGAGATACGTGCCTACGTGTGTAATATTTTATTTGATGCCTGCTAGTTTGCTTTCTACATAGCTATCCAGCATTGCAACACCACAAGCATCGGTTCCCACGATACTCGTCATGAACGCCGCCCAGACAGGTGTCGAAAATTTCGACCTCGAAAGACTTAACGATAAGGATAAGACAGAACTGCGCCAATTTCTCGCGAATGAACAGCAAAGATCGCAGATTCAATCACGTATGTCGATTTGTCTCCTTTCATGTTCATAGGACATTCTACATTCCAACCCACTTCATGAAATCCCGTCTAGTGATTGGGATTTCGCCTTGGTACTCCACTTCCATTCGTCTGTTGTGGTAGTCCTATCTAGTCTTGTCGCAGCATATACGTTGTACATGATGATATTCTGACATTCACACCTAGAGACCCATAGCCTGACACAGATATGCTGGAAAAAATGCGTTACCGGCAACATAAAAAATTCGAAGCTTGACCGCACGGAAGAGAGCTGTTTGGCAAATTGCGTCGATCGCTTCCTTGATATGAACTTTCTTACAATGAAGCACCTCAACAATATGCGATCATCATGAGGCATTGCAATTCGGCTAAGCAGAAACGAAAATTCAAGTTTGACTGGGGACGTTACGATAGTACCTGATCTGGTGTCTGAGTAAATAGTGTTTTGAGTTCATATAACATAACTATTATGACGAATAGCAACATCTGAAGGATCTGAGCCGACGTTGAAACATCAGATGACGTTCGAGTAACCCGTCGCATTTCATGCGTCGTTCAACAATCAATGGTCTTGGATTAAAAATAAAATTCATCTTGATTTAAGTGACAAATTTTGATGCGCCGAGTCCGATGCTATTGCTCCTCCACAGCCTGAACCATGCCGGCATTGTTGAACAAACTAAAAAAAAAAAAAACCCCTTTCACCGCTTATACGAGGGAGAGCTTGTTCGCGGCAATATCCAAGGCGTCTACGTCAGGAGTCAGGCGAGCGTAGGCCTTCTTGGAACCATCTGGCCTGAAGTTTACCGTTAGTTAAATAAAGCCAGATCCATCAGGTGCGAGGACATACCGAATGAGAGTATTTATCTTAACAGTGTCGATGTCATATAGCTTCTTCAAGGCAAGTTTAATCTGGGCCTTGTTGGCCTTGACATCGACAATGAATACAAGGGTGTTGTTCTCTTCCATCTTTTTCATGGCGCTCTCGGTGTTTAGTGGGTGAACGACGACCTTATGCTCGTCCAGACGGGGCTGGTGAGGAATCGACTTGCGCGGATATTTTGGCGCTCGGGACAAGACCAAAGTCTTGGGCTGGTGGAAGGAGGTGCTGGTTCGCACCTTGCGCTGCTTGTGGGCATGAGTCTGTATAGCTGCTTGTTAGAACCAATTCGTAATCGAAGAAGAGATGGCAGCACAGAAGGGGACCAATATGACTTACGCCTTTCAAAGCAGCCTTAGCAGCAGCGTTGGCCTGCTTAGAGCCCTTGGGAACAGCTATAACAAAAAGCATCAGCAATCGCTCTGTAGATAGAACTCGCAAAATCTGCTACTGCATGATGCCGAGGACGAGTAAAATAATTGTTCATCATCGTCGATACATTGCGCACCGGACTCCATTAGCGTGTACCTTTCTTTCCATCCTTGCCGGCAGCCATTGTGTCGAGTTTTGGTGTCGCACGCGAGGGGTGATTGCCGTGGTTCGTGGTTGACAGGTTGTGCTTTATGTCTGGAAAATGTTTCCACTAGATGTGGGTGCTTTTTCGATTAGGGTTACTGACAGTTGCGCCCACGCCTTGCATTTCACGCGTAAGTTCACGTGATCCACTTACCGAACAAGTACCTGCCAGGACATACCCTTCTTGTTAACCTACTACTGATGGGTGTAATGTTCATTGCCAAAAATTTCCAACACCTTTGAATCTGACGTGGAGAAGGATGGTGACGTGACAACCGAAATTTCTCCAATCATGGTTTTCGAAAGTCCTGTATTAACGTTTTGACTGTAAACCAACATTCAAACCAGCCTCGACAATTCATTTGATGGGTGAAATGAGAACTCCGCGCAAGAGTTTACAGGCTGGTAGGCCACCAACAGCCAAATCAGCGCGACAGCCTATGTCGCGTAAGGCAAGTCGGACGCTCATAAATAAACATCACCATTTAGGAAAAAAACAGCGGCAAGCAATCGTGGAGGGTGATTTCAAAGCGGAGGCTGCCATAAAAAAGGAGATCTCCAGCTTGGGTGGACTCAAGCGATATCAGCAAGCAAGCTTACAAGGCCAGAGCGTCGACCGAGGTGGCGATACCTCGAAAATTTTGCTACAATGGCTTCCTATTGCACGCATTAAGACACTTCTTCAAAAGCCCCGAATGCTAGAAGTTGGAGCACTGAGTACTCAGAATGCATGCTCGACCAGTGGTCTCTTTGAAATGGAACACATTGATCTGAATAGCCAAGACCCAGGAATACTGGAGCAGGATTTTATGCAGCGTCCACTTCCAGAGCTGACGTCCGACAAGTTCGACATTATTTCCTTGAGCTTAGTCCTGAACTTCGTTCCTGACGCCGAGAGTCGTGGGCAAATGCTTCTGCGGACGCTTTCATTTTTACGATGCAACAATAATGATGGAGCGGGAGAAATGGCCGAACTCCCCGAACTCCCTTTTCCTTCGTTGTTTCTCGTACTACCTCGCAGTTGCGTGGATAATTCCCGCTACTTTACAGACTCAAAACTGAAGTCTCTCATGGAAGCCTTGGGGTATTCTATGCAATGCTGCAAGAAAACACAAAAGCTGTCTTATAGCTTATGGGTGAGAGATCTAGCCACAGACCTTGCCAAACTGCATTTCCCGAAGGTGGAGATAAATCCTGGCCGTTCAAGAAATAACTTTTCTATCACGTTATCGGAGGTGGCCTAAACTATGGCTGAAGACACAAACCTCCATGGCTGGTCAAGATGCAATCAAATCCGGACTCTGTCAAAGCCTTCCCAAAATCGTAACACTTTAATGTGATTTTTACGCGGAAGTCAATTGTTCCACTGGCTGAGTATAGCTAGCAATACCGAATACTTTTTACTAGAAATCCGATGTGTTGGGCCACAACCATTGATGAAAAGAAATTAGTAAAAATCTATTGAAAATCAATACTTGAACGCATAGAATTCGTCAGTACTAGATAAATACATCATGCATCAAGGATGACATCTGGCTTCACATTTGCTCGTCATACGTCCTTCACGAATAATTCATTCTATAGGGGTGCATTGACACTTACTTGAACAACCCGTGGCAGCCTCAAGCTTAATCTGAGCTCTTTCTTGTCAATCGAGCTGCCACCATATTCTACTCATGCCTTCTGCTGACGAAATTTGTGTCTTTTTTTTTTGGCTACTTCTTATGTTAATCAAGCCACGACGTCAGAATCGCAGGTTTTCCGAAATTTTGAAATCAGGAGCCGGCTTATTTTCCCCAGAGTTGCTAGACGCTGCTGAATTCTTTCATCAGATTCTGCGGAAAGATCGTATATCGCGATTTGGGACAAATAACCGTCTTCCGGCAACGAAGCATTTCCAGGGCGAATGACTGGAAGGCTTTGCATACCAGATAACAAAGCAGCCTCGACCTCTTTTGGGTTGTCACTCAAGAATAAACATCGCGAGGCATCAGAGCTACCGAGATCAGAAAGAATTGTGTTGTAACTGTCGACTTCTGTTTTTGGGCCCGCGTTAACAGTATCAAACCATCCTGAGATGCATCCTGTTAAATCAGACGGCTCTCCGTTTGTGTGCGCAAACAGCAACTTCTGCGCCTTGACGGACCCTGAAGAATAAATGCAGATTCTTTTGCCAGCTGCATGTGCTGCTGTGATAAAAGGAGCAACATCGGGGAAAAGAGGAGCCTTAAGCTCCCCCGATGCGTAACCTGCTTGCCATAGAAGTCCTTGGAGTGCTTTTAAATACGGCGCTTTAATGTCCCTGGCGACCAGATCTCTGATATGAGCTTCGAATGCGCCGCGGTCTATCCTACAATCTTCAGGAAATGCTTCCCGGTACGTGGCGAAGTCACTGCTATCCCAGTGCTGCTCGAGATAGTAAGGCAGCGCGCTGAGGGCATAGGGAAACTAATGGACAGGTATGGTCAGTTGGTATCTTTTTTTCTGGTGGAGGTACGTTGGCATGGTCACGGCAGAAACGGCCAACATTAGAGATATATGTCAAGTGCAAAAGTGCATATCATATGTGGAATGTATGTTATGGAAATGTAAGTATAATGCCGTTGAGAAACTGGATACCAAGAGTATCGACTGCGGTTCCAGATGGACCAGGTTGAGGGACCACGAAATGTCAATGCGTAATCAGGCAGAGTGGCACAGAAGTCGGAACATCTTCAAAACGATGCAGACGGCGGCGGATAGGGGCAAACGAAAAGTACAGAGACACCATTTTAACATGCGGTTCGTGGGGGTTGGGAGACCGGAAGGAGCTGCTTACCAAAACGTCGCGAACGAAGGTTATCGGACAAACAGTACCTTCTACCAACAATATTATTAGTACCGGTGATAAAATGAGTGGAGGCAGTCTAACTGCATGCTTACCAATGTCGAGGACGAGGACGTCAAATTCTGCAAATGCTTTGGCAAGCATGGTCGTCTATTGTCCACGAAGGTCAGGCAGCGAGTACACGAGGATGTGATATGATTTGTGTGTTGCCTCGAACAACGCAGTGAACTAATGACAATACTGTGAACGCCAAGTTTGGAGGGGTGTGTCTCAATGGACGGTGGAATAGTCCGTAGAGAAAACAAGTGTGCTTTTGACACGTCTTTGATCGTTCTTATTAGCCTGTCTTCCATCCAATCTTGCTCACAGACTGGCGGGAGTGGTGGGGCGAAGCCAACCTAATGCAGGTCGCACAGGTGCATGGAGCGCTAAACTGCAGGAAAGAAATTGTACCTGGCCCAATTTAAGCAGAGAGGCTACAAAGACATGGAGAAGCGGTCAAGGCCCAAGCTCTTATCTCAACATTCTTATCTTGCTAACAGATCCAGGCCATGCATGAACAACCGAAGCTAAATACTCAAGTGCATGACAATCGAATGACAATCAAGAAGATAGAGCATGTTGTTTCTGTGTTATGCTATAATCTTCAGGATGACAATGTCTAACAAGCTCAAGCTAGCACTTAACTTTTCTTCTGCCCAAGGTTAGACGACGGTATTTGACGAGTGCGTACTCCGTAAACGCGTAGCAACGGATTTTTAAACGCGTAGTAACAACTAAGCCTAAAACAAATAAAGTACCTTTATATCTATTTTTATTTAAGAATTCTTTCCTTTGCGAATTTCTTGTGCTCACGCTTAACATTATTATTATTAAGTAGCTTCTATGCTAGCCTACCGCATAGTTTTAATTAGCGCCACGCAAGCTATAATACCTAGTTTAGAGTCTTAAGTGTGCGTAAAATTAAAGAGGTACTTTCATACGTAAAAACACGTGTAAAGGTACTTTGTTTTTTTTAGGCTTAGTTACTATTACGCGTTTAAAAATCCGTTGCTACGCGTTTACGTACTCCTGCCTAAGGCCTTATGACTGCCAAAGGGATGTCACGAATGACGGGGGTGAAGCTGTTGTCTAATCCTAGTCTGCTTGGGATATCATCCAATTCAGACGCCAATACGGACGGAGTAATGGGAGGATTTATTACTTAGAGGCATAGCACGGACTAGAGCGCTGCGGACATCTCCCAACTGCTCGTACCTGGCGGTGTAGGCGCTTGCATAAAGCTGTCCAGCTGCCGTAGCACGGAGTACTTGGGTACTTCTCTGAATAGCTGTTCTTGGTATTAACCTACCTACCTCCTACATAGGTACCTGGGTAGGTATGGAGGAAAAATTACGGATCCGTACATGAGAAGACTCTGGCCAGTCTCGCCACACCAAGATGGGCCAGAGTCTCTCGTGCAATTTTTCCTCCGCGGCTACATTCCTCGAGTGTCCAATCCGAACCATGGTCTCTGACGATACAGTGTGAGCGGTTTCTTTTCAGACCGTGCGGTCACGCTGGTCGGCTGTTATTTCATTGCGTATGGACATTTTCACCATGGGCCAATAACATTGGCTGGCGATCCACCCTCCTGGAACAGCAATGCACTTGATCTGTCACTTTGGCCAGAAGTCTATGATAAGTGGAGCGTTTAGGGAAGAGAGATACTTGTATTCTGGCAACGGCTGTCACCTGAAAGAAAGCCTGTACTGAAAGATGTCTTTGACTATCTACAGTGGTGTAGGTCCCTGAGAAGGTAGGTAGGCGTGTTTTAGACAACAACGGTGGCAGACCTCGTGAGGTACTTGCACGTACAGTTTGAATCCCCAAATGCACTATAGCCGCAGCTGAGCAAATAATGACAGATTTACCGTTGCTGCCACGAAGCGCCTAGTGCGACACCGGCAACTAGTTGACTCTGGCAACGCCCACACTCTAGTGAGAGTTGCTGCCCCAGCCAATGATCATGATCTGGCGGCACTCCGGATCCATGTTTGTACGTATAACGGGGTAGGTAGGAGTGGGGAGGATTGCTGGCTTCGTTGCCCATCGTACCGCCATTCCCTCAGACTCGACGTGGTCCCCACTCGCACGTTCTCGTTCTCGCCCAGTGACACGCACGCCCCCTCCCCTTCCAGCTTCCAGCCCGTTCCATCCCATCGCATCCGCCTTTCATCACCGCCATTCCCATTTCTTTCTGTCATTATTCGCCCTTTATCTTCCATTGCTCGTACACTTCTCTCGTTCCTCTCCACTTCCCCTTCTTTGTTACGCCCACTTCCTCCAGGCAAGGCCTTCTTTCTTTTCGATATTGCGTAGTTCGATCCATCTCGACAGGCAGCATCTCAGTCACTCCCGGCGCTCGTGACTCAGTCGTCATCCGCCGCCCTCTGCCAGCGCCTCGCAATCTTCATCGCCGTTGATTGACCTGTACTTTCCATCAGTGAATATCGAGAGAAAGAAGGATCCTTTGTTTTGCCGAAATACCTGGACAAAGCCATTCACCCGCAACAAAAAGACGGTCATCACGACTGAGAACTCCGAAGACAACCAAACCAAGCCTGACCTCAGTCGATTTCTTCCAACCTGTCCAATTGCCATCGAATTGCCTGTGTGTCATCATCGGCCAGTTGACAACGCTCGTCCTCGAGGGGCTCTGATAACACAATCTCCTGTTTGCATTGGGTCGTTGGGGTTCTCCCCGTGCGGCACGTTTAGCTTAAGACTCTCGACTACCTGAACTGGCCTGTCCGGTAATCATCAGACGGTGATAGCTGTCGAGACGATATTAAGAAGCGGGCTTGACTCCACTCGTCAAATTACAATTTCTCGAAGTTCAAGTCCCAGTCGACTACAATCTACAGCTTGACCCTTGCGTTTCTGGTCACTTGGCGAAACGCGACACCACACTGCCTTCGGGCCACATGCAATTTGCATAGCTTCACGTTCCGATCCATAATCATCAATTCTTTTGTCTCGCATAAACATAAAACGATTATCCATGTCATTATAACGATCTCTCCCGCTTCTCATCTGCTGACGTTCGAGCCATCTGGTTCTTACTGCGTTTCTGCCGCGACGATTTGACAACACGCAATCCTTTTTGTTTCTCATCTTCTATTCTCGCAAATGAGCCGTTGATTTTTACTCAAAAACATTCACCATTGGCCTTGGGTGCATCGTCTATTTTTCTCAAACTGTTCGCAATATTTGTACATTTCCAACGACCTGTTTCTCTCCACTCGCCATCACCAGTTCTGAGCGAACAAACAATCTACCTGGACTTATCGCCAGGGTCGAACACTTGAACCCGGTTTTGCTTTCGACGAAATTGAATCTGGAACTTGGCGCAATTGCATATATCAACAAAATTCAACTGTACAAGTACATTTCTATCATCTTCATTCACTTTGCTTGTTCCCCTCTCTCTCTCTCTTGTCTCATAACGAATTTTCCTTTTTACGCTCCGGCAGCATGGAATGCTTCAGGGAAAAGTTTGTTGAAGGTGTTTTGCTTGATGGTCGTTACCAGACGATCACGCCCCTGAACCATGGCTCCTTCGGCATGGTTTTCATGGCCCAAGATCTGATGACGAATCAGACAGTGGCTATCAAATGTATGACCAAGAAGTCTGCACCCTATGACAGCGGCTTCGAGCTAGCTGTCGACGAGAAGTCTGAAGAGCTCGCTTTGCACAGCAGTCTTGGCAATCAGGAGCACATCGTCAATCTTCTTGGCTCGTTCGAGACCGATGTTCATGTCTACTTAGTCATGGAGTTCTGCTCACAGGGTGACCTGTATGAAGCAATCAGAAATGGCCATGGGCCATTGCAAACCGAGCATGTTCGTCAATTCATGCTTCAGCTCGTTGACGCTGTTTCCTATATCCACTCGAAGGGGGTCTACCATCGCGACATCAAGCCCGAGAACATTTTCCTCACCCAGGATGGTGCAATGAAGCTTGGCGATTTTGGCCTGGCAACTAAAGACAAGTGGTCATATGAGATGACCGTAGGCAGTGATCGCTACATGGCCCCTGAGCAGTTTGATTCTGCCGGAGCCGGATACTCTCCAGCTGAGGCTGACATCTGGGCTATCGGTATATGCCTACTTAACATTCTCTTTTCTCGAAACCCTTTTACCACTCCAACCGAGGCGGATCCACTTTTTCTGGACTTCTCCCGAGATAAGCAGAGCTTATTCGACGTGTTCCCCGACATGTCGCAAGATACATACGAAGTGATTGTTCAGTGCATGAATCTGGATCCTAGGAGACGCTCACTCGAAGGTGCTAAAGATGCTCTTCTTCGTGTGGTAAGCTTTACCACCGAGGATGAATCACTTGATGACTTCTGTGGAGCAGAGACAGCTACTGTTGCATCTGCGAATCGTGAACCACTTCGAACTCCTTCCATCCAGAGTCCTCACATTGACCATCAGTTGGGTGCTTTTCCTTGGGCGAAGGCATTGCACTCGACTCATCACTACACCCGTCAACTCAGTGCCATACCCGATAATGAAAGCTACACTGAGGATTTGTTTTCGAAATCTGGCGAAACAGTTGACTGGTGCTTTGCTGGCATTCAGACTCCTCCCATGTCTTCCATTCTTGGTTCTCAGTTGGACGTCTCAATGAGATCACTTGCAATTAATGGCAAGCCATGTCGTCCTGATGTCTCACCAGCTGCAGGCTCCTTGCCAATCACCATGGCTAAGCCTTTGGCTTTGTCCCAGTCTACTGTGTTTGGTCGCCACGAGGACGTCGTGTCCAAAAGCTGGAGCGATATGTGGGATGAGGATGAAGAGGAGGAGCAGGAGGAGCAAAGGAAGGCGCTCCAACAACATCGTTACAGGACGTGGAGTCATGAGAGCAGAACTGAGACCATGAAAACCGAAAGCATTGACATCGGTCCCGCTTCTCAAGTCACGATCAAGGGCGATGTCGATGACGATTTTGTTGCCGATGGTTTCTTTTTTCAAGATTCGCATGTCGTCAAAGCCCTTCCAATGGTGACGCCTCGATACTCCCCCCCCTCGAAGAGATTCAACCACGATAAGTGGGCTGCTCTGGGTGAGCGGCGTAGGGGTCAGAATACATCCACGGAAGAAGAGAAGTCGCCTAGTTCGAAATCGCGACGTCATTTTGGGCTTGGATATAGGACTCATGAAGCAGGCGTCTGGGATCATTCAGCGAACAACAACAACAACAACAACAACAACAACACAAACAACAACACAAACAAAACTTGGGGTAAAGATCGTATCAAGGAATGCCCCCGGAACAAAGGTAAAGATTGGAATTGGCGGCGAGACCACAAGCGCACCGATCTTGGGGACGTTGAGTGGGTTGGCGGTTGGTAGAGGTTGGGCCTCTATAATCGTCAATCGTGGTCAAGGTCATGATCGTCTTCATCAAATTTCAAATAAAATGCTGCAGCCGCTGTGAAATGTTTTCATTGATGCAGCAGCGATGAGGGTGTAGATATGAGCCATGGCTCGCTTTCTGTGTATAGGAGAAATCCATAAGTAGCAAGATAATACCAGAAGTTACCCACTCAAACTCGCGAACAGTATGTTGCCAAATGCGAAGAAATAATTGAAAATAAGTGAGGCCAAGCTAAATGTAAGGAGGCAACTTGCCAATGATGTGAAATTAATTGGTAACATGTTCAATTCGGTGTGAGCTTCAGAGGCTCTCAAGCCCTATAAAGCAGTAATGAACGAGAAGGCGAGAGTCGTTGCTGCTGGTGAGGCAATCAGCTTTGTGTCTCTCATGTCAATGTCAATGGGAACATTAAGGCAATTGGCAACTAAACTCTTAATTGTTATTCTGTGCTTTAGTCTCTCTTCACTATCGGTTGTCATTTTTTACATTGGTCTCATTCAAGTAATTATGCTGTAAGTGCTGGCTCGATAGATGTAGCCAGGAGAACATTGACTACTCTACAGTACGCGCACACCACAGCAATGGACTCGCGTCGTGCCCAGAAATTGAATTATAACAATGCTAATATCAATCAATGGTGTCGGGTCGAAACCGTGCTGCGTACATAAATCTTATCAGGAGACCAGCTAAAGCAAACAAAACAGGATATCGTTCGCGCTGCAAAAGATCGTTGCCAGCCAGTATATTCTTGGCTACTCAAAGCTGGCACACACAACATCTTACGTGCATGTCATCAAAGCTAGCGAGATGTCAAGTTTGACGATGCCTGCCTGCCTGCCCGAAAGCCTACAACATACATCTTCATTCCTGCCAGCATAGTCTTAGCAGCCAACGAGATGTTTTGGTAAAAATGTCCAAACTGTGCCCACTAATCCGAAGATGGAAAAGGTCACCAGTAAAAGCCAAGAAATGACACGCTCACGCTTTGGGATTTCCTGATGATATAATTTGAGGTAGAAACAGATCGGCAAGATGATGGAGATGAGAGAGCAGAGTGCGGCTCCGAGGAATGCACACACGGAATCAAAGGCAGGAAACAGAACGGAAATGCCGAGAAGAACCAAAACGACAACTAGCCGAATCATTGCTCTCAATCCATTCGCGAGAGCCAACGATGGAGCGGCCGAGCCAGCTGGATGATGTGGATGATCTTTGTGAACCCCGCACACAACATCAGCTGTGGTGATGAGAGGCCGGGCGTTCAACGGAATCTTTGTGAGAGGAATGATGGTGATGAAAATACACATGATCACGGTGAGAGACTTGGGATAGCCAGACATTCGAAGAATGTTGGATGTGATAGCCTCCTTGATGCCATCCCCAAACATGAGAATGCCAATTACAGCCAGACAGGTGTCGAGGACGTACTGCATCGAGTCCATGGATTAGTGAGCGATTTCTCAAGTCATTTACATAGAAAGTCTTTCGGGATGTTGATTTTGGGTAGAACTGTACAGAAAATGAAAATGTTATGTTGACACCTTGTTTCCACTTATGTGGGTGGCGCATATCTCTGTAGATCTGTTGATAATACTTAGTGTCACAGTTTTCTCTTATACCCTGAAAGTGAAATTGTAGAGAGTGAGGCAGGCTCACCGATGGGAAAACAGAGTGTGCCCCCCATGGGCTGGCCATGAGTCCGTAGGCGAGAGGAAGCGAAAGCCAGTTGGAAGGTAACAGGTAAGTCTTGGCTGGCTCCCACAAAGAACCCGGCGCGTCCTTCTTCACGAGCCCGTCAATGATAACAATGCAGACAACTGCGAGACTTGATCAGTTCATGTGCAAGTGTGTAAGTTATCATAAGCGAACAACAACACTTGACTCACTGCAGAAAGTTGAAAAAATGCCCAAGACGCTCGTATAACTAAGCCAACGCAAAGGAAGCATATTGAGTATCAAGATCAATGCGGCACAGACGCATTTCCAAACGTTGGCATCAGCAATATGTGGCAGCAACAGGTTGAGGGAATCGGAGAAGAGAATAACAAGAGCCACGCATGCTGCAATAAGTTCCACTGTGAAAAGCGTGGATACTATGACCCGAGCTCGCGTCCCGAATGCGATATACGCAAGATCTGAATAAGTTATGATACTTGGATCGTACTCCATACACTTCCCGAGGAGCTTTCCCGTATGAGCTGTGACGGCGGCCGTAAGAGTCAGGATGACCAACCCAATAATCCAGCCGCTCATCTTGAACGCCAATGGTAAGCTAAGCAGTCCAATACCGATGAGTGCGTTGATGGAGTTAAAGATGGACTGGGGCAGAGTGCTTTGTCCCTCAACGGTTAGGACAACTCTGTCTCCTTGCTTGACTTCCTTGACTAAGATGGGATTTTCCTCTCCAAGTGCCATATCGATATCTTGCGCATCCCTGACCTCGTCACGGACGCCCCATGAGTTGTCACAGCTTGCCGAGGACGGAGAACGGCATCTCCCAGTACTCATCGTACCGTAATGTGTGCCATAGCTACTAATGGCATCAGGGACGGCTAGGCGGGGAGGAACAGCGAAGATGCTAGACCGAGTAGATGGCGACTCGGCAAGGAGAGCACCTGATTCCACTTCAGAATCCAAAGCTTCGCGGTCCCCTTCACGAAAGTCGTCTTTAGAGGATCTTTCGGCAACAACAGATGCCGCACCATTGTCCTGCGAAGACAGAGCCGCTCCAGTGTCCTGCGAAGACAGAGCCGCTCCAGTGTCCTGCGAAGGTGAGTCTCGCAGATACTGTCTCAGAAGCCCCATAGAGCGTTGAGGATTGCTATCAACGTGGCTCCTGCCGTAATTAATGTCCCAATTGCTTGGGTCATCAATGACATTTGCTTCAGGGGCGAGAACGAAGCTTGGACGGCGTGGTATAACCTCAGCAAATGACGCGGCACGTTGCCAACTTCTAGCAAATGACCTGAAGCTGTTTATTCCACCAATATCCGCCATGGCGGCCAGGCGGTTTGTAACAGAAGATCTAGACACATCAATTAGAGGGGAAATGGCCTGATTAGAGATGAGCAGTGACCCACGCACCTTCTGGCGTCTGGGCCCAGGATTAGACGTTGGCCATCATCACCGCTGCCATCGAATAAAACATCCTCTTCATCTATGACGGTTGACCTGAGGCTCCCATAAGGTGACAATCGACCGTCGTACTCATCCCATGAAGTTGGGTTTCGCGACGTTGAAGACATTCTTAGTTTGCTGTTGCGGCGCAAGCAACCCACTAGTCTGCCAATGGACTGGCAAATCTCCGTTATTCCTACAAGACTTTGTCTTAACTTGCAAACTTTATGAAGAACGGACAGCGGAGAAGGGGAGCAAAACTTGCTCGTCAGCAACGAAGGGACGAATGCAATAAACGTCAAGCGTGTAGAATACTACGGCAGATCAGCAGAGGTGGGTAAACAGGTAGAGAAGAGCCGGCCAAGGACCACAAAGGTCAAAGCTATCTTTCTAGCAGTATGTATGTACAGTGGTGTATCAACAAGCTCAACCAGGACTGGAACATATTTAAGCGGGGGGCGGAGCTTGGTAAAAAGAGCCCGTGCCAGCCTCAGCCTGGCTTGCCACTTGCCTGGCAACAGCGTTAATAATACCCCTCAGCTTTTTACATGAATATCGGATCATCTGAATGGAAAGCACCAGAACTACAGAAACGCCTCGAATGCACGGATTTAGTAACTGTACAATGCTTACCTCGGTAGAAAATGCCCAATACCTTTTCTTACCTGCGCAAGGCGGGGGCAGGCTCACGGACCAATGACTCTTGGTGAAATGGCTTGGGTCCACTACAACTACATGTAGGTCCTTCCGAGTGATTCCCAGCTTTACGATCAAGCACGCAAACAAGGAAGCGAAAGAAAAGGCCTCCTCGAATGTATCGACATTTCTGTTTCAACCGCAATAGTTTGGATGACCTCTTTTCTTTTTAGATGCATCTCATTCTTTCCTCTGCGTGTGCTGCCCGTCAAAAGACCATGCATGCAACCCTCTTATCATTCAAAGATAAGGTGAGCGAAACCATTCGTCACGCTACACTCCCTAATCAATTTTCTCCGTCTCTGAACGGCCTTGCGACAACATGACCCTGCAAAAGAACCACCACGGAGCTTCACTACCGCCTTTGTCGTCATATTCGGACTCATCTAATAGCAGTGAACAAATCGTGTCATTGACAAATCAACTGCGCGCCACGTTGTCTACCATTTTACCGTTGCTAGATGCCTTCAATCACCGTCATCGAAACCAGCATCGAGCCGCGCCTTGGTGGTCGACTTTTGGGACAGCCCGTCGCTCGTTGAAAAGACTTGCTGCTCTCTTCGAATGCCATAGTTCAGGCAGCACGCGCCATATCATTGACAATGTCCGCACCCGTGTTGCCTGGTTGAAAAGTCACATACTGCCGCAAGCTTTTGTGTAAGTGATGCAAATTACGAAACATCGCTTTTGAACAGTGTCGAACTTAATTTTTTTTATAAATGTAGTGCTTTCAGCCAACTGACCGCAGATAACCAGCATGCGCCACTTGGTCTCTTTCTGCTCGCCCTTCTCGGTCAGGTGCATGATTCATTCGCAAAATGGTTACCACAACACAAAAGGCTTCTAGCCCAGCCAGAGCATATATCCCAGATAACACGACAAGAACAAACGTGCCGCAACCCAGCTACTTCTGATGCCGAAAACATAGATAGAGGTGTCATCATCTCCAGAGAGACTATTCGTGGTATCAAAATCCATGCGCATAAAGCGGCACCGTCGCCGACAACTCAATGCTACGAAACAAGCAAACCAATTGCTACGCCCACTGCGAAGGATACTGGAGAAGACGATGAGGGACAAGTTGACAATAAGAAGAAGAAGAAGAAGAAGAAGAAAAGGGGGGAGGACGCATTATCAAGTCTTTTTGGCTCTCTGGATTAGCAATAAAGGTCGGTTTACACGTGAAGAAGCTGTCATGGACACAAGGAACTCACTACGGCTTACGGCGCAATGCATGTTCATGATCAAGGTGATTGATTGTAGGATGATCGCAAATGCTAGGCTCATCATCAGACAATGGAATATAATAACAATACTAAAATAAGGACACAACAACATCAGTACACTGCCAACAGACTATCTGCACACATCCCCGAAACCCATACAAATCCTCCCCAGTTCTTTGTCTTCACTGCCTGTGCGCCGACCTCAGTCTCGTCCTGTTTCCGGATGAGCATCATGGTCACTACCCGTTGCTTCATCGATGTTCAAATCTCTATCTCGCTTGCGAATTGTCATATCTGCTCAGCTCCTCATTTCCTCTAGATCCCAATCAATATTTTGTTGTCGCGATAAGAATAATTTAGTATGGACGATATGACCAGATGCGTGCTTTCATATCTCCAGATCCTGTCGCGAAATACCCGCCTTGCGGGCTGGGTGCCACTGAGATGACAGAGTTCTTGTGACCTTGGAGCATAAGCTGAGTTGTGCCAGTCCGTGGGTCCCAAAATTGGACACCTCGGTCCTTGGATCCAGAGAGAACCCAATTGGCATCGGGTGTAAGGGCTACGGACAACACAAAGTCACGGTGACCCTCAAACGTCTT
Source organism: Epichloe typhina subsp. poae (assembly GCA_030389615.1). NCBI lineage: Eukaryota > Fungi > Ascomycota > Sordariomycetes > Hypocreales > Clavicipitaceae > Epichloe > Epichloe typhina. The sequence goes on along the minus strand of CP098316.1, from coordinate 2,646,675 downwards.
AACACACTTGCCACCTTTGGGCGCCGCACTCTGTCCGCCTCGTGGGGAACTAAGTTCCCACATTTTGATGGTTCGGTCCAAGCTGCCACTGACGAGGTCCTTGCCATTGGGCGAGAATGCCACAGAGTAAACAGAATCCTTGTGTCCGTCAGGGCCTTCAAGGCGTTCAACCAGAAATCCAGAGTGAATGTCCCAGACGCGTACACTCTTGTCCAAGGAACCAGCAGCAACATACTGGGTATCGGGAGAAATGGCAACAGTGGTGACGCCATCTTCAATAGTGAGGGTCAACGTGTTGGTGCCTTGCTCAATATCCCATAGCCGAACAGTTCGGTCGCCGCTGCCGGATGCAATCGTCCGTCCATCGCGTGCAAAATCGAGGGAATAAATATCTTGCTCATGGCCAGAGAAGTGATTGCGAATCGTTCTTGATGCGATGTCCCATACCTAATTGGGAAACATAACTCATTAGTTCAAACCATCTTTGTGTCAGGTTTGGCCCATAGGCAGGTGCAACTTACTCGGATTAACTTGTCCTCAGCCCCAGTCGCAAGATAACGTCCGTCGGGGCTGAAGCACACGCTTCTTATATACAGATCGGCAGTCATGTCTTGAGCGTTATGATCCTCCAGAACGCATACTTTCTCTCCTGTCTGCACATCAAAAATTTGCGCGGATCTGTTGCAACCTGTGGCAACATATTTGCCATCATGACTGAACCGTACGCAGCAAACGACGCTCTCGTGAGTGAGGGAGTGGACCAAATCCACGTCCAAAACCCGCTGAACAGCAGGATTGAAGATAGCATACCAGTCGCTGCCGGTCTTCTTGTTATGTGGTGCCACCGCTTCGACCTCCAATTCGCCCAAAGCATTGCCAACAGGTGGCACACGAGGTCCAGCCATGCGGCCGTGATCCGGTGTGGGATGGCTGACTTGAGGCGATTGAGCATTGCCAGGGTACGGCACGGGAGTATTGATCTGAGGAGTAGCAGGACCGACGGCGTTTGGTGGACGACCAACGCCACGTCGGCCGGGACCTGGAGAAGCAGTACCTTGAGGTGGTTGAGGACCCATCCCATTAGATACGGGTCCTTGTGGGTAGCCTCCTTGGTAGGGAGGCTGTTGTGCATTGGGATGCGGTGGGGGAACAGGAAGTCCTGGGGGTCCCTGGGCCATCTGATGTTGAGGTCCCATTTGTTGCTCTGGTGGAGGAGCATGCTGTTGTTGCTGAGGAGGGGCAAGTCCAGCTTGATTACCACCAGCCATTATGCCGCTGAAAAGACCATTTCCTGGTGCGATTGAAGGAGGCTGTTGCGAGGGTCCTGGATGCTGTGGGGGGCCTGGCATGCCGGGGCCTCCTTTGCGGGCATTCTCGAGTTGGTGACGGAGCATGCTGATTTCTTCTTCATATCTGGGCAAAGGGCTTGTCAGTACGAATACTTTGTGCTGTTAATCCAAGTGCAGCCAGTCACTAAACCTACTTCTGCTTGAGAGTCATGTGTGTTTGCTCCATTGCGTATACCTTTTCTCGGACCAATTGCATTTCGCTGACCTGAGCAGAAACTACGTAGTTACACACTCACGTTAGTGAACAAATTTTGCCATTGAATCGCAAAGCCAGCATTACACAACTCACTTTGGTGTTCAAAGCCTTCGGTCTGTCGAAGCTGAGTCTCGAACTCGGCTCGAATCTGGTCCAGGAGCTCGTTCAGACGTGCAGAGTTGCCTGGGGGAACGGCCCCCATGCCGCGATGAGAGTACATAGACATGATAAAATCTGGATATGACGGAATGGCACAGTCGCAAAATGAAAATGTAATGGAAGCGCGCCACTAGTTATCGCCTTCCAAGACAGGCTCGGATTCGTAGCCACGTCGCGGGCGCCGCAAGTTTTCTTCTCAGATTGCAGGTAGGCAGGCAGTCGAGGCAACGATACTGGCGCGCGCCAACCAACGCCAAGCGCTGACGGAGAGAGCTCACTCGGTGACGGTAAGGCTGTTAGGGGCGAAGCTGCTCGCGGAAGGCTGGCAGCCAGTTGACACTTCTTCCCCCGGCGTCGCGCAGATGACGAATCACGACAGCGATGGTTGCAAGTTGAGATGTTTGGCCGCGTTGGTGGAGATAGTGGGTAGGGGGAAGGAAGAAGGTGAAGAATGGAAGAAGACGATGGAGGAAGCAAAGCGTCGCTGGGCATGATGGGATTAGTGGAGCTATGTATGGAAGCGAGACTTTAAGCACGGTGGACTTCAAGCACGGCAGGCGACGGGCGGGGCGCTAAGACCCACGACCCAAAAGCAACCGGGTGGGTGCAGGGGACATGAAGCAGGGCTGGTGTGGTGGGACATTCGTAGCGCGTTATCTTTTGTAGTACGGATTAGGGGGTGTGCCCTAGGAAAGAGACACACGCCTATGTATATAGTGGGACTACAGAGCTTAGAAAGCATAGTACATACAAAGTCGCTTTGGCGCCGACGATTGGGGTGGCCGGATGAACTTGTAGCCTGCTAACGGGTGCACCAGCACCACATGCATGCATGCCACACCTACATATTACGTGTTGTTCGTCGCTGCATCAATGAATAATAACACTTACCAAAGCGCCCATGGTTTTCAATGAGAGGGGCAGGGTTCTGGTTGTCAACTTTTGATGCGATTCTGATGGAAAGTAAACGTGCTCTGCACCAACCCAGACAGCCTGCAAGAATAAGCGGTGTTTTAAACTTGTCCTAACGTTGGAAATTGTACAAATCGTGCTATTCCCGATGAAGTACTGAGGATTCTTCTTCTCTTTCACAAGACATTCGCTAGCCTCTCTCTCTTGTGTAATAACATTAACCATGGCGTTCGCCCATTATGTTTTATACCCCTCGCAGTCAGTACGGTGCGTTCCAGGAAGCAGTTTTGGTTTGCTAGCTAGCTTCGTCCTCCAGACAGCTTCCCGAGCTACGATAGAGACTCTACTACCGACTTACCTGCGACTTCCCGAAATTTGTCTATAGTCTGAAATCAGGCTTGCCGTGTACATCGTTCGCGCAGGCAGGTCTCGTGAATAATCACGGAAGCACGGACGGTGGCTAGCAACAAATCAGACAACTTTAAAAGCAAAAATGCGGCCAAGTGATTAATCACCCCATGCCTGTGACCGCAGCCGAATTACATAATCAATGCTGGTTTTCCCTCAGTGCCCGCCGGTCCGTCCCTCCTTGTTCTTCCAACCAGACTCCAAGTTGTTCCTGCTCAGAGATCAGACCTTCAGTCAGGAAGATACTTTTCTTACCCACATGTTATGATATCTTGACACGCAGCATTTCAGAGATGATCGTCAGTCTCTTAGATAGCTATTTTCCCCATTCTAGCCTGAAGTCATGCGACTGACAGACACCATGCATTCTGAATTCTCTTACCGGACGATGTGTGCGTGCCCCCAACGAAAGTACAACTGACTTGGTGCGATTGTTATCTTTGTTTTCCAGCACCATACCTAGTGCTCATCTCTTTGTACACTCTGATCTTTCTTGTCATTGTGAAATCATTTCGTTGGCAATAACCGTTTATGTGTGAAGAAACGACACAATGAAATCCATACTGTCATAGTGCAAACAGTTTCCACGACGGGGTGACTTCAGTCTGGCCAAACCAAGAGGATGGTTCCTGATACAGGCATATTAAGAATTTACTGTTAGAGCAGAGCAAATAAACATTTCAAACACTTCTCTATCACCTAGTCGGGCTGAATGGTGAAGATCTTGGAATTTGAGTTTAAGGCTTAACGTCCCGTTCCACAAACGTGGAACGGGACAGATTATATGTCTGATAACGTCAGTCCAGCTACTCCGTATACCGCTAATCTTTTTTTTTAGCTGCGGCGACACCCGCCCTTGGCTTTTTCATAGTCCCTGGCATATGTGTGTAGTGTAATCACATGTAACGTCCCCTCCTTAATTCCTTATGTTCCTTCATCTGCCGAAGCATGTTGATAGTCTGAGTAATGCTTACTAATCATTCCATTGCATCTGCTTATAAAGTGCAACAGCCCATTCTGGCATCGGACATCGTCGCACTGGGAGAGAAGTGTCTGCTTCCTTAATCGCTAGACATTCTACATAATCCATGTCAGCTTTTTTTCATCATACGGGAAATTGACCTTTTTGATCCGAGTACCCTTGCCAGACGCATCTCGGTGAAATGAAACGTTTCCGTTTTCGCTAGCAGCTGACAACAGCTCGCATTAGGCAGAGGGGGGTAAAAAGGCTAGAACAAGCTCCAAAGTGATATGATTAGCTGTTTTCGGAGCTTAATGTAGCAGTAAAACTAAAGCGCTTGATGATATCAGGATATGCTCCTTTGGCCTACCCGGTACCCAGCCGCGACATCTATTAGCAGCGTCCGCCAACTAGCTACACTTTTTTTCATCACATGGTAAGCAAACCAGCCGTCTTCAGATTTGCTTCCGCACCCTTTTTACTAAGTGCAAAATGAACACATCGTTCCTCTATGTGCGTTATATTAACAACTGACTGACCAGGGTCTTTAGATTTATCCTATATTTTGTATTCGCTACATAATCATTTTACTTAATCTTCGACAAGCGAACATTGAACCACATCAAGTTTATCAAGAATCAGATATGGCTCGAGATAAAGTAGGCTAATAAATCTATGCCCTTCATGGCCATCTGCACAGCACCTTTGTTCTTACTTGAAGCCCGGGGCTATGGCAACTTATGACACAACCGATGAAGGCCCCGGAACATGGTACAGCATTCTTCAGTTTCCTATCTTTCTGCTATTCACAGATATTTGCATATACTGGATTCACCGATGCTCCCACCACCCGCTCGTTTACAAACATCTCCACAAGCCTCATCATAAGTGGCTCATGCCTACCCCTTACGCCAGCCATGCTTTCCATCCATTGGATGGGTTCCCACAGTCGCTACCATATCATATATTCCCTTTCCTTACGTCACCTTATTCGTTTTTGTCAATTTCTGGTCCATTCTCATTCACGACGGCGAGTATCTTACCAACAACCCAGTCGCGAACGGGGCTGCGTGCCACTCGCTGCACCATTCTAGATTTGAAGTCAATTATGGCCAATTCTTCACTTCGTTTGACCGACTTGGTGGTGCTTATCGTATGCCTGAAGCCTGGATGTTCGAAAAAGAGAAGAAAATGTCGGAGAAGCAGTGGAAAAAAGAGTACAAAACTGTCGAGGGATCTGTCAAAGAGATCGAAGGCGACGACGAACGTGCTTACGGTCAGAAACACGGGGAGACCAAAAAGATCAAATAGTGCTTCGGCCGTCTGTGGCAATTCACCTCGTTGGCTGTGTGAATGTGCTACTCGAAAGCCAATCGCCGATGCCACTATCCTTGATCTATAGAATGTTCAGCTCTCGGTGCCCGACCTAGTACAACTGCAGACCGGAAAGAAGAAAGCATACACGAACACAACAGAGCAGGATTCCTTGATATATTTCCATTTATCCTCACGAAGACACTGTGTCACATGTCTTTAATCCTGAGGATTTCCAGGGTGATTCAAAGCATAATGCTTCTTTGATGGTTAACACACTGCTATAAATCAAGGCGAACAGTGCACTTTGGGCAGTTTTGTATTGTAAACTTAGTATTCATATACGGCATGTAAAATAACCGTGTTGCTGTGTAAAAGACGAACTCGGCGGCTGAGACTACTATGAAAGGATATTGTGCAAAGTAATAGAAAAGAAAGCAGCAAATGAGGGTGTGCCAAACATTTGCCTTGAGGAGCAATAAATAATCAACACGTCCAGGGTGGGAGAGGTCACCATCATGTTTGGGGGGGTGGGGGGCGAAAATCAAATCGATTTGGATTATTTGTTGAACTGAGATAAAGGAAGGAGAGCTTATGATCACTTTCTAGTAGAGTTATCAAGAGAAGCTCACAAATTTTGGATCCCTTGGCCGTCCATCTGGTCCGATACCATTGGCTTTGAATCGATTATCCATGTAGGCTTTTCTAGCTTGGTCGAATGTCATTCGTTTCTTCTTCATGATTTTGAGAATCTCTTTCTTGCTAGCATCGTCGAGCCCGGCGCGGCTGTCGCCCTCCAAGTTGCCAGCCAAATCAAAGGTATTACTGGAGAGACCAGCCTCGATGTCGCCAGCGAAGCTATTAGGCAATCGAGAGTATATGTAGTCGGCACCAGGCAGGTGGATTTCGGGGACGTGGTGGCGCCAACGAGATCGCGTGAAGAAGAGCGCTGTGGCAACCACTATAAATAAGACGGAGATGCTGAAGAGAATGTATGCCATAATGACATCCAGTTTTGTCCGCCAGATTGTGAGGTTCAAGGGGGATCGATGCTGGTTGATTCGAGTAGTGATAAAGCGATTGCGCTCGACAGCGGCGACGTGGCGGATGACTCTGGATGCGGTGGAATGATTGTCGTACTACCGGCTGGGAGTTTATTGTATTGGGAGTTTGGCTGTTGAGCACACAGAGATTTATCCCTTTATCCCTTTGTCATGGCAGGCACATAACGCCGCCACAGTGTATCTGGAGGCTGGAGGTATGAGAAAATCATGCACTAACGGAGACGGAGTACACTCATCACTGTCAGCATCTACTGTCGTCCTCACAGCCACTCACCGTTGGAGTCACAGCCACAGCAACCACACCCTCCATTCAATTAACGCCAATAAGCACAACCCGAGAACAGAGAGACAAGCGCACTAAGCCATAATGCGGCAATTAAGCGAGCCCACACTGGAAGAACACCTCGACGATTTTGCATTGAAGCAGATCCTTGATATACCCGTTACGTCGTCGCAAATTAATCGAAACGTCACAATGGCTACCCCCGCGCTGTCTAACATGTCCTCGGACCTTGTCTGGGAAATTGTCCGTAAGTAGTGCAGTTTGCACAGGTGCTGGCTGGACGTGCTGTGAGATGATATATTGACGATCAAGTCTCAAGGAAATAACAACTGCTTTCTCTCCAAGAGCAACCGTAATGGTGGTGTTCAATTCTCTCATGACCCCTTGAACCTGATCAACAAGAACAGCCGAAAGGTATAGCGTATTTTTGACTCCGTCACTCGTTACAAGATTGGCCGACTCGCTGTCGAGAATCTCGAATACTGACATTTTGAACAAACAGCACGCCGGTTTCGTCAACGCCAAGGTACAATCCATCCGCAAGCAAATCGCGAACTCTCCCCGTATACGAACGAGCGGAACACTGATCGATGGAATCTAGGCTGTCGGTATCATCCCTAACGAGAAGGGTGGTGTTACTGTCATCAGCAAGAAGACCACTGATGCCACCAAGCCCGCCAAAGCTTTCATCAAGAACACCCATGGTGGGAACAAGACCAGCCGAAAGTGAGTTACGCGACCCCTCGGAAGCAGAAGGAATACAGACAATGTGGAATATCTGCCTTGGGCGAATCGAGCTAACCGAACGGCACTACCCTAGGACCTACAAGGCCGTTGCCAACCTGACTGCCAAGTCTGGGTACCGCCCTGATCTGCGATCTGCCGCTGTCGAACGTGTTTCTGCCATCCGTCAATCCCAGCGACCTGTTAAGCCTGAGCCCGAGCCTAAGCTTCGAGGAAATAAGGCCAAGAAGGCTGAGGAGTCTTTCTAATCATACAGAGCAAGGAGGTTATACTATGCGAGCAAAAGGAGATCATTGATAGAGGCTTGAAGCCGCCAGCGCTGGAAAAGCGGAGGAAAGGCTATCTTTTGAGATAGAGAAATCTCTTTCTGAGTAACCACTGTGTCACGATGGCTGAAGCTTAGCTGTCAACCCGCAAAAAAATGCGAACTCTTGTTCATGATAATAGCCAATGCCCATTGGGCTGGATAAAAAGTCGGAGTATCAATTCATTGGAAGTGCGATGTTCAACATCTGTGGTGATTGATGACTCCCGCGGGCCTACTTGCTAGGTAGTGGGAACCACAAGTAGGCCTACGGATAGTATGTCAGGCTGTCGGTAGCCTTGATGAAAATCGCAGGGAGGTATTTAGAGCCAGGATTGTGACATGACTATGAACCCGACCTTGGCCTAACTACATGCCGCCAGTCTTGTTTCTTGGAAGCTACTGCGTCACGGAGAAACGTTGCTACTTCACCTGGCATTGAAAGTACATGGAGAGCGCTCGTCTGTGTCGTTCCATGTAGGGGCACCAGTAGACGCCGCATATTCTGCTTTGATGGCGTCGCTGATGCTCGATGTCCGGACCCGAAAGCCTTCGTGGTGTGGTTCCCTGTGGGCCCCGCACACACAATTGCTACGCACCTGGTAGGTTGGTAGCTTGCGTCATTCCAGGTCTCGTCGGGGAAACAGCCTTCCCCCATTGGTGTCGGTTGCCCCTCCTCTGTGCCCCTCATGTAGCTCGGCTTGTGTGCTCAGCCAGACCATTTCCTCGTGAAACTTCCCGACGACCTTTCTTTATCTCCCATTCTTCAACTCTGAACTCCTCAGAATAACTTTTTGAGAGTCGGGGACGCGGCTTACTTGTTCCTTATTTATCATCCAAACTATCACGCATTTCTGAAACTCGGAAACTCTCAGCCCCTCCCACAACAAACCCCCCATCACAGCCATAATGGTCAAAGCTGGTATGTGCAGATGCCCCTCAGGCTCTCAACCCCGCATCACGGTTGAGCTTCTGTGGCCACTACGTATGCTGACGGCTTGCAATAAAAAGTTGTTGCCGGTGCCTCTGGTGGCATCGGACAGGTGAGTGATTTTTGTGTCAAGGCTTGTGCATCATAGTTTCCAGTGCTGACTTTTCTTAGCCTCTGTCCTTACTCCTGAAGACAAGCCCTCTTGTGGATGAGCTTGCCCTCTACGATGTTGTCAACACACCTGGTGTTGCTGCCGATCTTTCTCATATCTCTTCGATCGCAGTACGTCCTGAACAGTCTCTAAGAGAGCCAATATTTTTTCCTTCTTCAAAAAAGTAGTAAGATGAAGGCCGTTTCAACTAATCGGAAGTCTGCATCATACAGAAAACCGGTGGTTATCTTCCCGCCAACGATGGTGCCAAGGCTGCCTTCAAGGATGCGGACATAATTGTCATTCCTGCTGGAATTCCTCGTAAGTGATGAGTTCTTTCACCAAAGCTCAGTTGCTGCGTCTAATACCCAATCGCCATCCCGGGCTGCTCTCTTGTGTTGAGTACTAAACATGTGAAATTCAGGCAAGCCTGGCATGACCCGCGATGATCTCTTCAATATTAATGCCGGTATTGTGAAGGGATTGATCGAGACTGCTGCTGAGGTTGCTCCGAAGGCTTTCATTCTGGTCATTTCCAACCCTGTAAACTCTACTGTTCCCATCTCGGCAGAGGTTCTCAAAGCCAAGGGTGTCTTTAATGCCCAGCGCCTGTTTGGTGTCACCACACTCGATATTGTTCGAGCCGAGACCTTTGTTGCTGAGATCGTTGGCCAGAAGGAGCCCCAGAAGCTCACCATCCCTGTCATCGGTGGTCACTCCGGAGAAACTATTGTGCCCCTCCTCAGCCAAGCCAAGCCAGCCGTCAATATTCCGGCAGACAAGTACGACACTCTCGTCAACCGTATTCAATTCGGTGGCGACGAGGTCGTCAAGGCCAAGGACGGGGCTGGGTCCGCAACTTTGTCCATGGCTTATGCCGGTTACCGGTAGGTTTTCTTGACGTGGCACAGTAGAAGTAAGTTTATTTGTACCTCATACTAAGTGAGTTGATATAGATTTGCCGAGAAGCTTCTGAGAGCTGTCAAGGGTGAGAAGGGCCTTGTTGAGCCAAGTTACGTCTATCTCCCAGGCGTGCCAGGGGGTAACGAAATTGCCAAGGAGACTGGTTGCGACTTCTTCTCTGTCCCAATTGAACTTGGAGTATGTTTACCACTGCTGAGTTACGTTCACCTCTGCTGTATAATAACTGACTTTGCTTTAGCCCAACGGCGCTGAAAATGCTACCAATCCTTTGAAAAGCTTGACCGAGAAAGAGAAGGGGCTGCTGAGTAAGGCTGTTGAGGGCCTTAAGGGCAATATCACCAAGGGCATTAACTTCGCCCACAACACCCCACAAAAGTGAACAACCCCCTTCCCCAAAGGTGCTGTTATTTGATTCGAGGATGTTTGTCGTATAAGACGATAGCATAGCTGAGCAGCTAGCATAATATATGAGAAAAGGCGATTGTTGCTGATATTGGACTCTTTTCATAGGCTGTGAAGTGCCATGGCGCCATAATACCCAAGAAAACCTTGACGGCGTATTGTCAGTACGCCACTGCCAATTAGAGAAAATTTACGAAAGTGCCGTGGGATTTGCAAGTTGGTCGTGATTGCTGTTCAGGATATGAGGTTTCATCTGCAAACACGAAAGCTTTTACTTTGCGACATCAAGGTATATTGTTGGAACAGTAAGAAATGTGACAGGAGTCATGACTTGGAATTGAAGGTCTTGATCTGGAATACGGCGCCGGGAAGCTCGTTGATTTCTGCCTGTACCGTAGCATTTAGGCCTAGCGCTGCCAAAGCACCTCGCACGACGCCACAGGGAAACCAAAGAAACTTAGGCGTGGTCAGTTTGCCGTGATATGTCCATCTGGAAATAAAACGACTTACTGGTTGTGCTCGCACAAGCGCTTGACCGCCTGCGTCAGTACTCATTCGTGAAAACGGCCGAAATGCGTTGTCTGTTAAGACGTAGACTCCCTGTATGTTTATGATTTAGGAGCAAGTCGAAGTTAGTAGAAGCGAAGCACAAACGTACTCGATGATTTGTTTTCAGATTATCGATGTTCTTGCCAAAAACAAGTGACCAAAGGTCTTTGCATAAAAACTTGATGACATCCAATGTGTCATTGAATCGAGGTCGAGCGATAGAGAACCTAAGTCGACACTACGTTAGGTGGTATCTGCCACCGTCATGATGACTTAAATTGAGATTGGGCCGTGGTTTACCTCTCCACCAAACCTTGTCCTACACGATATCCAAGTGAGTCCAGTCTAAAATGTACCGCATCGAGCTCCTCGTCGTCGTCTGGCTTTCGCGCTTCAGAGCTAGAGCCAGGATGAAATGATCCAGAGCTGACTGCGCGATGGTCTGCCCCCGTCACCTCTGCGACTGATAGAGCGTTGGCCTCTGTCAAACCATGACACGAGTCTCGCTCATTCGCAATGCGATGTGCGAGAGGCACAAGCTCGATCAACAGAAAGTCGAGACATGATGATGATAGGAAGGTTGCTGATGAGTCCGAAGCGTTGTAGGGCGGCATGACAGGCTCGAAAGACATCATCGTGATCTTGACTTTGCTAATATTTTTCGACGAATCGTTTCGGGGAGGTATAGCGTCCTTGCTCTGCTGTCGTGTTGCGTTGATGTGTTGAGATGTTCGCCGGTGCCACTGGGGAGCTGGACGTAACCTCAAAGTACCACCCAACCAAAGCACCTAGGCATTGTACTTATCAGTTTCCGATATCCACCTGGCACGTGCAGATAAGATAATTGAGACTCTCTCGCCAAGCCGCGGGGCATGTTGGGTGATGGGCGCGGGGCATTGGTGTGGTGTGGGAGACCGTAGAAAAAAGTTTGGTTTGAAATTTTGCGGACACGAAATATTCAAGCTGCTTTCGTTTGCAGTCGCAGCTGGCTTCGTCTGACTGTTGATTATCTGACATTCTCGAAGGGGTTTTCGCAGAGTTCGCTTACCTTGTCTGTTCGAATCGTACTCGAACTCTCTTCGAAGAGTTTGATTAACTTCTCGAACGCCGACCAATATCAGCGATACGACGAATTTATAATTAAGACTATTCGAAATGTCTGGTATCAAAGTTCTCCTCATCGGAAATGGTGGCCGCGAACACGCCTTGGCCTGGAAGCTCAGCCATTCGCCTCGTGTCGAGGTCATCTTTGCCGTGCCAGGCAATGGCGGCACAGCGACATGTCCCAAAGTAACAAACGTTGATTCCATCTCTGCGGAAGACTTTTCGGGACTTGTCAAATTTTCTCAGTCAAATGGAGTCAACTTAGTTGTTCCCGGACCCGAAGCCCCTTTAGTTGATGGCATTGAGGCATTCTTCAAGAAAGCTGGAATTCCCTGCTTTGGACCCTCGAAGGAGGCTTCTCGTCTGGAAGGCAGCAAGACATATTCCAAGGACTTCATGAAGAAGTACGATATACCAACAGCAGCTTATGAAAACTTCTCGGACTATGACAAGGCAGCCAGCTATATTGACAGTGTCTCCCACGAAGTTGTCATCAAAGCGACTGGTCTTGCTGCTGGGAAGGGTGTTATTCTTCCCCAATCTAAACAAGAAGCTAAAGATGCTTTGAAACAAATCATGGTCGAAAAGGCTTTTGGACCCGCTGGTGATGAGGTCGTCATCGAGGAGCTTCTCGTTGGTGATGAGTTGAGCGTTCTTACCTTCTGCGATGGCTACACTATCAGATCCTTGCCCTTGGCTCAAGATCATAAACGCATTTTCGATGGCGATCAAGGCCCCAATACCGGCGGAATGGGCTGCTATGCGCCAACCAATATTGCCACAAAAGAATTGACGGAAAAAATAGATAGGGACATCCTTGAGCCAACGATTCTTGGTATGCGCAGGGAGAGGCAGCCTTTTCGTGGTGTATTGTTCACTGGCCTCATGATCACCGACGCTGGGCCAAAAGTATTGGAATACAACGTACGATTTGGAGACCCAGAAACGCAGACTGTTCTACCTCTTCTGTCAGCCGACACAGACTTAGCAGAAATCATGTTGGCATGCGTTGAAGGATACTTGGATAACTGCCACCTGAAGATTGAGCACAAATTTAGCGCAACAGTTGTCGTGGCTGCTGGAGGCTACCCAGGATCATATGCCAAAGGCACTCCCATGACCGTCCTGTCACCACCAAACGGTAGCACCATCTTCCACGCTGGAACAAAACTTGATGGAGATCAGCTCAAATCGTCCGGCGGCCGTGTCATTGCAATAAACTCCGTGGGAGCGTCTCTAAGGGCCGCCGTTGATGCCTCCTATGCTGCACTTTCCTCTGGAGTTATCAAGTTTGACAATATGTTTTACCGAAAAGACATTGCATACCGGGCATTCAGAGCTCCCAACAAGGAGGCCATGACTTACGCACAGGCTGGAGTAGATATCCAAGCCGGCAATGACTTTGTGGAGAAAATCAAGAAGGCCGTCGCCAGCACTAAAAGACCTGGCGCGGACGCTGAGATCGGAGGATTCGGTGGCGAGCTCGATCTCTCACGATGCGGATATCCCAGTGCCCCAATTCTTGTCGGGGCCATTGATGGGGTTGGTACGAAGCTTATGATTGCCCAATCTATGAAGAAGCACGATACTGTCGGTATTGATCTTGTTGCCATGAATGTCAATGACTTGATTGTTCAGGGCGCAATGCCTTTGATGTTCTTGGACTACTATGGCTGCAGCAAGCTTGACTTGCCGTCCGCTGCCGCCTTTGTGGAAGGTGTCGCGGAGGGTTGTCGCCAGTCTGGATGTGCCTTGGTCGGCGGAGAGACTGCTGAAATGCCAGGCATGTACCAGGGCGACGACTACGATGCTGCAGGATGCGCTGTTGGCGCGGTGACTGCAGAGAGTAGACTGCCACAAAAAATCGCCATGGTGGAAGGGGACGTTCTCCTTGGCCTGGGTTCCGTCGGCGTTCACTCCAACGGATTCTCCCTTGTGCGAAGAATTGTGCAGAGCGCTGGTTTGACTTATGACTCACAAGCACCCTGGGAAGCTTCCAAAACCGTTGGCGAATCCCTTCTGACCCCGACCCGTATCTACGTCAAGAGTCTCCTACCTGTTCTCGAGAAAATCAAAGGGTTGGCCCACATTACTGGCGGCGGCCTCATTGAGAACATTCCTAGAATGCTGCCTGATACTTTGACTGCGGAGATCATATACGGTTCGTGGGACATTCTGCCCGTGTTTCAGTGGCTCAAGCAGGCAGGAAATGTCAACCCTGTCGAAATGTGCCGCACTTTCAACTCTGGTATCGGTATGGTCGTTGCCGTAGACGCCACGAAAGCTGATGCCGTTGAAGAAGCACTCTCTGCTTCAGAAAAGGTTTACAGGATTGGACGGCTGGTCCGTCGTGAATCAGGACAGCCGGGCTGTGAGGTTAAGAATATTGATTCATGGACACAATAATTCAGTTGCTCAAGAAAATGAGATTTTGCTTAGAAGGGGTCAGAATTTGGAAACTGGTGACAGTTTGAACGGGTTAAGTATTTTTATTTTATTTACACATGTAATATCTATCTGTAGCGTTGGCAAAAACGTCGAAAATTGATATGATAGGCTATGCTATCAATTGAATGCAATACAGCCTATATCAACTAGCTTTAGACACAGGGTTGGAAGATGTTGAAGCTCGTAAATGAATATGCGTCGTCTTCCTTCCGAGGTCTTTCGCATGCTTTAGCTCGTGTAGGCCATCCTACTTGTGAATGCCCACATCGAGGATGATAGTGATGAACATCCTCTCGAAACCCTGTTGGCGCATTGGCTTGACCACATGATGGGAGAACATGATACAAACCAACTTCTTGGCAAGAAAAATACTGGCATTGATCATGCGTGAGCCGAATACTATTACGTCACTCTAGGAATAAAAGTAATCGTGGTACTAGTTCAAGTAAAAACAGGGGGGAATCTTCCTTTTCCTTCGCCCTTAACGCCTCATATGCCAAAATACCAGGGAAAAAAAAGACAAGAACATCATAGTCTCATCTGGAAATGAGGTCGGATTCGTCTTCATGTCGGGATGTCTGCCTCATGCAACAAATGGACTTCTTGATTAAAGACACCCATTTGGAGCGTCTGGGAGTAATCTCAACTCGGTTGATAGCCGTTAGGAGATTCGCTTAAGAATCTCAATCCATTTGGATCCCTGTAAGTATTTTCTGTTTCTGACATGTTCTGTCTCTTTCGAGGTCTCTGAGCGAGCTCATCATCGTCAGAAGACAATGTCAAATCAATGACTGCCGCCGCGGGACGCTTTGTGCTACAAGCTCCAACACCGCGTGGCGCACTCGCTGTGCTGTCCCGTCCGACAGATGCCGGTGTTCCAATTATCGGTGTATGGGTTTTCGGGGGTTTCGGGGTTTCCAAACGCCCAGAAACCACGCTGATTTCTGAGATTTCAAAATCGTCATCGTCTGCAAAAGCAGCAATATTTGGAGACTGCTGATTGTCATCAGGTGTCACCTTCGTCAACCAACGACCGTTAGGCTCGATTGTTACGGTTTCAAGGTCCTTCGACGTGTTGGTGAGAATGTCTCGTACGTATCTAAGTGTGCATGTCAATTCGAGGATTCCATGATCCCTTGCTGGTATGTAAACTCACTCATCCACTGCTAGTTGTTCAAAAGGTGCCGATTTGTTGCAGATTGGACATAGCCACTGCGGACCTTGTTCCTGAAGTTGGAGATAAGATGTGGCGTCGAAACACTGCATATGGGTACAGCTCAAACTCCGACAAGGAACGTCCAGCCGCATATAAGAGAGAGGGCATTTTAGCGACAGGACTTGTGAAGTTGCCACGACATCCGGATCCTGTGCTTTTTCGTTCACTGTTTACATACATTAACACCATCCACGCAGGCAATTGTGAGCGTTGCGAACTTACGCTCCGCTACGACCGACTCTTTCGGTATTCTCCGTCTGGTCGAAATAATGGTAACGAGTTCTGCAACTGTCGTCACTTTACAAAGATTTGCGACAAGATAGAATTTCTGTCCGAGCGATTTCAGCTTCAGTGCCCCGTAGGTACTGAGTTGTGCAGATGTATGGAAACTTGTATCGCGTACCTTGTTTGTGAGGGCATAGGTAAACTCGACATTGTTGACATAATGTGGCTTCAAACGAAGGGTGTGCGTTATGTCAACCGGTCTAGTAGACCCAGGTTTGTTCTTCAAGCCACGCAAATTCGCTTTTATCTCATCAGTATTTACCTTTAGCTCAGCTTGATGAGGGAAAGCCACATTCTGCACCCCAGATATATCGCCCGCACAAAATATCATGACTCTGTACGACTTGTCATTTATGCATTGTTGTAGTGCTGGATGGTCACCCAATCTGATCGGGATATTGATGGAGTTCCTATGCTGAGCCATTGCTTTATCACAGAACTCGTTAAAAATGGCTGTCCAATGAGTAAGCCTAGCATGCGAGACTACTGACCTTCGCACGTTCGCAGGGTGCCAATTGGGGCTTCTACACGATAGAATGGACTCGGATGAAAGAGCACATGATTTGTTGAGGGAGCGAAGGGGTGGCTCACTGACCGCCCGTTTGTAGTTGCGGCATTCCCATGAAGATCTCGTTGCTGATATGGGTTTGCTGCTGTATTGAGAGAAGTTATGGGCGGCAAAAATTGCGCGGCGGGCAGAACTGGCATGGTGCCTCGTGCGGTATTGTTCTTTGATGATGGACTCGATCGTTGCACAACAGCATTGGAGATACTTTGACGAACTTGCTGGAAGCGAGAGACATCATTGGCATTGACTGTTTCCTGGATCACTAAACGGCAGACGGCGGTTAGAGAACACATAGTAATTATATCGTCTGGAGAGACACTTCAAGAGGCAAATGTAAGGGTGGTGACAAATGAACATGAATTCGTGAGAGACGGTCGAATTTCCATGTGTTTTCGAAACGACCGTTTCCTCCCTTTTTTTTCTTTTTTTTTCGGGGAGAGACTCACAATCCACGATTCGACGCTGAAGTTCAGCCTTAACTCCGGTGCTCTTAAGACCATTCACCTGGCAGACTGATGAGAGCTGTCGGTTTAATAGCTGGTTGCCCTGTACCTGCCGAACTAAGGCTGACACTTCCTGCCGGGGTATCAGAGAAGCTGGAGTCGCCATGGTGGACGGCAGCACAGTCCTCTAGGACTTGGCAGCGCAGAGGACTGAAAGAAAGTGCAAGTTGCGCCTCCGGTTGTTCATAGAAGGCAACGACGGCGCGACCAGCGTCTCTGGCGAATATTGTTCAGAATTTGGTCGGTCGACGCGTCCGAGAGTCGCAAGCCTGCCAGTCTTGCTGCGTCGCGGGGAATCGGTGTATATGGCACAACAGTCAACGTCACTGAGCCGCTTCGCCAGGCCGGCGCAAGAACCTTGGACGAGGGACCAGTTTGAACAGTTGTTGTGCAGAGGCGAAATCACCAGCTTGCGAAATCGAAGTTTGTCTGCTCCAGCTCGGGTACAAAGCAAGTCGGAAATGTTGGTCAAGTGTCGCGCAAGTGAGAGCGAGGAAATAAAAAGGTGATTTGAGGTTGATACAGCAGGCGGCGACGTCAAGCTTTAGCCAACAGCATTTGCAGTGGTGCAGCCCTGCAAACGCCAAAAGCAACCAACCCACACGCCGCCTGCAATGAGAAGTGAGAACTGCGCCACATTCCCTGCCCGCCTTGCGGCCACGCCAACCCACCCCCACGCCTCTGGCTATCGGCTTATCTTATCATAATTTTTTCTCTTGCTTTCACGATTCGTCGTTTTGCTACCGTAGCGGCAACCCAGTCAAATTTACCAGCCGCGAGCCCAAGACAAATCTTCACAATGGCCAAAAGTGCAAGGTCTAGTTCCAAAAAAGAGAACAACCGGCGATTATATGCCAAGGTGTTCAGTCCTGCCGAAGCTGCCCGCAATGACCGGCTGTCTGCGAAGCTGTTGGAGCTGGCCAAACAGCCAAAGCCCGAGTCCTCCGACACGAATATGGACGGTGAGTAGCCTGTGACTTCCTGCTTTCAGCACCTTTCAGCACGAGACAGCGTGTTTTGCATTGAGCATGTGTTGATTATCTTGTGGCAGTGAATATAATGGAGGACAGTGCCGCAGCAACGATCGACGACGGACACGGCGCTGATGACACTAGTGAGTAGGAACATCAAGTCCATCTGACATTCTTGCACCTTGAGCAGTGTTAAAAATGGCCGCTTCAAAAACACTGGCAAAAGATGACGCTAACAAAGACGGTTGATTGTTTTAGCTATGGATATAGATTCCAAGTCAACGAAGTTTCGGATCGGAAAGAAGCGTGTCGATAAGAGGAAGCAGAAGAAGTCCGGCATAGTCTTTAAGAAATATAGCGACAGACTATGTGCCAAGAAGAAGAAGTCCTCCAAGTGACAACCAGCAAAATAGACGCGGCAGGGGAGAGATAGTATTCTAAGGGGATTTTTGGGGAACATCAAAGGGACAGGAATGGCGTTCAGGAAGCAATTTTTTTCTCTCCTACTTTAGAAGAAGAGTGAAGTCCAATAATACATTGATTATCTGAGACAATTGCGTTTTCTGTCATCTCCATGTTGCGGATCCAGTTAATATCGCAAGTGGACCCGTGGCGTAGGTGCCATGCTGTCAAACCCCTGGACACAACCATCAGGTTACAACAACGACCAAATGGGAACATGTATATACAGGTACTCTACCCGGATGCCCAGAGGAAAAGAATGAAAGCACACGGAGTCGCCTTTTCCTGAGGCCCTCCAATCCACCCACTCAAGGCATTTCTGATAAGATCTAGTGCTTGATCGACGCGTCAAATTCACCGGTCGTTGGTAGCTGCTCAGAGGCACGAATGCAGTCATGGGACCGAGTGCTGTTGGCAAAAAGAGGCCCTGTGCCATTTTGATGATCATCGCCAACCTTTTACTACCGTTGTCAATTCTCGTCTTCGGTATTGGTTTCTTTCCATACAAGCCCCTTCTTCCTGGTCTGGCACGTTACGAGACATTGAACTATGGCCATCCTCCAAACGCACCATTTGACAAGTTGGTGTTTATGGTCGTGGACGCCCTGAGAAGGTCAATCTTAATCATCCATTAGACAGGCCGAAACCGCTCCAAAATCGCTGATAATATCATAGTGACTTCGTTTTCTCGCAAGAGTCAGGGTTTGCATACACGCAAAGGTAATTCGATAGATTTTCTTTCAGAACATTCGTTGAAATACTCACTCATTGCTTCATCGAATGTAGCCTCATCCGTGACGGCCTTGCCATGCCCTTCACGGCAAATGCCCGGTCACCGACAGTGACCATGCCGAGACTGAAAGCAATGACTACTGGCTCAATCCCGTCATTTGTCGACCTCATCCTGAATTTCAACGAGGCAGACACGTCATCTACCCTTGCCGCTCAAGATACCTGGCTTGCCCAAATCAGAGAAGCCAAAAAGGGCAAACTACTGCTATTTGGCGATGACACTTGGCTAAAATTATTTCCTGAAACATTTGATCGTCATGATGGCACAACAAGCTTTTTCGTCTCTGTCAGTCTGCCACACGCTTCTTCATGTATTGCTTGTCGCGGCACAATCGCTGACGAGAGAATTTGTAGGACTTCACCGAGGTTGACAACAATGTGACGCGGAATGTTGTCCCTGAGCTGGAAAACAAAGATTGGGGCCTGATGGTGCTACATTACTTGGGTTTGGATCATATTGGTCACAAATCTGGACCTCGAAGGCAAGAATGAATCGTGTTTATGAATCGTGTTTCTTTCATCATCGTGAAGACCGGTTACTAACCAACCTGTAGTAGCAACATGGCCCCAAAACAGCGTGAGATGGATGGCATTGTCCGATCAATCTATGAGGCTATCGATTCTAAAGATCATTTAAAATCTACCTTGCTTGTCCTCTGTGGAGACCATGGCATGAATGATGCGGGAAATCACGGTGCTTCATCACCAGGCGAGACATCTCCTGCGTTAGTCTTCATGTCACCAAAGTTCAAAGGCAAGCTTCCGAAGCTCTACGCGCCAGTGGAGCCTAAAGACGACTTTGATTATTATGCAAGGGTTGAGCAATCAGACATCGCGCCTACCATTGCAGCGTTGCTTGGCATTCCTGTTTCCAAGAACAATTTGGGCGCTTTTATCCCCGAGTTCCTAACCCTCTGGACTTCCCCGCTAGACCATGTTCAAATTCTTGTCCGAAATGCGAAGCAGATTCTTGGCATCGTTATGGCTACTTTCGGCATCGAAAAGTTTGAGCTAAGCGGCGAGAGCGACCCATGCTCCCTGGATACGACAGACATCAATAAATTGGCGTGTGAGTGGCAGCGACTGATCAAACAAGCCGATGATATGCTCGACGTCCACAAAATAGACCAAACCTGGCTCAACGGAATGTTGTCATGGCTTCGGAACGCACAGGCCTTGATGAGTAGCATGGCCTCCGACTACGATCTCTTCAAGCTAGCGCTGGGCCAAGGACTGGCTGTATGTGCAGTCGCATGCAGCATTTTGACCATGTTGCCTCTCATCAAACGCAGCCAGGTGGCGACATGGCCAATGTGGACGATCACTGGGTTGTACGGAATCATGATGTTTGCCAGCAGCTTTGTCGAGGAGGAACAACATTTTTGGTACTGGTCATCAACCCTGTGGATAGCTTTTCTGGGTATTACTTCCATCCAGAGGTAATCACAACATGTCAACTCTGTCGAGAAACGTTCTACAACTGATTCAATCTTGCAGGAGCGAAAGCGTCTCCAGTGGCGTGAGATATCTAATCTGTCTCGGCGTCATCCGCCTGATTAGAAGCTGGAATCAAACTGGCCAAAAATTCACGGGTGAGCCAGACATTGTCAAATCATTCATTTCCCCAAATCCGTTTCGTCTTTGGGGTTTGATCATCATTACATACGTTGTGGCTTCTCTCCAACTCATTTCAAGCATACACGACATGCCCTGCATCGCTGTGACGTCCGTTACGTCCGTCCTCGCATCGTCTGCCTTTGCCTTCAAATTAGCGTTCACAGCTGAGGATGCTCCAGAACTTGTCACCGGTTTTGCAAAGAAACTAAACAACACATTCCATGGGCCATCACTACTCTCACGAGCTCGTGTGGTTTTTGTGCTCCTTACAATGGTGGCATGCTTTGCCGTTTATCAGGCTCGCAAAGGTGGAACAAGGGCCATGTCTTCAGGTAAGCATATTCCTCTTTGCTCCCTATCGCATCCCCTTCTGCTGATACCGATTTCCTGACATAAACATTAGCGGAAATTGTTCATCATGCTTATACTATTCTGGCCATGACACAATCTCGCGCCACAAATATTCCTCTCTTGTTTTTATCGACAATCCTTTTCCGGGGCTTAGCTACTTCCAAACTCACGGTCGCCGAAATCTCCACGACTTCAATTCTGCTCCAGTACGCATCATTTTTCGCATCTGGAGGCTCGAATGCTATTTCGTCCGTTGACTTGTCCAGTGCCTACAACGGCATCAGTGGCTTCAACGTCATCGTAGTTGGCGTGCTTACATTTATAAGCAACTGGGCTGTGCCTATTTTTTGGGTCTTTGCCACGAATCTATTCCTCCTGCAACAATACAAGCAGGGTCAACGAGATGTTTTGCGACTTCACTTTGTGCTTTTGACGTTTTTCACAACGACGAGCGTAGCATTCGTCATGGCTGCCTGCGCTGCTCTAAGGACACATCTCTTTGTATGGACGGTTTTCTCGCCCAAATATCTCTATTGCATGGCGTGGAGCCTTGGACAACACTTGGCAATAAACATTGGCTTAGGCAGTCTGCTCTTTGCGCTTGGTACAGCCAAATCCGTAGTGTCATAGAGTGCTCTGCTGTGACATTGCTCAAGTGTCCAGGTTAGTCAGTTGTAACATGACGAGGAGCTGGTCAATTTCGAATTACGGAGTAGAAGTAGATGAATGAATTCAAAACTATTTCTCCAATCTGACTATGTACTTTCCATAATTTGGCCGAATGTTATCCTCTCATTACCATCAAAATAAAGCCTTCACATCATCAGACTGCACTGAATTTTCAGTTACTTCATTACGGTGCACATTTACACACCACTCATCTTAGTGTCGTCATGTTGTGAGAAGTCTCCGGCTGACGAGTCCCTCTCTTGCTTTAGCACAACGGTGCCCTCATCGCTGTCATCAAAGTCTTCCTCCTTGATCTTCGGTTCTTCCACGACTGTCCTCTCTTCGGTAGGCTGTCTTTCCACATTGACGGACACACTACGGCTAGTACGTCTGTTGAGTTGCTGCTGGTCGTTCATGCTGTTGACGATCTTGCCCAAACTGACATGAATCTTGTACAATGAGTTGCGGCTGGTCGCGTCGCTAACGAGGCCGTCCTGGACAGCCTCACTAACGGCGGCGTACAAGTCGCGAATCTTGACATCAGAGGATGATGGTGATACGTGTAGCTTGCCAAGTAGCCCAGCCACTAGTTTCTTCTCATCTTCTAAAAAACCATGGTTAGTGTAAGCCTGCGCGCTCGTCAGATTTATGATACACTTACTGCTAATGTTGCCTCGCAGTTTCTCAATTATGTCCTGTCCGAATTGAAGGTGAACATCACCATTAACATTCTTCTTCTCAGAATCCAAAGCTACGCCAGGCGTATAACATTTCCGTGGATCGGTCCAGTCAACCAGGCAGGCACCAATCGCAGTCATGCTAACCATGTCCTCTTCAACATCAACGTCGTCGTCTTCCAGTCCCTCCCTCAGGTTGAGCAGAGAATGCAAAGCCTGCAACGAGATGGCCCGCATCAGATCTTGATTGGCTGCGCGAGAGTAAGAGAACACGGGGAGAAAATAGTTCAATGCTTGCCTGACAGGTTGATTTGTTGCGGAGGTTGGGTCGAAGTAAGCGACAACCAGAGCCTTCAGAAGCTCCTCGCAAGCTTCTTCCTCGCTAACAACCCTGCCAAGCAGCAACTTCGAGGCAGCCACGACGGCTGCAGCCTGAACTTCCGGAGCTTTTGGCCCTCCTTTGACAGCTTTTATGTAGACCTTTAGCAGTCCCGGGGCGGATGACATGAGCTGACAGCCGTGCACATTTAGAATGTCTGTCAAAATATGCAGCGCTGTGATTTGGAGAGCAGTGTGGCCTTTGTTGAAGAAATGGATGAACAATCCCAAGTTTTCCTCGGCTAGTGATCGATCCAGCAGAGCACACAAACCAAGACACACGAGCCCCTTTTCTCGTACTGGGGCTTCATGGCTTCGCACTGCAGGAACCACAAGATTATTCAGCATCGAGACCAGATCGGGATTGTCCTTCAGATTTCCCGCGACGTGTGTAAGCATACACTGAACGATGTGCAGGCACTTCATGTTGACGACAATCTCCCTAACAGCCTTCTCTCGAGCGTCTTCCTCGCTAAGTTCCACGCTCTGACCGCGCTTAAACTCGTTGGAGGATGTGCTCCCACGGCTCATTTCTGACCTGGCAGAATGGAAGCTGTCATCGATATCGTCTGGAGGGGGATCATCAACGATCGTGTCATGGACGTCCGCTACTGATTCAAGCACGATGCTGCAGAACTCACGCTCTCCAGCTGCGTCTGGAGCACAGATATACCGCAATACCTCCACGGTGAGCTTAGTCACTTCGTCTGGAAGGTCCGGGATGGATAGGGATTGTCGTAGCAAGGTAAACATCTTCCTCCGACCGACCTCGTCGGAGTAGTCGAGTGTGAGCGCGATGTGAAGCATTTGCTCGACTATGAATTCTTGCTCGACGGTTTGCTCCTCTTCCTCCTCCTCCTCTTCAGCGCCTTGCTGATTGATCCTCTTAAGAGCTTCAACGAGAGCGTGCATATAACGTTCCAAGTAGAAAGCAAGCTTTGTCACTTCGGGCAGTTTTTCTTCCACCAGCGACTCATATCGACTGTTACCCTCACTGCGGCAGAAGCCATTGAAGCTTCGTGCCATGAAAACGGATTCGGCGGACAGCGTCTCCCAGAAATGATCATCCAAGGTGACAGCATCTCTATAATCAGGTCGACCCTCCCAGAAGCCATTCATCGCCTCGAGAGCGACCCCATTCTCGACACCCGAGTTGATCACGTCAATACGCTCGAGTAATTCAAGCAGCCCTTCGAAACTGACTGGGGCTTCTGTCGGGACCCCGTCGTCTGGCTGGGTCACACCAGCACAATCTGCAATCCATCGTTCTCTAAACAGTCTCCCTGCCGCTTTGCGAACGTTTTCATCCCTATCACGGAGTCCCCATCGCAGAAGTTTCTCTCTCATAGAAAGAGATAAATGTCTGAAATCGCCCAACGCAGGCAACAAGCGGGCGTAGACTGCTCTGCGAGTGGCAGAATCTTGGTCTCGGGCTCTCTCTAACAAGAATGGCAAAGTATTCGGAAGAATCGGGAGATTGACTAGCAAAGAGCGCCGTACCTCCGCGCTAGGATCATTTTGCATGACCTCCAAAAGCTTGCCTAGCAAATCCGTGCCCTGATCGCCATCACTGTCGTCCGAGTTTGTGCATCCTTCAGCCAGATTGCCTGCAAGGCGACCGAGGCCAAGTACCGCTTGAGATCGTACCATAGCCTCCTTGTCACGTATTCTCTTCAATAGTGCGTGGCGAAGCTTTTGAAAGAGGTCATCGTCGAGTGCGTCCAAGGAGTTTATGATTTGTGAAATAAGTTGTGTGGATCTAAATCTGACGAATTTATCTTTGGCAGTCATTAAAAGCACGACTTCTTCCAAAATCTCTGCGGTGAGTCTTGTGCTCGGCGTTTCAGGCATCAGACTTGTATCTGCCTCGACATCTCCTAGGATCTCATTATCCTTCTCGTGTGCATGCCGCAGATAGAAGCCGACAAATCTGATACACTTCTCTCCTGCGCTTTCTGACTTTTTTACTGGCATAATCCTCAAAACACAACGCACAAACTCTCTGTTGAAAGCTGCCTCGTCAAACTCGTTCAGCGCAGCACTGTTGGGTTTGGCAGGTTCGTAGCAGCACGATTCATGAATCTTGCGCAGATTCACAGCGAGCTTTCGATGTGTTGCAGTTGTACGCTGAGAATCGCGGAAAATAGCGCAAAGTTTTGTTCGCAATGCGGTCTCTGGAGTATCGACATATTCGACCGCTGTTGAAGATTCGCGCGATGCGACTGACCCGCGAGAATCAAGAGCTGTAGTCGATGGCTTTCTGGATGTTGCGTTTGACTTTCTGGCCGACCGGCCTAAAGTTTGTGTAGGCATCGATATGATGGGAAATACGGCATCGACTCGGACCTTCAATTTGTCGCTGCTTGTGTTGCAGTTGAGGGGATCGTTGGCACATCTACGTTGAAAGGTCCTCAGTCTCTTGTTTAGATTGGTCGCGTGGGACTGTACAATCGCGTTTAATGTCAATAATATTCCAGATACGGCTTAGTGTCTGGGCGCACTCGCGGAGAAGACATATATACATATCCCCTCTTCCTGTCACGTGCGATAAGATAACGAAACAATAGACCCCTGTTTGTCTTGGTTGAACTTTTTTTTTTTTGGTCCACGGGAAAAGCTGTTGCCAGTTCCTTGACTTAAATGCTCGAGCGCCAAGTCATTCCAGAAGCTGTATTCGCACCAAACGATACAGCGCAGCTACGAGATCATATACAATGAGATCTGGTTCTCTAATTAAAGGGCACAAAAGACAACGGTCTGAAAGTGAAGAAATTACACCACTGACTGTCGAAGACACTGGGATTGAATCAGCCCAGAGTACAAAGAAGGCACGGCTAGAGGAACGCAGATCATTATTCGTTCGATCACTACCAACTGGCATCAATAATGAGACACTAGCAGATTTTTTTTCACAGCACTTCCCGGTCAAGCATGCTGTTGTCGTGGTCGATCAAAAGACTAAGGAATCTAAAGGTTATGGCTTCGTCACATTAGCGGATGCCGACGATGCTACCGCGGCAAAACAAAAATTGGACAAGGCGGAGTGGGACGGCAAATGTATACGGATTGATATAGCTGAACCTCGAAAACGAAGTTCGGCCGAAGCCATCAATGAAGCGGCATCCTCGAAGCGAGCCAGAGAGGAGGCTCAAAAACCACCGAAGCTGATCGTTCGAAACTTACCTTGGAGCATTAAAACCTCCGAGCAGCTATCTCAACTTTTCAGAAGTTACGGCAAGGTCAAATACGCTGACTTGCCTCAAAAGAACGGAAGGCTTAGAGGCTTCGGATTTGTTACGATTCGCGGCAAAAAGAATGCTGAAAAAGCTGTGGAGGGTGTAAACGGCAAGGAGATTGATGGGCGTACATTGGCAGTTGATTGGGCTGTGGACAAAACAACTTGGGATGAGCAACACGAGAAAGAACAGGATAACGAAGAAGCTGGTCAATCATCTGAAGACGATAAGACCGAAGGCGCTTCTGTCAAGAACAACGATACAGCATCGGCTAGGAGCGGTAAAAAACCTCGGACGGACCAAGATGGCGAACTCAATGCGGATTTGGAGAATTTTATGAAAAATCACATGCAAAATATGGAAGATGAGGACGAGGAACAGCAGAAGGATGAAACAGAAAAGGACGAACATTTCTCTACCAAAAAAACTACAGACAATACTTCCACCGTCTTTATTCGCAATCTTCCCTTTACCACGACAGATGAGCAACTGAAGGTATTTTTCTCGCATTTTGGTGCTGTGAGGTATGCCCGTGTCGTTTTTGACAAAGTTACGGAAAAAACGGCTGGTACTGGCTTCGTCTGCTTTGTGCGTGAGTCAGATGCTAAAGATTGCGTCAAGGAAGCACCTCGCCCTAAAGCTTCAGCTTCTGGTTCAAAGCCATCTCTTCTGTTGGATGAAAACGCCGACCCAACAGGAAGATACACGCTGGATGGGCGTCTTCTCCAAGTTGCCCAAGCTGTGAACAAAGCAGAAGCAGCTAATCTTGCTGATACCTCACTCGCAAAGCGGCGAGAAAAGGATAAGCGCAGACTTTATCTTCTGTCTGAAGGTGCCATCAACCGCGGATCTCGTTTGTTTGACTTATTGAGTCCTTCTGAAATTCAGATGCGACAGGCTAGTGCTGCGCAGCGGAAAAAACTGATTCAAAGCAACCCTAGTCTGCATGTGTCCTTGACACGTCTGGCATTGAGAAACATCCCGCGCAATTTTGGGTCAAAGGAGATGAAGGAGCTAGCGAGAAAAGCTATAGTTGGCTTTGCAATCGATGTGAAGGAGGGTCGTCGACAGCCTCTTTCCAAGGAAGAGAATGCCCGAGACGGGAAAGATGCCAAAGAAAAAGAACGCCAACGAAAAATGAAAGGTAAAGGAATTGTACGGCAGGCCAAAGTGGTTTTCGAAAGCAATCAGGGATCTAAAGTTGATGAAAAGAGCGGCGCTGGTAAGAGCCGAGGATATGGGTTCATTGAGTACACATCTCATCATTGGGCACTGATGGGGCTGCGTTATTTGAACGGTCATCAACTGCAGGATGAAAAGGGGAGAAAACAGCGACTCGTTGTAGAGTTTTCCATTGAGAACGCAAATGTTATCCAGAGAAGACGCGCTGCTGAGGAGAAATCGACTCAAATATACCAAGAGCGGAAGAATGTGGGATTACAGACTACTGAGATTGCCGACCGGAATTTGCAACAAAGGCAACAGCGTGGGAGAGCCCCCAGAAGTCATCAAAAAGGCCCACAGCGAGAGAACAATGGTGATAATGACCCAAAGCAGGACAACGCCGAAGACATGAAACAGAGGATTATCGCACGAAAAAAGCTGATGAGAAAGAAGAAGGCGGGCGTTAGAGGCAAGAATTAAAATGCCTGGCATCTGTACACATTCATAGCTAGTTGTACGAAAAATCTCAAGTCAGAGAAAAGATATATTGTGCGACTTTCGGTATTCGAATCAAGGCGGCAGTTTCTCCTTTGTTCTTCTTGAACGACGTGTATTTTTTTCAATCATTTGCTTATTGATGTGTTAATTTCGAACTTTTGCTGTGTCTTCTCCAGAGTATCAACACGTTGGACTCTATGAAGTTTTCTTCATACTCAAGAGATGCCGGCCACACCCAGCCAGGCAAAACATGAACTGACTTTCCGGTTAATTATGTGAAAAAAGATAATTTGCTATTGAGTCGTGTCGAGATTGATCAAACATGTCATGAGGGAACACATTGCTATATCCCCTGTTTTGATTCATTTCCAGAATTAATTTGTGCATTTAGAATTGTTTCGCTTATCGGAAGAGCTCCGCTGATCGCTTTCCTCCTTGTTATCGTTATTGATATGCTCGTCTGCCGGTCGAATTGTGACGTATGTCTCCAACCCTACTTGCTTTCCCTCTGCGTCCAGGGTCTTACGGGTGACAGTCTTGTGCAGGTAGCCAAAACGATCCACATGCTCCTTTTCGGTTGTCAAGACATCTTTCTTGTCACGATCTGCCGGGGGTGACCGTGTTTCATCACCAAGATCGCCATTCCCGTCCTTGGTCACTATTCTTAGAAACGTGTCCCAGGGGGACGTGCTTCCTTTGAAAGCCGACGATATTTCGGAGAAAAGCTCGTCAAAATTGTCGGGACCTTCGCGGTGTTTTGACCATAGGTCTGCGCTGCTTGTGTTGTCCTTGCACGTACTGTCGCCGAAAATTCCTCGCTCCAAGTCTTTCATTGCCCTGCTCATCTCTTCATACAGATGACTGGCATTATTGTCTTCGGCCTTGTAACCTTTCTTGACACTTTTCCAAGCATTCGCAGCCTTTTTATCAAGCTCTTCATGGAAGGCCGCCCAGTCAGGCTGGTGTACTCGGATGTAAGTAAAGGGATCGTCGGGCTGCCGGACCAGTCCCTGGGATTCGATTCGACGCAGCCAGAACCAAGTAGGCTCCCCAGAAGGAAACATGCTCGAAAGGAGTTGTCGTTGCTCATAGCGGCTTCTGATATCTGGTAGCTTCTCTCCCTTGGATGCCACGAGAAGATCCTCAAAAGCATCCTGAAAAGTGAAGAGTTTGGCATCTAACCCTGGAGGCAAATCATTGGGAACTGGTTGTGGTAGGTGACGAAGTGTCATCGGAGAATACAAGGAGGAGGAAACAATGGAATAAAGGTCCAAGTTGTTCTGCTCTTGGGGAGAAAGCGCTTCCATTTTCACGGACGGTCAATCAGCGAAAGTGACACCAACAGGTCGGAGTATTGGGCGTTGTAACGCCCGAGAACGATTCCAAAAGGGGCGTTCCCAATGAAAAGAAGAATCGAATGGCGATGATACAGCTTGAGAGTGATGGATGGATGAAGTAATGGTGAGGTAGCGTCGTCCTATTATGCGCCGTGGGGGCTGTAAACTATGTACATTAACAGTTACACTGAAGGTGCCACGTATTGACCTGTCAACTGGCCTGGTCCGGTAGCACCAGTCTCCACTGTGCAAGGATTGAAGCGTGGACAACCAAAACCGAGGTCCGCCTCGGAATGCGAGATGACCGCATCAAATCCCAACGCCAAAAACCGTCAACCCGCCAAACCGTCAACCTGCCAACCCGCCAACCCTACCGCTCGCAGCAAGTCTTTGACATGACTTGGCTGCCTTGGGCCAAGGAGTAGTTCCTTTATCAAGCCTTGACTCCTGCAACTCGATGATCGCGATCCGTCGCCAGTTGGGGTCCATCGCTACCTCCAACCATTGAACTATCCCCGACTTTAAACGTCTCCTGCGACTGCCTTCGCTGGCCACAACGCTCGTCAGGATTCGATGGACATTATAGAAACGGGGCCGTCGCGGTCTATAGCGATTCATCTGAGCACAGTGACGTCGGCTACTGCAACACCGACCAAAACTTATATCCCAACTGATCCCGGTGAGGTTCTGGAAGAATGGTCTTCGCTCATCGGCATCATCACGGCCATCGTTGGTAACGTTCTCATTGCTCTAGCCCTGAACGTTCAGCGATACGCCCATACCCGCATTCACAAGGAACGCGTACGAATCCGGCAAAGAGCTCGCGCGTTGACGAAACGGTCGCAAAGTAATGTCAATGGTAACAGCGATTCATATGGGACCATTTCTGCGGCTACAATTGGTCATGATGGTAATAGCGGAGATCAAGCCCGGGATTCTCGCAGCTCTGAAATCCTCGGTGACCCTACGCAAGATGAGCTCCGACGTCATGAGACTGATCCTCTGTCTGTTTCATTCCTTTCTACTCCAAGTAAAGACGATGATATGAATGAGGATCAGAAAAAGGCTACTTCAAACTATCTGAGATCGCCGTATTGGTGGCTGGGTCAAATACTCATTACCCTCGGCGAAATGGGAAATTTCTTGGCTTATGGCTTTGCTCCTGCGTCTATCGTATCACCATTAGGTGTGGTGGCGTTAATATCGAACTGCATAATCGCCCCAGTCATGTTTCACGAACGGTTTCGCGCCAGGGATTTTTGGGGTGTCGTTATTGCAGTTGCCGGAGTAGTGACTGTTGTTTTCAGTGCCAACCAGGAAGAGACAAAGCTGGAACCTCACGATGTTTTGGACGCGATCACAACAACGGAATTCGAAATCTACCTTGGCGTTACTATTTTCCTAATTATCGTGCTGATGTGGGCAAGTAGCAAATATGGCAGGCGTACAATCTTTATAGACTTGGCTCTCGTAGGACTCTTTGGTATGTTGCGATCAGGGGTCCAGAAGATTGTCTTACTAACGTTGGGCATTGCAGGTGGTTATACGGCGTTGGCGACCAAGGGTGTGTCGTCCATGCTCTCGTCAACTCTCTGGAGAGCACTCACGACTCCAGTGGTATATGCGCTGGTCTTCATTCTTCTCGTCACTGCAGTTATGCAAATCCGATATGTCAATAAGGCACTTCAGCGATTCGACTCTACCCAGGTCATACCCATCCAGTTTGTTCTTTTTACACTGTGTGTTATTTTGGGCAGCGCTGTTTTATATCGTGACTTCGTAAAGACTACGCCGAAGCAAGTCGCGTGTTTTGTAGGCGGGTGTCTACTCACATTCTTCGGCGTCTTCGTAATCACTAGTGGCCGACGACCGGAAGAAGATGACGACGAGGATCTTCTGTCTGAGATTGATGGGGTTGAAGAGAATATTGGCTTGAGTAGGCACGAGGAGGGACTCGGCGCACAAGAATCACAGGGTCCTGCAACACCGAAGTCCCAGACTCGTCGATCTAGCAGAATGTCGAGAGCAAGCTTCGCAGACTCTGTCAACCCAGAACCTCCTCGAGACAGAGCGGGTATTCCCACACTAGGCCAAAAGGCCTCTGATAGCGCTCCGCACCTGATTGGAATCGAACCACGAGCCACGATGGTAGGCAATCCTTGGCGAGAATCATGGTCAAGCACGTCATCCCTCCCTCGTGGCGACAGAACGCTTTCTACCTACTCAGCGGCAACCGCGGCAACCGAGTCTGCTGTGGTGTCAACTTCGGGAAATTCCAATGCCACCACTCCTATGCGTGATCCAGACACTGCCCTGATATATCCGGCTGACCCGCCAGTAACCCCTCGTCCTGGCACGGGGCTTTACCGTGCTAATAGCTACCATCGCTCCAAGACTTTCATTTCCCCGTCCCCTCTATCGTCGACAGTAACAACAGTCGTGAAAGACGCCTTTCTACGGGATAACAATTCTTCAGCTCACAGATCATCTTTGAGACGTATTCAATCTAGCATACGGGCTAGCTTGTTCTTCAACGATGACGACGAAAATAACACCGGGGCTTCGGGCTATACACCAATCCCGACTTCTGACATCCAGTTTCCGAGGCCGCGAGAAAACTCGGAAATCGATGTCATTACTTAAATATGATCATACCTGCAGACAATCTTGGAGTGTCAGCGATGCTCTAGGCGAGTTCTTTTGGTCCAAACGAAAGAGTAAAATGACAGGCTCAAGAAACGATGCTGAGCGGGGCGTTGCTCAGAATGCTCAAAGCGGGAGTGACAGGGACGTTTGGCCTAAGAGCTTCAGCGTGACGATTGATTTCAAGTAAGCGGAAAATCAGGATGTCATGTCTGCAATCATAATGTTGATTCTATGTCTTTCTGGATATACTCAAAACCTATCGTCTTCTCACCACACTTTATAGTGCGCGGAAATAGCCCCAGTACTAGCGTTCATGGCGCGCCTAATCTCTGACATTTGCATTTATTTCCGTTTTATAAACTCTCATGTGTGCTACATCCGGTTCTATATATTCATTACTTTCTTTTTCTTTGGGAAGCTGATGGACAAGCTTCGCTGCGAAAATAATTGCATACTTCTATTTCAGCCACACGAGAGACTACACAACCGTACGGTTTGGGATTGAGTACTTGGAGGAAGTTACGATATTAACAGACGGTCATCAACAGTTCTAGGCATCAGGATTGCGTTCCGCAGCTCTATTTTTCAGGTGGTATTTAGCGTCCAATATATTAGCCGGCTTATATAAATAGTTTTGTTCCATCTTGCGTCTCTACCAGAGCTTTGCTGGAAAGGGCAAGGCAATCACGAAACTGCGACATGTCGACAAATTGCGGCGCACACGACTTACCAAATGAATACGAGAACGACCATGTACAGGCCTCTTGGCCACGGGCGTAGTCTGACGTGAGGAAAATAGCAGGCCAAGGTCCTCCCTCATGTGAATGTCCTGTCCGGGTTAGATGCGTCTTTAATGCAGCCTCTGTCACACCGAGCAAGGGTCCTCCTGGCCTTTTCTTTGCAGTCAAGTCATCACCACGCAGATGGCTAGCCACTTCCTTTTAATCTGTCAGGAGCACAGAGGCAGAGAGGTCAGAGACAGGGTGATCACATGGTGGAACCTCGGATCCCTTTGGACAACTACATACATGTAAGAGCCTTTAGCTCGGCTACTAGATAGCCACGTGCCTAGAGGGCGGGGTATAGTAAAGACCGCCTATTATATAATATAGGGGAGGTTAGAGTTCAAGACCTTCACGCACGCGCCCCTAGGTAGCTTTATTCCAGTATTAGCGACCGCAAATCTCAGCCATCACTCTGTTCATCTTTATCCCTGACCTAAGTCGTAAGAGAATCCTAGCTCTCTCCTTTATTTCATAGCTAACATCTAATTCGCTCAATTACCTCTGTTATGTATATTTGTAAAATAATTCAAGGGGTGTATTGTAGCATTACCTCTGAACGGTTTTATGTACACGACTACAAGCTCCACGTGGGGTAGCCACTCATAACTGTCAGTTAGCTATAGAGGTTGGAGCTATCAGGGATCTCATTAGGGTTAAACAACGCTGAGAAGAGGTACTATATAGCTCTAGCAAACTATAGGTAGAACAAAGTACATACCTCTCACTCCTCTTAGCGTGCAAAATCAAACAGGGATTACATGTATGTACGAAGTAGAGTGTGCAAGAGATGCTGTGCTGCAAGCTACGAACAACAAAACCTGGGGGATAGGGGGGATTCCCCGCGTCGATTTCTCGAGCTTGGGTGTCGAGAACATGGCACCATCATGGAGAGGAGGACCTTCGATCAACGTCCGAGTTCGACGCCGTCATCCCACCCATGCACCGCGACGGCTGGCAGCCAACCACACGCTTTTCCTTCCTTCGTCTGGCTTTGTTTCCTTGCGTGTCGGGGAACTGAGAGGGCTACTCCAAGCAACGGGGGATTTGATCCATGCGCGCGTGATTGGTCAAGTTGTGTCGGGGAGGATGTCAAGGTGGGAGACGCCTCTGCAAACTTCCCTCGATCCGACCTCTGTTTTTGCTTGTGACTAGCAAACGGTCAAGCGCTGAAGTGTTTTTCAGATGACTCTTCAATTTAACCTCGGCCAGAGTAAAAATCCAGAACACTGGTGGAAGGAAAGAATTGGGCAAACATGATGATGGAAGACTTGTATGTCGAGTTACCCTTGTTGTTGGAATGTCGAGGGAGAATCCTACATACATGTACAGGATAAGTTTCGAGTCAGGTCCCTCCCGCATCAGACGAAACGCCAAATGGCAAGCTAAGTTGAAGTACGTCATCTCGAGTCGGTTTTTTTTTTTTTTTTTTGTCGATTCCATGAGTGATTTTTGTCCCATTGACGATGCCGATTGGCGACAACTCATCGGCCACTCGGGTGTCTTGGTCCTTCGAGCTTCTTTCCCCCTTTCGCCTGGTCTTGATCCCGTACAGCAAGTGCGTGAGCATGAAACGAACAGGCATATTCACTCGGGGGACCTTGACAAATACTGCGCATACGGGTCCCCAAGCGGTTGTGCCTGCAGCACTGCGGCCACTCCTCCGTATTTTTTCATCTCCCTCTTCAGAGTGCACGAAGCCAATGGGCCAACGTCTTCTCCCACTTGCTTATTACTGCCACCGTCGCGTCAAGTTGTTGACAAAAGTGGGCGCGGCCGTCGTACAACACTTGGTGTTGGACCTGCAATTCGTCATCAGCATCATCATCATCTTCTACTCCGTATGCAGGTTAATTGAGCTGGGCGTTCACCGTGCAGCAGGCATGGAGTCCGCTCCTTTGAAGGGGGTTTTCCTTTGTGTGTCCACATGTATTTATCTTATCTACTCTTTCCGAAATCCGACCCCAGTGACTTTTTCTGCTCGCCTACCCTAGAAACGTAATCAAAGCCGGAGAAGCCATCATGTTCCGCGTTATGGCTAGGATATCTGTACACCTCTTCTCTTTCCATCCTGTACTGACCACCGCATTGTGCCACGACAGGCGCAATAATCTGCTTTTAGTAAAGCCATGGCAAATCAGAGCCCGGAATAGTTTGGAAACAAGAGTAGGATTAGGCAACTAGGGAGTTACTCCAAACCATTCATCTACTTCCCGCTCCTGGACAATCCGTGCAGTAGCGCCAGCTGAAGACGGCGCCCCATGTTATGTGACACAAAAAAAGTACATGTATGAGGCCGTGTCCTATTATGCACCTCCCAGTAAAACACCTAGAAAAGAACCACTACCCCGTGTGCACGTGAACCCTTGTGCTTGCGCTTGCAAAATGTCTGGCCTGCTACCATTTCCCGCAACTGGCACCCAAGACGGCCCATGCATGAAACAGAGCTATAGGGTGTGATCCACGAAAACTCTGCTAAAAGCCAGGTCGGCTCGCCTCTCTCGGCCAAGCTTGTTGCGGGGGCCCGTGGTTCATGAGAGCACAGAACTGCGGGTGTCGGAACGCATCGACTCGTCCCGGGGAACTGGTCGTTGCCTCGGGATTCTAGGCCAAAGGGAGCCGACCTTCCAAGTCCCGGCAACACTCTGGCCTGGCCTGGCAGTTTTGTTAATCAAGTTCAACCATGCCTATATGATGCACACCCCTCAATTAGTTCACAACTCTACTTGACAGGGGGGAGTGAGCTAGTGAGCTGATGAGCTAATAGCTAGGAAATAAGGGAGAGAAGGGCTAGGATGAATAGGTACATTAAATCAGTAATAATCTATATTGAAAAGGATCAACCTGTTTACAGTGCTGCATGCCCGGTACATTCTACTTTATAACTCTCAAACAATAGTATTCCATATCCCTCCCGATCACGAGGTAAAATTTGCTTAATATTGGTAAAGCCTATTGTGTTATTATTACGGTGCAGCCCACGGGGCCATGGCGGATGTCAGCGCGCATCGTCGTATGGGTTGTAGCCCGATTCCAGAACAAGTCATTATTTGCTTGTGTAATTAACACCTATATCAAGACGCATCAAGCCTTTTCCACCGGATATTATCCACAATTCTGAACCGGAATCGGAGACGGCAGAAGTCGCTCACGTATGAATTAATAGAGTAGACCCTTCTTTCACCGCGAATCGACAGCCCACATCTTGCTTTGATTAGGGCAAATCTGGGAAGTCTACGGAGTAAAACCCTTCCGAACAAGCCCAAGCAGATATTCCTGTGGGTATGGCACCAGGCGGATACGTGCTGCAGACACGGCTCGGTGCGCATCATTCCTAATTTCCGAATATTTCTATCCTAGGAAGGTGTGTGAGTTGAAGGAAAGAAGAAAGATTGGATAAGAATGAACAAGGACAATACGTGTGATTGTAATGCACAAATCCCGCAGGCGCACCCGCAGGCGCACCCGCGGCGAAAACGGCATTCTCTACATTGGTCCAGAAAACCATTCCTCGTTGGATTGTACTCAATGGGACTATGAATGTTAGCAATCATTGTTTGTTGCTTCTTGCTTGGTGAGTCCGGCACGGGCGGGAGCAGGGCACACGATCCAACAGATGCCCCGGTCTCCTTGCTGACCAGGCCGTACGACGTGACCGATTCTGATTCGGAGGGTAGTGATGACAAGATATTCTTGACATGCACCGTACGACATGTTCTTCAATGCCTGCTCCGTACGGAGAACATGGATTGCTTCAGACCGGGCTCTGACAAGAACGACCAATGGGGCGGAGCCATTGTTGAGTCGAACCTGGAGCGAGAAGCTGTGGTGGGGATGAGCGTGGACCTGCTTCCGATGGGTAGCAACCTGTCATAAACCTGGGCTGTTGGTTTGAAGGCACCAGATCCTCACATCAGCGCTTTGCTTTGCTTGTGCCTGGCTGCATGTCCGTTGCATGTCCAGCTTCTAGTCGACGTGCTACCAGCCAGACAGGAAAATCTGGTATCTTTGGCCATTTGTGGACCACCCCTGCTGTTTCAATATTAGCATTCAGCCAATATGTACAAAACGGGCAAGAGCCGGGATACGCGTAATACATAAATTAGTAAGCTGTGCTTGCAAAAAGCTGCCAAATCATGCAGGCAGCAGAGTAGAGTAGCCAGTTTACTCCGTACGTGCACCACACACTTTACAGCCCCCAAGGCAGAAGTTCCGCGGCCACTCAACAAAGCGACCGGGTCGTACCTGCATGGGAACCTGGAGCTCTACTAGGCAAGGCATGGACTCATGGTGCTACGTCGCGTTGGGCAGGCAGCTCATGATGGATGGGGTCGTGCCACCTCGAGCGAACCGCGAACCCCAGCGAACTTGAAAAGGACGCTCGCTAAAAGCCAAAGACGAGGCCGGCGTCTTTAGTGTAATAAAACACAAAGAAAGAGATGAGCAGACGAGGACGATAGTAGTTATGGCATGCCTTTGTCCAAGTCGCGCATCACAGGATTCACAGCTCCAAGTCGTCACTTCCATCTGTCAAGCTCTTCGGACAGTCTGTCAACCCGTTGCCCATGCCCACAGGCCCTTCATCAATCGTCGATTGCGCGTTCCACATTTACCGACAGCCTACTCTTCCCGCCGACTTGTTTCTTAGAAGTGCCGCAGCCCGCAGGAACACAGGCCTTCTCCCTCCCACCTCCCACCTCCCACCTCCCCCGGATCCGAGGTCTCAGGTCTCATGTCTCAACACCCGCCCACCCTTGGCGCTTGGGGTTTGTTGGATTTATTGTTCCAACAAGCCTCCAAGTCTCCTTCGTGCCCCCCCGACAGACTTCTTTCTTATTGGCTGTGGCTTGTCACCTAAATCCCACAACTTCTTCCACAAGTCTGTTATTGTTATGCCTTGCGAATTGAGTCTTTCCTCATGATCATCTGTGAAAATTGAAGACGGACTTGAAAATATGTATTGGGTTCCACGCCCACGGCCTGCTGTGGTGCCGAACACTTTCTCAACTCCACCTTCATACATAGCCAATCCATCGCGGACTGGCCGCCGGGGATGCTGGGTCAAGCTTCGGAGGCAGGCAGCAGGGGAGAGCACGAACTTTATCGTCGCCCTCTTACCCCCTGGCCCTGTTAAGTCAAGATGTTCGGCCTGTACGCTGGGGTACCACGATGCGGTCCCCACTCCCGCGGGTCTCGAAAAAACAGCCAAAGGCAGCACGACCCTCCACTTCTTCCTCACAACATCACTCACCATCCGAATCACCGTCCATGGAGCAGCTTTCGAGTTCTAGTATAGCAGATTTTCTTGCACCTGCTGTGGACAGTCCTCCTTCTCCCAAGAAGTTGAGGCAGCTCGCCCAGCAAATGAAGCGGGCTTCTCACTTACAAAGACACCATGGCCATAAGACTGCCTCGTCCGAGTCATCATCCATATCTTCCCTAGCTCCCTCTGATCGGTTACCATGGGATTTGGCATTGGACAATCTGTCTCTCGCCCGAAAGACTTCAATCCGATCGAACGACAGCAGTACTCCTTCCCGGAGTCGACCAAGTAGCATACACAAATTTGGAAGAGGCTTCTTCCATCGCCATGCCAAGTCAAAACCCGAAAGCAGTGCTCAAAGCTCGGCAGCCAGCTCCGTATACTCGGGGGATGTTACCGCTGGAAATAGCCCCGTTTCTGGTGGAAAAGAAAGAATTATGCCGTCTGTATTCTCCAGGAGGAAGCCGTCTCACGATGAAGCGGCCCCAAAACGACCACACATATCAGGCCCCTTCAACCTTCAACATGTTGGGCACACGCAATACGAGAATGCGAGTAATGGATTTTCCCCTGTAACGATTTCAGAGGGGCTGACTGGCACCCCGACTCACGAATTCGGAGACATATCGCGCGGTCTACCTTACAATCTGTCGTCGGAGTCGATGGGAGAACTCAATGATAAACATTCGCCTGGGCATATTAGCACTCGCCCACCTCTGGTCTCTCATCATACTGCTCCTGCTTCAGGGCCTCGCCGGTTACTCAAACACATTCGTTCTCAGGAGAAACTTCGCAAGAGTCAGTCGCAAGCCCCTCCTCGCCCTCCACGGTCTCCAACACAGCAACCAGATTATATTTCGTCCTTTGGCCCTTTGCCGCCTCCTCGCGTGTCTAGTCGCCAATCCGACTATGAAGATATGTTTGAATCAGCTAATTCGGCGATCCCCATCAATTCTCCGACTAGTAGCGAGGCCAATCGGCAATCTTGGTTCAGCCCTAGTTTGTCCAGAGAACATTCGACTGAGGAACTTGGCTCGTACGAAGCCATCCATGCTGCACAGGATGGACAACAGCTTTCATCAACAGAAGAGAAGCGGTACTCACGTGTCATACCAGGAGCTCGTGACTCAACGTGGCCGCTCACAATGTCCACGGCTCTCAAATATGATTCAGCTCTACCAGATGTTCCAGAAGAGGAAGAACACCATGGTCTGTCACGACAGTCCAGAATGAGCCTCGCCAGCAACAATTCTTCTCTTCGGGGTAGTCAGTCCGTGCCCATGCTGCGATGTGTGGTTGAAACTCACCGACCAACAAGTGGAGTGTCGGAAACTTTAGGAGCCTTGGGCATCATTGGAATGAATGGACTCGCTCAGACAGATCCCCTGAGTCCTGTTCATTCAGGCACTCCAGCACGGGAGAGTTGGGAAGACTTGATTGACTATTGCTATGAGCACGAGGCAGAAGCTGATTGCGACTATCAATGGGATAGACCATCCCTTGACATTTCCAGAGACAGCACCACTCCACCTGCCACTGTGCCAGCGCTCTTCGAAGCTGGACTAGGAGTAAAGCACTATGCAATGTTGCCTAATAGGCAGGCCTCAATTTCTCCTACAGTACCAGACGCTCCGTCATTGAGTCCATCCAGCAACAACAGCTCAACTCAATTGGGAACCGAGGCCATCACTCCCAACTCGGCCGTTCCAAACAACTTCTCTCTGCCGCGCAGCGATAGAAACATTCTTTATCCAATTAGTATGAAAGAATGCAAACGGTCTTCAGAGATGTCGACGTTTAGGGAGTCTCAAACTTTCACCTTGTCGCCTTCATTACTGATTCCTAGCGACTACCATCAACAAATTCTTCAGCACCACGCGGAGAAGAAGCAAGACTACACCGACTATGAATTCATGGTTGGAAACCATGATCGATTTGCATTCCACGATGATGCAGCGTTCTCTTCGGGAAATAGCAAGTCGTCCCCTTTGACGGGTCATCGAATCAGCACATCCACGACAGCGACCAATTCCACATCTCGGTCAAATTCTACCGGCAGACAACACCGCTCGACCAACTCCTCCTGGACTACATTGACTCGGCGCACGGCCAGCAGCACTTCCCTAAAAAAGATGGCTGGGCAATTGATAGATGATTCCGAACCATTGCCTTCCACACAGTCCACTGAAGTCGTGCAAGAAGAGTCTGAGTTGGCAGGTGCAAGTCGCGCGACCCAGGACCATGTGCCAGACATGATACCATTCCCACCCTCGACCGGACTCAAAAAATACTATCACAAGAGCCATGCCAGTGAGTCTCATGTTCGAGACGAATCGGCGCCAGTCTCTCGACCTCGAAGACCAAGAGCGCGAACAACCAGTCTCAGCGCACGATCCCCCCCACCTGTCGGACAGTACGCATTGTTCCCCCGAACACACGTCAAGACGATTGGCGATCATATTTAAGTTACAAAAAAAAAAGACTTCATTATACATCCAACACAACAAGGCCCCACTAAATCAATCGCCAGTGGCCTTTGTCCAAACCTTTCTATGCCTTTCTTTGAATATTTCTTGTCTCGCGAGCGTGGATTTATGCTTTTTGCATTAGACCTTCTTTCGTTCTCGTTGCAGTTACTCAGGGAAAAGGAAAATATCTAGAAGGCGTATGGTACTGCATCATGATTCATTGATTTATCGACTACTTGGACTCCTCGCCTTAGTTTGTCTGGTTTTCTCGTAAACAATTTTTTTGTCATAAGGGAGGGAGCAGGTGCTTTCAACCCCCGGTCGCATTGGATTGCCAAAATGAGAGCTCACGTCCGTCATCAGAGAAGGCATCGCGCAAACTGACAGAGTGTCAAGGTACGGACTGTGGCGTTCCCTTTCTTGCTATTTGCAGCGAGTTTCTTCTTTCTTTTTTTATTCTTATATTGTCATGTCGTATCTCGGGACAGTCGGAAAAGGGGTAAACGGAAAAGGAAAGCCCGACTTTCGTGGCTGTAAAAGGATAAAATGTCCATGTCTATTGGAAAGCTGTGTGAGAAAGGTGAAGTTAATACTTTTCGTCAAAAAAAAATGTATGGAGAAACATTGGCTTTCAAGATGTAGCAAGCTCCATGAAATTCAAACTCGTCGGAATAAGCAAGTATAGCAAAGCAAACAGCTCTTATCTCTTGTACAAAAAATGGTTCGATTGATTTATCTCGCGTGGTGACATGAGTTAAAAGGCAAGAAACCAGTCAGTTTAGCAGGTTATCAGTGATGAGCATGATACTATTGTTGGAAGGCTCCTGGGAGTCATGCTGCGAACGCAGGTCAAAGGACTGTCTCGCAGAACCGATATGAATCATGAACACAGCTCATCTATTCTCCCCGCCCATAGTCAACTATTAGAACACCGAAGATAGCCTTGGCCACATCATTGCAGTCAACTACTGCCGTGAAAGAAGTCAACTCTTGAAAGCCTCAGTTCCCTCTACTTGGTGCTATACAACTACCTAGGTAC
Source organism: Epichloe typhina subsp. poae (assembly GCA_030389615.1). Classification (NCBI taxonomy): domain Eukaryota; kingdom Fungi; phylum Ascomycota; class Sordariomycetes; order Hypocreales; family Clavicipitaceae; genus Epichloe; species Epichloe typhina. Next base: position 2,605,550 of record CP098316.1, on the reverse strand, counting down.
CATGTACATGAGCCAGGTCAGAAGTACTCTAACGAAAGAACGCCGCCAAACATTGTTGGAAGTGTGGTGGTTGAACGGCCTAGGTTTATAAGAAATATTTCTTGTTTTGCTTCTCGCCCCCCCCCTTGTCTTGCACGAATAATTACATCCAGTCCATTCATTAGCTGTGTTATACAGCTATGTACCCCTTCTAGCCTGTTTTATTCTTCTTCTTCGGCCGCTCATCCTCGTCCTCTTCGTCTTGATCCTGGTCCATTTCGTCAGCATCAACACCGCTCTCTGCATCACTGCCACTACCACTGCCGGAGCTGTCATGGGCACTGTCGTATTCCTCAGCTACGTCGCTGTCGCTGTCGGCCCGGAAGTCTTCATCTACACTTTCCTCATCCTCGTCGGCTGAGCCGCGGTCTGCCTTGTTGACTACAACTTCATCGTCAGAGTCGTCCATGTCCTGCTCACGCAGAGCCGCGGCAAGCATGTTGGCATCTTCATCGATCTCGTTCTTAACACGCAGACCCTTGAGTTTGAAGAAGGCCTCGAGTGCCTTGAGATCCTCACGGTTGATGTTGCTGAATTGGGAAGAGCCAGCGCCGTTTTTCATGAGGACCGTGATATCAAATGTCGACAAGGTAGACACGGCTCCACCCACCCGAGAAAATGTGACGGACTGTGTCTGCTCGTAGGCTATGTACGTGGCCGGCTTGGGCACGAACATGAAGGCCTTTTCTAAGCAGTACAGGAAACCTTCGCTGGCTTTGATTGAGCACTTGATACCATATTGGCTCCGGTGCCTGAGAATTGCTCAATTAGTCTCACAGGCCATGCCATCCTCCTCGCTCTTGAAGACAAGAGAAAAAAAAAGGGGGTGCGGGGGGGGGGGGGTGCAAATATATACGTACGTGATAAAATCCTTTGCAGGAGAGGATATTTTCTTGTTGGCCAGACCACGAAAGATTTTCGCAACTACGTGATGGAGGGGTTCCTCGTAGTGAGGGTCCAGCTTGTCTTTGTACTTTGTCTGTAGTTCTGATTCTTCGAGGTTCAAGTCAATGGTGACCTCCTCGTCCTTCTTGAACTGCATGACAACGAAAGGATATCGAGTCTGACCCTGCCGCAGAGGAGGGTCCAGACCAATACACAGCATGCAATGCATTTCGTCTGGTTTAGGTAGCACCATGAATTTTTTGATAGCATCGTACTGTATTTTGTAATCATAAGTCTTTCCACGCAGGCGGAAAGAAGCTTCGTACATGTCGATGTCGAAACGACCTCTGTGGAGAAAATATTGTTAGCACATACACTGGTCGTAGAGAAAGACCTTAACCCTTGATCGTACCTTGGGGTGAGATGAAGCACATCGAGGAATGTTGCGATAGTATCGCCGGCAGTCTCTCCGATCTCAGCTTTCTCGATGAGAGTCTCGTAGAACAAAGTAGCAGCATTCTTCTCTTCGGCCTCTTCGTCTTCACCGTCTTCACCGTCGCCCTCCCTCTTCATAGTAGTAGTGCCAGGGACATAGAAACGCATTTCTACGAGCTGATCTCTGCCAGCGCCTGCCTTCTTCCCCTTCCCACGTGCACCTCCGAGCTGACCGTCAGTACCTGTGTCATTGGAGTCCTGGGGCAGGGACATTTCGACGGCGACTTCATTGCGTCCGGCAAGGTTTGTGTTTCCAATTTCGGAGTAAGGGAGCTCAAATGCAGGCTTGTTCTGCACGCTGAATGTGATTTCGGCTTTTGAAAACTCAGCTTTGCCCCAATTCCAGCCACGAAGAGCGTGTTCCTTGTTCTCGAGCACTGTGCTGTACCAATTCTTGAACACCTTGCTCAAACGTTCGTAGTCTTCTTGTTGGAAGCCATCGAGCTGGATGATACCAGAGTTCCGTTGGAGAATTCGAATCTCGTAGCCTTTTGCTGCTCGGCTCCATTGGGCACCGCCGATATTGCTCTGATCGAGAGTGAAGGTATCGCCACCTTTTGAGGGTTTCCATCCAAAGCCAGTCTCGGCAAATCTGCATTTGCCGCTCTCTTTTGAAAGATCAAGATAAATGCCATCGAAACTCTCACTGTATGTATATTCAAAAATTAGACTGCATCGTGGATAATGTCTCGTGCATATGCTTTCCGATTTGACGCAAGGGTGCTAACGGAGCTCGGAGCTTGGGTTCAGAAGCGAAAGAGGCAGGGCATGTTGTAATCAGGATGCGCCAGGCGCGAAAACGGAGAGATGAGAGATGGGCGGGAAACATTCGGGGCCACTCACATTGCAGTCATCTTAGGCGATGTGCGCAGAGACCCTATCTCGATGCAGAAGGAACAGAAAAGGAGAACAGGCAGTCGAAGTGGTTGTGCTGCGCTTGCACAGAGAGAGCCGCACAAATCTGGAGACGCGCATCTGCTTCAAAACTGCGCCAGGAACAGGGAAACAATACGCTCGCTATTGGGGGCAACACTTTGAGCTAAATTGATTTGCTTAGTCAGGACAGCCCCCTGCACGCAGGCCCCCTCCGGTCTCAAGCGGGCACTGTATGCACGATGTACGATGTACTATGTACTATGTACTATCAAAAAAGTCATCAATTATTGCCAGGCACTGTGAAGCCTAGACATGCAGAGAGAAAAATTACATGAGACTGTGGCCAGTTTCTTCACACCAAGATGGGCCAGAGTCTCTCATGCAAACTTCCCTCCGCCTGTTGGGTTTGCGCTGCTGCGTACAAGTCACTTGCACGTCATCTGGAAGCATGCATGGGATTGCGAGGCAAGATGACCACCCTCCAGCGGGTCACCTGGGGTCGAATGCAGTCGAATGCAGCCTGTAAAATGGGGCGACTGCTTTTAGCTCCACCGTACTCCGTGCACCTGGACTGCCGCGTGCGCATGCGACTGACTCCGTCCGTTGCCGCGGCCCATCGCCTCTTGATCTTTTGGTCTGATCTGTCGAATCCCCACTTCCTGCTTCCACTCCCTGCTTCCACTTCCTGCTTCCACTATCAAGCTTCTGGGACCTCTTCATCTGCAGCAATATACAAGACTCTCCACGGTTTCTTTCACTTTTTTAACATTGTGCTCTGTTTAGTATTAGAACACCAGAAGAACAGAAGATCGACTCTACACGCATGGTACTGATTATCCTTGGGGCTGTATCTAGCCGCCTTTCACCATGCTTTTCAGTTTCAATTTGCCACTCCGCACAGCGCGAACAAATCGTGTCGGAAAATCCAGCATCGCCTTCCTTCTATCTCTCTTGACATTTGCTTGGCCGATTTCCGCTTCTGGAGCTTCGCAAAGTTACCAAGATGCCTCCGTTGGACAAAACATCTTCTTGCCTCCGGCCATGATTGTCCCTCCGAATCCAGAATCACCACAACCAGCCGAGCACACTTTTACACTCCGCCACATCTATCATCATGGCACCGACCGACACCGCCGACTCCACCGCAGTTTCGATATTACGCACGACACACGTCGTGTTTACCTTGCCGCCGAGGGTGCACATCCCGAGCACGATTTGCCGCGTCTGAAGGCACGAAGTCGTGGGATGTCCATTGAGCGTCTGGTGGATCGTCGACCGTCTACTGTAGACCCCATGGTTGCCCGCTCTCGACAAGATGGGTATTTTGCCGTGCTAGACGCTTCAGCGTGGACAATGGACGAGGTTCCCTCCCCAGACATCACCGATAAGGGTACAGTACTGAGCCTAGCCTATATGGCCGCCGATGCCTACGTGCAGTCCGACACCCGTCCTGACTGGGAGGAAGTCGGCGAACCCTTCAACCGCAGTGCTGACTTTGGATGGCAAAGTGATGGACTTCGCGGCCATATCTGGGCTGATGACGATAATTCCACCGTTGTCATTGGGTTGAAAGGGACATCCCCAGCTGTTTTCGACGGAGATGGCACAACAACTAACGACAAGATTAACGATAACTTATTCTTTAGTTGTTGCTGCGCACAGCAGGGACAGTGGACCTGGCACCAAGTTTGTGACTGTGCTACGGGGACATACGCTTGTAACAATACCTGCGTCAGCGAGGCCTTGATGGAGGAAAGTCGCTATTATGGTGCTGCCCGCGAGCTCTACGCCAACGTGACTGAGCGATATCCCAATTCCAACATATGGGTGGTTGGGCATTCCTTGGGCGGTGCCGTCAGTTCGTTGCTGGGTCTGACATACGGTTTACCTGTTGTCACTTTCGAAGCCGTCCCCGAGGCTTTGGCTGCTACTCGACTCGGTCTACCAATCCCACCTGGGTCTGACCCTAACGCTCCTCAGACGCGACAAAATACTGGAGCGTACCACTTCGGCCACACTGCTGATCCAATATACATTGGCGCCTGTAACGGGGCTACTGCGTCTTGCTCCTTTGCGGGCTATGCTCTGGAAACAACTTGCCACACAGGCAGTGAGTGTGTTTATGACGTTGTTGCAGATAAAGGATGGCGTGTGGGGATCGGAACCCACAAGATTCGAGCTGTCATATCGGACGTCATTCTCAAGTATGACGATGTTCCTGGATGCAACTTGACGCCCGAGTGCCGCGACTGTGCCCTATGGAAAATGCATGAGAGTAACGGTACGGAGACCACAACTTCGACGGCACCATCTACTACAACTCGCACACGAACTCGTACTACAGCCTGCCAGACTCCAGGTTGGTGGGGTTGTCTTGATAAAACAACAACCATTGTGTCTGCCACGGCTACGACTACGACTACAACCACCTCTCACTCGACTTCAACCTGTAAAACGCCGGGTTGGTTTGGGTGCAATGATAGGACGACTTCGACTGCGGAGGCCACCACAACGTCAGACGTGTCCACAACGAACCCTCCTGCGACAACAACCTGCGAGACCCCCGGCAAGTTTTGGGGCTGTTGGGACGGAGATGAAACGAGTACAGCGCCAAGTTCGTTGCCAAGTACGATCTCGCGACCCCCTATAACAAGTGCGCCAACTCTCACGCAGTCGGCGGTGATGTCATCGAGCACTGCTGCTCCACCGAAGCATAAATGTCTCCATCGCAGCTGGATTGGACTATGCAAAGAATGGGAGGGTAATGTTGAAGATGAAGAATTCATCTCCGACGAAATGTAACGATGTAGAGGTCTCGCGCAGACAAGAAAGGGGGGCCATCATCACGTCGCCAATCAGAAACCCTATTCATTTACTCACGATTTCCCGCGAGCGTTTTATACTGGCACTAAGACTACACTGAACGACCCTTTACGGCTGAAGCAATTGCAAACATATGGGTTTAGCTTCCTTTTCTTGGTTTTTTTTTGGAAAGGATGATAGCTCTTCTTGGCCTTCATCTTCATCCGTCTTTTTTGGTTCTTGTTCTTATTTTTCCGTGAACCAAATCACCTTGGCGCTGTCTTGTAGGACATTTGATATTTTGGCTAGCGAGTGGCGTTTGAATTTTTGGGCATGTAATGGATGATTACAGCATTGATAGAACATGTCAACTTAAGTCACATTTGGCAGTTGAGACACGTGTTTAGCTGGCTGTCTGCGTGTTCGTGACTATGTATCTGCAACTTTATCATTAACGTGATTAATCGAACGTGGGTAAATTTGCTCTGGTGAAAGTCTTAGGTGTTGCAAACAGAACGCGAGAGTGACTTACATAGTCGGTCACTTGAGGGCGAGATGTCGGTCGAGTGGCGGGATCAAATCGAGATTTTAGTGGCGCCCCTCGCTGAACGCGTCATCATCTTAGCTCGAACCCTCAAATTCCTACATCAACATCCAACAAAAATGCATGCATGGTTGGAAAATCACGACCACCCCGCCAGCAAGGACTTATGCTTCATTTATTCCAGAGGACTTGAGCACAATGGAGACCGAGTCCAAAACGTCAGATCGAGACACGTCGCAACTGTCGGATCCCCTAAGCGACCTCGACAGCCTTTCCAACAGCGATTCGCCCGTCCATCAAACAGAATGGCTTGCTACCACGCGAAAGCGCCGGTCGACTGCTGGCAATCGGATGAAGTCTTTGCTTACGAATGAAGAGCCCGACTCTGACCTAGAACTTCTATTCGCTGAGGATGAGAATGATCAAGGCTTCTCTGATGTGGGCGAGGATGGCTCCGATGTGCAGATGGATTCGTCGTCCGACGATGAGGACGACGACAATGCAAATGCCGAAGAGTTGGAAGGCGAAAAGGAACTGGAGCGTCAAGCCAAAGCGAAGCGGGCAGCGCAGCGTAAACGAAAAGCCCAAGAAGCCATACCTGCAAAATTCAGGAAGAAGGTTCGAATCGACCCCGCAACGACCACATCTCCAGCGCCAGCGCCGCCGCCCAAGAAAAAGTCGGAACGAATGTCTTGGCTTCCATCAACTGCCGATTTGCCGACCCGAGCCTCGTCTCGAAAGACGACTCGTATATCTAAAGAGCAATTGCATCTGCAAATGGCTGAACGCGAGGCTAGAAGACTCAAGCAAGTGGCACAGATGGAGAAGAAGGCGGCTAGATTAGAGGCGATGAAGAAACCTCCAATGACGCAAGAAGAGAGGCTAGCCGAAGCCTCAAACGTGGAGAAACGCAATAGCAAAAGTTTGAACAGATGGGAGGAAGCCGAGAGGCAACGTGAAGAAGAACGCAAGGCGAAGCTCGCTGCGCTTAATCAGCGAACTTTAAAAGGGCCAGTCATTACTTTCTGGAGCGGAAAAGGTCAATGGGATGATCTGGAGCTACGGTCGTTGCGTCCCTACGTGACGGAGGTGGAGGAGAAGCCCAAGAAGAAAAAAGAAAAGGCCGACAGAGGAGGGGGCAAGATGAGGGGCAAGAACAAATATAGTGATGGAGCGAAGGACAGCCAGGAGAAGGATGTTGCACCGGGAGAATCCAGGCAGACAGATGCTATGAACAGCAATGCCACGGAGAGGGTCGTAACTCAGGGCTCGAACGATTGCAAATCGATGGCAGATATGAAGTCTTCAATCACATCAGGAACCGACAATACTAACGAACGTGGTTTCACGATGGAGAGAAAATATTCAGATGTCGCTCAGCCAGGAGGTGCGCTGGTCTTGGGCGAAAGAGCACCGGTTGCAGAGTCCCATGGCAACCCTCGGGAGGATGCGAAGGAAATAAAGACGAATGCGGAGAAAGTGGGAGAAGACGCTGAACAGCCCACTGGATCAACAGCAACGGATGTCCCGCCAGCTGACAACGTTTCGGCCAAGGCTGTCCTGCCTGGCTCACCGAGCAAACCGCCACAAACTACCGCCGCCTCTATAGCTTCTCCTCCATCCGCGACAGCCACTCCGTCTATGCCAGCGAGTGGACTGGCAGCGCCGCCGCCTCCACCTCCAATTCGCAGTTGTCCAGTTGCACCATCCAGCTTGTCGAGACCATCATATGAACCTAGACCATCCGGTGTCCTAGCACCTGTGCTCGCCCCCCCACCAGGGATGGACATGAACGAGTCTTCTTCAGCAGAAGCTCCCAAGTCGAACATACGGGCACCACCAACTATCAGCCTGTCAGACCCTAGTCTAGGATTGCAATCAGTGCCGCCAGTGTCGTCCAAGATGATGGCTTCCATGGGCACGGACACCAAAGAAGTACCCCCAGACGCCAATGCTCAACCTCTCCCAAGTGAAACGGCTCCGACAAGCAAAGATGTGAGTCCAAGAGACTCCGAGGCCCCAGCAGCTCCGCCAGAGGTCCCTCGTGATATGAATGCGACTCGCAACGGCATCATTTACCAAAACTTCAACGAGATTGCCTTGCGCGATAAATCTATCCAAACCCAGATTCTCTTCGGTCGCAAGATGACTAGGCTAGCCAGTAAGTCCAATCATTCCAGACTCTCCCTTCAGAAACCTGCAATGGCTTATCTGGCCCCCTGAGCTGTCGTCCTCCATCGACACCACCAGCCAAGCCAATTGACCAAACATACTTTCTCCAAACACGAAAATTTTTGATCAAAGTGCTAACACAAGCCCCAAATCCAGAGCCCACAGCCCCTGCAATATGCGTCATCACCAACAACCCAGCACGATACCGTGACCCCAAAACCGGACTCCCTTTCTACAACATGTACGCTTACAGAGAGTTGCAGCGCCTCTACCACGGCGATTACAAATGGAGTCGTCTTCTCGGCGCATGGGTAGGCAGCGGGAAACAAGCTGCAAAGGGTGTTCCAGAGCGTTTCGTCAACCCTAGCGCCGGGAGACCAAAAACTGTTGCCGCTGCCGCCACTGATGGCGAAGGCATGAAGCGAGAACCACAGCTCAACAAGGCAACAGATGCAGGACATCCGACTGGCGCTTCCGCGGCGAATCTTTCTTCAACCCCGCCTGACGCCAGGCCTGGGGAACAGCTTGCACAAGCATCGCAGAATGTGCCGCAGGTGGCAGCTCAATGAGTGAAAATTGAAACTCACAGACCGTATTGTGATTTACCCTTGGCGGGATTTGGATCAAGTAAAAGTAGACTTGATAACGTGGAAAGCCACCAACCAAGCAAGCATACCGATTGACGAACTAGATACCCCTTTCAAACAATACCTAAATACCACAACAAGTTACAATCACTAGACTTCGTCCTAATACCGCGTTGCAAGTCACAGTGCAAGTTACGAATACTCTTCATACAAGTGCTTTGATAAGGGCTGCGTTCCAGTCTATAGTCACCCAATCCGCATCAACTTAGACAGAAAGGGACGACACGAATCCTCGACCACCAGCGAGTCATTCGAATGTGTCTGTCTTTTTCTCTCTCTGCCCCTATGCCCTACTCACCACCTTGTATGCTCACACTAAATCACAAGACCCAATGTTCAAATATTTTCTACATCTTTGCCTCGAGTCTCGCCCGGAGAACCCTATGACCTAGATCTATGTAGCTTCATGTGTCTGACCAGCAATCCTTGCTCTTTCTCTGCCAAACCCAGTTGTCAGGAATTGTGGGGGGTATCATAAGCTTCTATATGCCTGCCAAATCTAATCCTAATCAACGCCAATGAGTAAAACATAATACAAAGGTAAATGACAGTGGGAATCAGTATAGTCTTCTGTACAAGACAGTCAGACATTGTTTACATATTGCAGCAGTGAATGATCTTGGGTATATAGCATTTAGATATATAGTCCCTTATGTGTAGTCTATGCACGGTCTGTATAGAGCCCTAACCTAGCCGCACAAAGTACGCATACTTTCCGGAGCCGGACTTGACCTAAGCTTATAGCTCGAGTCCATAACACCTAGAGACTGCTATATAACCTAAACTTAATAACTAGATTATAAGGTTTATTAACCTTAGTAAGCATTAAGGCTAGAGAGATAATAACCTTTAGGAATCATTCCTAGAAGACTTTAAAGGGTAGTCTAAGAATACCTTCGCAAGGGCTAATAGTAATATTAGATAAGAGCTACGAAATTCCCTATAAGATAGTAGTGTTTATGTTACTTAAGGAGGTCTTTTAACTGCGGCTACCTTATAATAAGTAATTTAAGAAGAAAGAAGATCGCCGTGGCCTATGACTAAAGACCCTAAAGACCCTAAGGACTAGGCCAAAACCTTGATCAAAGAGATCGCGGCCGAAACCTTAATCGAAGAGATTGCAACCAAATCCCTAATTAAAGAGGTTATTGCTAAGGGGATGCTAATCGAAGTATTCCTTGCAAAGAAAAAGGTCTAATAAGCCGCTAAACATAAAGATTATTAGGACCTTAAAGATTAATAATAACAAGTATTTATACGCGAAGATTATTAAGAACGCTTTAAGATAAGAAGCCGCGAGGGGAATAATACATTACGTAGGCATACATTACGAAGGCCTACGTTGCGTACGCACACAAGCTTGTTAAATATCCCTCTGGTCACGGTTGATTCAGATTATTAGCAGCAAGGAGGCACAAGACCCTCGAGACCTTCAAGACCCTCGAGACCTTCAAGACCCTCGAGACCTTCAAGACCCTCGAGACCTTTAAGACCCTTGAGACCCTCATTAATTCTAACGAAAGAGAAGAGACTAATAATTAATATCATGGCCCTTCGTCAATCGTACAAAAGGCATAAGATCTACGAGGATAGGTGAAGAGACCCGTGATATTAGGGGACAGGAGACTTAACAAGGACTAACGGATCAATTTAATTAACTAATGCCACAATGGCTAATTAAAGCAGCGGATTCCTATTAAGGGATTTACTTATATACACTTTCCTTTAATTCGATTTTTATTACGTTTTTAGGCTTCTTTAGCTACAAATAAAAAGAGAGACTACTAGTATTAGATCCTTTAGATTTTTATTAGCTTAATTATAGCTAAAGACTAGACTAATAGTAGGTCTAGCGCGATATACGCGATGTAATTAGCTATATTAATTTGCCACCCCCTTTTCTGCCTTACTTACAGGTTTTACCTACTTTTCTATTATCTAGACCTTCCCTCTTTTCTCTCTCTTTCCTAGCTAGCTATCTATTATCGACTTTAATATTACGGAATTATCCTACCTGCGCAGGCACCTTGGTGTAACCAACAAAGACCTTTAAAGAATAAATTACTAAGGTAATTATAACCCCTTTCCTATGCCCTTATAAAAGACTAGAAAGAGTCTATTAAACTAGACCTAGAGACTACTATGTAATCCAAACTTAATAACTAGATTATAAGGTTTATTAACCTTAGTAAACATTAAGGTTAGAGAGATAATAATCTCTAGGAATTATTCCTAAAAGACTTTAAAGGGTAATCTAAGAATACCTTTATAAGGGCTAATAATAATATTAAATAAGAGCTACAAAATTCCTTACGAGATAGTAGTGTTTATATTACTTAAGGAGGTCTTTTAACTATAGCTACCTTATAATAAGTAATTTAAGAAGAAAGAAAATTACTATAGCCTATAACTAAAGACCCTAAAGACCCTAAGGACTAGGCTAAAACCTTAATTAAAGAGATTAACTAGGCTAAAACCTTAATTAAAGAGATTATAGCTAAAGCCTTAATTAAAGGGATTATAACTAATGCCTTAATTAAAGAGATTATAACTAAATCCCTAATTAAAGAGATTATTGCTAAGGGGATACTAATTAAAGTATTCCTTACAGAGAAAGAGGTCTAATAAGCTACTAAACATAAAGATTATTAGGACCTTAAAGATTAATAATAATAAGTATTTATACGTAAAGATTATTAAGAATGCTTTAAGATAGGAAGCCGTAAGGGGAATAATACATTACGTAAGCATACATTACGAAGGCCTACGTTATGTACGCACATAAGCTTATTAAATATCCCTCTAGTTATAGTTAATTTAGATTATTAGTAGCAAGGAGGCACAAGACCCTTGAGACCTTTATTAAGGCATAAGACCCTTAAGACCTTCATTAAGGCACAAGACCCTCGAGACCTTCAAGACCCTTAAGACCTTTAAGACCCCTAAGACCTTTAAGACCCTCAAGACCTTTAAGATCCTTAAGACCCTTATTAATTTAAATGAATTAATAATTTGTGTTAAAGAATAGGTAAAGAGACTCGTAATATTAGGGGATAGGAGCCTAAATAAGGACTAATAGATTAATTTAATTAACTAATACTATAATAGCTAATTAGAGTAGCGGATTCCTATTAAGGGATTTACTTATATATACTTTCCTTTAATTTGATTTTTATTACGTTTTTAAGCTCCTTTAGCTATAGATAAAAGAGAGATTACTAGTGTTAAATCCTTCAGATCTTTATTAGCTTAATTATAGCTAAAGACTAGACTAATAGTAAGTCTAGCGTAATACACGTAACGTAATTAGCTATATTAATTTACTACCCCCTTTTCTGCCTTACTTACGGGTTTTACTTACTTTTCTATTATCTAGACCTTCCCTCTCTTCTCTCTCTTTCCTAGCTAGCTAGCTATCTATCATTGACTTCAATATTACGGAATTATCCTACCTGCGCAGGCACCTTGGTGTAACTAACATAATTAGGTCCTTAGTAATCCTAATAATTATATGTTTTTAGAAGTAACTTGCTACTATTTTAGCACCTATTATCTAAACCTTATTTTAGGGTTTAATTATGCTAATATAGCTTATTATGTTTCCTTTAGTTTAACTAGGGCTACTAAGGTCTATTAGGTATGTCTTACTATATGTTCTTTAGACCTTTGCTTACTCTCTAGGTAGGCTACTTTAGCTACGTATAATTAGTATATTATTTTGTGCTAGTAACTTTTAGTTACTATATTTCCTACCCTTATCCTAGGGATAGTAAGTTATTGCTCCTCCTTTACTACATATTCGCTAACTTTTTTTTATAGCTAAATTACACTACATATTACGATTCCTAGAAGGCAAAAATAACTTTATAGCTGCAATATTATAACCTAGGATTTATGCCCTAGGGGGTAGTAAAGCACTAGTTTTTCTAGGTAATAAAGGTAGTAGTTTAGGAGAATAAGAGTAAGGGCGCTAAGTACCTCCTTTATAATAACGTTATTTTAATATATAAGGGAGTAACTATAGAAGGGTTTCCCTTAAAACTTCTCTCCTTATAAGAATCTTTTCTTTTATTATTTAGTAAATAGTCTAATAAGGTTTTTAATTAGAGTATAATAGTAGCTAATAAGGCTAGGCCTTTTTTATAATTACCTTATCTCTTATTACCTATAACTTGCTTATATCTTACTATACTTTCTCCTTATTTTAATTTAATAAAAAGCCTAAATTATATATTAAGTACTTTCTATGTTTTTTACTATTACTTATTAATTATATTTACTTAGCTAACCCTTTTACTTTACTAGGTATTTATTACCTTTATAAGTCTTTCTATAATTCTTAATTTCTTTAACTTTAAATTTATTATCTTTATTTTTAAGGTCTAGTATTAGTATTTCTTTATTTATAGTATTTTCCTAGTAATTCTATAGCTTTAATAGGCTAATATAAAATATATTATATAGTTAACTATACTTATTAAGTAGTGCTAGTTAGTATGCTTATTTACCTATAGCATTAAGTATTTAAAATAGCCTAATAAATCTTAGGTTTAGCTTTTATTTTATATCCTTAAGTCTAATATTCTTTACTAATAGTAATACTAAGTTTTCTTTTTTAAGGTTAATAGCTAGTATTATTAGTTATAGTACTTTACCTATACTTTAGTAGCTTTTACCTAGTTATATACTAGTTTCTCCCTAACCTTATATAGCTTCTAAATATATATATAAGCTTCTAGGACCTCCCTTTCCTTACTTTTATTCTTAAAAGCTAGATAAAACTTAGGTAAATAGCTTATAAAAGTATAGTTAAGGGAGTAACCTATTATCCTATTAATAGTATTATTATATATAAATTAAGCTATTAGGAGTAGCTTTAGCTATAGCTATTAGTTTTCTTTAATAAAGTATTATAGGTAATATTTAAGCACTTAGTTTATTCTTTTTATTTACTTATTAGTTTAGGGGTAAAATACTATTAAAAGCCTTTACTTTATATATAATAAGTAATATATATTTAACTAGAATTAGCTTATAAATACTAATTCTCTATTAGATATAATACTCTCTAGTAGCCTAAATTAAAGCTTAATTTCCTTATAAAATAGCTTTGCTAATTTAGCTATATTAATTATAGTCTTTATAGTAAGGAAGATAAAGTACTTAGTAAATTAGTTTATAATCACTAGGATTACATTAGTTTCTTAGTTACTTAGCTATACTAGTAGTAATCCTATAATAAAATCTATTAAAATCTCTGCCTATAGTTACCTTAGTATTAGTAGTAATTTAAGGCTTTTATATAGGTAGTGCCTTCTAGCTACTACACGCTAGCATACTTTGTAGCTAGATATATAGTTTAAAATAGCTTTACTTATTACTAGTTACTAATAGTAATATTTTAGTAGCTTAAGAGTGTGTTTAGTCCTAAAGTAACTTACTAGTAAATTATTATAATATAGCTATAAAAGCTTTTATTATAAGATAGGCTTTTATAAAATAATTACCTAGTCTTTATATATTAGAAGACCCCTTATGCTATATAACTATAGACTAGCTTTTTCTCTCCCTTTTACTTAGAAGTTAACCTTACCTTTATGTTTTTATAAATCTAAATCTTAGTCCTATGCCTTTTATAGTAGTTATACTAATAGTTTATTTACTATAAATTAGTAAGGATTTAGTAATATAATAGCCCCTTAAACTACTTATACTATACTAATATCTTAGATATATATTACCTTCTTCTTAAAATCACTTTTATTTAGCTAACCTATTACTAGATTTATAGTAGCTAACTAGCCTTTTACTTAGGCTACTATTAACTTAGTAGGCTCTAAGACTAGTATTATACTATAACTTCTTTAATATATTAGTACTTTTTCTTTTACTATATAAGTAACTACTATCTTTCTTTAAAGCTTTAGTAAGAGTGCCTTATTTAATATAGGTTTACCCTTATAATTAGACTTTCTTAATAGTATATTTATAGGGTTACTTTTCCTTAGTTTATGCTTAATTATAAAATAGAAAAGGCAGAGAAATATATACTATTATGCTTGCCTTCTATTTAGCTTTTACTACCTTATAAAGGTCTATAGGTTATAGTAGTTTAATAAGACCTCTATAGGTGTCTCTATGCCTTTAATATAGTATTACTAGTGTTTAAATAACTTTACTATAGTAAGTAACTCTTAGTTAGCTATGCTATAGTTATATTTAGTGTTTATAAACTATTAGGAGCACGGAGGCTAGGGAGCTAGGGATAGAATAGTCACATAATAGAACCCTTGGATAAGCCTTAGGTTGTGCAGATAACTAAGTAGCTATTAGATAGCTATGTATATATAGTAAGGTATTTAAATAAGAACTACCTATAAGGTATATATAAGGTTAGAGTTTAAGACTTTTATATACTTACCTCTAAGTAGTAGCTCTCTAGCTATAACTAAGAACCTTAGCCTTTACTTTATTTATATCTCCCTAATCTAGTTATAATAAGTTAAACTCTTAAACCCTTTAGGGTAAATAAACTATTAGCTAGGTTTAAATGTAAAGAAGCTATAGAATATTTACTTAAAACATACTTACACTACTTAGTAAGGGAGATATAAACCTATAGTGCCTAGGGAGTAACCTATATACCTTAACTTTAGGGCTTAATAATAAAAGGATTTAATAAACACTACCTAACCCTAATTAATATAGTAACACTAAATCTAGGAATAATAATAACCTAGATAAGCTAAAGCGCTGCTATAAGGTTACATAAGCCTAGCTATAATATACTTATATAAGGTAGGATATTATAAATATAGAAGCGTAACTTAAAGAAATTAAGGTAAACCTATAATTAGCTAGATTAGGCAAAGAACTTATAATTACCCCTTAGATACTTACACTAATTAATCCCTTATTCCTAGCCTTCCTACCTAACCTTAACTTTATAGTAAATACATACTTATAGAGCTTTATAAAGATATAATATAAAGTGCTAGTATATAAAGGCAACACCTATAAGAATCTATAAGCATACCTAGCGGATTTAAATGTGTTATTCTAGTTAAATCTAAGAACCTTTTATAATAATAGAACTAAGGTAGTATATACTAGTAGCTACCTAGCGGATAATACAAAGTAATAATAGATACGTTATGTAATAGTAAATAGGTTAGTTAACTACTTAGCTTATTCTTAGGATAAATTTATATTCTAGTTAAACTTAGGAGTAATAAATAAGGATATAAGGTGCTTAGAAGCTACTAGGACACTACTAAATCTAAGGTGAAAGAATAACTAGTCTTTCTAGTCCTTCTTAAGACTTTAAACTAAAGTAAAAGCTAAATTACCTAACTAAATTCTTATATACTTAAGGATAGTGATTTTCCTAAATAGCCTAAATAATACTATAAGAAAGCATATTGTTAGATCCTTCGGATCTTCATTGGCTTAATCGTGGCCAAAGACTAGACTAATAGTAGGTCTAGCGTAATGCACGCAACGTAATTAGCTACATTAATTTGCTACCCCCTTTTTTGCCTTACTTATAGGTTTCACTTACTTTTCTATTATCTAAACTTTCCCTCTCTTCTCTCTCTTTCCTAGCTAGCTATCTATCTATTATTAACTTTAATATTACAGAATTATTTTACCTATATAAGCACCTTAGTATAACTAACACTAATTAGTAGTTAACTTTATAATTATAAATAAGTTAGGTATTATAAGAAAAGACATTTTTATAAATACTATAGCTACTACCTCTTATTACGCTAGATTAATAGTTATTATAGTAAAGAGGTATAACTATATAAGTATGCTAAAGGAAAAGACTAAAATCCTAGTTATAGGCTTATTAGGCTTCTAAGGAATTAATTTATTAACCCTTAGGCTTATAGGATATAACTTTGTTATATTTATCTAGGATATTATTATTAATTATTGATTTTATTGTTTATTATAAGAAAACTAACTAACTAACTAAATCTATTGCTATAAGGTATTTATTTCAAACCTAATGTTAAATAACCTTAGCTAAGCTAGCTAAATTACCTATAACTTCTCTTAATATATTACCTTCTTCTAATAGACTTTTAATCCCCCTTTATAAGTATCTACTACTTATTTCTTACCCCCTTTTACTCTTAGTGTTATTTACCCTATACTTATTAGTAAAAGAGATTATCTCCTTCCCTTTTTTATATAAAATAGGAAGTAGTAATTTTATTACTTCTATATTATTTTTACTAGTGCTTTTCTAGTTACTTTTAGCACTTCTATTACTTTATTAAACCCTAATTTAATTTATTTTTATTACTACTTTTACTGCTTTTTCCACTGTTTTTCCTATCTTTATAATTTTCCATGTTTTTATAATTTTCTAGCTTTATTAGAGTAATAACACTCCTAAAGTATAAAAGAAAACCCTAGTAATAGGCAAATATATAAGCTTAATTAGTAGCAAAAGAATAACACCCTAGATCTTCTTTTATAGCCTAAATATTATAAGATAGTAAAATTAGAATCTAGGCTTTCTATAAGAGAAAGAACTACTACTAGTAATAGTAAGGCTTAAATAATTTCTCTTAAAAAACTATAAGAGAGTAAACTACTAGCATGTCTATAATAGCTTATAAATAACCTTATAAAAGACTAGAAAGAGCTTATTAAACTAAACCTAAAGACTACTATATAACCTAAACTTAATAACTAAATTATAAGGTTTATTAACCTTAGTAAGTATTAAGGCTAGAGAGATAATAACCTCTAGGAGTTATTCTAAGAAAACTTTAAAGGCTAGTCTAAAGACACCTTTAAAAGAGTAAATAAGGATATTATTAAAGAGCTATGTAATTTCTTATAAAATTATAGCGTTCTTATTAAATAAGGCCTAGGATATTTAATCCTAGTATCCCTTAAAGAGATACTTTACTAAATCTTAATATCTCTTTAGTTATAGGAAAAATTATAATCTTCTAAACCCCTAAAGCCTTAGCCCTAAACCTAATTACTTACCCTAGAAATCCACCTTTCTTAACCCTAATAATTCCCTAAACCTCCCTAAAAGCCTTTATAATAATCCTAATTAAATTAATTACTTTATCTGTTAGTTACACTAAGGTGCCTGCGCAGGTAGGATAATTCCGTAATATTGAAGTTAATAATAGATAGATAGCTAGCTAGGAAAGAGAGAGAAGAGAGGGAAGGTCTAGATAATAGAAAAGTAAGTCAAACCTGTAAGTAAGGCAGAAGAGGGGGTAGCAAATTAATGTAGCTAATCACATTGCATACATTGCGCTAGACTTACTATTAGTCTAGTCTTTAGCTATGATTAAGCTAATGAAAATCTAAAGGATTTAACACTAGTAGTCTCTCTTTTTATCTATAGCTAAAGGAGCCTAAAAACGTAATAAAAATCAAATTAAAGGAAAGTATATATAAGTAAATCCCTTAATAGGAATCCGCTGCTTTAATTAGCTATTATGGCATTAGTTAATTAAATTAATCTATTAGTCCTTATTAAGGCTTCTATCCCCTAATATCACAGGTTTTTTTACTTATCCTTTAATATAAATCATTAATTCGTTTAAATTAATTAGAGAGAAAAGAGATAAATTTAGTAATGCCTTTATTATTATATCCGCTAGATTATTGTTTCTGTTAATTCACCTTACCTCGTAGATCTTATGCCTTTCGTACGATTAATAAAGGGCTATAATATTAATTATTAGTCTCTTCTCTTTTGTTATTCCTAGCTTTATAAGGTATTTATATAATAAAAAGGAGTTAGTATAAAGGATTATAGGAATTTAAGGTATCTTTAATTAGTCTATAATCTAATAGAGAGTTATAGAAATCACGTAGGCAATATCTACGCCTTAAACTATACTATATAATTCAGAGGCAAGCATGCTACGTGTAACTTGTTTGCTCTTTGTTAAGCTATACGTAATAATGTTGCCTTTTATAATAAAGGTATTATTATCTTGCATTATCTTATTACTAATTACGATAATGTATCTGATTTATAAGCTTAAATCCTTATTATTAGCAAGCAATCTATTTATAAATATAAAGAGCTTTACTTCCTTAAGGGTTAAAGGTATATATTATAATCCTTACTACTAATTCTTAATTTGCTATTTAAGGCGTTTATTAAGGCATATAATATTATTAGCAAAGGGTTCTTAGTGTTAAGCTATGATTAATAGATTATAGGAAGCTTCTAGTTAGCATATAGTTATAATATAGCTTCCTTAGGCTTATTATTTTATATAATCTTACTTCGCTATTAGAGATTAAGGATTAACTTCCTTAATCTTCTAACTTTAGTCCTTTTAGGTTAAAATTAATAAGTTATTAGCGTTCTAGGTTAAGATATAGCTATTAAAAATAAGGGGATTCCTAGTGGTTAATCACTGCTTTTCCTTAGTAATAAACTTAGCCTTCTAGAGCTCTTTCTTTTCTTTTTAAAAGAAGTTATTATTACTTAGGCCTAATATATTATTAGTTTGCATTCCTATAATGCTAAAGAGGTTCTTATTATTTAGTGCTATAATTAATAAGTAAGGATTATAGGTTAAAGTTATTATATTAAGGTTATCTCTATAATAATAGAAATACATTACTTACTAGTAGATTCTAGCCTTTATAATCCCGTAAAAAGGTTTAATTAATTTAATTATAGTTCCTTCTAGAAAGAGATATATAATTTATTTTAGTAATCTCATAATAATTAGCCTTATTAGCATTATGTGTGATTAAGTGTATGCTTGCGTAATATTGCGAATCTAAAGGTAAATGCCTCTTCTTCTTAACAATAGAGCAATAGCTATAATAAGTCATTAGCTTGCTTATTATATTATTAGTGATTGCGTTAAGATGAATTCCTTTCCCTTGTTATTATGGCCTTGCATAACGAGGCAAGATTTCTCGTATAGTAAGGCTGTTCCCTTGCCTTTGATCTCTCTAACCATACGAGAATCGAAGATTCTGTGGCCTCCGTGCTTTGCCAGGTCGTATGTGACGATTTGAGGTTCGCAGGGGATTACCTTCAATGAAGGCATTAATCTTAGTAGAGCTTTCACTTGTGCCTCTCTTGCACTTGATTTTCCTGCGGCGCTAGTATTAGGCATAATACCTCTAAAGACTTCTTTAGAATAGTATTCTTTAGAGACATAGCAAAATAAACCTTTATTACACTCTTATGGTTTGTAAAGCTCTTGCTTAAGGAATATATGTTAAAAGGCTTAATTATTTAGGGTTATAAGAATATTAATATTAGTGGTATTATAGTTAGTTTATTATCCGGAGTAGAAGAATTACGTAATACTTAAATATACTATTAATAGTAACTTCTTTACCTTATTATTATTATTATCTTAGGCCTTTATATAGGCTATAAGATATGGTTTCTAATTCTAACTAGAGTTATTATTAGGTTTATTATTATCTTACCCTTTATAGGAGGTAAGGAATACCTAAAATCCCTTCTTTATAAGGGTTATATAATATATTTTACTAGCTTACTAGTAGTCCTTCTCTTTCTAATATTCTTTAGTAAAGTAGTTAAAGAACTAGTAGCTGCTCTTACTATATATAAAGCAGCGCTTAAGGCTTAGCCTAGGGCTTTTTCTATAATAGCTTCCTTTACTATAGGATTATTATCTATACTAATAATTAGTAAACATAGCCTTTAGAGAGTCTCCTTATTAGTACTAAAGGTACTAAGAGGTTTTCTTATTTAATTCTATAATAGTAATTACTTTATAAAGGTCTTTAGTAAGACTTTTAAAGCCTAGGGAGTGTATATATTTAACTATCTAATATTTAGGTACACTAGCTATAGTATTTAATACTTACTTATAGAGCTTAGTATTTACTATATTAGAAGAGTATAGCTCTTTATGGATTTTCTTAAGGTTTAATAACGTAATCTTAAGGCACTTAAGCTTACTTTTATTAGGGTTTTTATTAATTATATTCTTTAATATTATATTACTTTACTTATAATAATAGAATTATTAGTTACTTTCTGTTTTAAAGTATTAATAAATATAAGTAATTATCTCTTTATAGGAGTAGTTATTCCTAAAGAGGTAATTAAGGTAATACTATTTAGCATTACCTATTAATATAATAGGAAAGGCCTTTAATAATATATTTAAGGGAGGTTAATCCTATTATACTTATTCTTAAAGAGTGTAATCTTTAGCGTTAGGAAGTTATATAGCTTCCTGCTATAGTAGTTACTATTCTTATATATCTTTGTAAGCTTTAAGATTTTCTTTGTAATCTAATCTTTAGAGAGGAATTATTATAAAGGCATAATTTATTATAAATAATAGTCTATAGGTTATTATAGATAATAATTATTAGGATAAAGTAATTAATTTAATTAGGATTATTATAAGGGCTCTTAGGGAGGTTTAGGGAATTATTAGGGCTAAGGAAGGTGAATTTCTAGGGTAGGTAATCAGGTTTAGGGCTAAGGCTTTAGGGGTTTAGAAGATTATGATTTTTCCTATAACTAAAGAGATATTAAGGTTTAGTGAAGTACCTCTTTAAGAGATGCTAGGATTAAATATCCTAGGCCTTATTTAATAAGAATACTATAATCTTATAAGAAATTATATAGCTCTCTAATAATATCCTTATTTGCTCTTTTAAAGGTGTCTTTAGACTAGCCTTTAAAGTCTTCTTAGAATAACTCCTAAAGGTTATTATCTCTCTAGCCTTAATACTTACTAAGGTTAATAAACCTTATAATCTAGTTATTAAGTTTAGGTTATATAGCAGTCTCTAGGTCTAGTTTAAGAGGCTCTTTCTAGTCTTTTATAAGGTTATTTATAAGCTATTATAAACATGCTAGTAGTTTACTCTCTTATAGTCTTTTAAGAGAAATTATTTAAGCCTTACTATTACTAGTAGTAGCCCTTTCTCTTATAGAAAGTCTAGATTCTAATTCTACTATCTTATAATATCTAGGCTATAAAAGAAAATCTAAGGTGTTATTCTTTTGCTACTAATTAAGCTTATATATTTACCTATTACTAAGGTTTTCTTTCGCACTTTAGGAGCGTTATTACTTTAATAAAGCTAGAAAATTACAAAAACACAGAAAATTATAAAGATAGGAAAAATAGTGGAAAAAGTAGCAAAAGTAGTAATAAGAACAAATTAAATTAGGGTTAAGTAAAGCAATAAAAGTGCTAAAAGTAACTAAAAAAGCACTAGCAAAAATAATATAAAAGTAATAGAATTACTACTTCCTATTTTATATAAAAAAAGGGAAGGAGATAATCTCTCTTGCTAATAAGCATAGGGCAAATAATACTAAGAGTAAAGAGAGCAAGAAATAAGTAGTAAATACTTATAAAGGGGGATTAAAGGTCTATTAGAAGAAGGTAATATATTAAGAGAAGGTATAGGTGATTTAGCTAGCTTAGCTAAGGTTATTTAATGTTAGGTTTAAAATAAATACCTTATAGTAATAGATTTAGTTAGTTAGTTAGTTTTCTTATAATAAATAATAAAATAAATAAATAATAATAATATCCTAGATAAATATAATAAAGTTATATCCTATAAGCCTAAGGGTTAATAAATTAATTCCTTAGAAGCCTAATAAGCCTATAACTAGGATTCTAGTCTCTTCCTTTAGTATACTTATATAGTTATACCTCTCTACTATAATAACTATTAATCTAGCGTTATAAGGGGTAGTAGCTGTGGTATTTGTAGAAATGTCTTTTCTTATAATACCTAACTTATCTATAGTTATAAAGTTAATCACTAATTAGTGTTAGTTACACTAAGGTACCTACGCAGGTAGGATAATTTTATAATATTAAAGTTAATAATAAATAGATAGCTAGCTAGGAAAGAGAGAGAAGAGAGGGAAGGTTTAGATAATAGAAAAGTAGGTAAAACCTGTAAGTAAGGCAGAAGAGGGGGTGGCAAATTAATACAGCTAATCACATCGCGTGCATCGCGCCGGACCCACTATTAGTCCGGTCTTTGGCCACGATTGAGCCGATGAAGATCCAAAGGATCTAACATTATCCTAATAATTATTATCTATAATAACCTATAAACTATTATTTATAATAAATTATGCCTTTATAGTAATTCCCCTCTAAAGATTAGATTACAAAGAAAATCTTAAAGCTTATAAAGATATATAAGGATAGTAACTACTATAGCAGGAAGCTATATAACTTCCTAATGCTAAAGATTACGCTCTTTAAGAATAAGTATAATAGAATTAACCTCCCTTAAACGTATTATTAAAAGGCCTTTCCTATTATATTAATAGGTAATGCTAAATAGTATTACCTTAATTACCTCTTTAGGAATAACTACTCTTATAAAGAGATAATTACTTATATTTACTAATGCTTTAAAATAGAAAGTAGCTAATAATTCTATTATTATAAGTAAAGTAGTATAATATTAAAGAATATAATTAATAAAAACCCTAATAAAAGTAAGCTTAAGTGCCTTAAGATTATATTATTAAACCTTAAGAAAATCTATAAAGGGCTATACCTTTCTAATATAGTAACTACTAAGCTTTATAAGTAAGTATTAAATACTATAGCTAGTGTACCTAAATATTAGATAGTTAAATACATATACTCCCTAGGCTTTAAAAGTCTTACTAAAAACTTTTATAAGGTAATTACTATTATAAAATTAAATAAGAAAACCTCTTAATATCTTTAGTACTAAGAGGGAGACCCTTTAGAGGCTATGTTTACTAATTATTAGTATAGATAATAATCCTATAGTAAAGGAAGCTATTATAAAAAAAGCCCTAAGCCTAGCTTTAAGTACTACTTTATATATAATAAAAGTAGCTACTAGTCCTCTAACTACTTTACTAAAGAATATTAAAAAGAGAAAAACTACTAGTAAGCTAGTAAAATATATTACATAGCCCTTATAAAGAAGAGATTTTAGGCGTTCCTTACCTTTTATAAAGGGTAAGATAATAATAAACCTAATAATAACTTTAGTTAGAATTAGGAACTATATCTAGTAGCCTATATAAAGGCCTAAGATAATAATAATAATAAGGTAAAGGAGCTACTATTAATAGCATATCTAAGTATTATATAATTCTTTTACTCCGGATAATAAACTAACTATAATACTACTAATATTAATATTCTTATAACCCTAAATAATTAAGCTTTTTAATACACATTCCTTAAGTAAGAGCTTTATAAACTATAAGAGTATAATAAAGGCTTATTTTACTATGTTTCTAAAGAATGCTATTTTAAAGAAGTCTTTAGAGGTATTATACTTAATACTAGCGCTATAGGAAAATTAAGTGTAAGAGAGGTATAAGTAAAAGCTTTACTAAGATTAATACCTTTATTAAAGGTAATCCCTTATAAACCTTAAATCATTATATTTAGTGCTAGATTAGTAGTTATAAAAGGCATTATTTATGTACTTATAAAACTTAGAGAGCTTAAATTTTACATCCTTAACATAGCTACTCCCTTCCTTTTCTTAATTACTAATATAAATAAGATATAAGTTAAGATTAATAACCTTATAAATATACTTATTTAAGGCAATAAGACTATGCCTATAGTATAATAATAGGGTTATCCTTAGTAGTTACTAGAGGTAAAAGAAATAGTTACCTTCTATCTCTTAGAGAGAGATATTTATTAATTATATTATTAGCTTAGTTACCCTTCTATTTAATAACTTATAAAGGTTCTTTAATAAGCTAGTTATAAAGTTAAATACTAAGTAATTAAGAAATTAACTAAAGTTTACTACTATTACTAAATACATAGCAAGGCCCCTAGTTAATTCAAATTTATAATTAAAGATAACCACGAATTTAACTACAAGATTATTATTAATATTATATAAATTAATAGTTAACTAGTGCTTTATATTATTAATTTAGCAACTTTGTTCTAAGTAACCTAATTCCTTAATCTAAAAAAGCAAAAGGCTTAAGATATCTAGGACCTCCGGAATAGATAGTTTATAATGCTAGTAATAACTTCGCTTTTGCTATATTTAAATATTACACTTAATTAATATTAATTAAGACTAATAAGATACTAATTAAAGCTTATAATAGTATTAGAAAGGTTAAAAGATATTACAGACCCTTACGCTAGGCTTATAATATTATCACTAACTTAATTAGCGTAAAACTAACGCTAGAATAGTACCTTTAAATAGCTATTAAGGCTATTAATAATTCTATAGGCCTTAAAGAAATTATACTAACCTTACTAGTCTTTAGAGCTTACTTATAAATAATAAATAAGTTATTACCTAGTGTCTTTATTATTTAACATGCTAAAGTAATTTAGAAGGCTACTAATAAGGTCTGCTATTACATAACTTTATAGCAAGTCTATAATGCCCTTAGAGCCTAGAATAGTCCTAATATAGCACCTATATATTAGCTACCTTTATAAGCTAATATATACATATAAAGAGAGAAAGGTAGCTAGCATAGCCTTTACAAGCTAATTACTACTAATAGGGAGACTTATATAGTTAATATACCCTATAGCCTAGTAAAATTTCACTTTATAGTAGTAAAGCCTTACTATAAAGACCTATATATTATAAAGAGGCTAGAGTAGTAAGAGATAAAGCCTTAAGATATAAAGAAAGCTATAATAATACTACTAACTACTACTACTAAAAAGAATTAGTAATAAAAGAAAAAGAAAAACTATAAGTATTACTAAAGAGAAAGTAAGGAAAGCTAAGAAAAGCCCTTATAGTCTAATTTATAAGCATAGAGAAGCTAATAAAAGAGGCCTATAATACCTAGGTAACCCTAAGGGGAAGCTAGTAAGTTAAAGACTTATTACCTTACCCTAAAGGAATAAAAGTAAGGAGAGGTAAAACTTATAATCTTAAAAAGAATATTAGCCTAATTAAACTTTATATACTTATTAATAAAGACTAAGATAAGGCCTTTATTTAAGAGGTTATAGCTAAAGGGATACTAAGCATAGTATTCCTTATAGTAAAGGAAGAAGCTAATTAAAACCTTACTCTTTAACTTTACTAAGAAAGGAAGATTATAACCCTAGGAAAACCCTTTAAGTAGTTTAATTAAGCTAAGATTAATGCCCTATAAGCTCGTAATGTCTTTAAATTCATTAAATATAACCTAGTAAAGCATAGAGGCCATAGAATCTTTAATTCTTATATAGTTAGAGAGATTAAAGGCAAGGGAATAGCCTTACTATACAAGAAATCTTGCCTTATTATATAAGGCTATAATAATAAGGGAAAGGAATTTATCTTAACGCAATTACTAATAATATAACAAGTAAGCTAATGACTTATTGTAGCTATTACTTTATTATTAAGAAGAAGAGGCATTTACCTTTAGATTCGTAATATTATATAAGCATACACTTAATTGCATATAATGCTAATAAGACTAATTATTATAAGATTACGAAAGCAAATTACACACCTCTTTCTAGAAGGGACTATAATTAAATTAATTAAACCTCTTTATAGGATTACAAAGGCTAGAACTTACTAGTAAGTAATATACTTTTATTATCATAGAGATAACCTTAATATAATAACTTTAACTTACAATCCCTGCTTATTAATTATAGCGCTAAATAATAAAAACCTCTTTAGTATTATAGGAATGCAAACTAATAATATATTAAGCCTAAGTAATAATAACTTCTTCTAAAAAGAAGAAAAAGAGCTCTAAAAGGCTAAGTTTACTACTAAGGAAAAGCAGTAATTAACCACTAGGAATCCCCTTATTTTTAATAGCTATATTTTAACATAAAACACTAATAACTTATTAATTTTAACCTAAAAGGGCTAAAATTAGAAGATTAAGGAAGTTAATTCTTAATCTCTAATAGCGAAGTAAGATTACATAGAATAATAAGCCTAAGGAAGCTATATTATAACTATATACTAACTAGAAGCTTCCTATAATCTATTAATCATAGCTTAACACTAAGAACCCTTTACTAATAATATTACATACCTTAATAAACGCCTTAAATAGCAAATTAAGAATTAGTAGTAAGGACTATAATATATACCTTTAACCCTTAAGGAAGTAAAGCTCTTTATATTTATAAATAAATTACTTGCTAATAATAAGGATTTAAGCTTATAGATTAAATACATTATTGTAATTAGTAATAAGATAATGCAAGATAATAATACCTTTATTATAAAAGGTAATATTATTACGTATAGCTTAACAAAGAGCAAGCAAGTTACATATAGCGTGCTTACCTCTAAATTATATAGCATAGTTTAAGGCATAGATATTACCTACATGATTTCTATAACTCTTTATTAGATTATAGACTAATTAAAAATACCTTGAATTCCTATAATCCTTTATACTAACTCCTTTTTATTATATAAATGCCTTATAAAGCTAGGAATAATAAAAGAGAAGAGACTAATAATTAATATTATAGCCCTTTATTAATTATATAAAAGGCATAAGATTTACAAGGTAAGGTGGATTAACAAAAACAATAATCTAGCGGATATAATAATAAAGGCATTACTAAATTTATCCCTTTTCTCTTTAGTTAATTTAAATGAATTAATAATTTATATTAAAGAATAGGTAAAAAGACCTATAATATTAGGGGATAGGAGCCTTAACAAGGACTAACGGATTAATTTAATTAACTAATACTATAATAGCTAATTAGAGTAGTGAATTCCTATTAAGGGATTTACTTATATATACTTTCCTTTAATTTAATTTTTATTACGTTTTTAGGCTTCTTTAGCTATAGATAAAAAAAAGACTACTAGTGTTAAATCCTTTAGATCTTTATTAGCTTAATTATAGCTAAAGACTAGACTAATAGTAAGTCTAGTGTAATATATATAATGTAATTAGCTATATTAATTCGCTACCCCCTCTTCCGCCTTACTTACAGGTTTCACTTACTTTTCTATTATCTAGACCTTCCCTCTTTTCTCTCTCTTTCCTAGCTAGCTATCTATTTATTATCGACTTCAATATTACGGAATTATCTTACCTGCGCAGGCACCTTGGTGTAACCAACACATATAGTTAGCTAGGAGTTCCTAATATCTTAGAGCTACCTATAGGGATAAGGTAAAAAGGCTAAAGTTATAATAATATCTATATTAAATAATTATAATAAAAACTATAATAATAAAGAAAGTAAGAGAAAGAAATAATACTCTAGCTCCCTTATAAATAACTTATAGTAAAACTTATAGTAACTAAGCATAGGTTAAAGACTATTTAAGTGCTATAAATATAGTAGTCCTAGATATAGTGTAAATAGATACAAAGTAGTAAATTATTTAATTTATAAAAGTAGTAAGTATATAACTAAGAAGTATAAGGATAGTAGTAATAAGACCTTAGACCCTAATAAGATTCTAATTAGGTTAGTATAAGCCTAGGATAATAGTCTTACTACAAAGAAACCTATAAATAAGAGAATAAGAATATAGGTATTCTTATAGTAAGATAACTACTAGTTAGCTATAATAGCGCTATTTAATATAGGCATAGAATATTTAATAATTTACCCTAAACTATTATTAAAATAAGATTAAAAAAACATAGAAAAAACAAAGATAATACTAGAAAGCATAAGTAAGAATAAAATCCTATATAAAGGAATCTTACGTAAGCTAATTAAAGTAAAAGATAGCATAGGCTATATAAAGGTTTACTATATTAGTTACTATATTACTAATATAGGAAAGGGAATACTCCTAGGTATAAATTAGACTTTAGAGTATAAACTTATAGTAATAAATTAGAAGTAAAATTTTTAGAGGTTTCTAATAACTAAGAACTATATTATACTTACTATAAGGAAGTAATAATTACATAAGGTAGTAAAATAGTTATTTATTATACTATTACTAGCATTACTAAAGATTAAGGTAATTAAGCCTAGGGAAAAAGAAAGGAAAACTAATAAAGACTTATTAGTAAATAATATAGTAAGTAATAACTAAGGTTATAGCGTAACTATAGTAATAGTAGTAAAATATACTTATTCCCTAAAAAGAAAAAACTAAGAAGTATAATAGCGCTTTAGGTAGTATACTATAAAGAGATAGTAGTAACTATATAAGAGACAGATAGTAATATAACCTAATAGTAAATCCTAGAAAAGTATATAGAATTTATGGACATGTTTTTAAAAGATCTAGCTAGTAAGCTCCTAGAATTAGGTAGCTACACTTATATAATTAAATTAGAAGAGGGGAAATAACTACCCTAGGGACCTATATATAACCTAGCTAAAAAGAGCTAGAAGTACTTAGGGAGTACCTAGTAAGTATATAAGAAAAAAGGTAAATTAGAAGATTAACTAGTCTAGCTAAAGCCTTAATTTTATTTGTTCTAAAAAATCAGGGAAATTAAGGCTTTATATAGATTATAAGGGCCTTAATAGGATTATAGTTAAAAATAAGGCCCCTTTACTATTAATCTCTGAAATCCTTAACTAATTAGCAAGCATAAAGGTTTTTATATTACTAAATCTTTAAGAAGCGTACTACTAGCTATGTATTTATAAGGGGAATAAGTAGAAGATAGCTTTCTAATACTACTATAGCTACTTTAAATATCTTGTAATGCTAT
The DNA here is from genome assembly GCA_030389615.1 of Epichloe typhina subsp. poae. NCBI lineage: Eukaryota > Fungi > Ascomycota > Sordariomycetes > Hypocreales > Clavicipitaceae > Epichloe > Epichloe typhina. Next base: position 2,576,440 of record CP098316.1, on the reverse strand, counting down.
TTAGATTAGTAAACGCGCTAGCTACTTTTTAGGAATATATTAATAATACCCTTAAGGGACTTATAAATAAATTCTGTATTATTTACCTTAATAACATCCTAATATATAGTAGTAACCCTATAAGATATATAAAGTATGTTAAAAGCATACTAAAGTAACTTTAAGACATAGACCTCTATATTAACCTTAAAAAGTGCTAATTTTCTATTAGGTAGGTGAAATTCCTAGGTTTTATTATATCTAAAAAGGGCATTAAGATAGAACTATTATAGGTTAAAGCTATTATAACCTAGCTAATACCTTATAGTGTGTTTAATATTTAATTATTCCTTAGGTTTATAGGTTTTTACTAATACTTTATAAAATAGTATAGTAAGGTAGTAGTCTTACTAATAAACTATTTAAAAAGTATTTAGCTAGTAGAGTTTAAGCTAGAACCTAGTAAACTAGTAGTGTTTAGAGAACTTTAAAAGAAGTTTTAAAAGGCGCTAATTTTAGTGTATTTTAACTTACTTTACTTACTAAGAGTAAAGATAAATATATTTAGTTATGTAATTAAAGCTATACTTATAATATTAGTGCTAGGTAGCTAGTACCTAGTAGCGTATTTTTAAGGAAGTTAATATTAAACTTTACTACTTAATACCTAATACTAAGTTATTAGTAATCTAAGAGGCATTTTAAGCCTAGAGACACTACCTTATGTATTTTTCTTATTAGATTATAGTTATTATAGACTATTTAAATTATAAGTACCTAGCTATAAAGCTAAAGCTAACTAGTAAGTAGGTAATAGTATTAGATAAGCTTTATTTGTTTAATTTTAGGATTAAATATTATATAAGTAAGTTAAACTCTATAAATACTTTATTAAGAAAAGTAGATTATATTAGTAAGAAGCGTAAGGCAAAGGCGTTAACCTTATAGTTACCTAACTTCTTATCTAAATTTAATAATGCTAAGTAATAGGAATACTATATAAATAATAGTGCTATTGCGGGTTCTAGTATTACGTTGCTTAGCATAGCTAATATTTTATTACAAAGACACTATAATAGCCTTACTAGCCTCTAGGGTTTTAAGAAGTTATAACTTAATTATATTATTAAGAAACCTAATAGTCTAGTAAAGCCTAGTAATAGTACGCAAACTAGGTCTATTAATTCTAAGTAATAAGGTTATGCCTTATCTATATTTTTTAATATTTCCGTAAGTCTAGTAAGCCTATAGGTTAGGAGTCTAGCTAGGTTAGTAGCTAGTAAGTAGTATAAGCGCCCCTTTAAAACATTGCTTATCTGTAATTTATTTATAAGTCTATAGGTATATTATAAGCTAGCTACTTATAGTAATATTATAGTAAGAATATAAGTAGTCTAGTAAACCTCTTCTAAGTTTACATATAATGCTTATTTTATACACATAGAATTAGAGGCTTTAATTTAGGTTATATTATTTAAAGCATAGTAAGGTAATAACTTTACTATAGGTTATAGGAAGCTACTTAAAAGTAGTAACCTAGAAGCGTTATAAATATAGTCTATTTGGCTCTTTAAGCTATTAATATTTAAGAATTAAGTTTTTATTTTAGCTAGTATAAGAAAGGAAATTTTATTACTTACCTATAATAACCTAGTAGTAAGCTACTAGGGAGTTAGTAAGACCCTTTATTATATTATAAATTAGTATTACTAGCTATTAATAAAGAAAGACACTAAGTTATATATATAAACTTATATAAGCTATTAGACTTTAAAGCTAAGGCACTATAAACCTTATAGTAAGCTAGTAGTGCTACTAGTGCTTAATTAGCCTTTTTAAGAATTATTAATGGATTTTATTATAGGGCTATTACTTATAAGAGACGTAAATTAGACTTATAATATAATCTTAGTTATTATAAACTATTTTACAAAATATAGTATTTACATCCCTATTTTAATATAACTAACTAGCAATAGGTTAGCTACTATATTTCTAGAATACGTTTTTAAGGACTATAGTACCCTAGAAAGTATTATTATAAACTATAGTTTAATATTTACTAGTGAGTTTTAAATAACCTTTTACTACCTTATTACTACTAAGTAGTAACTAAGCACTACGTTTTACTTATAAATAAATAGGTAAATAGAATATCTAAACTAAGTTTTAAAGCATTATCTAAGAGCTTTTACTTACTTTAATTAGACTAACTAGGCAAATAACTTATTAATAGCCTAGTTTATGTATAATATAAGCGCTTACTTAACTTATAGCTACACCCTAGTAAAGGCACTATAAGGTTATAACCCTAGAGGCTTATAGTAAGTAGTTATAGATATTCTAGTAGTAAATAACTAGGCAAAGACTTAAGTAACTATACTAAGAGATAAATATATAATAATTAAGTAGCTTCTAAGTAACTTATAAACCTAGTATATAAAGCACTATAATAAGAAGTAGACTCTAATAAAGTTTAGAGTAAGTAACTATATTTTATTATTTATAAAGAATATTAACTTATAGTAACCTAGTAAAAAGCTAAGTATAAAGTACCTAAGCCCTTATAAAGTTAAAAAGGTAATTAAAACTTATAGATTAGTATACTAATTAAAGCTACTACCTAGTACATAACTATATAATATTTTTAATATTACTAACCTTAAACTATTTATAAGGGACTTAACTAGTGTAAAAGATATGTTCTTGCTATAAGATAATATTATAGATAATAAATAGGAGTTTAAAGTTAAAAGAATTATCTTATATTATTATAATAGGAGATATTAGAAATACTTAGTTAAATAAAAGGGCTATAATACTTTAGAGAATTTATAGGTTAAGAGAAGAGATTTTATTATAATAAATATTATTAATAATTACAAGCAGTAACTAAGCAGCTAGTTTGTAAACAGAGGTGTATTTAGTAAAGATTAGATAGTGATAGTGACATACAAAAAAAAACTAGATAATTTCTTAGATAATTCACCTTATAGCTACCTAGCACTATTTACCCTATGTTTACATTAGGCCCTAGCCCCCTAGTATTATTATTTTTATTCCTAGGCGCTAGGTTAGTAATAAGGCCCTAGGTAAGGGATTTATCCTTATTATTAGAGAAATCCCTCTCCTTATATATATATATATAAAGCTTACCTAGAAGGTTTAAAGGCCTAATATAGGTAGGAAGCATAAGTATATATATAGTAAGCTATTAGTAAGTTAGTAAGGCTATAAGTAAGAATATTAAAAAACTTACTAAGGGAAGGTTTTATATAATAAAGTATAAGCTATTAAAGATATTAATCTAGACTTCTAGATTAATAGTGTTACTTAGTAATAATATAGTAATTCTCTTATTAGTATTAGTCTATTATATAACCTTTATAGTTAGCCTTACTTATTTAGCCTAGCTATACTTATTAGTATTTTTTATAAATAGAAGTATATTATAAAGTTTATATTTTATATATATTAAGCGCTAGTAGTATATTAGTAATAACCTAAGTTATAAAAATAAATATATATATATATTATTAAGAAAGTAAGAATTATTATTAGAGATAATATAATTATTAATATGCTTAAAAAGTGTTTAGTATAATTTTATAAAGTAAGTAAAGTATTAGTAGTATATTAGTATAAGTATAAGTAGTAAAGAAAGGGAAGATATACCCTTAAATAGTCTTTATTATTTTATATATAATAAGCGTATTTTATTAAGTTATTTATATAAGTTAGTAGTAGTATATAGTAAGGTAATAGTAAAGTTATACTTAAGGAGTTAGTATATTTAGTTAAAGTAAATTTACCTTTAGTAATATATTATAAAATAACACTATTACTATCTTTAAGAGTAATAGCCTATATTACTACTTACTATATATAGTATATATAAGGAATTTTTATACTACTAGTGCTACTAGCTATAAGTTAGTAAGGTATATACTAGGGGTTAGAGATACTATACTTATATTAAAATTTTTAAAGCTATTTACTTCTTAGGAGATTTTTAAGAAAATATCTAAGGGGTTTTCTTAGTTATTAGAGAATTTAATAAAATAGGAGTACTATAGCACTTAAATATAATTTACTATTAATAAGTTAGGAGTAATATACCATAGGAATATAGGTATAGAAGGCAAAGTAACTAATATTTTTGTTATGGACTTGAGCTATAAGCTCGGGTTAAGTCCGGCTCCGGAAAGTATACGTACTTTATGCAGCTAGGTTAGGGCTCTACATAGACTATGCACAGACCACGCATAAGGGACTATATATCTAGATACTATGTAACTACTAGTATAATTCCTTTCTTTTTCTATAAGAATAATATTTTTATTTTAAATGCTTATATATAGTAGCTATAAGGCTAGTTTATAATATATATTATTCTTTACTATAGAAACAACCTATCTAGTAAATATACTATTACTACTAAATATAATAAATACTAATAAGCTAGTACTCCTATAATAATAAGTAAAATAGTAAGTAGAATAAATCTAGTACTTAGCTAATACGTAAAGTGTAGCACTTATACTAATTTAAATTAAGCAAAAACCCCTACTTATAGGCCCCCTTTTTAATAGTAATAGGGTTTTATTTATAGCTTAGAAAGGCCTTATAACTTATAAGCTCCTAGTAAATAGGGAGTTTATTAGTAGTAATTAGGATTAGTAGTGCTTTATTTACTAAAACCTATTACCTAAGGTCTAGGTATAGGTTACACCTTTTTTAAGAAAGGCTACCTAGAGGACTTTTATTTATTTAAACTTCTTAATTACCTAGGGAGATATTTAATAACCCTTACTACTAGGAAATAGCTATTATAGAACTTAACTAGTTAATATAATAATAGAATAAGAGGTTTAGTAACTTTTATATTTGCTTTAAATAGAAGTTAGCCTTAGTTAGGGGCTTAGGTAGGTAGACTTAGTAAAGTTATCTAAGTTATATATAGTACTTAATAAGTAAATAAGGGACTATAGCATTAGATAAGATATACCTTAGGCTAATTATATAGTAGTAATAGCCTACTATTAAAGCATTATACTAAATATTAAATCCTACTAACTAAAGGAAAAACACCACATATAGAAGTAAGGTAATCTAGCGCCTAACCTAATTAAGGCTAAGGTATAGGATAAGGATATGCTAATAATAAATATTTACTCTATAAGTATAATAAGGACTTAGTAAGGCTTTAGAAAGTCTATAAAACACTAAAAGTTAGGTAATAAGAAAGGTAGTAAGCATGCTAAGTAAGTTACTTAGGATATACTTAATATACGCTATAATAAGGGCTAGTGTTTATAATATAGCTTCTCTAAGTATTTTACTATAGTATACTTATTATATCCCACTACTTACTTATAAAAGAAGTCCTTTATAAATGCTTATAATATAAAGAAAGCACCTACTATTAGCTTAGATAATAAGTCTATAAGTTAGTTAGAAAAAAAGTAACCTTATTATTAAGTTATTTAACTAGGGATAAAGGAAGAAAGCATAGAGAGGCTTTATAGTATATAGCTATTACTAATAAGAACTATAAAGAGATTTAGAGTAATATAGACTTAATTTCTTTCTTAGTTCTTACTTTAATTAATAAGACTACCTTTATAAATACTTAAGTTAACATAGGTTATAATTACTATACTACTATAAGTAAATACCTTATCTAAAAGCTTAGGTTAAAATACCTCCCTTTTCTAACTAAAAGGTTAGTTTATATAGCTATTAGTATAAAGTAAGGGGGAAAAGAGAGTTAGGAGAAATATTTATATATTTCGCATATTATTTATTTTTGGTTAGATTTAGATAGATAGGAAATGCTAATTATAGTATATATAATCCTAGGACTAATAAGATAACTAATCCTAAGTACACTATAAATAAAATAAAACAAAATTAGCCTAGATATAGTAAGATAGTAGGTATATGTAGGATTAGCTAATAAGCTACTTATATAGGCTATAGTTAATAGAAAGGTTAACTAACCTATAGTATTTATTCTAGGTTTAATATTTATAAGGATAATATAATAAGTAAAGAGATAGAGAGAGAATATCTAGCTTTACGCTATAAGCCTATAGGAAATTATATCTATCTTGTAGATTAATATAACCCTAAAGCCTATAGAGAAGGAGCTTCTAGCTTCCTTACTAGAGGTATTATAAGACTTTAAGAACTTATTTCTAGAAAGTAAGGCAAGCGCCTTACTACTACACTAAGGAAAGTTAAACTATTATATTTACCTAAAACATAATACTAATAAAAATAAACCTAACTTACTATAAGTACCTTTATATAATATGCCTTAGGAGTATTTGCTAGAAATCTAGAAATAGGTAATAAACTTAATAAATAAGGGTTAGATTTAAGTAAGCTTCTTATTAGTAGTAGCCTTAGTATTACTAGTAAAAAAGCCTAGTAAGGGTTAGAGGTTTTATATAGACTATTACGTGCTTAATAAGATTATAAAATAGGACTATTACTTACTACTACTAGTAAAGGAAATATTACGTTCTTTAGCTAAGGTAAAGTAATTTATAAAGCTAGATATATAATTAGCATTTTACTATATATATATTACTAAGAGTAAGGAACACTAGACTATATTTTAAATAAGGTTTAGCTTATTTAAATAGCTAGTATACCCTTTTAGGTTAGTAAGTGTACTAGTAACTTTCTAGAGGTATATTAATAGTATATTAAGTAGTATCCTTAGTAATTATATTACTATATATCTTAATAATATGCTTATATACTTAGGTAAATTATAGAAGGATTATATATAGAAAGTCTGTAGTATACTATCTAGACTATAATAAGCTAGTCTAAACCTAGATATTAAAAAGTATATCTTTGTAACTAAAGAGGTTAAGTACCTTAGGTTTATTATCTAGGTAAGGAAGGCTATTTGTTTAGATAAGGAGAAGATTATAGTAATTTAGGATTAGGAGGCACTAACTAGGGTCTAGGGTATCTATAGCTTTCTTAGTTTTACTAACTTTTATTATAATTTTATACTAAATTTCTTAGATATAGTAGGCCCCCTTATTAACTTAATAAAGAAGGGAGCCCTGTTTTACTAGTTAAAGAAGTGTAATAAGGCTTTTAAAGCATTAAAACTAGCTTTTATATTATACCTAATCCTAGCTTAGTAGGATCCTAAAAGGAATACTTTAGTGAAGGCAAATTACTTAGGAATAGCTTTAGGGGGGTATCTCTCTTAGTTTAGTAATAATAGTATTTTGCATCTAGTAGCTTACTATTTAGCTTAATTATAAGCTGCTTAGTAAAATTATATAATCTATAATAAGAAGCTACTAGTAATTATCTCCTATCTTAAGGTATAGTTAGTAAAGCTATAAAGTATAAGTAAACTATTTATAATACTAATAGACTATAAGAACCTTAAGTACTTTATAGTGCTAAGGGAGATATTAGAATATTAGGCATAGTAGGCAAAGACTCTAGTACTATTTAATTTCTATTTATATTATAGACTAGGCACTTAGGTAGAATAACTAGATATATTATTATAGCGCTATCCTAATAGGCTAGAAATAAAAAGGGTAAAGGCACTAATTATTTAGTTATTAATAAGCCCTATAAAATTTTTCTTTAAGAGGGGATAGCTATGTATATACCTTAAGCCTATTATAGTAATAGATAGGGGTAGCCTTAATAATAACCTAACTATAATAAGGACTTTGCCTGCTAGTATATCTATATTTATAAATAAGCACTTTTAGTCTCTATAAGATTAGTCTTTAGCTTAGGATAAAGCTTATAAGTTATAGGTTAATATAGTAGTAGTAAGGGCTAGGAAGTTCCTAGACGCTACTAACACTAAAGAATAGATTATAGACTATTAGATTAGTGTAAAAGGGGCGCTATAGTTTTAAGGATAAATATAGGTTCCTAAGTAAGAGCCACTAACTATAATATTAATATAGCGTGTCTATAACTTACTCTTATTAGGCTACCTAGGCTAAAATATAACCTTTAAGGCGCTTTAAAGGGACTTCTATTAGGATAGTATATCGTAGGATATAGCCTAATTTATATAAAACTATTACTATTATAGAGGGCAAAAGAGCTAGTAATTATAATAAGGCTTATTAAAGCTAATTTTACTACCTAATAAGTACTAGTTATAAATATTTATTAACTTTATAATAGACTTACTAGTGGAAATATAGGATTAGCTATGGTTTCTTATAGTTATTACTAATTATTTGTTAAAGTATATTTAGTTAGAGGTAATAATATTAATAAAAGCTAGGGCTTATATAAAATAATTTAAGCATTACTAGTAGTAGTTTTATAGGTTTCTTATATAAATTATTATAGACTATAGGTTAGATTAGCTTAGTAATTTCTAGACTAAGCTTTGTGGTAAAGTTAGTATGTAATAATTGCTTTTTACTATATATTACCCTTAGATAGATAGTAGTATAGAAAGGGCTAACTAGGAAGTATAGGCTATACTACATGTAATACTATCTTTCTCCTAGTTTAAATAGCTAGATTACCTACTAGCTTACTAATTAGTGTTAAATAATAGGGATTTATTAGTAACTAGGATAAGCGTGAATATAGCACTCTATAGGTTTAATATAGCTATAATTTAGGATCTATCCCCTATAGGGTAGTTTACTATATTAGTAAAGGGAAGGGCTTAAGCCTTTCTATAATATTTAAAGAATAATATAGATTTAATATAAGCCGTGATAGCCTTTATCTAGTAATAATAGCAGGAGGATATAAATAGTAATTATAGGCTAGTAGAATAATTCTAGGTTAGGGACTACGTATAGCTTAGTTTTTATAATATTAAAATAAACTATCCTTATAAGAAGCTAGATTAGGTTATAGCTAAGTATAAAGTACTTAAGGTTCTTATACCTTTAATAGTTAAATTAAATATTCTAAGGGAACTATATCCTATCTTTTATATTAACTTAGTCTAGTGTGTAGTAAATAACCTATTACTAAGTTAAAGACTAGCTAATAAACGTCTACTACTAGAACTTATTATAATAAATGCTAATAATAATCTTATAAAGTATTAGGTAAAGGAAATCCTTATAGCTAAAAACACGCTAGGTAAGGGTTTAAATTAGAATATCTTAGTTAAATAAAAAGGCTATGTATAGCTAACTTAGGAGCTATTAGAAAGTATAATATATATAGAGGCACTTAATTAATTTAAATTATAATAAGGAGATATATAGATAAATAATAGCCCTAAAAGAGTATATTTTAATTTAGCTATAAAAAATTAAGGTGCCTAGTTTATATCTAGTGCACGTATACTCTAGTGCTAAGCTTTTATTATAGTAAAGAGTAATTAAGATAAGGGGGGGGTGTCCTTAGACTCCTAATAGGGTTAGCGTGCCTTAGTAATAGTATAGGTAAGCTTTATAATAGTTTTAGCTATTTATTAGACCTAGGTATTACTAGCCTCCTAGGTAAAGATAGACTAGGTTAGGTTATTATTTATAGTCCTTATACTATGGAAAAATTCGGTGGCTAGGTTGTTATAGCCATGTTAAGTAGGTGTTATCTAGGCGAGCATAAGCTGCTACGCTTCGGAGGCGCCCTAGGCGCGGGCCGCACCTGCGGGGGAGGAAGCCAGGGGTTTGGCCTTGGCCGGGTTGATTCGAGCAGCAATTGTTGCGTGCCAACTCTACCGCAAAGCTCAGTCCAGAAATTGCTAAGCCAATCCGACCCGCGGTCCGTGATAATTTATGTAGGGAACCTATGAAACCGCCACTAGCAATGCTTAAATCGTTCCGCGCAAGCCCTAGCTTCCATTGATGTCATCGCCTCTAACTGAACGTACTTTGACAGACGATCAGTGATAACCATGAGAAACCGTGCCGGGTTGATTCGAGCAGCGGCTAACATGCTGTCAAAACGCTTGCGACAGCGGATGAAATTTTTTATAAGGGTGGCGCGTCGCCCCTTACTATTAGCGGACCGCGGCATAGCTAGAGCCTTAATAGCTTTACTTGCAGCTAAAAGGGTCTTAAGATATTTAAAGGTATAATAAAGTTTTAGGTTAGTGCTATATAGGTATATCTTCTAGATATATATATAATATATAGCATAGCATAAGGCATAGGCTTAGTTTAGCCTTAGGGTGTAAATATATTTACCCTTATTTTAGAGATTATTTATATAAGAACTATATAGGAAATTATACTCCTTACTATTAAAAAGGGCCTTATTACTAAAGTCTCCTTCTAAAATATACTTACTAAGGTAAGTACTTTTAGGTAAGGTAAAAGAAAGTAAAGAAAGAGAAAAAAGTATATTAAAAATAAGTTAGTTAGTAAGAGTAATAATATTACTTATAATAAGAAGTAAACTAGATATAGGAAAAAGGCTTTATAGTTATAGAAAAATTAATAAATAAAGATAAAAAAGGTATAAGAAAAAAATTTATAATAATATAAAGAGAGAAAAGTATAAATATAAAGAAGAGAGGATAGGATATTTATATTTTAAGATAAATTAGTTAAGCTTTAATTAGGGTATAGGTTTATTATATTTATAAATAATAGTTAGGAGTAAGTAAGGGTAGTATATTATATAATAAGGGGTTAGATAGTTACTAATAAAGGGGTTATTTAAAGTAAAGCTTAAATTTAGTAAATAATAAATAAGATATAAGATTAAGGTAAAGGTAAAAGGCTAGATAAGGTAAGGAGATAGCTAGTAGTAAGGGGCTATAAAATAAGTAACTAGTGTTTTTAAAGGTAAAGCTAAAGTAAGGTAAGGTAGTCCTATACTAAAAATTTTTTAGACTTATATAGTAAAAATATAACCTTACTAGGTAACTTACTAGCCTTACTAAGCTACTTATATGTTTTTTAAAGGGGGCTATATAATAAGGGTTTATATTTAATATACACTTACTTTTTTTAGTAAGAGGAGAAAAAAGGGGGTAAGTAAGGGGGTATATTATAAACTTAAGCTATAAGCTTAGGTTTAGTCTAGCTCCGGAAAGTATATATACTTTATATAGCTAGGTTAGGGCTCTATATAAACTATGCATGGACTGCGTATAAGGGACTATATATCCGGATGCTATGTAACTACTAGTGTAATTCCTTTTTTCTTCTATAAGAATAATATTCTTATTCTAAACGCTTATACGTAGTAGCCATAAGGCTAGTTCATAACAATTTTAGTATTTAAAAGGGATTAAGTATTTAAGTAAGATTAGATATAGATAATAAAATAATACTATAGGATATTAGTAACTACTATAATAGTAGCTATAAAGCTACTAGGTTATAGGTAAGGGTAACTTATAATATTAAAGGAGAATATAAAGGAAGAGAATATATAAAAGTAAGGAAAAGTAAGCCTCTTTTATATTAGCCTTAAACCCCTAAGTGATTTACATGTTACATGTAGCTAATCTAGAAATTATAATATTTATAGTTATAGCTACTACTAGTAAATACGCACGCTAGCTATAAACTCCTAGTAAGAATAATATAACATCCCTAATATTAGATAAGAGCTTGTTTGTTTTAAATAGCGCGTAGCACCCTATCTATTTAACTTAATTATAAAATCTAATATAAGTAGTCCACTTACTTAGTATTAATAAATCATTAGGTAAAGGCATATATATTAAAAATAATAAAGTAGTAAGTATATAGCTATTTAAAGCTAGAGGGTAAAGGAGGGAATTACCTAGAACCCTATAACTTTTGTTTTATTATCCTAAGTAAATATAATAGCTATACACTTATAAAACAGCTAGTAATATTAAATACTATTATAAGCTATACATAGCATACTTACATTAGCTAAGCAGCTTCTTTTTAATTAAGAATAATTATATATTAAGGGGGTAGTATATTAGGAGTATAAAGGCTAGGGAGCTAGGGATAGAATAGTTATATAATAGAACCCTTAGATAAGCCTTAGGTTATATAAATAACTAAGTAACTATTAGATAGCTATGTGTATATAGTAGGGTATTTAAATAAGAACTACCTATAAGGTATGTAAGAGGTTAGAGTTTAAGTCCTTTATGCACTTACCCCTAAGTAGTAGCTCTCTAGCTATAACTAAGAACCTTAGCCTTCACTCTGTTTATATCTCCCCGATCTAGTCGTGACATAAACTTCATTAACTAAAAGGCTACTAGATACTAATAGCCCTTATTATCCTACTAAGATAGGATTCCTGCTATTACGAAAATTAAGGTATTTATCTTAATATATACTACTTAACTTAGGTTATAATATTAAAGTAAAGGCACTTACTAAAAGGCATCTTTTAGCTAGTTAAATACTAGCTATTTCTTTTCCTTAAATATAAACCTCCTAGTCTAAATGCTATTTTAACTGCCCTTTATTAACACATAAAAAGGTACTATAATCCTAGAGTATTTATAAATAAACTATTAGTAAAAGTTATAAAATCTAAGAAATAACTATATATCCTTAAAACTTATTAGCTTCTTTTATTCTCTAATTATATTAACCTAGTAAGTATTTATTAATATCTTATTAATAAAGAGAATAAACCCTAGGAATTTTACTAATTCCTTATAGAAAGAGCACTTAGAGGGTTTTATATATAACTTCACTAACCTTATATATTCTAGGACTTACTTAATATATTTAGTATGCTTTTTCTTTATCTTAGAGAAAATTAAGATATTATCTAAATACACTATATAAATAGTATTAACTAGCCTATAAAGTGCCTTATAAATATAGCTTTAAAAAGTAGCTAGGGTATTAGTTAACCTAAAAGGTATTATAAAGTACTTATAATGCTTATAATACATATAAAAAGCTATCTTTTACTTATTACCCTCTTTAATATAAATTTAGTAGTATATATCCTTAATATTAATCTTTAAAAAGAAATAGGCCCCTTAGTACTAATTAAGAATCTTTAAAATTAAGGGGAAAGCATAGTAATTCTTTTATATTACCTTATTAAGTCCTTAATAGTTTATATATAGCTAAAGTATTCTATCCTTCTTTAGTATAAATAAAATAGGCGCGCTTACTAAGCTCTTTAAGGGTCTTATCTAGCCTTTCCTTAGGTTATTATTAATATATTCCTAAAGCTCTTTAAGTTTACTTTAGGAAAGAGAGTAAATTAGTTTATATAAGGGTATGGCTCCTAGTATAAGATTAATTATATAGTTAGTTAACTTCTTAGATAAGAGACTCCTTGCCTTATCTAATATAAATATATCTTTAAACTTATATAACTCCTTAGGAATATCTTTAATAGTTTTATATACTTTTACCTTCTTTTTATCTTTAAGAGGGATAAACTTATCTTTTATTATGCTTATAATAGTATATATAATTATCTTATTATATATTACCTTTATAAACTTATAAGGAGTTAGTAGTAAAAAAGCTACCTTTCTTTTCTTAAACTATTATTTTTATAAGTATAAGTAAAGGTATATGTATTCTTTTATAAGTGTATGTATTCTAATTAATATAAGGCTTCCCTTTGCTTTTAGGTCCTTATTAATAGCTATATATAGTAGTTTAAGGTCCTTCTTTTTACCTCTTAAGTCTTAGATTATAATAGGTACCTTATAAATACTATATTAGGGAACTATAAGAGCCCTTACTACCTTTAGAATAAGTACTATAGCCTTAGCCTAATTAAGCTTATAAGTCTATATAAACTAGGCGCTAATAATATTAATCTTAGTATAACTATTAAGATTCGCTACTATTTTAATGTCTTTTTGCCTATAAATAGTAACTAGTATATAGAATTAGTATTCTACTAGTACCCTAGTATTTAAGGTAAAGGTAAGGGTATTTACTTCTACCTCTAGGAGTTTCCTTAACCTTCTTACTAGTCTTTCCTTAGCTTATTATAATTATAGAAAAGATGCTTTATACTACTATAATTAAAGCACTATTTTCTTCCTTATAGCTTATTATTATTTAGGTAAGTAGCTAGGGTCTTTTCTTTATTCTTATTCTTATCTTTTTAGTCCTTATTTAGCTAATAGCCTTGTAAAGAGTTATATCTTTAATATTAGGGGGCTTTATATAAGCCTTTCTCTTCTAAATTATTTAGCTTTTGCTTATTCTTTAATATTACTTCCTAAAATCATTAAGTAAGTTATATAACCTCTTCTTATATTAGCCTAGTAATATTTACATGTAAGTTAATATAGTCTTATAAGTTAAGGACTAATTTCGTAAAAAACATAAGAGTATATGTCTTTTCTAGAGCTTATTTAAGGTGTTTCTCTAGTAAATCTAAGTAAATACTAAATTTAATAAGGCTTTAGCCTTCCTTTTGCTTTATATTCTCTAGCTAAGTAGCTATCTATGCGTTATAGCTTATAGAGTTCTTAAGTAACATAAGGGTTTAGTCCTAGAACTTATCCTAGTTATTCTTAGGGTAATCCTAGCTATTAGCTAGTTATTCTTTAATATATTAGTCCTATCTTGCCTAATAGTTTATATATATATAGTTAAGTGTAAAGAGAATCTTTTAGTTATCCTAATAATACTTCTTTTTACCCTCTTAAAGGTATAGTTAAGGTTATTAAGCTATATCTTATACTTTTATAGGTTTATAAGGTATTAAAGTTTTATAATATTTTAGACCTTAACTTCTTAGCTACTAAGACTTAAGGATATACTAGCCTTTTAGCCCCTTTTTATTAGTACTTTTTCTTTATAAAGTTATAGTAAGTTAGTAAGTTTTTATTCTTACTCCTATAGTTCCTTAAGTTACTTAAGCTAGGTAATTTGCTCTCTAACTATTATCTCTTTTACTCTTATAGTAAAGGGTATAGCTTTAAATAAGGTTATAAAACATAGCATATCCCTAGATATAATATTATTATTATTTAGCTAATTCTAAGTAGTATATAGTATTATTCTAGTAAATTAGGTTATTCTCCCCCTTATATTACTCTTAGGTAGCTAGTAAGAGAAGCTTTAGAATTATAAGAATAAAGGGATAGCTAGGTAAGAGATATAAGGGCACTTATATATTAACTAAAGCTTACTAAGTCTAAGTGTGTTATATATATAAGTCACTAGCTTATAGCTAGTAGCTTGCTAGTGTTACGTAAACCTAGCCCTAGGGCGTGGTGTGCCCGCCATGTGTGCACTAGCGCACGGGTGTTGTGAGTGGGGCCTCACATATTCCCTTTATAAATAGTAAAAAAATTTAATCTATATTATAATTTATTAGTAAACACCTTATAATTTAAATATTAATTAATATAATATCCTAATCTATATAGTTATAAGTATTATTTACTAATTAGTCTTACTAGTTTAATATAAAGATACTTTTCTTACTTAATTTACTACTTAAAGCTTAGTATAAGTAATAGCTTAATAATAAGAAGCCTAGTATTATAAGAGACCTCTTTAAGGGCTTTTTTCCTACCCTTACCCTTAAATGCCTAACTTATTAATAAAAGATAAGGCTTATTAAGAATTACTATATATAGCTAAAGAAGTTATAGTAAGTATTCTAAGCTATAGAGTTATAATCTAGTATAACTTATAATAAAGAGACTAGAAAGCTTTAAATAAGTAAGTAAAATATTAAATTTATTAAGGAGATTTATAAGAGATTTAGGAGAGCTATTATAAGGAAGCCTTTAATTATTAATAAGTCTTTTATAGCTATAAAGTAAGCAAAGGTTTTTACACTAGACTTTCTAGCTAGTAATAGGATTCTTAAGGCTTAGGATAATAAAGGATTTACTATAGTAAAGAAGGAAATAAGGTAAGGTAGTTACTCTCTAAAACTATATAATAAAGATAATAATACTAGAGGTATATAATAAGGTACTACTAATAATAATCCTTATTTTATATAAGAGATTTAGGATAATAATAATCCCTTTAAAGTTAATAATAATTTTTTACTTTACCTAGATATTTTTAAAATTATAGGAGATAGCTACTCTCCTAGTTATAGTTCTTAAAGGCTAGCCTATAGTTACTTATTAAATCCTTTTACTAGGTTTATACCTAGTAAATTATAGCTAAATAAATTACTAAAGAGCTTATAAAAGTAAAAGGCTATAGTATAGTTAATAAAGCTTTTAGAGGTTATATTAAAGGTTCTTAGGCTATATACTACAAGCCCTAGGTAATATATCTTTTCCCTAAGGTTTATAAATATAGAAGATATTATGTAAGCACTTAAGGACTATTAATTATATAGTAAAGAGCTTAGAATAGCTATAGTAATCTAAATTATCTTATAGTTAAAGGAGAATTATATAAATACTCTTATTTAAAATATATTATTATTAAGGGAGGTAAAGAAAGTATAAGTTAAATTAAACTTTAGTGTTAGGCCTAGCTAGGTTAAATAAGTAAGGGTATTAATATTTTCTATAGGCGTATGTGTTATTACTTTTCTTTTTATAGTACTATTAGTATAAAAGCTATAATTTATTAATAATACTACTAATTTTATTTAATATATATATTCTTAACCTATTTTATACTCTAGTATTAATCCTAAAGCTACTTAGTAACTTATTTACAAATTTATAACCTTATATAGCATTAATTTATCTTATTAGCTTACCTAGTAATTACTTAAAGAGCTTTATGCTTATTTAGAGGTAATAGCTTTATCTTATATACTTTAAATTTATTAGGTTTTTTCTTACCTATTTTAATAAAGTTAAATAGACTAGTAATAGTATAGATTATTTTAATTTATATAAGAAACTTATATTTAGCTATACTATAGTAAATAATCTTTTACTTTTACTTACACTACCTAAAGACTTACTTAATTACTATTTTTAATTATAAGTGCTAATAATTAAAGAGCTTTTCTTAGTTTATAAGTTACTAACTAGTAAGTGCCTAGTTTTATAAATAATACTTAACTCTTAAAAAAGGCATAATTAGGCCTTAATTTATGCTAAATCCTATATTACTAAGATAAAAGTAACCTTAGGGTATTAAAAATAACTTTAATAATACTATTTATATTAAGGTTATTGTTAGATCCTTCGGATCTTTATCGGCTTAATCGTGGCCAAAGACCAGACTAATAGTAGGTCTAGCGCAATGCACGTGATATAATTAGCTATATTAATTCGCCACCCCCTCTTCCACCTTACTTACAAGTTTTACTTACTTTTCTATTATCTAGACTTTCCCTCTTTTCTCTCTCTTTCCTAGCTAGCTATCTATTATTAACTTTAATATTACAAAATTATCTTACTTACGTAGGCACCTTAGTGTAACTAACACTAATTAGTAGTTAACTTTATAACTATAAATAAGTTAGGTATTATAAGAAAAAACATTTCTATAAATACTATAGCTACTACCCCTTATTACGCTAGATTAATAGTTATTATAGTAAAGAGATATAATTACATAAGTGTGCTAAAAGAAAAGACTAGAATCCTAGTTATAGGCTTATTAGGCTTCTAAGGAATTAATTTATTAACCCTTAGGCTTATAGGATATAACTTTATTATATTTATCTAGGATATTATTATTAATTATTAATTTTATTGTCTATTATAAGAAAACTAACTAACTAACTAAATCTATTACTATAAGGCATTTATTTTAAACCTAATGTTAAATAACCTTAGCTAAGCTAGCTAAATTACTTATAACTTCTCTTAATATATTACCTTTTTCTAATAAACCTTTAATCCCCCTTTATAAGCATTTACTACTTATTTCTTACCCCCTTTACTCTTAGTATTATTTACCCTATGCTTATTAGTAAAAGAGATTATCTCCTTCCCTTTTTTTATATAAAATAAGAAGTAGTAATTCTATTACTTCTATGTTGTTTTTACTAGTGCTTTTCTAGTTACTTTTAGCACTTCTATTACTTTACTTAACCCTAATTTAATTTATTCTTATTGCTATTTTTACTACTTTTTCCACTATTTTTCCTATCTTTATGATTTTCTATGTTTTTATAATTTTCTAGCTTTATTAAAGTAATAACGCTTTTAAAGTGTAAAAGAAAACCCTAGTAATAGGCAAATATATAAGCTTAATTAGTAGTAAAAGAATAACACCTTAGACCTTCTTTTATAGCCTAGATATTATAAGATAGTAAAATTAGAATCTAGACCTTTTATAAGAGGAAGGGTTACTACTAGTAATAGTAAGGCTTAAATAATTCCTCTTAAAAGACTATAAGAGAGTAAACTACTAGTATATTTATAATAGCTTATAAATAACCTTATAAAAGACTAGAAAAAGCCTATTAAACTAAACCTAAAGACTACTACATAACCTAAACTTAATAACTAGATTATAAGGTTTATTAACCTTAGTAAGTATTAAGGCTAGAGAGATAATAACCTCTAGGAGTTATTTTAAGAAAACTTTAAAGGCTAGTCTAAAAATACCTTTAAAAGAGTAAATAAGAATATTATTAGAGAGTTATGTAATTCCTTATAAGATTATAGTGTTCTTATTAAATAAGGCCTAGGATATTTAATCCTAGTATCCCTTAAAAAGATACTTTACTAAACCTTAATACCTCTTTAGTTATAGGAAAAATTATAATCTTCTAAACCCTTAGAGCCTTAGCCCTAAACCTAATTACTTACCCTAGAAATCTACTTTCCTTAACCTTAATAATTCCCTAAACCTCCCTAAGAGCCCTTATAATAATCCTAATTAAATTAATTACTTTATCCTAATAATTATTATTTATAATAACCTATAGACTATTATTTATAATAAATTATGCCTTTATAGTAATTTCTCTTTAAAGATTAGATTATAAAGAAGATCTTAAAGCTTACAAAGATATATAAGAATAGTAACTACTATAGTAAGAAGCTATATAACTTCCTAACACTAAAGATTACGCTCTTTAAAAATAAGTGTAATAAGATTAACCTCCCTTAAATGTATATAAGAAGGCCTTTCCTATTATGTTAATAAGTAATACTAAATAGTATTACCTTAATTACCTCTTTAGGAATAATTACTTTTATAAAGAGATAATTACTTATATTTACTAACACTTTAAAATAGAAAGTAACTAATAATTCTATTACTATAAATAAAGTAATATAATATTAAAGAATATAATTAATAAGAACCCTAATAAAAGTAAGCTTAAGTACCTTAAGATTATATTATTAAACCTTAAGAAAATTCACAGAGAGCTATACCCTTCTAATATAGTAAATACTAAGCTTTATAAGTAAGCATTAAATACTATAGCTAGTATACTTAAATATTAGATAGTTAAATATATACACTCCCTAGGCTTTAAAAGTCTTACTAAAGACCTTTATAAGGTAATTACTATTATAGAATTAAATAAGAAAACCTCTTAATATCTTTAGTACTAAGAAAAGACCCTCTAGAGGCTATGTTTACTAATTATTAGTATAAATAATAATCCTATAGTAAAGGAAGCTATTATAGAAAAGCCTTAGGCTAAGCCCTAAGTATTACTTTATATATAGTAAGAGTAGTTACTAGTTCTCTAACTACTTTACTAAAGAATATTAGAAAGAGAAAGACTACTAGTAAGCTAGTAAAATATATTATATAGCCCTTATAAAGAAGAGATTTTAGGTGTTTCTTACCTCTTATAAAGGGTAAGATAATAATAAACCTAATAATAACTCTAGTTAGAATTAGAAACTATATCTTATAGCTTATATAAGGGCCTAGGATAATAATAATAATAAGGTAAAGAAACTACTATTAATAGCATATTTAAGTATTACATAATTCTTTTGCTTTAGATAATAAACTAACTATAATATTACTAATATTAATATTCTTATAACCCTAAATAATTAAGCCTTTTAATATATATTCCTTAAGTAAGAGCTTTATAAACTATAAGAGTGTAATAAAGGCTTATTTTACTATATCTTTAAAGAATACTATTCTAAAGAAGTCTTTAGAGGTATTATACCTAATACTAATACTATAGGAAAATTAAGTGTAAGAGAGGTATAAGTAAAAGCTTTACTAAGATTAATACCTTTATTAAAGGTAATCCCTTATAAACCTTAAATTATTATATTTAGTGCTAGATTAGTAGTTATAAAAGGCATTATTTATATACCTATAAAACTTAGAGAGCTTAAATTCTATATCCTTAATATAGCTACTCCCTTCCTTTTCTTAATTACTAATATAAATAAGATATAGGTTAAGATTAATAACCTCGCGAATATACTTATTTAAGGTAATAAGACTATGCCTATAGTATAATAATAAGGTTATTCTTAGTAGTTATTAAAGGCAAAAGAAATAGTTGCTTTCTATCTCTTAGAGAGAGATATTTATTAATTATATTATTAGCTTAGTTATTCTTTTGTTTAATAACTTATAAAGATTCTTTAATAAGCTAGTTATAATATTAAACACTAGGTAATTAAGAAATTAACTAAAGTTTACTACTATTGCTAGATATATAGTAAGGCCCCTAGTTAATTTAAATTCATAATTAAAGATAACTATAAATTTAACTATAAGATTATTATTAATATTATATAAATTAATAGTTAACTAGTGCTTTATATTATTAATTTAGTAACTTTGTTCTAAGTAGCCTAATTTCTTAATCTAAAAAGTAAAAGGCTTAAGATATTTAAAACACTATCTAAAAGTGCTAGATTAATACTTATCTAGGACCTCCGGAATAGATAGTTTATAATACAAGCAATAACTTCGCTTTTACTAAATTTAAATATTACGCTTAATTAATATTAATTAAGACTAATAAGATGCTAATTAAAGCTTATAATAGTATTAGAAAGGTTAAAAGATATTACGGACCCTTACGCTAGGCTTATAATATTATTACTAACTTAATTAGTATAAAACTAATGCTAGAATAATGCCTCTAAATAGCTATTAAGGCTATTAATGATTTTATAGGCCCTAAAGGAATTATACTAACCTTACTAGTCTTTAGAGCTTACCTATAAATAATAAATAAGTTACTATCTAGTATCTTTATTATTTAATATACTAAAGTAATTTAGAAGGCTACTAATAAGGTCGGCCACTATATAGCTTTATAGTAAGTTTATAATGCCCTTAGAGCCTAGAATAGTCCTAATATAGTATCTATATATTAGCTACCTTTATAGGCTAATATACGTGTATAAAGAGAGAAAGGTAGCTAGCATAGCCTTTATAAGCTAATTACTACTAATAGGGAGACCTATATAGTTAATATACCTTATAGCCTAGTAAAGTTTTACTTTATAGTAGTAAAGCCTTACTATAAAGACTTATATATTATAGAGAGGCTAAAGTAATAGGAAATAAAGCCTTAAAATGTAAAAAGGCTATAATAATACTACTAATTACTATTACTAAAAAAGAATTAGTAATAAAAAAGAAAAAAACTATAAGTACTACTAAAGAGAAAGTAAGGAAGGCTAAGAAAAGCCCTTATAGTCTAATTTATAAGTATAGAGAAGCTAATAAAAGAGGCCTATAATACCTAGGTAACTCTAAGGGGAAGCTAGTAAATTAAAGACTTATTACCTTACCCTAAAGGAATAAAAGTAAGAAAAGGTAAAACTTATAATTTTAAAAAGAATATTAGCTTAATTAAACTCTATATACTTATTAATAAAGACTAAGATAAGGCCTTTATTTAAGAGGTTATAGCTAGAGAGATACTAAGCATAGTATTTCTTATAGTAAAAGAAAAAGCTAATTAGAACCTTACTCTTTAACTTTACTAAGAAAGAAAGATTATAACCCTAGAAAAACCCTTTAAGTAGTCTAATTAAGCTAAGATTAATACCTTATAAGCTTATAATATTTTTAAATTCGTTAAATATAACCTAGTAAGGCATAGAGGCTATAGAATCTTTAATTCTTATATAGTTAGAGAGATTAAAGGCAAGGGAATAGCCTTACTATATAAGAAATCTTACCTTATTATATAAGGCTATAATAATAAGGGAAAGGAATTTATCTTAATGTAATTACTAATAATATAACAAGTAAGCTAATAACTTATTATAGCTATTGCTTTATTATTAAGAAGGAGAGGCATTTATCTTTAGATTTGTGATATTACATAAGCATACACTTAATCGCATATAATGCTAATAAGACTTATTATTATAAGATTACTAAAACAGATTACACACCTCTTTCTAGAAGGAACTATAATTAAATTAATTAAACCTCTTTATAGAATTATAAAAGCTAGAACTTACTAGTAAGTAATATACTTCTATTATTATAAAGATAACCTTAATATAATAACTTTAACTTATAATCCTTACTTATTAATTATAATACTAAATAATAAAAACCTCTTTAGTATTATAGGAATATAAACTAATAATACATTAGGCCTAAGTAATAATAACTTCTTCTAAAAAGAAAAGAAAAAGCTTTAGAAAGCTAAGTTTACTACTAAGGAAAAGTAGTAATTACCTACTAGGAATCCCCTTATTTTTAATAGCTATATCTTAACCTAGAATGCTAATAACTTACTAATTTTAACCTAAAAGGGCTAAAGTTAAAAGATTAAGAAAGTTAATCCTTAATCTCTAATAGTAAAGTAAGATTACGTAAAATAATAAGCCTAAGGAAGCTATATTATAACTATATACTAACTAGAAGCTTCCTATGATTTATTAATTATAGCTTAACACTAAAAACCCTTTACTAATAATATTACATGCCTTAATAAACGCCTTAAATAGTAAATTAAGAATTAGTAGTAAGGACTATAATACATACCTTTAACCCTTAAGAAAGTAAAGCTCTTTATGTTTATAAATAGATTACTTACTAATAATAAGGATTTAAGCTTATAGATTAGATATATTATTATAATTAGTAATAAGATAATATAAGATAATAATACCTTTATTATAAAAGGCAATATTATTATGTATAGCTTAATAAAGAGTAAGCGAGTTACACATAGCACGCTTACCTCTAAATTATATAGCATAGTTTAAGACGTAGATATTGCCTACGTGATTTCCATGACTCTCTATTAGATTATAGACTAATTAAAAATACCTTGAATTCCTATAATTCTTTATACTAACTCCTTTTTGTTATATAAATACCTTATAAAGCTAGGAATAATAAAAGAGAAAAGACTAATAATTAATATTATAGCCCTTTATTAATTATATAAAAGGCATAAGATTTATAAGGTAAGGTGAATTAATAGAAATAATAATTTAGTAAATATAATAATAAAGGCATTACTAAATTTATTCCTTTTCTCTCTAATTAATTTAAACGAATTAATAATTTATATTAAAGGATAGGTAAAGAGACCTATAATATTAGGGGATAGGAGCCTTAATAAGGACTAATAGATTAATTTAATTAACTAATACTATAATAGCTAATTAAAGTAGTGAATTCCTATTAAGGGATTTACTTATATTTACTTATATATACTTTCCTTTAATTTAATTTTTATTATGTTTTTAAGCTCCTTTAGCTATAGATAAAAAGAGAGACTACTAGTGTTAGATCCTTTAAATCTTTATTAGCTTAATTATAGCTAAAGACTAGACTAATAGTAAGTCTAGTGTAATGCACGTAATGTAATTAGCTGCATTAATTTGCTACTCTCTCTTCTACCTTACTTATAGGTTTTACTTACTTTTCTATTATCTAGACCTTCCCTCTCTTCTCTCTCTTTCCTAGCTAGCTATCTATTATTAACTTCAATATTACGGAATTATCTTACCTGCGTAGGCACCTTGGTGTAACTAACAGTTATATTATTAATAAAACCTTTTACACTAGGTAGTATATATTAAAATAATCCCTTAAAGCTAGTAGCTACTAGTATATTTTATAAGATATTATTCTTCCTTAACCAAAACCTCTTTTACTATAAAAGTAAAATATATATAGGAATATATATACTATTTATAGCACTAATTATACTATTAAATTAAAGGAATTTATTATTTAATTCTATAATAAGTAATATAAACTCTAGGTTTAGCTAATAAATAAATCTTATATATAGTTTCCTTACTAGGTTAAGTAACTTATAAAAATCTATAATACTAATAATTAGCTTAGATAAAACTAATAGCCTATGTTTCTTTAAGGCTTATTATAGGCATAGATTTATAAGAATATTATTACTTTTTACTTAACTAATTAGTATTATAAATCCTAAAGTAAAGTATTATTTTAAAGCTAGCTATAAAGCTAAAGAAAGGTCTCCTTTAGTATTTAAAAGAGTTATATAAAGTAATAACTAGGCTTCTAAAGAATATAATAGTAAAAATCCTATAAGGTAATTAGTAATTATTAAGCTTTTTCTTTAAGAGCTATAAATTTATTAGTATTATTAGTATTATTATAATAGTAATAGTAAATATACTCTTAAAGGTAATAAGGCTAATAAAGCACTCTTTATATTTTTACTATAGCCTTATAGTATAGGAGAATTAATACTATAATATAAAGATTATTATTATTATCATTTTCTTTAATAGTAATATGCTTAAATAAGAGATTATAATTCTTAAGAAAGGTTATTATAGCGCTTTACTAACTTTATTATAGTACTTCCTATAATAGGCATTTATATACCTCTTGCTAGTATAGTATATTATAAATAGGGGTAAATATAAAGTAAACTTAATTCTATAACTTTCTATGTAAATTTATAGCTAAAAATGGTTAGCGTGTCCCTTATGCATTGTTGTGCACTCTGCTAACTTTGCAGAGTTTTCGTGGATTACACCCTTAGATTAGAAGGTTTTCATACGGCTAGGATCCTAGTTGACATCTGCCCCAGAGCAAGCCCGCAGTTAATAGGCATGAAATGGATTGATCCCTTCATCGGTCTCTTCGAGTGAACCCACGGGAATGACCTTGCAAAAATACCGTCGTTGCGTCCCAATTGCTTGTGGACTAACATCTCTATCCACTGTATGAACACATGCTATTGGCACCAATGCTGTGAAAATGTTGTCTTTCCCGCACAAGTCTCGCTCCAGCCTATGATACTGAATGCTAGACTCAAGCCGCGGATGGCTATACTCTTTCGAGTGCCCGAGACAATTTGAAGGCAACGGACCGCGTTTCTGAGTATGAGGGCTTGGTTAGGCAAACGAGTCATGGACGGGCTGGACGGGTGGAACTCGCGGATATCAGTACGCATTGCACGCTAAGAATGTAGTAAGCATAATCAGTTGGCCATTGACTTGTGAACGAGCCGCTTGCTGGGCCGTGTTTTAAATAATTCATGAAGTGAGTAAATTTATCTCGTCATGTGAGTAACCTCGTGTTTTAGACATGACTCCGTGTAGTTTTCACCCTGCCAGGATTTTGCAAATTCAGATTGAATAAGAAAAGGAACACAAAAGGAAAAAAAAAGGCTGCAAAAAACCCTTTTTCATAATGCATGCGTATTACAACGCTCATCTTGCAATTCATGCGGCCGCGACCAGCGATGGTTTTAAACTCTGCACTTCGGTTTGGAGCTCAAGGTGGTATGAGCGAATAATCGAGTCAGTGTCGTCGATGGCGAGGGGGCGGATGTCCGCCATGGCCTTGATCTTTTGGGTTCTACATAGGGGCTGTTAGTGACAAAGGTGATGGGTATCGATGGTCGAAAAAAAACCTACACTTCCTTGACCTGGTCGTCAGTCATTGACAGACCAAGCTGCTCAACACGACTCTTGATGGCGTTCCAGCCAGTCAATCTGGAGGCGAAGTGGACGTATCGGTTCATGCCAAAGTCGGCGGGGTTGATGATCTCGTAAGTGCTGGGCATGTTCAGGATGGCCTTGGCGTGGATGCCCGCCTTGTGGGTGAAGGCGCAGAAGCCGGTGATGGGGTTGTTGAAGGGGACATTAATCTCAACGGCCTCGGCAACAAGGTCCTCGATCTCCTTGAGCTTGTGCAGCTTGTACCGCGAAGTGACATAGTCGTGGCTGCCAACAATCATGCGGGCAAGCAAGCCACCGAGGGGCTAGACAATTAGTCTCATGGTCACGCAAGGTTCTTGCCAAGTCGTCAAACTCACAGTGATGCCATTTCGCTCGCCGATACCCAGGACAGAAGTGTCAATGTCTACATTCCAGTCATTAGCCATTGCTGTTGAAAATCTGAACGGATTTTGCAGACGGTCACGTACGGGTGGCGCCAGCCTCGAGAGCGGCGTATGCGTTGGCAATGGCACAGCCGGTATCGTTATGCTAGGAGTGTTAGCAAATGTTACCAGGCAAAACGCGCTAGAAGATAAAGCCAACATCGCTTTTGTGTGGCATGCTGTTGATTCAACAACTCTGTAAAACCCCCCATTTCTTCCGGGCACATTTCGTGGAATCATCTTCATCCAGGCTTGCAAGGGGCCACTTACGAAGTGAGTCTCAATGTCACAAGAGACAACGCCTCTCAGCGTGCGGACCAGGTCGTAGACTTGTCTAGGAGTGGCACAGCCGACAGTGTCAGCGACACCGACACGGTGGACGCCAACGGCATCGACAGCCTTGTACAGTGATAGCAAGTCGACAAGGTCAGATCGGAAAGAATCTTCGGATGAGAATCGGACTTCGCGTCCTTGGCTGTGTCACATGTTAGTCCGCAATCCAAGCCGCCCCCTAATTTCTAAGAGCCTTCAGACACATACCTCTTGACATATTCAATAACCTCAATAGCCGTCTTGGTGATGTAAGCCATGTCTTTGCCGTGGGAGTGCTCTCGCAGTTGCTTGGACGTGCCAATAACAACGTCGACGCCATCTACACCAGTCTCAACGGCTAACTTGGCATCGTCCATCTGTGAAGACGTGATTGGTTAGAGATACTTGTTGAAGTCAGCGCTGGAGCATTTGCTGCTTACCGTACACCGAACATCTGCCAAACCATGTCAGTATGTGTCAGAACCGGGCGCATAAGGGAAGGTATGCTTCCGAAGCTAAAGCAGAACACACGTACGGGTCAAAATCTTGGACTTGAGGCCAAGCTTGCAGATGGCCTCGCAGTCCTTTCGCGACTGTTCACTCGCAGCCGGTGATGTAAGCTCAATGTATTCCACTCCAAAGTCCGAAAGGGCATTTGCGCTAAATGAATAAGAATCAGATCAAGTTTCACAGTGTTATAGTATTACAGTCGTAGCTGACGAGTTCAGATTTCGTACATCTTGATCTTGGTCTCTGTTGCAACGCATAAAGTTAGTCAACGGTCTAGGAGCCGACACTCGATAATAGATGGCTCTAAAAAATATGAGTCACTACCTGTATCGAAAAAAGCATTGGCGAACTGCTCGCCCTCTCTTAACGTGCTCTCAATAATCTGGAAATTGTCGGTATTTGACAAGAAGTCGCCAACAGACTGGTAGGGGGAGCCAGCATGGTGAGGCTTGTTGGCTTTGCGAGGGGAGGCAGGCGAGGCATTTCCATTGGTGCCATTGGTACCGTTGGTGTTGCCGTTGGCGGTTCCATGAGTGGCACCGTTTGATAAACTGTCGGCGGCCATTGTGATGATGATGGTATGAGTGTGAAGGTATTGTGTGTAAGTGCGTTAGTCGGCAAGGTTAGCAGCGAAATTAGATGTATCAATGCTCAAGGAAAGCATAAGAATGGTTGCAGAGGAGGGAAGTGCCGAGTTATATGTCCAAGCTGCTGGCCAAGAAGAAGAAAGATCCGGCAAAGTGTGTCTTAAATGGTGGAGCGGCAGTAAGAATAGTAGATGCATTTGGATCCTGATCTTGCTCGTCAGGCTCGACTCTTGTTACGGTGTAGCTAAAAGCTCAGGACGCTGAAGAGCTGAGCTAGGCTGAATTGGACTGGGCTTGGCCGGGCTGGGCTAACGGACGGGAGCAAAAGATGCGAGGCATCCTCCGTGCTCCGAACATGGGAGGGATTCCCATGTGGAGGACATCCACGAGACGAATATGTATGTAAGTGATGCACGTATATTACGACAGGTCGAGGGTCGAGGATCCAGATCGACCGTCACTTTATTCGTAAGAGTGGCGGGGTGCAGGTGCGAGTTGCGAGGAAGGTGCAGACCGGACACCTGAAAGTCGAGGCCTCTCCTTGCATGAGCTTTGCCAGCTCGGCCTGCCGCCGGAGGTTGATTTGCAACCTGAACTGCCTCCAATCGACACACTTGTCTCACTCCTTGAAAAAAAAAAAAAAAAAAAAACCTGCGCGGAGCCATTCATCCGTCTTGGTAGTGTCGATCGCTCATGTTCGAAGACGCGATACTAGTCATCACAATCGTCATGGTAACAAGCACAACTTGACACGGTACGTACCGAGCGCAAAAGTTCGTCAGCAACTTCTCAGCACTTCTCAGCACTAGTAGGTTTGCCGGCAAGGATCCCCCCTTTCCGAACTGCCGGACGGGACGAGATGCCTTTTCTTTGCATGGAGCTGAGCGAGCTAAAGAGTAGCAAAGCCCACTCCAACCAATATCACGCAATTCAATACTCAATGCCGGACAGGACAGGACAGGCAGACGGAGCGAGGGTAACAACGGCCCTCAGCCCCCAAGGCCGCCTGCCTTGTTAGTGCCTGTCCCTACGCTTTCCTCGCTGACGTGCATTCGATGATTCGCGCGGCCCCGGCCACCCTGCCGCCACTGGAATTAGCGCCCTGGAATCCACCCCTGTAAACCCACAAAGCTAAGATCTTACCCGCTAATATGTACGGATTATGTGTGAGGCTATGGCCAAGTGGCCTGCTCTTTTCTCGATAACGATTCGAAGCAAGGACCGGTGTCAAGATTATCAAGCAGCAATCACATGCTAGAAATGCACTTCCCTCTTCCACCTTTTTTCGTGCGCCAGCTTACACTTTACTATTCAAGGTGCGCAGAACATTTTGCATGTGGGAGGTCCTCGGGCAGTCAAAGTGAGGTCTTTTCTCGAAACCAGTAACGTGTCCACTCCAGGATACTGCGCTAATCGTGGAGTTATCCTGGAGAATCATGTTTGACGGTCAATACATTGCAACGACCCGGAATGGGTCTGGGCAACTTAGTCCACGATGTGTGTGTGACTCCTCGCAGGGCTGAAGCAGATCATGCGGCGATTCTGTCCATGACAATCGTGTTCCACGACGATGACTCGAGAATAGAGCCAGTCGTATACCATTCACCATCCACCATTTGGCAGTGATCGTGACGAATCACCTTGGACAAGGAAGGAAGGCTTTCTTTCTTTTCTAAGCCTGCAAGGGTCTAGGCACTCACCCCCCCTATTCGCTGTGTGTAAAACCAAACGATTTAAACGGCAGCTGAGGTCGCGAGCTTACTCATCAGGATGTCTGGTCAGTACATCTCGTGCTGATATTCTTTTTATACGGTGGAACAATCAATGCACCCCTATCAACTACGCTTTCCAAGCCAGTTGGCACTAGATTCATGCTGAGTTTCCGCGATAAATCCGAGCCATAGGTTCACATGATTTTGATCCCTATGGATATCCGAAATTCGCCCTCAAGGATAGGATTTGGTATGCTCTGGTGTGCCAAATTCACCAGCGCGTACCCGGCGTAGCTATTCACGTCCGTGATACAATGGAGTTATGAAGATGAGAACGTAAAGATAAAAAGGTTCATGTGCCTCCGCACCGCCCGCAGACATGTTTCATCCGTGGGGGAACAAGTATGAGGTTACAAGACCCTTATGGCTGCCCGAATTTATCGGCATCATAGGCGAAGGGAAAGCTTCGATATCCGCACGGGCTAACTATTATCCGCTTCCGTTTTTTTATCTAACTAACGTTTTAACTAACGATTTGACTAACTTTCTGACCGATTTAACCAATTTAATAATTTGACTAACTAACTAACGATTTAACTGACTTTCTGACTAATTATTTGGCTGACTTTTAACCGATTTAACGATTTAACGATTTGAGTAACTAACTAATGATTTGGCTGACTTTTTATCCGATTAAACAATTTAACGATTTGACTAATGATTTAACTAACGATTTGACTAATTGAACCCCCCCCCCCAGAGCGGGCGGTTAAGAGAGGCAGAAATTTTTTGTGACTAGTTACTAAAGAGTATTTCGCGTCTAACTAGTTAGAAAAGACATCTCTACAGGATAACTTTTGACTAACTAACGATTTAACTAACTTTCTGACAAAGACTTCCTTGTAACTTCCTATATCCTTTCTCTATTCTAGTTATAGAATATATTATAGTTAATAATATCTTTGAGTAAGACTTTAATCTTGTAATAACTCTATAGGTCTAGATAAGTACTACTTGTTATAGACTCGAGCTATGAGCTTAGGTCAAGTCTAGCTCCGGAAAGTATACATACTTTATACAGCTAGGTTAGGGCTTTACATAGACTATACATAGACTATATATAAGGGACTATATATCTAAATACTATATAACTACTAGTGTAATTCCTTTTTTCTTTTATAAGAATAATATTCTTATTTTAAACGCTTATATATAGTAGCTATAAGGCTAGTTCTTAATATATATTATTCTTTACTATAGAAATAACATAGCTAGTGAATATACTATTACTACTAGATATAATAAACACTAATAAGTTAGCACTCCTATAATAATAGGTAAAATAGTAAGTAAAGCAAATCTAGTACTTAGCTAATATATAAAATATAGTACTTATACTAATCTAGGTTAAGTAAAAGCCTTTACCTATAGGCCCTCTCTTTAATAGTAATAAAGTCTTATTTATAGCCTAGAAGGGTTTTATATCTTATAAGCTACTTATAAATAGGGATTTTATTAGTAGTAAATATAATTAATAGTGCTTTATTTACTAAAACCTATTACCTAAGGTCTAAGTATAAGCTATACCCTTCTTTAAGAAGGGCTACCTATAAGACTACTACCTAAAGATACTTCTTAATTACCTAGGGGAAATATTTAATAACCCTTACTAATAGAAAATAGCTATTATAAAACTTAACTAGCTAATATAATAATAGAATAAGAGGTTTAATAACTTTTATATTTGCTTTAAATAAAAATTAGCTTTAGCTAGAGGGCTTAAGTAAGTAAACTTAGTAAAGTTATTTAAGCTATGTATAGCGCTTAATAAGTAAATAAGGGATTATAGTATTAGTTAAGATATACCCTAGGCTAACTATATTATAGTAATAGCTTACTATTAAAGTATTATACTAGATATTAAATTATATTAACTAGAGAAAAACACTATATATAGAGATAGGCTAATTTAGTGCCTAACCTAAATAAGGCTAAGGTATAGGATAAGGATATACTAATAATAAATATTTACTTTATAGGTATAATAAGGACTTAGTAAGGCTCTAGAAAGTCTATAGGATAGTAAAGGTTAGGTAATAAAAAGGGTAGTAAGTAAACTAAGTAAGTCTCCTAGGATATACTTAATTTATACTATAATAATAAGTAGTGCTTATAATATAGCTTCTTTAAGTATTTTACTATAGTATACTTATTATATCCTACTATTTACTTATAAAAGAAGTCTTTTATTAATACTTATAATATAAAAGAAATACTTACTACTAACTTAGATAATAACTTTATAAACTAGTTAGAAAAAAGTAACCTTATTATTAAGTTATTTAACAAAGGATATAGGAAAGAAGTATAAGGGGGCTTTATAATATATATTTATTACTAATAAGGACTATAAGGAGATTTAGAGTAATAAAAATTTATCCCCTTTCTTAGTTCTTATATTAATTAATAAGACTATCTTTATAAATACTTAGGTTAACATAGGCTATAACTACTACACTACTATAAGTAAATACCTAGTCTAAAAGCTTTAATTAAAATACCTGTTAGGAACTAGCCTTATAGCTACTGCGTATAAGCGTTTAGAATAAGAATATTATTCTTATAGAAGAAAAAAGGAATTACACTAGTAGTTACATAGTATCTAGATATATAATCCCTTATACGTAGTTTATATATAGTTTATATAAAGCCTTAGCCTAGCTATATAAAGTATATATACTTTCTAAAGCTAGACTTAACCTAAGCTTATAGCTTAAGTCTATAATATACCCCCTTACTTACCCCCTTTTTTTTTCTTTTACTAAAAAGTAAGTATATATTAAATATAAACCCTTATTATATAGCCTCCCTTAAAAAATATAATAAAGTAATATAAGTAACTTAGTAAGGCTATATCTTTACTATATAAATTTAAAAATTTTTTAGTATAAGACTACCTTACTTTTACCTAATTTTACCCTTAAAAATACTAGTTACTTATTTTATAGCCCCTTATTACTAGCTATCTTCTTACCTTACTTAGTTTATTACCTTTAACTAAATCTTATATTTTATTTATTACTTACTAAACTTAAACTTAACTTTAAACTACCCCTTATTATTAACTACTTAATTCTTTATTATATAATATATTACTCTTACTTACCCCTAGCTATTATTTATAAATATAAAAACCTATCTTTAATTAAAGCTAAACTAATTTATCCTAAAATATAAATATTTTATTCTCCCTTATTTTATCTTACTTCTTTTTACCTTTATATTATTATAATACTTTCTTTCTATATACTTTATACCTTTATTTATTAATTATCCTATAACCTTAAAGCCCCCTTTTATATTTAGTTTACTTTTTATTATAAGTAATATTATCTCTCTTACTAACTAACTTACCTCTAAAGTACTTTCTCTTTTTTTTAACCTCCTTTTACCTTATTTAAAAAGACTTATCTTAGTAAGTATATTTTAAAAGAAAACTCTAAGAATAAAGCCTTTTCTAATAGTAAGAAGTATAATTTCCCTTATAGTCCTTATATAAATAATCTTTAGAATAAAGGTAAATATATTTATACCCTAAGGCTAAACTAGGCCTATACCTTATACTATACTAGTTATTATATATATATTTAAAAGAAGTACTTATATAATACTAACTTAAAACTTTATTATATTTTTAAATATCTTAAGACCTTTTTAGCTATAAGTAAAGCTATTAAGACTTTAGCTATACTATAGTTTACTAATAGTAAGAGGTAATATATTACCCTTATAAAATTTTTCCTTTACTATTATAAGTATTTTAATAGTATATTAGCTATTACTTAAATTAACTTAGCTAAGGCCTAACCCTTAGCTTCTTTCCTTATAAGTATAGCCTATACCTAAGGCACCTTTAAAGTATAGTAGCTTATACTTACCTAGATAATACTTACTTACTATAGCTATAATAACCTAGCTACTAAATTTTTTTATAGTATAAGTGTTAGTTACACTAAGGTGCCTGCGCAGGTAGGATAATTCCGTAATATTGAAGTCAATAATAGATAGATAGCTAGCTAGGAAAAAGAGAGAAGAGAGGGAAGGTCTAGATAATAGAAAAGTAAGTGAAACCTGTAAGTAAGGCGGAAGAGGGGGTAGCGAATTAATATAGCTAATTACATTACATACATTACACTAGACTTACTATTAGTCTAGTCTTTAGCTATAATTAAGCTAATAAAGATTTAAAGGATCTAACACTAGTAGTCTCTCTTTTTATCTATAGCTAAAGGAGCTTAAAAACATAATAAAAATTAAATTAAAGGAAAGTATATATAAGTAAATCCCTTAATAGGAATTCACTACTTTAATTAGCTATTATAGTATTAGTTAATTAAATTAATCTATTAGTTCTTGTTAAGGCTCCTATCCCTTAATATTATAGGTCTCTTTACTTATCCTTTAATATAAATTATTAATTCGTTTAAATTAATTAGAGAGAAAAGGAATAAATTTAGTAATGCCTTTATTATTATATTTACTAAATTATTATTTCTGTTAATTCACCTTACCTTATAAATCTTATGCCTTTTATATAATTAATAAAGGGCTATAATATTAATTATTAGTCTTTTCTCTTTTATTATTCCTAGCTTTATAAGGTATTTATATAACGAAAAGGAGTTAGTATAAAGAATTATAGGAATTCAAGGTATTTTTAATTAGTCTATAATCTAATAGAGAGTTATAGAAATTACGTAAGTAATATCTACGCCTTAAACCATGCTATATAATTTAGAGGCAAGCGCGCTACGTGTAACTTGCTTGCTCTTTGTTAAGCTATTCGTAATAATATTACCTTTTATAATAAAGGTATTATTATCTTGCATTATCTTGTTACTAATCACGATAATGTATCCAATCTATAAGCTTAAATCCTTGTTATTAGTAAGCAATTTATTTATAAATATAAAGAGCTTTACTTCCTTAAGGGTTAAAGGTATATATTACAGTCCTTATTACTAATTCTTAATTTACTATTTAAGGTATTTATTAAGATATATAATATTATTAGCAAAGGGTTCTTAGTGTTAAGCTATAATTAATAAATCATAGGAAGCTTCTAGTTAGCATATAGTTATAATATAGCTTCCTTAGGCTTATTATTCCACGTAATCTTACTTTACTATTAGAAATTAAGAATTAACTTTCTTAATCTTCTAACTTTAGCCCTTTTAGGTTAAAATTAATAAGTTATTAGCATTCTAGGTTAAGATATAGCTATTAAAAATAAGGGGATTTCTAGTAGTTAATTACTACTTTTCCTTAGTAGTAAACTTAGCCCTCTAGAGCTCTTTCTCTTTTTTTAGAAAAAGTTATTATTACTTAGGCCTAATATATTATTAGTTTACATTTCTATAATACTAAATAGGTTCTTATTATTTAGCGCTATAATTAATAAGCAAGGATTATAGGTTTAAGTTATTATATTAAGGTTATCTCTATAATAATAGAAGTATATTACTTACTAGTAGGTTCTAGCCTTTATAATCCTATAAAGAGGTTTAATTAATTTAATTATAGTTCCTTCTAGAAAGAGGTATATAATCTATTTTAGTAATCTTATAATAATTAGTCTTATTAGTATTATATGTAATTAAGTGTATGCTTACGTAATATTACGAATCTAAAGGTAAATGCCTCTTTTTCTTAATAATAAAGCAATAGCTATAATAAGTCGTTAGCTTGCTTATTATATTATTAGTAATTACATTAAGATAAATTCCTTTCCCTTGTTATTATAGCCTTGCATAACAAGGCAAGATTTCTTATATAGTAAGGCTATTCCCTTGCCTTTAATCTCTCTAACTATATAAGAATTAAAGATTCTATAGTCTCTATGCTTTACTAGGTTATATTTAATAAATTTAAAGATATTACAAGCTTATAAGGCATTAATCTTAGCTTAATTAGATTACTTAAAGGGTTTTCCTAGGGTTATAATCTTCCTTTCTTAGTAAAGTTAAAGAGTAAGGTTTTAATTAGCTTTTTCTTTTACTATAAGGAATACTATGCTTAGCATCCCTCTAGCTATAATCTCTTAAATAAAGGCCTTATCTTAGTCTTTATTAATAAGCATATAGAGTTTAATTAGGCTAATATCCTTTTTAGAATTATAAGTTTTACCTTTTCTTACTTTTATTCCTTTAAGATAAGGTAATAAGTCTTTAATTTACTAGCTTCCCCTTAGGGTTACTTAGGTATTATAGGCCTTTTCTATTAGCTTCTTTATACTTATAAATTAGACTATAAGGGCTTTTCTTAGCCTTCCTTACTTTCTCTTTAGTAATACCTATAGTTTTTCTTCTTCTTCTATTACTAATTCTTTTTAGTAGTAGTAGTTAGTAATATTATTATAGCCTCCTTTATATCTTAAGGCTTTATCTCCTATTACTCTAGCCTCTTTATAATACATAAGTCTTTATAGTAAGGCTTTACTACTATAAAGTAAAATTTCACTAGGCTATAGGGTATATTAACTATATAAGTCTCCTTATTAGTAGTAATTAGCTTATAAGGGCTATACTAGCTACCTTTCTCTCTTTATATATATATATTAGCTTATAGAGATAGCTAATATATAGGCGCTATATTAAGACTATTCTAGGCTCTAAGGGTATTATAAACTTACTATAAAGCTATATAGTAGCAAACCTTATTAGTAGCCTTTTAAATTACTTTAGCATATTAAATAATAAAGACACTAGGTAGTAACTTATCTATTATTTACAAGTAAGCTTTAAAGACTAGCAAGGTTAGTATAATTCCTTTAGGGCCTATAGAATTATTAATAGCCTTAATAGCTATTTAAAGACGCTATTCTAGTATTAGTTCCGTGCTAATTAAGTTAGTAATAATATTATAAGCCTAGCGTAAGGGTCCGTGATATCTTTTAACCTTTCTAATGCTATTATAAGCTTTAATTAGTATCTTATTAGTCTTAATTAATATTAATTAAGCGTAATATTTAAATTTAGTAAAAGCAAAGTTATTACTAGTATTATAAACTATCTATTCTAGAGGTCCTAGATAGGTATTAATCTAGCACTCTTAGATAACATCCTAGATATCTTAAGCCTTCTGCTTTTTTAGATTAAGGAATTAGGTTACTTAGAATAAAGTTACTAAATTAATAATATAAAGCACTAGTTAACTATTAATTTACATAATATTAACAATAATCTTGTAGTTAAATTTATGGTTATCTTTAATTATGAATTTAAATTAACTAGGGGCCTTGCTATATATTTAGTAATAGTAGTAAACTTCGGTTAATTTCTTATTACCTAGCATTTAATTTTATAACTAGCTTATTAAAGGACCTTTATAAGTCATTAAACAGAAGGGTAACTAAGCTAATAATGTAATTAACAAATATCTCCCTCTAAGAGATAGAAAGTAACTATTTCTTTTGCCTTTAGTAATTACTAAGAATAACCTTATTATTATACTATAGGCATAGTCTTACTGCCTTAAATAAGTATATTCGCAAGATTATTAATCTTAACCTATATCTTATTTATATTAGTAATTAAGAAAAGAAAGGGAGTAGCTATGTTAAGAATATAGAATTTAAGCTCTCTAAGCTTTATAAGTATATAAATAATACCTTTTATAACCACTAATCTAGCATTAAATATAATAATTTAAGGTTTATAAGGGATTACCTTTAATAAAGGTATTAATCTTAGTAAAGCTTTTACTTATACCTCTCCTATACTTAATTTTCCTATAGCGCTAGTATTAAGTATAATACCTCTAAAGACTTCTTTAGAATAGCATTCTTTAGAGATATAGTAAAATAAGCCTTTATTACACTCTTATAGCTTATAAAGCTCTTGCTTAAGGAATACATATTAAAAGGCTTAATTATTTAAGGTTATAAGGATATTAATATTAGTAGTGTTATAGTTAGTCTATTATCTAGAGCAGAAGAATTACATAATACTTAGATATACTATTAATAGTAGCTTCTTTACCTTATTATTATTATTATCCTAGGCCCTTATATAAGCCATAAGATATAGTTTCTAATTCTAACTAAAGTTATTATTAGGTTTATTATTATCTTACCCTTTATAGGAGGCAAGGAACGCCTAAAATCTCTTCTTTATAAGGGCTATATAATATGCTTTACTAGCTTACTAGTAGTCCTTTTCTTTCTAATATTCTTTAGTAAAGTAGTTAGAGAACTAGTAGCTGCTCTTACTACATATAAAGTAATGCTTAGAGCTAGGCCTAGGGCTTTTTCTATAATAGCTTCCTCTGCTATAGGATTATTATCTATACTAATAATTAGTAAATATAGCCTCTAGAGAGTCTCTTTCTTAATACTAAAGATATTAAGAGGTTTTCTTATTTAATTCTATAATAGTAATTACCTTATAAAGGTCTTTAGTAAGACTTTTAAAGCCTAGGGAGTGTATATATTTAACTATCTAATATTTAGGTACACTAGCTATAGTATTTAATATTTACTTATAGAGCTTAGTATTTACTATGTTAGAAAGGTATAGCTCTCTATGGATTTTCTTAAGGTTTAATAACATAATCTTAAGGCACTTAATCTTACTTTTGTTAGGGTTCTTATTAATTATATTCTTTAATATTATATTACTTTACTTATAGTAATAGAATTATTAGTTACTTTTTGTTTTAAAGTGTTAATAAATATAAGTAATTATCTTTTTATAGAAGTAGTTATTTCTAAAGAGATAATTAAGGTAATACTATTTAGCATTACTTATTAACATAATAGGAAAAGCCTTCTAATAATGTATTTAAAGGAGGTTAATCCTATTATACTTATTCTTAAAGAGCATAATCTTTAGTATTAGGAAGTTATATAGTTTCCCACTATAGTAGTTACTATCCTTATATATTTTTGTAAGCTCTAAGATCTTCTTTATAATCTAATTTTTAAAGGGGAATTACTATAAAGGCATAATTTATTATAAATAATAGTCTATAGGTTATTATAGATAATAATTACTAGGATAAAGTAATTAATTTAATTAGGATTATTATAAGGGCTCTTAGGGAGGTTTAGGGAATTATTAGGGTTAAGGAAGGTAGATTTCTAGGGTAGGTAATTAGGTTTAGGGCTAAGGCTCTAGGGGTTTAGAAGATTATAATTTTTCCTATAACTAAAAAGGTATTAAGGTTTAGTAAAGTACCTCTTTAAGAGATACTAGGATTAAATATCCTAGGCCTTGTTTAATAAGAACGCCATAATCTTATAAGAAATTACATAACTCTCTAATAATATCCTTTTTTACTCTTTTAAAGGTATCTTTAAACTAGCCTTTAAAGTCTTCTTAGAATAACTCCTAGAGGTTATTATCTCTTTAGCCTTAATGCTTACTAAGGTTAATAAACCTTATAATCTAGTTATTAAGTTTAGGTTATATAGTAGTCTCTAGGTCTAGTTTAATAAGCTCTTTCTAGTCTTTTATAAGGTTATTTGTAAGCTATTATAAATATACTAGTAGTTTACTCTCTTATAGTCTTTTAAGAGAAATTATTTAAGCCTTACTATTACTAGTAATAACCCTTTCTCTTACAGAAAGTCTAGATTCTAATTTTACTATCTTATAATATCTAAGCTATAAAAGAAAGTCTAAGGTATTATTCTTTTACTACTAATTAAGCTTATATATTTACCTATTACTAGGGTTTTCTTTTGTACTTTAGGAGCATTATTACTTTAATAAAGCTAGAAAATCACAAAAACATGGAAAATCATAAAAATAGGAAAAACAGTAAAAAAAGCAGTAAAAGCAATAATAAGAATAAATCAAATTAGGGTTAAGTAAAGCAATAGAAATACTAAAAGTAACTAGAAAAGCACTAGTAAAAATAATAAGGAAGTAATAGAATTACTACTTCCTGTTTTATATAAAAAGAGGGAAGGAGATAATCTCTCTTACTAATAAGCATAAGGTAAATAACACTAAGAGTAAAGGGGTAAGAAACAAGTAGTAAATACTTATAGAGGGGGATTGAAGGTTTATTAGAAGAAGGTAATGTATTAAGAGAAGTTATAGGTAATTTAGCTAGCTTAGCTAAGGTTATTTAATATTAGGTTTGAAATAAATACCTTATAGTAATAGATTTGGTTAGTTAGTTAGTTTTCTTATAATAGATAATAAAATCAATAATTGTTAATAATATCCTAAATAAATATAATAAAGTTATATCCTATAAGCCTAAGGGTTAATAAATTAATTCCTTAGAAGTCTAATAAGCTTATAACTAGGATTCTAGTCTCTTTCTTTAGCATACTTATGCAGTTATGCCTCTTTACTATAATAACTATTAATCTAGCGTAACAAGGGGTAGTAGCTATAGTGTTTGCAGAAATGTCTTTTCTTATAATACCTAACTTATCTATAGTTATAAAGTTAACTACTAATTAGTGTTAGTTACACTAAGGTGCCTGCATAAGTAAGATAATTTTATAATATTAAAGTTAATAATAGATAGATAGCTAGCTAGGAAAGAGAGAGAAAAGAGGGAAGGTCTAGATAATAAAAAAGTAAGTAAAACCTGTAAGTAAGGCAGAAAAGGGGGTAGCAAATTAATGTAGCTAATTACATTACGTGCATTATGCTAGACTTACTATTAGTCCGGTCTTTGGCCACGATTAATCTGATGAAGATCCGAAGGATCTAACAATAAGGATTATAAATAATAACTTAACTTAGTTTATCTTTACCTAGGAGGCTAGTAATACCTAAGTCTAATAAATAGCTAAAACTATTATAAAGCTAGCTTACACTATTACTAAGGCATACTAACCCTATAAGGAGTCTAATAATATCCCCCTATCTAATTACTTTTTACTATAGTAAAAATCTAGTGCCTAAGTATATATATACTAGAGGGAACTTAGAGAACTTAGTTTACTATAGTTAAATTAAAATATACCCTTTTAAGGCTATTATTTATTTATATATTACCCTATTATAATTAAAATTAATTAAGTGCCTTTATATATATTATACTTTCTAATAGTTCCTAAGTTAGCTATATATAACCTTTTTATTTAACTAAAATATTCTAGTATAAACCCTAGCCTAGTGTATTTTTAGCTATAAGAATATCCTTTACCTAATACTCTATAAGATTATTATTAGCATTTATTATAATAGGTTCTAGTAGTAAATATTTATTTACTAGTTTCTAACTTAGTAATAGGTTAACTACTATATACTAGATTAGGTTAATATAAAAGATAGGATATAGTCCCCTTAAGATATTTAATTTAACTATTAAAGGTATAGATACTTTAAGCACTTTATATTTAGCTATTACTTAATCTAACTTCTTATAGAGGTAGTTTATCTTAATATTATAAAGACTAAGCTATATATAGTCCCTAACCTAGAATTACTTTACTAGCCTATAGCTACTATTTATAATCTCTTACTATTATTACTAGATAAAGGCTATTATAGCTTATATTAAATTTATACTATTCTTTAAATATTATAGAAAGGCTTAAGCCCTTCCCTTTACTAATATAGTAAATTACTTTATAAGGGATAGATTTTAAATTATAGCTATATTAAATTTATAACGTGCTATATTTACGCGTATCCCTATTACTAATAAATCCCTGTTATTTAATACTAATTAGTAAGCTAGTAGGTAATTTAGCTATTTAAACTAGGAGAAAGATAGTATTATATGTAGTATAGCCTATACTTCCTAGTTAGCCCTTTCCGTGCTACTATTTATCTAAGGGTAATATGTAGTAAAAAGTAATTATTATATATTAACCTTACTATAAAGCTTAGTCTAGAAATTACTAAGCTAATCTAACCTATAGTTTATAATAATTTATATAAGGAACCTATAAAACTACTACTAGTAATATTTAAATTATTCTACGTAAGCCCTAGCTTTTATTAATATTATTATCTCTAACTAAACATACTTTAATAAACAATTAGTAATAACTATAAGAAACTATAGCTAATCCTATGTTTTTACTAGGAGGTTTATTATAAAGTTAATAGATATTTATAACTAGTACTTATTAAGTAATGAAATTAGCTTTAATAAGCCTTATTATAGCTACTAGCTTTTCTACCTTTTATAATAGTAGTAGTTCTATATAAATTAGGCTATATCCTATAATATACTATCCTAATAAAAATCCTTTTAAAGCGCCTTAAAGGTTATATTCTAGCCTAGGTAGCCTAATAAAGGTAAGTTATAGATATACTATATTAATATTATAGTTAGTAGCTCTTACTTAGAAACCTATGTTTATTCTTAAAATTATAGCGCTTCTTTTATACTAATCTAATAGTCTATAATTTATTCTCTAGTATTAGTAGTATCTAGGAACTTCCTAGCCCTTATTACTATAGTGTTTATTTATAACTTACAAGCCTTATTCTAAGCTAAAGACTAATCCTATAAAGACTAAAGGTACTTATTTATAAATATTAACTTACTAGCAAGTAGATTCCTTAACTTAGCTAGGCTACTATTAGGGGTTATTTTATCTATTACTATAATAGGTTTAAGGCTTATATATAGCTATCCCCCTTAAAGAAGAATTTTATAGGGCTTATTACTAACTAAATAATTAGTACCTTTACCCTTTCTATTTCTAGCCTATTTAGATAACGCTATAATAATATATTTAGTTATTTTACTTAAGTGCCTAGTTTATAATATAAATAGAAATTAAAGAGTACTAAAGTCTTTACTTACTATACCTAATATTCTAATATCTCCCTTAGCGCTATAAAGTATTTAAGGTTCTTATAGTTTATTAATATTATAAATAGTTTACTTACGCTTTATAGCTTTACTAACCACGCCTTAAGATAGGAGATAATTACTAGTAGCTCCTCATTATAAATTATATAATTTCGCTAAGTACCTTATAATTAAGCTAAATAGTAGGCTACTAGATATAGAATACTATTATTACTAAACTAAGAGAAATACCCCTTTAAAGCTATTTTAAAGTAATTTACCTTTACTAAAGTATCCCTTTTAGGATCCTACTAAGCTAGGATTAGATATAATATAAAAGCTAACTTTAATACCTTAAAGGACTTATTATACTTCTCTAACTAGTAAAATAAGGCTTCTTTCTTTATTAAGTTAATAAGAGGGCTTACTATATCTAAGAAATTTAGTATAAAATTATAATAGAAGTTAGCAAAACCTAGAAAGCTATAAACTCCCTAGACCTTAGTTAGTGCCTCCTAATTCTAAATTACTATTATCTTTTCCTTATCTAGATAAATAGCCTTCCTTACTTAGATAATAAACCTAAGGTACTTAACCTCTTTAGTTATAAAAATACACTTCTTAATATCTAGGTTTAGACTAGCTTATTATAGTCTAGATAGCATACTATAAACCTTTTATATATAATCCTTCTATAATTTGCCTAAGTATATAAGCATATTATTAAGATATATAGTAATATAATTACTAAGGATATTACTTAATACACTATTAATATACCTCTAGAAAGTTACTAGTATACTTACTAACTTAAAGAGGTATACTAGCTATTTAAATAAGCTAAACCTTATCTAAAACGTAGTCTAGTATTCCTTACCCTTAGTAATATATATATAGTAAAATACTAATTATATATCTAGCTTTATAAATTACTTTACCTTAGCTAAAGAATATAATATTTCCTTTACTAGTTATAGTAAGTAATAGTCTTATTTTATAATCTTATTAAGTATATAATAGTTTATATAAAACCTCTAACTCTTACTAGGCTTCTTTACTAGTAATACTAAGGCTATTACTAATAAAAAGCTTACTTAAATCTAATTCTTATTTATTAAGTCTATTACTTATTTCTAAATCTCTAGTAAATACTCCTAAGGTATATTATATAAAGGCGCCTATATTAAGTTAGGTTTGTTTTTATTTATATTATGTTTTAAGTAAATATAGTAGTCTAACTTCCCTTAGTATAGTAGTAAGGCACTTACCTTACTCTCTAGAAATAAGTCTCTAAAGTCCTATAATACCTTTAGTAAGGAAGCTAAAAGCTCCTTCTTTATAGGCTTTAGGGTTATATTAATTTATAAGATAAATATAATTTTCCATAGGCTTATAGTATAAAGCTAGATATTCTCCTTTTATCTCTTTACTTATTATATTATCCCTATAAATATTAAACCTAGAATTAATACTATAGGTTAGTTAACCTTCCTATTAGCTATAGCCTATATAAGTAGCCTATTAGCTAATCCTACATATACTTACTATTACACTATATCTAGGTTAATTTTATTTTATTTTATCCATAGTATACCTAGGATTAGTTACCTTATTAGTCCTAGGATTATATATGCTATAATTAGCATTTCCTATCTATTTAAATTTAACTTAAAATAAATAATATACGAAATATATAATTGCTTCTCCTAACTCTCTTTTCCCCCTTATTTTATACTAATAGTTATATAAACTAACCTTTTAGTTAGAAAAGGGAGGCGTTTTAATCTAAGCTTTTAGATAAGGTATTTACTTATAGTAATATAGTAATTATAA
Organism: Epichloe typhina subsp. poae; assembly: GCA_030389615.1. Lineage (NCBI taxonomy): Eukaryota > Fungi > Ascomycota > Sordariomycetes > Hypocreales > Clavicipitaceae > Epichloe > Epichloe typhina. The sequence continues at coordinate 2,532,624 of CP098316.1, read as the reverse complement.
CTTATATTAACTTAAGTATTTATAAAGGTAGTCTTATTAATTAAAGTAAGGACTAAGAAAGAAAATAAATCTATATTACTCTAAATCTATTTATAGTTATTATTAGTAATAACTATATACTATAAAGCCTCTTTATACTTCCTTCCTTTATTCCTTATTAAATAACTTAATAATAAGGTTACTCTTTTCTAACTAATTTACAAACTTATTATCTAAGTTAATAGTAAATATCTCCTTTATATTATAAGTATTAATAAAGGACTTCTTTTATAGGTAAATAGTAAAATATAATAAGTATATTATAGTAAAATACTTAGAGAAGCTATATTATAAATATTAGCCCTTATTATAGTATATATGTGAGAACAAAGGGATAGCTAGGCAAGAGGTATAGGGGCACTTATATATTAACTAAAGCTTGCTAGGTCTAAGTATGTTATGCATGCAAGTTACTAGCTTATAGCTAGTAGCTTGCTAGTGTTACGTAAACCTAGCCCTAAGGCATAGTATACTTACCTAGTGTATACTAGCGTATAGGTATTATAAGTAAGGCCTTATAATTACCCCCTTACTTTTAGCTAGGCTTTTAAATAGCTTTTAGTAAGTAATATCTAGCTATTTACTAAGTAGTAATAATATTAAAATAATAATAAATAACACTTAGTACTTAAGTATAAGTTTACTTATAACTCCTTATTATATTACTAACTTTTCCTTTCCTTATTTATAGTAAACATTTCCTAAATACTATTCTATTATTAGTTACTATAATTTTACCTTTGCTACTCCTTATGTTTTTGCTATAAAATTAGATAAGAAAAGTATTATTACTATCCCTAATATCTATTTAAAGAGGTGTAGCTATATATATTATTTGCGTATAGGTTACGCAAACTTTAAGAAAAATCCTCTAGCTAAGCCTAACATCCCTTAGATTAACTATTAATTCCCTAGTATATAAAGTATTATTATTAAAGAGAAAAATTTAAAATATTATATCTAATATGTTAAATATAGTAATACTTATAAGATAGTAAGTATATTACTTTCTTTGCATTTTTAGTCCCTAATTACTTATATCTCTCTAGGTAATGCTAACTATATAAGGGGATTTCCTTAATCTTTTTACTATTCTTAATTAGGTAAAAACTTTAATAAATACCCTAAGTAATTAAGTCCCTAATAATCCTAATAATTACATATTTTTAAAGGTAACTTACTACTATTTTAGTACCTATTATCTAAACCTTATTTTAGGGTTTAATTATGCTAATATAGCTTATTATATTTCCTTTAGTTTAACTAGGGCTACTAAGGTCTATTAGGTATGTCTTGCCGTGTGTTCTCTTGTCACGACTAGATTAGGGAGATATAAATAGAGTGAAGGCTAAGGTTCTTAGTTATAGCTAGAGAGCTACTACTTAGGGGTAGGTGTATAAAAGTCCTAAACTCTAACCTTTTATATACTTTATAGGCAGTCCTTATCTAAATACCCTACTATATACACATAGCTATCTAATAGCTACTTAGTTATTTGCATAACCTAAGGCTTATCTAAGGGTTTTATTATATAACTATTTTATCCCTAGCTCCCTAGCCTCTGTGCTCCTAATATACTACCCCCTAATATATAATTATCCTTAATTAAAGAGAAGCTACTTAGCTAATGCAAGTATACTATGTATAGCTTATAATAGCGTTTAATATTACTAGCTATTTTATAAGTATATAGCTATTATATTCACTTAGGATAATAAAATAAAAGTTATAAGGTTCTAGGTAATTCCCTCCTTTACCCTCTAGCTTTAAATAGCTATATACTTACTACTTTATTACTTCTAATATATATGCCTTTACCTAATGATTTATTAACACTAAGTAAGCAGACTACTTATGTTAGATTTTATAATTAGGTTAAATAGATAGGGTGCCACGCGCTATTTAAAATAAACAAGCTCTTGTCTAATATTAGGGATGTTATGTTATTCTTACTAGGAGTTCATAGCTAGCATGCGTATCTGCTAGTAGCAGCTATAACTATAAATATTATAATTTCTAGATTAGCTACACGTAATACGTAAATTACTTAGAGGTCTAAGGCTAATATAAAAGAGGCTTACTTTTCCTTGCTTTTACATATTCTCTTCCTCTATATCCTCCTTTAATATCATAAGTTACCCTTACTTATAACCTAGTAGCTTTATAGTTACTAATATCCTATAGCATTATTTTATTATCTATGTCTAATCTTACTTAAACGCTTAATTCCTTTAAACACCTAAACATTAGTTACTTTGCTTTTTACACTTACATTCCTATAGTGTGTTACTACTAACTTGCTAATAGTAAATTATATCTAAGCGCTATAGTACTCCTATTTTATTAGATTCTCTAATAGCTAAGAAGACCTCTTAGATATCTCCTTAAAAATCTCCTAAGAAGTAAATAGCTTTAAAAATTTTAATATAAGTGTAGTGTCTTTAACCCCTAGCGCATGCCTTGCTAACTTATAGCTAGTAGCGCTAGTAATATGAAAATTCCCTATATACGCTATATATAGTAAGTGGTAATATAGGCTATTACCCCTAAAGATAGTAATAGCGTTATTCTATAGTATATTACTAAAGGTAAATTTGCTCTAACTAAGTATGCTAACTCCTTAAGTATAACTTTGCTACTACCTTGCTATATGCTACTACTAACTTACGTAAGTAACTTAATAAAATATGCTTATTATGCGTGAAATAATAAAGACTATTTAGGGGTATGTTTTCCTATTCTTCGCTACTTATACTTACACTAACACGCCTGCCTAGGGGAGGCCTAGGGGGATAATTACCTGCGAGCTAGCAGGACTAGCGCCCTAATCTCTTAAGGCGCCTTAACATACTTTGCCTTATTAGGGCTCTATATAAAGGCATAGTTTTTTTCCTATAGGATTAGCACGTACCTTAAGCTAGCCTAGAGGCTTAGCCTACCCCTTAGCGTGTATTATAATAGCCTAGCGTTACCTAGGCTTGCTATAGGATTAGCCTATTAGGCGTTCCCTATACTAGGTAGTATTACCTAAAATAAGTAGCGCTAGATAACACTACTCCCTTGCCTAATAAAGGGGGACTTCCCCTATAAGAGTAAAGTAACTAGACTAGTGATTATCTTTTTTCTAGAGGCTTACTATTATAAGCCTATGTAAGTTAACCTATTATTACCTTAAACTTCTATTAGCTTAAGCTAATAGTCCCTCTAAGAAGCTAGCGTATTACTAAAGCAATATAGGCTATTTAGCAAGTTAAGGTCTTGTTTATTATCGCAATTAAGTAAATAAATCACTTCACTAACTAAGAATAGCTATGCACCACTACCTATAAAATTAAGAAAAAGCTCTTAATTTATTAATCCTTATTATATCTAGACCTAGTAAGTTTCCTTATGTTAAGTTAAATTAAGCTATAGGCTTTACTTCTAGTAGTACCTTTCTATTAATTTCTTTAAGTTTTAGCCTTATAACTATACTCCCCCTAGAGCCTAAGTGTTACGTGGCAGGATACGCTTGGCCATAAGCAATAGTAACAGGGACAGATTCGGCCCTTTAGACAGAGGAATCAACTTACTTCTTACATCATAACCTACACCTAACAGTAGCTTTTACAAGTAAACTTAGTACAACTTACAACCTATTAAATCCGTTAGCCCCTCTAACGGATTCAACCTAACAACGTGTAAAGCTAGCACGTAATAAGTGGTAGTAATTAGAGATTCTTTCGTTACGCACCTCTAGTAACCTAGATATAACACCTATATGTCTAAAACTAACTATCTATAGCGTTAATTCAGAGAATAGAATATTCTCCTAGTCACTAAGAACAAATTACACCTTATTTATTAGTTCTAGACTTTTAATAATGCAAATCCGGATTTTAAACATTAAAAGCAAAAGCTTATTAGGATTAGTAACCAAAAAGACTTATACAAGCTTACATAATATAAATTTAATAACAGGATTATAAGAAGGTAGGAACAGCTAATATCTTAGGAACCGCCTATCCACTAGAATCTAATAGACTTGTAAGCCATACGCCTTACTTGGATTTAAGTTAGGAACTACATTTCTAAGGCTAAGTCTAAAGGATTCCTTAATAATTCTATTAAATTAGAGGGAAGCGAAGCCTTAGGGCGCTAATCTAAAAGCATCACTAGCCTTATAAATAGTAACACTACTACTAAAACTAGGAAAAGCATAGAGATAGGTAAAATTAATAAAGGAAAGGGAATCGCAGACTACTCTAAAAACAACACCGCTACTTAAAGCAAGGAACCCCCTAATCCTTTAATAGAGTTAAATCTAGAGGATCTATAACTAGACTCCTTAGGAAATATATTAGAACTAGGGGAATCACACACTAAAGCAAATAAATACAACACCATAAGGTTCTTTTAGGGAATATTAGAATAGCAACAGGCTATATAATAAGCTATATTAAACTAAATAGTAGACGGAATAGACTATCTAGCAACGAGATTAATAACAGAAATCAGAGGTTTATAGAGTGCTACTACCTTAGCAAGTTTAACACCATTAGCGCAGAATCCCACGTAGGGGGTAGTATATCTACTAAGTAACTAGGGTTAATACAATAGTTATTTAGATACTTAGACTAGACTAGCAGTGTAACTAACAATACCGTAATACTAGCAAGGTTTCATATAGTAGCAGTCAAATCCATACTATCCGCAGTAGCAAATACTATACTATCTAGATTAGGGATAGCACACTAATCCTAGTTACTAAGGAAGGATAGATCTAGCGTTAGATTAGGATTAGTATAATTAGCAAATAAAATTAGCAGAATAAAATACGGATTTAACATGGAAAATCATAGATATTAGATACTTCAAGCCTTATAATAAACTAGAAGAAGCTAATACTAATCTTATTACGTATAATAGGAAATAGACTATCTTTTATAATATTAAATTGTAAGTCTAGGTAGTTAAAGACCACTTACATCGTGCTAACCCTAGCTAACAAGATATTATCTAGAAAAGATCTAGATACTATTTTAAGGAGATGCAATAGTATAGTATAGACAACATCTCAATGCAAGCAAATAAGTCACTGTTTTTAGCGATATCTTAATAGTATTCGCTACGGTATAGAAGGAATTTAGTATTTAAGTGTAGGACATAATAGTGTAGCTAGAGAAAGCAGAGTATATTAAGGAGGACGTTATTAACAAAGTATCTTTCCGTAAATTTATATTAAAAATCTTCTAATATACAAGAGCTAATAGCAAAATAACTGACTATTAGCTCCTTTTGTGTTTACATCTTAAGCTTTATTTAGGATTACGCTAGATATGCCTAATGCTAACTTATAAGGATATAAGATTAGCATATATTACTATAGTAAATAATAAGAGACGCAATTTACATAACTATCTACGTAGTAAAGGCTAGGGTAAAGGCAAAAAGGGCAAAGGAAAGCTTAAGGTCTATTTTAATATAGATATATCTAATAGTAATTTAGAGAATAATAAAAATAAAATACAAGCTAATTAGAATAGGCTAACAAATGCATAATTCCCGCCTAGAAATTAACATTACTAATAGGATAATAGGAATAGATAAGGATCCTTAGGATTTTTTTAACCTAGGCTATACTAGCAGAATTAACTTACTAAAGGACAAAACTAGAGACCTTAGTAAAATAAAACTTAAGAGAATTAAGGGGAGTAATCTAGGTTTAACTAAAACCACTAAGAAAAGGTCTAAGACTAACAGGAAAAACAACGTTCTTAAAACCAAGGACTATTAGACATAAGAGGCTAATTTTAGTAACCTAGGCATTATTAACGCTAGGAAAAACCGCCTAGTAAAGAAAAGGAGTATGCCTATATTATAGTATATAATGACAATTCCAACGCATAATAGCATAAAACCTATCTCTAGGAATGCGGCTATTACATAGCTAAGGAAGGAGAGGTCTCCAAGGAGGACAATAACAAAACCAGAATATAGGAGTCTAACTTTATTAAAACTTATTTTATAGAAAACAGCAGTAAAGAGATAAATATAGTAATAACTAAGATAGAAATAACCAAACCAAAACAACTCACCCCCAGACAAGTAATTAAGGCTGTTATAAGACCTTAAGAGGTTAAATATAATAGAAAGAGAGCAAACACTTACTTAAAAATCCCTCTTAAATTTAATAATAAGGGTAAAAGTTATTAAATCTATCTTAACATAGGAACGTTATTAATTCTAGCGGATAAGGCATAGTTACAATAGAATAGGTTAAATATAAAATAGAGAATGCAGGAACTAAAGCTAGTATCTAGAGTATAGTCTTCCTTTTTTATTACTAAAACGGCTACATTTGATTTCTATATTCTAGGAGTAGTATGTGAAACGGAAATTACTAGATATTTCATAGTTATAGCGGATGTAATGCTAAATTTAGGTCCTAAATTACTACTTAGAACAAACTTTCTCTATAAGTACAAAGCGAAAATCGATTTTATATGTCCTAGAGTTGTTTTTAAGTTAGTCTATAGTATAATAGTTAAAGTAGAAATTTTCTAACTAACAAGCAAAGTTCTACACTAGCAGGTAATTATAGCTTATATAGTAATAATTCCACCAAAGACATAGTTAACTATAGCAGTTAGTTAGAAGGAGGCATAGGAAAACAAAGAGATAAGTGCATACTATGTATAGTTATACTTAAAGTTTTTTCCTAACACGTTAATTGCTAGATTTAGCTAGAAACAGATAGTTGCCTATAATCTAACGGACAAAACTATTACTATTAATAAACACTAGAAGGTCATATAACTAATAGTAGCAAGTAAGGTTAATGCTAATTACTTAGTTAACAATCCTTTTATATATTATGCCTATTTTAGCAAGGATATTACAGAGACTATAAGAGAGAAGAACAAGAAGGAGAATAAGTTAAATAAAGAAAGTAATAAGTTTAATCTAAAAAAGGTTAATATAGGAGTGCTATTATATAGAATCTCCTGCCTAGAGGAGATCCTATATGTTACTAATTAATTTAGGGTATAAGTCGCTAATATTAACTAGAATATAGCGAGTAAGTTTATTAAATTAACAGATAAATACAACGTTTATTAAGACAAAGGTATTATTCCTATACCTAAGGACTAGAAAATAAGGATTAACCTTATTAAAGGATAGTAATATTAAATAAGGCTAATTAGGCCTTACTAATTAGGGGGTTAAGATATGAGCAAACTTAACGAAGTGTATAACAAATTACATACAAAAGGCAAGATATTATATTTAGACAAACCAGCGGCTATAGCGTGCCTAGCGTTTATAGTATAGCGCGAAACTAGCTAGGAAAAGAAAGGAAGGGTAGTAATTAATATAAGGCTACTTAATAACGTAGCAATACTAGATATATACCCTTTACTAGACTAAAGTGATATTATAAACGACACATATAGCAAGAAGGTTTTCTTACTTTTTAATAGAATAGGATTTTTCTATTAGTTACTAATTAGGAGGGACTATTAAGCCTGCATAGTAGTTATATCGAATCGGGGCCTTAAGGCATCAAATATAGCACTAATAGGATTTAAAAATTCCCCTGCTTTTACCTAAAGATTTATAGACTAACTTTTCCGGAAGTATAAGCATTTTATTTAGGTTTATATTAATAACATTATTATGTTTTTAGATAACATTAAGGATCATTTGAATTATCTTGGTATTATGCTTAAAATTCTTAAAGAGAACAGAATAATAATTATGGCAAAGAAATCATTTATTAGTTATCCTGCTATCTAGTTACTAGGTTTCATTATTAATAGTAACGGAATTACTAATACTAATAATAGACTTAAAGCATTTTAAAAGATAATTTTTCCAAGCGATTTGTTAAGTCTTGAGACCTTTATTAGAATAGCTAGATTCCTCCGTAATAGGATCCTATGGTTTAATATACAAATCCGACTATTATAGGAGCGAAAAACTATATTATTAAGAGAGTTTTAGGAAAAGAATAAAAAAATCACTAGCATTTCGAAACTAGTATGGAAACAGAAGACATAATAAAAGATGTTTTTGCTAATAATAGATAAGAAAAAGGCCTTTAAAGATATTAAAGCATTCCTAAGTAAGAAACAGACGTTATAGCACTATAACCTAAAGAAACCGCTTTTTCTTAAAATTAATACGTATAAGGAAGGATTTGGTTTATATACCTTCTAATTATAAGAGGAATAGGATAGTCAAAGTATCCCTAGAAAAGACATTAAGAATAACAGGATACGGCTAATCTTGTTCCTCTCTAGGGCAATATCGCGTGTTAAGAAACGGTATAGGTTAATAGAAGCAGAAATAGCCGTAATTACATAGAGCGTTAGAAAACTCTGAAAAATAGTTTAATCTAATAGTGTAGTGGTTAATATATTAACCGACTATTCCCTAGCTAAGGGCATTATTAAACATACCTTGTTATTAACGATAGATCTAGACAAGGCTAATTTGAAATTAGCAAAAGTTATGAATTATTTATTATAATTTAATCTAAAGGTAACGCATATGCTAGGAACGTTAAATATTATTCTAGATGCACTCTCTAGGCTACTAGTGGAGGTGACTTACAGAGAGGTAACGTAAAAAAGCCAATATAATAAATTAGAGGTAAGTATACATTTCGTAAGTAAGGAATATATCACGACAGCAATTATAGATAACAAGCTTAAGGCTAGAATCATCTTAGGATACTAGTTAGACTAGAAGTTTAGTTAAATCATTGTAGCTATAAAAACTTATTAGGAAAGGTAAGTAGCAAAAGATACTAGAGTTAAACTAAAAATTCCGTTATATGGATAGGATCTACGTAAAAATAGTCTATTATACTATTATAGTAGGGATAGATTTTTCTAACTCTGTATTCTAATAACTAAGGTTAAATCTATCTTACGACTAGTACATAATAACTAATACCACTTTAGAATCACTAGAATAGCAGTAGAGTTACAATTAGTCTGTTTTCCACGTATAAGCTAGTAAATTCGTGATTATGTTGCCTACTACGTAGTGTGTTAGGAAAACGCTATTAATTGATTAAAACCGCTAGGGGAGTTATAACTATTATAGTTAAAGCTAACACCTTTTTACATAATTTTACTTAATTTTATAACAGATATACTAGAAGTATTAGCTATAAACACTATATAGCAAATAGAGGGGTATGCCACACATAATTTACTATGCCTAGTGAATTATCTATTTAGTAAGAGAACTCTTCTAATACTAGGGCACACTATATATCCGGCAGAAATTTAGGCAGAGTTACTTCTTTACGCCCTGTATATTATAGACTAGGGATTACTAAGATAAATTATTAGTAACAAAGACCTAAAGTTTATATCTAACATATAGAAGGAGATTTTTAGGCGCGTAGGAGTTAAACTCCTTATAGGCATAGCATATTACCCTTAGATAGATAGAACTATAGAAAGGAAAAATTAGATAGTAATAATCGTAATATAATATTATATAGTAACAGACCTAGATATAACGTGGACATTGCTATTACTAGCACTATAGCATTAGCTAAATAACACTATAGCTGCAAGTATAGGGCAGGCTTCTAATAAGCTATTATATGGTTTCCATCCGCTAAGTATTATTAATTTACTCTCTCTAAATGACGTAACTAACACTAGATCTAACGCAAATAATATTGCAGTACTGCAAAAGCTATACTAGCACAAGGCCTAATTAGCGATTATAATAGCAGTAGCGCTTACTAAAATCCAATATAATAATCGCTATAAACTAGTTAATATTAACAAAGGAGATATAGTATATCTATAATTACATAAGGGATATAAATTACCTAGCAAACTAAAGAAGAAATAGTCCTTATAGAGGGCAGGGCTATATAAGGTATTAGAAAAAGTAAATCCTTTGGTATATTAATTAGATTTCCCTCTAAATTCGCGTGTATATCCGGTGGTATTAGTAGCGTAAATTTAGAAGCTAGCATAAGGAAAAGACCTGTTTAAAAGAGAAGAGGCAGCTCCTTTACTAATTACGTTTAATAATTTATAGGAAGCAGACTATTAGGAAATTAAGAGAATTTACGGCTATTAGATTAAGATTTTTAAGCGGACTAAAACGTTAAGAATTAAATTCCTTATTAGATAGAAGGGTTACACTGCTAAAGACAACTAGTGGATTACAGAAGATAAAATAAGGATTAATGTAGCTAAGATAGTAGAGGATTATCTTAAGAAGAACCCGATTAATTAGGCAAAGGAATATACAAAGAAAGGCCTTAATCCCCCTACTAAATAATAACATCAAAAGGAAAGGCGTAATAATAAGGGGGCGAATTCAATAAGTTAGTACAGAATTAACATACCCTCCTACACATATTAGTTATCACGCTAGCCAAGAGCGATTCCCTACACCTACACCTTATAATATCCTGCAATACCTTCACATACCTAGCGCAGCTAAATCCGGTGTATACGCACGCAAATTCATTAAACCCTTATACTTGCTATAACCTTATAATATCTCTTAATACCTACGTAATCACATTTATTTAACTTTTACATTTCCTATACCTTATATTAACCCCTAATCCCCACGCAAACTTAGCGTAGTTAGTTTTAGTACTTACGTAGTCACATTTATTTAACCCTTGTATTTTCTATACCTTATAATAACCCTAATACCCGCGCAAACCTAGCGTAGTTAGATTTAGCACACGCGCATACAGTCTCCTATAGCTCTCTATTGCTATATAGCTAATTTAGCTGAATTTAGTGACATAAGAAGAACAAAGTTTCGCTAGCTATTAGAGGTAAAGAGGTATTACCTAGAGGAGATAAAAAAATATAATAGATATAAGTGGTTTTATATAAGACATAGAAACACCCTTCCTAAGATTAAATATAAAGTTTATATAGTTAATTATAATCTATATTACTACCTAAGTGTAAACCTAGAATTTATTTTATTTAATGATAAGTTAGATATACATAACCAAACGATTTATAAGTAAATATAGGTAGTATATCTATGTATTTAGTGCCTAGCATTAAGACGTTAAAACTAACTAGTTAGATAAATTATATACGCGGATTTAGTACAATACTTAGTTAACACTAACAAAGAAAAGGCAGTATATAGGCAATAGGTAAATAACCTTTTGCGTGAATTAGGTATAGTAGTTATTTTTAAGGGATAGAAACTGCTACGCTATGCGCTAAAGTTAGTACTAGGTTTCTACTAATTCTAAGAATTTATAAATTTACTAAAGCAAATCGCGAATTTACGCTAATAATAGTATCTAGTAACCTTAAGGATAGTGCAAGATAAATTAAATAAGCTATTATAATTAGCTACAGGGGGCGCTAAAAACATTAAAACTATTATTACTACTATTAAGAAGGTAGCTAGAATAAAGCTAGCATTATAAAACACAGATAGAAAAGGTAATAGTAGTGGAGATTATGTAAATATAGTGCTAGATTTAGAGGTGGAAAGATAGGAATATAATTAGGCAATGCAATAATTAATATAAGATAATCATAACTAGCTTCAGAGATAAGCCTAGTAGGGTTTAGGCGAAGCAGCTTAAAAGAACGACAAATCTAGTTATACTATAGAAGAAAAGAATATTAGTAAAGAGGAAGTTAAACACTAGGATAGTAATAAAAGCAGCAACAACGCGCAGAGAATTAATCTTACTTAATTAGGTAATAACAACGCTAAATTCAAGACTAGCCCTAATAATAACAAAGAATCCGAACCTAAAACAGGCCCTAATAATAACAAAGAATCCAAACCTAAAACGGGCCCTAGTAGCAATAGAGAATCTAACTTTATAGGGTCTAAAGAAGAGGAAGGGGACGCTAAAACCAAATCTAAAGATAAAATTATAATATACCTGCCGAATATCTTATTAGGCTATTATAGGTGCAGGAGTAGATTAGAAAACTTAATTTTTAATCACTATTTACTAGATTTAGAAAACTAGGATCTAGATTAGAGAGTTACCTACTAATACTAAAGATTAGATTAGTAGCGTGCAAAAGGGTAATAGAGGAGTTTAATATAAACTATAAAGGAAGAAGCATTAAATTAATTAATTTTAGTAGTTTTAGGCATACCACAGTAGGCCGTAAGGCAAATGTATAGGATGTCCGTTACGTAATATAAGCATATGCTTACAAATTCGCCTTAAATAGTGCTACTATAGTAGCTAATAGGTTAGAAGTGGACTTAAGGGACGCCTACTTCACGTTATAGTAAAACATAGTAATTTAGATCTTTACTATTTTTAATAAACAAAAGGCCGCTTTAAGCGTATAGTAATAGGTAGCGTAATAAGCTAGGAAACTAGTGTATTAAGTGATAGCGAATCTGACGGAGTGCGGAGTAACTAGATAAGTAAAAAATTAGGTGAAAATAGTAGTAGTAGCTTATTATAATAGTATGACGGTTAAACGTGGCCGCTAATACACCACTTACAATAGCATAGCGTTACTGCTACCACAAGCTAACCTACTAGCTTTAAGATTCGTGGATAAATACAGAGGCATGAACAGCACGATCGTAGGAGGGCTTACTAGTATTAGAAGGATAGATTTGCTTTATATTATAACAAGGAAAATAGAAGTAATAATTAAATTAGCCAAACTCTAATAGGATAAAGAAAGAAATAAGGAGCACAAAAGGAGTAAAATTAATAATTTAATTAATTAGACTAATAAGATAGAAATTAAATTTAATAAGGTAGAAAGCCTCGCAAAAGATACGAATAAATACGCTAATAAATATAAGACTAAGGTAATAGAGCTAATAAAAGTAGCAGAGGATAGGGCGAAGTTAGTGTAGAAAAAATTTCTGTAAGTATTAGAGATACTTAAGTATTAAAAGGAACGAATTCGGAGCTTGGAATTAGGCGGAGTGCTAAAGGAATTTAACAACTAGATTAATAATTTAAAGCGTAATATAATTAATAGAAAAGAACATAAGGAGAAGATAGTAGAATTAGTAGCTATAGTAATAGAATTGCGTAAAGAAATTAATCTCTAAGTAACGTTTATTAATAAACTTTTACTTAAGTAAAAGAAGCTTAAGGAAAACATAAAAACAGCAAAATCAGCTACTATAGAAGTGACTCTAGCTATATTAAGTCTAGTGGAAGATAAACAGACTAAATTAGCTAATACATAACTATAAAAGGACACTTTAGCGCTAGAAATACTACGCGGAAAGTTATAAACACTAGGAATAACTAGTAAGAAAACTAAATTAGCAGATAAGCGAGGGCGGGATGACACTCTAATGCTAGAAACGCTAAGTAAGAGGCCAAGACTAGCGGAAAAGTTAGGACTAAAGCTAAAAGTAACTTAAGTGGCTTTACATCTAGCAACACTACATATATAAGTTAAGAAGCTAGCGGATAAAGAAGTAACTATAGGAGACGAATTTACTATACTATTGGATTAATTTAAAGGAGCGTTTTTATTTTAGTAAGATAAAGCAATTAGACGTAATTGCAAAAGGCGAAATAGATATTAGGGCAAAGGAATTTAGTAAGTAGAGGAAGGAGAGAATAATTTAGTAACACGAAATTAGGAATTTATTATTTAATATAATGATTTAAATTAACACTATTAAAGGATTATAGTGGTTACGAATTTAGCTACAGACATATAAAACTTGCTTTCTTTTCTTTTATTTTAACTTTAATAGCTAGGGAACAATCATCTAATTTAGTATAGAGGTCAAATCAGGTCGTGTTTTAGCTAGTTATGACTGGGATAGTTATCTTTTAAGGCGTGCCTAGCACTTATTACATAGCAGGATACGCTTAGCCATAAGCAATAGTAATAGGGATAGATTTGGCCCTTTAGACAGAGGAATTAACTTACTTCTTATATTATAACCTACACCTAATAGTAGCTTTTATAAGTGAACTTAGTATAACTTACGACCCGTTAAATCCGTTAGCCCCTCTGACGGATTCGACCTAACAACGTGCAGAGCCAGCACGTAACACTAAGTACTTTAATTTCTTATAAAGTACTAAATAAGTTAAAAAATAATATTATCTAATCCCTAGTTAGTATAGTTTATAGTTAAGACTATAATAGTATTTAATTATCTTTAATCCCCTAACTTTTATTCCTAATTAATAAAAATATCCTTAGTAAATACTTTTATAGTAGTTAGTCTTTAATAAATCTAAGAATTTTACCTTTAATAATTAAATACTAATACCCCTAACTATCCTTATTAATTATTATAGTAGTCCTAGAAACTAATAAAATAAAACTACATATCCTATTTTATTATTCTATACTAATATATTTAAGTATAGGCCTACCTAAAGCACTCTAATTTTTTTAAAGTAAAAGTCCTATTTCCCTACCATGCCTAGTAAAGGGCATAGGGTTTTATAGAGGGAAAGGCCTAGCTAGACTAGTACACATAGTAAGGCAAACTAGCTAGCTAGGCCTAAGGTTTAACTATAAGCTTTTTAACTATAATAACTTTAATATATGCTATTAGAGCTAGAATTACTATGGCTACTAGCACTAGACTTGCCCTCTAATTGTTCCTTATTAAGGGATTTAAATTGTACTTATTCTAATTATAAGACCTAAAAAAGCCCTATATTAGTATTTATTATTACTACCTCCCTAAATTAGGATTAGGTAATTTACGTACTTACTACCTTCCTTAGATATAGTAGCTATTTCTTAGGCTTCTTCTCTAGGGTTAAGCCTTAACCCTTTATTACCTATTATAACTATGTTTAGCTACTACCTAAATATTAAAAGTTAATAGGGAAGAAATTTAAATAAACTATTACTAGTATAAGGCTATGTAATTCAAAAAGTTATTATAAATTACTAAAGAGCCTAGGGGTATTAGTTTTTAATCTAATAAATATATCCCTTCTAAAGTTAGGATTTTTAGTATATATTAGCTCTAGAATTACTATAGTTATCTAAGTAATATAGTACTATTAAATAAACAATAACTTATATAATAAGCTATTTATAGTTTTGTTATATAATTACTTATACTTAAATATATATAGCTTAATCTTTAAGATAAGTATATAATTACTAGTAAAATTAATTAGGTAACTATTATTTACTAGGGATAGCTTACTAGCACTACTAAAGTAGTACTAAAGAGAGTTAGTCCTTCTAGTAGTTACTTACTATAATATAGGTAAGCTATAAGTAACCTTAGCTAGCTTTAGGCTAGGGAGATTACTTATAGTATTTTGCTTTCCCTCTTTATATTCCCTAGGGTATTTATTTATATATATATTTTACACTTACTATAAGCTATATAGTCTAGGTGCCCTAGGAGAAGGACTTAGTAAGTAGTATTAGCTATTCTAGTATTAGCTACCTATAATTACCACTTATTACTTTAAATTATAGTATAATAGCTAGTAGCTAATTACCTATAAAACCTATCTAGCTAGTAGCCTAGAGGTAAGCCTCCTACTATAGCTAGGCATTTCCTATATGCTATAAAGCCTAGGTAACTAGTTTTAGGGAAGTTAATACTTACTATAACCCCTTACTAATAAGGCTAGGCCTATAAGTTTATTTAAAAGGCTATAAAGTAAATATTTATAAGATATAGTATAAAGAGGGTAATACTTACTAAACTATATTACCTTATAGCGCTATTACTTAACTATCTAGGCTTTTACCTCTCTCTTATATACTTACTAACTATATTAGTAAACCTAGGTTACTAGTAAGGGCTTATAGGCTACTTTTTATTTTCTATAAAATTTATTTATATAAGGAAAAAAAAATTTAACTTATAGCTATATAATATAGACACCTATATACACTAACTTTTAATTAATGCCTTATACATGCCTACTATAGTATATATATATACTATTATAATACTTATATAAAGAATAATAGTATATATAAGGATATTAGCAGCGCTTGCATAGGGGATAATAGCATATGCGTGCACACTAGTAGCGCCTGCACCTATAGTGATAGCGTGCGCAGGTAGGTGTAGGTTAGGCACCTAACCTATACCTTACCTATATATATAAGTTATAGGCAAAGAGGTATTCTTAGGTTAAATAAGGCAAACGTATAGAAATTAGGGGAGTAGTAAGTAAGTGTAGGCAGGTGTAGGTTAGGCGCCTAACCTATACCTCGCCCCCACACACAAGTTACAGGCAAAGAGGTGTCCTCGGGTTAGATAGAGCAGACGCATAGGAATTAGGGGAGCGGTAGGTAAGTGTAGGCGGGTGTAGGTTAGGCGCCTAACCTATACCTCGCCCCCACACACAAGTTATAGGCAGAGAGGTGTCCTCAGGCTAGATAGGGCGGTGAGTGCAGGCGGGTGTAGGTTAGGCGCCTAACCTATACCTTGCCCACACACATAAGTTATAGGCAAAGAGGTGTCCTTAGGCTAGATAGGGCGGTGAGTGTAGGTAGGTGTAGGTTAGGCGCCTAACCTACACTACTACCTCCTATTTACTATACTATAAGAATTTTACTTACTAGCCTAGCTAGTTAGCTTATAATTCCTTATAGTAACTTCTATATTTACACTTAGGGTAGCATGCTTACTAATAACTTTTTTATTTTACTTACCCTAGTGCCTATAGTAAACCCCCTCCCTAGAGAATAACCTTATACTACCCCCTTAGAAGCCTACTAAGCATATTAGTAAATTATAGTTACTAGTAAGGGCTTGTAGGTTACTTTTTAACCCTTATAAAACTCCCTTAAGTAGGAAAAGTTTAAAAATTAACTTATAGCTATATAATATAAATACTAATATATACTAGCTTTTAATTAACTTATTATATAGAAAATAATAGCGCTTATATATATACTTATAGTATACCTATAGGGAATAATAGCATATATATATATATTAGTAGCGTCCCTATATAAGATAACTCTATATAGTAATATGTATATATACTAGTAGTGCTTATATATAAAAGATAATAGCATACATAGGTAGGTATAGGTTAGGTGCCTAACCTACACTACGCCTATATAAACTAGCTATAGGTAAAGAGGTGTCCTTAAGTTAAATAAAGTAAATATATAGAAATTAAGGGAGTAATAAGTAAGTATAAGTAGGTATAGGTTAGGTAGCTAACCTATACCTCTATATTACTTATAGAAGAGATTATAAAAGAGAGATAATAGCATATATATATGTATTAATAGCATCTATAGAAAATAATAGTATACTTATAGTATACCTATAAAAAACAATAGCATACATACACACACTAGTAGTGCTTATATAAATACCTATAGTAGCACGTATATATATTAACAGCGCTTACAGAAGATAATAGCACGCGCGCATATATTAGCAGCGCCCGCTCACATATTAACAGCGCCTGCAAAAGATAATAGCATATGCGTGCATATATTAATAGCGCACCTATAGAAGACAATAGCACACACACGCGTATTAATAACGCCTATAGAAGATAATAGCACGCGCGCACGCTAGTAGCGCTTGCATAAACACCTATAGTAGCACGCATATATTAATAGCATGCCTATAGAAGATAATAGTATGCCTATAGCATACTTATAGAAAATAATAGCACGTATATACGCTAGTAGTGCCTATATAAATACCTATAGTAGTATATATATATTAATAGCATGCCTATAGAAAATAATAGCATGCTTATAGTATACCTATAAAAGATAATAGCATATATACACACACTAGTAATACCTATATAAATACTTATAGTAATATGTATATATATTAATAGTGCCTATAGAAAATAATAGCGCGCATATATATTAGTAGTGCTTACTTATATATTAATAGCGCCCACAGAAGATAATAGTATACAAATGTATATATTAATAGCATACCTGTAAAAGATAATAGCATATATATGTATATTAATAGCATACCTATAGAAGATACTAGCATATGTATATATAAAAATAGCATATAAGCGCTTAGCCTATACCTTACTACTTATATAAATTTACTAAAGATAAAGAAGTACCCTTAAGTTAGATAAAGTAAACTTATAGAAATTAAGTAAGTAGCTAGCTTATATAGGCAGGTATAGGTTAGGTGCCTAACCTACACTATTTATATAATAAAGGTACGCGCCTATTTACTAGTACCTTTACCCCCTCTCTTACTCTTCCCCCCTTGCTAGCCCTAGTCTTATAAGAACCTTAATACTAGGGGAAATTAAGGTAAAGAATAGCTTACCCTTAGTAAATTATAATAATAAGGCTACTTTACTACTTATAGGATTATTTTATATAGCTAAGTTATTTATAAAGGATTTAACCTTGCTTATATTAAAATTATAATATATAAAATACTATAGCACGCTTCCTACGCCACAGAGAGATTGCTTACTAAGATACTAAGCTAGAGCCTATTCTTATCTATTTATATATGCGGGTAGTATTACTATATTCTAGCATAGATTTTAACTTAGAGGTATTTAGCTATTATCTAGTAAATAGTAGCTTTATAGCACTACCTAGTTAAATAGCTATAAAAACTAATTATTTAAATTAGTAGTTTCTTTTATACTAAGCTAAATTACTATTATAGTAAGGTTATTAGTAAGGTAAAACTAACCTATTTTATAATAGTCTAAACCTAGCTTATATTCCCTATTTAAATAACTATATAAGGTAACTTATTCCCTAACTATATAATTCTACTAGGCTTATAGTAAGTATTTCCTCCTATACTTAATTACCCTCTAAATAATTTAAACTATAAGTTCTTTGTATTTAGTATGGTTTTTTATAAGTCTAGTATATCCCTTAAGTAATTTCCTAAGAAGACTACCTATACCTTACTACACTCTATAAGGGTCCTAAAAGATTACTTAAGTAAGACTCCCCTTAGGATTAGTATAGCTACTAGGCCTTAGCCTTCCTTAATTTAGGTTATATTACTACATAGCCCCTGTAGTTTTGTGCTATGTTAACTAGCTAGTGTAATCTTAGAACTAATCTAAGACTTAACTATCCTTACTAACTAAACTCTAGTAAGTAAATAATCTAATGCTTACTAAATTCTACTTTAGTATAATAGGAAAAGCTAATATTAAAGGATTAAAAAGCAATATTACTATAAACACTTAGCTACTATAAGCTAGTTATCCTTATAGTAACTTTTCTAGTACCTCTAGCCTTAAATATTAAGGGACTAAAGGATTAATAAGCTATACTTTTATAGTTTATATTTACACTAAAAATCAAAATTAAGGGGACTTTTACTCTTTTATTTTACTAGAGATTTCTATTCTCTATAAGCCCCCTTAGGACACCTGTGTTATAGTTTAATAAATATACTACCCTAGCTAAACTCCCTACCTAATAATATCTTTAACCTAGGTTAGCCTATAAAGAACCTTAAAACTAGAAGTTAAATAAAAATCTAGCCTTACTTTATTAAATAAGTAAAAAAATAATAGAAGTAGTAGTATTTTACTAGCACTAAAGCTCCTACTTATTCTACACCTCCTATGTCTTTTTATAATATTAAACTAGAGTTAAGCTTAATAAGGTCTTCTTTCCTTGCTAATTCTACTAAGCCTATTCCCTTAGCTATGGTTTTGCTAGATAGTAAATAGGGATAGTAGGAATCTTGTTAATTTATTTATATATATCACTAATTAAATAATAAGGTATTTAGCTACCTTAAGAGAGTTATAGTTACTCCTACTATTTACCTACGCTTAGTTAAATTACTTTACTTTAACATTTAGAGTACTAGGCAGAAATCATATTACATTAACACTACTTTCTAGCTATCATAATGCTATGTTTTAATTAGATAGTTAGATTCCCCTTGTCCGTACTAGTTCTAAGTTAGTTATTAATCATATGCTAGATAGCCAAGGCCTACTAAGGGCATTAGCACCTAGATACTAGCTACTACTGGCTAGTTACCTAGCTAGTAGCTGCCTGCTCCTAGGGCATTCTCCTAAGGCCTAATATACCTAACCCTTAGAGCTAATCCTTTTCCTAAAGTTATAGATTTATTTTGCTAACTTCCCTTATCTATATTATTCTATTAACTAGAGGCTATTTACCTTAGAGACTTGCTACAGTTATAAGTATAACCTAGCGTAAGAATTATTCCTTCCCGTGAATTTTCAAGGGATATTAGGAGCGCACTAAACCTAGCAGAGGTGCTAGGCTCTTCTAGCTATTAAACTCTATCTCTAGATAAACTAATTTTAGAGTAAGAGACTATTAAGAAGAAAAGAGAACTTTACTTAGGGCCCCTGCTATTATCTTTACGTTTAGTTACGTTACTACGCAAAACCCACATCTAGGTACTAGAATATTAACTAGCTTCTCTTTTGCTAGATAGTATATAAGTGTACCTTTAAAACAAAACTTCCCTATAGCTTAGAATTAACTAACCTATATCTAACCGCTATTTATATAAAACCTTTCCTTACTTTAGTTCTTTAAGTTCTTATTAAAGTATTTACTACTACTACTAAGATTTACACTAGAGGCTATTTAACCTAGGCTTATGCCCTAGGCTTTATTACTAACCCCTATATTTGCCTACTTCTTAGGGCTTTATTTTTACCCTAAGGGTAAGGTATAAGTAAGATACTTAAGGGCTATCTATTTTTAAGGCTAGTATATTTAGCAAGTAAGTTATTATATAATCCTTAGCGGATTCTAACTTCTATAGCCACTATCCTACTATTAAGATATATTAACACCTTTTATAGTGTCTAATAAGCGTTTACTCTAGCACCTTAACCTTATGTTTAGTTTATCCTATATTACTAGTTTTACTTACTAAAAATAGCCTACTAGTGTTAATACATTTAAATGCCTATATTTAATTAAGCAATAAGGGCTTCTTACATATTTAAAGTTTAAGAATAAATAAAGGTAGTATATAGCCCCTAAGTCCCTAATTATTTACTTTACCTTATAAAACTAAGATTAACACTACTATCCTAAGGGAAACTTTAGTAAAAACTAGCTACTAGAAGGTTTAATTAGTCTTTTGCCCCTATACCTATATTTAATAATTAATTTACATATTAAAACTACTACAAGCCTTTACTAAAGTTTCCTCTAGCTTTACCCTATATAAGCATAGTTTACCTTCTTTTAGGTCTAGCCCTGTATACTCCTACTTAAATCTATCTAAGAACATTAGGATTAGTTAATAATACACTAAAGCTCTTACTTACATTTACTTTTATTATGCATAAGGGTTTCACACCTAAACACTT
Organism: Epichloe typhina subsp. poae; assembly: GCA_030389615.1. NCBI lineage: Eukaryota > Fungi > Ascomycota > Sordariomycetes > Hypocreales > Clavicipitaceae > Epichloe > Epichloe typhina. The sequence continues at coordinate 2,511,317 of CP098316.1, read as the reverse complement.
ATATATAAGGATAACTCCTTAGTCTATGTTTTAAGATAGGTTATTAATAACTATTACGCTAGTATCCTTGTAGATACATAAACCTTAGTCCGCCCTAGGGCATTACGTAAAGGGCTATAACACTCCTAGAGAAGCTATATTCCTAGAGCCTTTGTCCCCTAGGGCAAACTAATACTAGCCTAGGCCTAGCAAAGTGCACTAGCAAGAACACTAGATAATTTACTAGGCCTAAGTCTAGTTATAAGCACTTCCCTTTTAATAATTTTATATACTATTTAACTCTCTTTTTAAAGTGTTTTTTATCTTTTAATTACTTTACTTATATACTATTAGTCTCTAGCTAATATTTAGCTTTAGAAAACATATACCTCCTATTTAGAGTAGCATTCCTAAACTACTTAACTTATTAAAGGAGCTTTATAAAGGCTTAGTATCTAACTAGATAAGGCTCTTACCCTTTATAGTATCCTATTCTAGGAAACTTAGAAAGCACCTTACTAAAAGCATTCTCTATAAATTATAACTTAGGCCCTAGGGGGCTAGATTTTAAATTTAAGCTATTGCTACTTTACTTACTATTACTAGGGTAATCCCTATTAGTTTCTTTTCCTCTGCTTATTAATATACTTAAGTTTAGCAAGTATTCCTACCTAATTTAAGGTTAACTCTTAGAGAAGTTAGGTGTTTTATAGCAGTAGCCACGCTACACTCCTAGTTATAAGGTAATATGCTACTACGTAAAGAAGGCTATAATAAGACCACTAATTTATTTTAGGGGTAGCCACTACTATAAGGCAAGTAGGCTAGTCCCTAACACTAAGCATATAGTAGGCTTAAGGGTTAAAATAACGCTTAAACAGGCATGCCTACTAGAATACTAGCGGGCGTAATATGTATTTAAAGATTCAATAATTTACTAAATTCTATAATTTATATTACTTATTACATTTTACTACGTTCTTTATTAATACTAAAACTAAGAGATTTATTATTAAAAGTTTTAATTTATTTATAAATCCACTTAGACATACACAAGAAAATACAGAAGGGTTTAGGTCCTCTAGCGGGCGCCTAGCCCTAGTGCCCCTACAAGAGGGCATCTATAGCTATGCCTACTAAGGTAATAGTAAGGGTATAAGTCCACAGGGGTTTAGGAGTGTAAACTTAGTAATAATCCCTCCGCTAGTTTACTAATAGAGACCTTATTATAACTTTTACTTCCTCTAAATAACTAAGTTTAGAGAGCTTTCTAGCCCTAAGTAGTAGTTACTTACCTCTCTAGGCTAGTCTAGATGCCTTACTAAGCTATTTAATTAGTAGTAGTAATAAGCGGTGTGTATAAAGGGCAGGGATATAATTAATATAAGCTAATAACTTATGCTTACTAGGGATTCCTTATTAAAAAGTAATAATTATAATACTTTATCCCTAGTATAATAAAGTTTAATAAGATTACCTAGGCTTTCTAGCTAAGGGAGTACTCGCTAGCTCTATTAGTATAGCGCACGTGCGGCCTAGAACATCTAAGGGTATTATAGTATTCTCCTATGGCTTGCAAGTGCTTGCCTAGGGGAGGCCTAGGGGGATAATTACCTATAAGCTAGTGGGACTAGTGCCCTAATCTCTTAAGGCGCCCTAATATACTTTACCTTATTAGGGCTTTATATAAAGGTATAGTTTTTTTCCTATAGGATTAGCACATACCTTAAGCTAGCCCAGAGGCTTAGCCTACCCCTTAGCGTACGTTACAATAGCCTAGCGTTACCTAGGCTTGCCATAGGATTAGCCTATTAGGCGTTCCCTATACTAGGTAGTATTACCTAAAATAAGCAGCGCTAGACAACACTACTCCCTTACCTAATAAAGGGGGACTTCCCCTATAAGAGTAAAGTAACTAGACTAGTGGTTATCTTTTTTCTAGAGGCCTACTATTATAGGCCTATATAGGTTAACCTATTATTACCTTAAACTTCTATTAGCTTAAGCTAATAGTCTCTCTAAGAAGCTAGCGTACTACTAAAGTAATATAGGCTATTTAGTAGGTTAAGGTCTTATTTATTATTATAATTAAGCAGATAAATCACTTTACTAACTAAGAATAGCTATGCACTACTACCTATAAAATCAAAAAAGAGCTCTTAATCTATTAATCCTTATTATATCTAGACCAAGTAAGTTTCCCTATATTAAGTTAAATTAAGCCGCAGGCTCCACCCCTAGTAGTGCCCTTCTATTAATTTCTTTAAGTTTTAGCCTTATAACTATACTCCCCCTAAAGCCTAAGCACTTTAATTTCTTATAAGGTGCTAAATAAGTTAAAAAATAATATTATCTAATCCCTAGTTAGCATAGTTTATAGTTAAGACTACAACAGTATCTAATTATCTTTAATCCCCTAACTTTCATTCCTAATTAATAAAAACATCCTTAGTAAATGCTTTTATAGTAATTAGTCTTTAATAAATCCAAGAATTTCACCTCTAACAATTAAATACTAATACCCCTAACTATCCTTATTAATTATTATAGTAGTCCTAGAAACTAATAAAATAAAACCACATATCCTATTTTATTATTCCATACTAATATATTTAAGCATAAGCCTGCCTAGAGCACTCTAATTTTTTTAAAGTAAAAGTCCTATTTCCCTACTATACCTAGTAAAGGGCATAAGGTTCCATAAAGGGAAAGGCCTAGCTAGACTAGTACACATAGTAAGGCAGACTAGCTAGCCAGGCCTAAGGTTTAATTATAAGCTTTTTAACCACAATAACTTTAATATATACTATTAGAGCTAGAATTACCACAGCTACTAGCACTAGACTTGCCCTTTAATTATTCCTTATTAAGGGATTTAAATTATACTTATTCTAATTATAGGACCTAAAAGAGCCTTATATTAGTATTTATTATCACTACCTCCCTAAATTAGGATTAGGTAATTTGCACGCTTACTACCTTCCTTAGATATAGTAGCTATTTCTTAGGCTCCTTCTCTAGGGTTAAGCCTTAACCCTCTATTACCTATTATAACTATATTTAGCTACTACCTAAATATTAAAAGTTAATAAGGAAGAAATTTAAATAAACTATTGCTAGTATAAGGCTATGTAATTTAAGAAGTTATTATAAATCACTAGAAAGCCTAGGGGGCATTGGTTTTTAATCTAATAAATATATCCCTTCTAAAGTTAGGATTTTTAGTATATATTAGCTTTAGAATTACTATAGTTATCTAAGTAGTAAGGTACTATTAAATAAATAATAACTTATATAATAAGCTATTTGTAGTTTTGCTATATAATTACTTATACTTAGATATATATAGCTTAATCTTTAAGATAAGCATATAACTACTAGTAAAATTAACTAGGTAACTATTATTTACTAGGGATAGCTTACTAGCACTACTAAAGTAATACTAAAGAGAGTTAGTTCTTCTAGTAGTTACTTGCTATAACATAAGTAAGCTATAGGTAGCCTTAGCTAGCTTTAGGCTAGGGAGACTACTTATAGTATTTTGCTTTCCCCTTTTATATTCCCTAAGGTATTTATTTATATATATGTTTTACACTTACTATAAGCTATATAGTCTAGGTGCCCTAGGAGAAGGACTTAGTAAGTAGCGTTAGCTATTCTAGTATTAGCTACCTATAGTTACTACCTATTACTCTAAATTATAGTATAATAGCTAGTAGCTAATTACCTACAGAACCTATCTAGCTAGTAGCCTAGAGGTAAGCCTCCTACTATAGCTAGGTATTTCCTATATACTATAAAGCCTAAGCAACTAGTTTTAGGGAAGTTAATGCTTACTATAACCCCTTACTAATAAGGCTAGGCCTATAAGTCTATTTAAAAGGCTATAAAGTAAATATCTATAAGATATAGTATAGAGAGGGTAATACTTACTAAACTATATTACTTTATAGCGCTACTACTTAACTATCTAGGCTTTCGCCCCCCTCTTATATACTTACTAACTATATTAGTAAACCTAGGTTACTAGCAAGGGCTTATAAGCTACTTTTTATTTTCTATAAAATTTATTTATATAGGGAAAAAAAAAATTTAACTTATAGCTATATAACACAAATACTTACATGCACTAACTTTTAATTAACGCCTTACACATACCTACTATAGCACACGCGCACGCTATTATAATGCCTATATAAAGGATAATAGCATATATAAGGATATTAGCAGCGCTTACATAGGGGATAATAGCGCACGCACGCACACTAGCAGCGCCCGCACCTATAGTAATAGCATGCGCAAGTAGGTATAGGTTAGGCGCCTAACCTATACCTTGCCTACACACAAGTTATAGGCAGAGAGGTGTCCTTAGGTTAGATAGGGCAAACGCATAGAAATTAGGGAAGTAGCAGGTAAGTGCAGGCAGGTATAGGTTAGGCGCCTAACCTATACCTTGCCCACACACACTAGATATAGGCAAAGAGGTGTCCTTAGGTTAGATAAGGTAGACGCATAGGAATCAGGGGAGCAGCAGGTAAGTGCGGGCAGGTGTAGGTTAGGCGCCTAACCTATACCTCGCCCACACACACAAGTTACGGGCAGAGAGGTATTCTCGGGCTAGATAGGGCGGTGAGTGCGGGCGGGTATAGGTTAGGCGCCTAACCTATACCTCGCCCACACACACAAGTTACGGGCAGAGAGGTATTCTCGGGCTAGATAGGGCGGTGAGTGCGGGCGGGTATAGGTTAGGCGGCTAACCTATACCTCCGCACCACTCACGGGAGAGATCACGGGAGAGAGACAACAGCACACGCGCGCGCATCGACAGCGCCCACAGAAGACAACAGCACGCCCACAGCGCACCTGCAGAAGACAACAGCACACGCGCGCACACATTGATAGCGCACCTGTAGAAGACAATAGCACACGCGCGCACGTCAACAGCGCCCGCACGAACACCCACAGCGGCGCGCACACATATTAACGGCGCCCACAGAAGACAACAGCGCGCGCGCACACATTAGCAGCGCGCCCACAGAGGACACCAGCACACGCGCGCACGCTAGCAGCGCCCGCACGAACACCCACAGCGCTCGCGCACACAACAGCGGCGTGCGCGGGCAGGTATAGGTTTTTTAATAACAGCAAGTAGGCGAGCCCTAACGGTGTTTGCCATTGAATTAGAACTAGAATTTACCACTGCTCACTGCCCAGTTGAAAATGCTTATAAAAATAGACTCTGAACCTGCTTGGTGCGAGTGCCGTGAATTTCTTCATGACAACCACACTGGACTCTGGAGTACCACAAGTCAAGTCAAGGTTCCTACATCTTTCCCTGCATTTGTTCACTCATCACAGACACTTCTTCCTAGTGCTTCATGGCCATGGTAGACGAGGATGAAACCACTTTTTTTTTCCACATGTCCGTGTCAGGCACTGATTTGATGCAGGGGGTGCTATCGAATATTACATCTGGTGCAAGTGCTGATATTACCATCCGTCACAATCCAGGGGCTACACGAGCGTTGCTAGGCGGCTTAATCTTGTGGTCTCCGTAGCCAATTCCCATCATCATGATACATGATGCAAGGGCGGCTTGCCGGTTTCCTCTTCCGACCCGGCCAGCTAGGCAACAAGGGATGGCAGAAACCCGTTCTGGTTCTCCGCGGCTGGCGTGGCGGGTGACTTCACGGGGCTTACCATTTGCTTCATCGCCTTGGTGGCGAGTGAGTATATCCAGACGTTGGAGCTCTGCTCAATCTGGACTGCCGAGGCTTGGCAGTCCTCGCTGCCGAGGCAAGCTTGGGAGTAGTTCGAGAAGAAGCTGTACAGCCCTGCGCTGTATACATGGATTCCCGTCGAGTCAACGATCCGGAGAGCCCGCGCCATGGCGCATCTCAGGTCCGTCGCAGAACAGTCCTCGAAGGCGGGGTCGTTTGGGAAGATGCCGGTGGCGAACGGGGTGGGCGCGCGAGGGCTGGGCTCATAATACGGCGTTTCTATCTGCATCATGCCGAGGAAGATGTTTTTGGCATTGGACAGCTGGTATTGATACAGGACGTTGTGCTCCGAAGCTGTCCCCCAGAGCCATGTCGGCTTGCGGCTCTCAATGAGTACCCTTTTGGGGCAACATACAAATGTTAAATGTATCCCCGTAACCGTGTATGTGTCAAAGTTTGACTGCGTCAACGGAATCCCTTACCTCTTCCAACGTAAACATCGATCTGGGTCTGTTTGGTGACGTCTAGGTCATGATCTAGATCGTCGTCAGCGACGTGGTGGCGGCAACTTTACTACAGTCTGTCTCACCAGCCGTCCATGCCCAGATGTTCTCGAGATATGCGCTCGAGGAACGTGTAAGATGTAGAAGCAGAGCTGCCCCAATGCAGTGTCTGTTGACTCTGCCCGTGTATTTCGGGCAATCACGAGCTTGCAAGCCGCTCTTGGCGGTGCCTCCAACTCTGATGGGTGAGTCTGACCAGTGACGTGACGTGACGTGACAACAGGATTGATTAGCTTGGGAACAATTCGGCGGGCAGATCAAATCAGATCTGAGATGAGTCAACTTGCTTGTACGTACTCCACATGGCCGCCGATCCTTGAGTACTCTCGTGAACGTTCCACTCAACGACTACCGCACTAACTAAGCCTGCGTATGCCGTGAACAGCATGTCAGATATCTCGACAACACCCGAGTCTCAAGGCTTCCCCACTCTGACCACAGGCCTCGGCTGCTGCTCATCTTGGAACTTCGCGCCCACGCCGATAATCATCGGCCAGACTTGGCCGACGATTCTCGAGCCCACTGGGATATTGATCGTATCCGAAACGACGTAGGCGTCGTAGGAGAAAAACGCTATGGATCCAGCGTTTGCCGCATGCCTCAGAACCCGGTTGATGGTGGCTGTGTCATCTGACGCATGGTCGCCCTTGGCGCCCATCGACTTGATGCTGATGAAACTCGATCCGGGAACGTCCTGATACGTGGGCGCGCTTCGAGAAAAGATGTTGCCGAACGGCGAAACAGTCAGGCCGCTCGTCCTGTTCGCTGCCGGTATGTTCTTTCCGCTCTGGAACTGCGACGTTTGACATCCTTGTGAACCATTTTTCCGAACCCCCAAGACTCGACAACTTTGTCCTCCCCTCCCGGGATCAGCTCGGCGTCCGTGACGACGTCCTAGAGAATTGTCTTGGTTCTCTGGAATCTGCAGTTCTGCACCATCATTGATGTTGAGTTCTCTTGCAGCAGACTTGTGCGAATCCCGACGTTCAGATCGGTGAACTTGGAGTCAAGAAGCACGAATGAGCCAGTAGCTCCTTGACCGGTGCCACCTGGTCCCCCCGCCTGTACCGAAGAAAAACCCCAGAATGTCAATCAGATTTCATCGTACATGTGTTTTGGTGATGGAAACGTTCACTTACGCCACCGACAATGACTGTTCCTGTTTGCGATAGGTCCTTTGATCCGATGATGGCAATGTTATGCATCGACCACGCCCAATCCCAGTGAATTTGAACCGCCGTCTTACAATTGGAGAACAGTAGAGTTCGACTCGTAAGTTGTTGGTTACCGAAATATGCTCTGACGACGAGGCCGAGGTCAGTTCAGGAACGTTAGTCTCAACAGCCGTTCTCGGAGCAACATCCAGTGGCGGCATGATATTGTCTTGCTGCATGCCTAGACGCTTGAGAAGGAGAGACAAGCAAGGATGACGGCGCCGTCTTACCCGAGGTCGCCTCCCTGAAAGTACAGCTCCGACATGGAACCACCACTTCCATTCTCCATGAAGATGCCCTGGAAGACAATTCGTAGCAAATTCATTCCAGCTTTGGGGAGATGGCAAGCTCGAACCTGCTGGGTCGTCCCCGGCTTCATAGATACGTGCCACTGGGAAAGTAAATCACTGCTGGCTTTTCGGTGCTTGATCCGCATAGACGCCCGCACCGATCGCCATCGCTGACAGCGCGATTGATAAACCGCGGTGTCATCAGCAACACCGTCTCCCTTTGCGCCATAGTCGCGAACATTGCGAAAAACCTGCAAGATTCTTATTGAGCGACCAAAACTAGCTAACAGCTGGGGCTTGTCGCAGGGACTCAGGAGGGATTGGGCGGCACCTCGTAAGTGTCTCCAGCAGAAGTTGCGCGACTGTTCATGTTCATCGACTCCATCCAAAACTCGCCGGCATGTCGCTTTCGAGAGAGAAAAGGAGAATGGTTCGCGTCATCCTTTGCCGACCAATGCCGCGCCTTGAGAGATGCCACAGTGGCTTGCTGCTGTTCCGTACTCGCAGTGCGATGCTTGGTGAGCTCGGCAACTATTGCTGCAGCGCGGATCAACTTATCAGGTACAAAGTAATCGACGGCAGTGGAGTTTGTTGTGTCTCTTCTCCAATTTCCTTCGCGGACAAGGGAAACCAGATGTGATGCGTCTGGTGTCACGGCTGGTGGGAACTCCAATTTATTCAACCGTGGGTTTTGCAGGCGGTTCCTGTTGATTTCTCGTAAAAAGTGCAAAGCCTGCTCAATAAGTGATTTCGCATCCTCTATCGTCTTGTTATGGAATATTGCAGCTCCATGACCCATGTCTTGGCCGCCTCCCGCGTCAGTCCTGCGAAGACTTGAATCGGATACGGTATGGCCATGTTGACCGAATGCCAAGACAAATGTAATGAGAACAGACGACAGCAGAAACGAGAGCGAAAGAGAGTGAACCGAGAACGAGTGATGAGTAGCCATGGCTAAGTTGTCGTCGTCGTCAAAGCGCAGCAGGAGATGAAGCTGAATGAGCGACCAAAGGGCAACAGAGGGCTGTTAACGTAGTTAGTACTGGAAGTAGTATTGGACTTCACAAGTGGGATGATATCAGAACGACAAGAACAAAGGCCCAGCAACAACCATTGGGAACTTGCCGGAACTCAGAAACGTTGCACGGATTCTCACAAGGTACTTACTCTCGGGGAATCTCGGCCAGAGCTGTAACCGAGTTATGTACTCTCGGTTACACAACGTACCCATGAAGTTGCTGGGACAAGGCTCTTTAACAGAATCACACTGCCATGTGCCAAGACCAACATGTTTTCTGCACGCTCCGTCATATGTGAATGCGCCAAGCAACCCAAAGGCCGTTGTGAGTCGTGAGTCGTGAGTCGTGACACCACGTGTTGCAGCCCAGAGCCAACAACAAATTTGAAGCCCGACTCCGCAAAGTGGATGAAGTGGAGGTCGTCGAGTTCCGTCATTTGAACGTTTGTCTGAAAACTTGCTGTGGCTGGTTGTGAACTTGTGAAACCAATCCAAGTCGCAGTGCGATGCGGGATGGGGGGTTAGCATTTACCAAGCTCCAGCCAGCAGCGAGCACATGCCCATTCAACGACGTCTGTGCATCTCGCCGCAACGAGTGAGCCGAGTACCCGGCTGTCGGTCAGTCGGGCGGCCTCGTGATGCAGCGCTCGCTCTCGGTTCCGAGGTCGAAACAAGGTTTAGGTAGCTGGCCCCATGAAAGAAATCAGACATGGACGAATAAACGGCAAGTGGGTCTAGCGGCGGGCATCCCTGACGAATTGGCGCTGCACCCTGCTAGCGGCGGTATCAACAGGGGGAGTTGAGCCAATCAGCTATCCGCTTGAGACCGGGACTGGGATCGAGAGGTACCTTATGAACTACATTAGTCCGTATTGCTGATTTACACGGTACACTTGAGATGATGTATCTTTTCACGGCGCTTGATTCCCTGTAAATTCACCTTATGACTTCAAGACTCTTACCTTCCTGTTTCCCATCTGCCAATTCATCGAACTCGAAACAATGCTCTTCTCTGCAGTCATATCAGCCTGTTTCGCAGCCATTGTGTCGGCCGGAGCCCCTCGTCGTCGTACGTTGGGGCAACTTGCCAACGGAACATGGCTGGAAAACATTCTCGTGCGCCCAAATGGAGCCATTCTAGCAACGCAGCTTTGTCGCGAACCAAACATATGGACAGTGAAAAACCCCCGTTCCCGCCACACTTCCCTTGAACTGGTCACCTCTTTGCCTTACGGCAACGCTGCCGTGGGTATTACGCGGGTCCACGACATCGGTGGGCTCGAGAGCTACGTGGTTCTCGGAGGTAACTTCAGCGGCGTTGAAAATCCAGTCTCTGGGCAATTCACAGCGTACACTTTACAGTTCTGGAATGACGAGGTCAGACTTCGAAGGATTGCTGCCCTGGGGCCCTCCAGCATCGCAGCAAACGGCATCACAAGCTCCGACGCACACCCTGGCGTCGTCTTCATTGCCGACAGCTCGGCCGGTGTCATAGGCAGACTCGATGTGTCCAGTGGTCGTTTCGAACAAGGGATCTGGTCATATGAGGAACTGAAAGCTCCGTCATGGGGCTGGACCGGTGTCAACGGCCTCAAAATCTACCAGTCACATCTCTATTGGACGAACAGCGAGTTGTTGAAAGTGTACAAAGTTCCCATCGCGGGATCAAGAAAGCCTGTCCCGAATGCAGTTCCTCAGCTGGTTGCCGACCTATCCAAGATTGTCACTTCCGCCATAGATGACTTTGTCATCGATCGTCAAGGAAATATCTATACCACCACGAGCTCAGACAACACGGTCATCTTCTCTGATGCAAAGACTGGGGAGAGCAAGATAGTGGTAGGGGGACTATTAAGCGATGTTGCACGGGAGGGCCTTACTGCTCTTGCTATTGGAGGAGAGTGGCCAGGGACAATCCTGCTGTACGGTACAACATCTGGAGGGTTGGGGCGTCCGATGACTATTATGAATGAAGGAGCTAAAATTTCAGCAATCACTCTCGAGCCGGGGCTGTAGCTTTCTCTACTCAGCAATCTCGAGGATGAAGGGTTCTGGTTGACAAACCGTGAATTACGAGGATGTTTGTTCTTTATTGGATCCGCCTAAATCAGTCTTTTTTTCCATTCATCATGTGCTCTAAAGATAGACCAGAACTAGATAGCTTGAACCGTTTCATACTCGAAATAGAGCGCCAACTTGGCGTAATATTCTCCAACTCCAGCAACTTCATTGAGTTTGAATTCTGTGATGACGCCTTGTCCAAAGCCACAACAGCTCCAGCCACAGCAGTGAGCACCTTATCCTCTCACGTAGAGGGAAGAGATGGGTCTCTTTTATTCACCCATCTCAGTTGTCCTACGGCCAAGGACAGGCTGTAAAGCAGGAGCGCCATTCGCCAACCATTCATCCATTCATCCATTCATGGCGATGCCGACGCGTGAACATGGCCTGCCTTTTTCGAGCGGGGGAGCAGAAGAGGCAACCACGGCCAAATATTCAAGCTAATCATCTACTATTCTCCCGAATGCCTTGATGCAAGTAGCCCCTGCTACTGTCAGCCAAACATCAGACGAGACCAGGGGACTTGAAGGGCAACTTGCTTCTCTAGTGCACGCAATTAGTGATGCTTGCACCAATGCGACCTGAAGAGGGATATCTTGTCCCGCAGAATAACCCACATCAGCAAGAGACAGATTTACGTTATACTTTCAATTCCAGAGCATAACTTCCACTATGATTATATGTAGCGACCGTTGGCAGGTGATGAAACATGTTGCACAACCAATACGCGAACAGGGTTGCTAACGGAGGAAAGGGAGGGGGGGTCAACGGAATTCTTGCAAAGCAGCCAAAAAACCAACAACCGCCAAGCCCACTTTGTCAAGCACCAGCCAATCAGAGCGCACGCCCAGGCAACCTCTCTCCAACTTTTCGACCCCCTCTGAGTCTCGGTCACTGGCCGCGTTCGCGTGTCGGTGCAAAACCTCAATCTACCATTCGATACCGACACATTCCCATCATGGCAGACCCCAAGATCCAGTACGTCTACATCCTCGGTGAAAAAAAACCCGGCCTCATCGCTAAAGCCAAGATCTAACACACATTCTCGCAGAGAGCTGCTGAACAAGCCCCGCAACGAACTCACGTACGGCATCCATCCCCCCCCCATCCTTCTGCACAACGACCGACATCAGAACCCCCCAGTACTAATCCCAACATCCCATCCGAGCAGCGAGTACGAAATTGCCGAGCTCGAAGAGCACGAGTTCACGTCGGGCCCCCTCTCGATCCTCCAAACGGCCGTCAGATCGCACACCCAGGTCCTCATCTCCATCCGCAACAACCGCAAGCTCCTCGCGCGCGTCAAGGCCTTCGACCGGCACTGCAACATGGTGCTCGAGAACGTCAAGGAGATGTGGACGGAGACGCCGCGACTGGCGGATGGGAAGAAGGGCAGACCAGTGAACAAGGACCGGTTCATTAGCAAGATGTGAGTCTTGCCGTGGATGGAAGAAGGGGACGAGAGAAAGAGGGATGCAAAGAAAGAAAGGATGTTTGCCATTGTTTATGCTGACTGTTCGGATGTACACAGGTTCCTGCGAGGAGACAGCGTCATTCTCGTTCTGCTAAGCTAGGGTTGGAGCGCCGGGGCGGAGGGAGGTGTTTCAAAGTACGCGAAATGAAGGAGGCGTTGAAAAGAAGTCGCCAACCTGAGATTCTTAGCAGAATTTTTATATTTTTTTTTGTGCGTGGAGGGAGGGATCTGCTGGTCGCTCCATTCGCTAATGGGATCTCAGTCATATTCAAACAAGAGTAGTACCTCGTTTGGTGGCAACGACGTCGGTTTCCCCTTCACGAAACTCACAACGAGGACTGAGATGCTGCATCAATTATACGCTCGATCCATCTCGCAGCGTGTCCAAACGTTCCGTAATACAATATGATCAGCTCGCCCGACAATTCCCGGCTTCCTACGCAAGATGCCCCCCATACTCGCGTGTACAACAACTCCGGTCTAGATCTTCTCCCATCCATCATCCCTCATCAGTGGTCATCACCATTCAACCCAGTCAGCCCCGTGAAGAAGCAAGCCGGCCCAAAGGCCCCCGGGTTAGGAACCTGCTGCCGCCAACATACACCTCCATCCCCTAGGTCTCGTCGGCCGCGCTCCTCACATCGCCCGTCTGCTTCAGTCTTCGACGAGGGTTCTGTCCCCGTGGAAAAGGTGAAACCGTGTAAAAAGAGAAACGTCACAACATACCTTGGGCGCCTCTCTTCAGACCATTGCCACAGTCACCATCTCCCACGACGGCATACCCATCGCGAAGCCACTGCTCGTCCCGACTGTCCTGGCCCTTAGGGGCCCTGCCCGTCCGCTCACCCGCGTTGACCGCCTCGGTGGCGAGGAAGAAGAAGTGCACTCTGGGAATATCACAAGTCTGGTTATGTACGCCCCGTCACATTGTCCGCTCATGGCTGGTCCGGTTCTGCTCGTCACCCACATTCAGTGCGGATACCCTCGCAATTGGATTTCAAAATTGGAATTTTCTCTTCATCATTTGTTGCTTTATACTGACAACATGTCTATGATATGCTACAAGGGGTACCTAGATGCAACGCAACATTTCCATCGACGTAAAAGGGAGGTTGGAGAAAGAGAGGGGAAAAAAACATAGAAAACGCCAGCAAAGTGCCATGGTCCAAACACCTTCTCCCGGAAAACACATGAAATGTATAGAGCTGGAGCTCAACTCGCTCAGCTTGTCGTCTCGTAACGCCGTTACAATGTCCAAAACCCATTTGGCGGGGTAAGAGAAACAATAGGATCGGATGTCCGCCCTTTCTCTTTTCGTAAATGCGAGACCAAATAGCGAAGTGAATAATACAACAGGAATTACATGTTTTCATCAATCATCTACTACCTGCGGTCCAGAAGCATGAAAGCGGTGCTTCCAAAGGCTCCCACGACGAACAGCATCGTGATGATTCCTGCGCCTACCTTGTCCGCCGTCGTCAACGGTTTCAACTTGGTCGGATCTTCGGTGCCACCACTGCCAGCAGAGGGATCGCCCTTGGATGTACCGCCGGATTTGGACGTGACCGGGGGGGCGGCCTTGCCTACAAGGTTGTACATGACAGCATCGAGAGCATTCATCATGGACCCGACAGCGACAAGTCCATCAAATGTTGCGCCCGTGGTCCAACTAAAACCGCAGGCAGTCCCAGGCGGGCCTTTGTATTTGGTCGCGTCGGGTGAGCCGATACATACCGAGGCAGCCTTGGTAGCGGCCGTCTCGAGGAAGGGCTTGACGGTTTGATAGGTATAGGGTGCGAGTTGCGTAGTGGCCGCGAACCATCGAAGGAGATAGCCCTTGAAACTCTGCTGATCGTTGTTGCACAGTTTATTCCCCTCGCAAAACTGCTCAAACACGACACCGTCCTTGACAAACTTGGCGGTTGCGCGCTTCAAGATACCATCTACCGCATTCTTCCACTTGTCGCCACCACCAGTGGCGTTGTACATGGCCGCAGCTCCATGGAGGAAAATACCGGAATTGTAGGACCACTCGAGCACATCGATCCTTGTGCAGGTGCCGTCAAGATCGATGGTGATGCCGTCATGGACGCCCCAGTCCTTGGTGATCAGGCCAACGGTCTGGTGCCATTCGAAAATCTTGGTTGCCCAGTCGCCATACGTCGAGTTTCCCGTGTACCTGTGCAATCGGGCAGCAATGTTAAAGAAGCATCCGTTGGAAATCGAATTCTTGTAGTTCCAGCCGTTATTGAACTGGAAAATCTGCCATCTCATACCACCCTTGCAGTCTGCTGGGTCCCATCGCAAGACATACTGATTGAAGACGGCCTGCGTGACGGCGAGCCATTGGGCGTCTTCCTTCGGGGGTTGGGGGAACTTATTTTCGGCGGCCGTCATGGCGGCCATGGCCCAGAAGCCTTGATCGTCATTGCCTTCTGTACGCGTCTGATTCTTGGGCATGAAGTCCTTTGACGGGCCAGCTTGGTGCACCATTGCTTGCAGCGTGGCGTCGTTGTATGAGGAGTCTCCGGTGAGGTGCCAGTAATCAATGATTGTTCCGAACATGGCCCCTGCCTCCCACCCTGCTTAGTATTAGTAAAATTCCCGTGCCCTCGAGGTTGGCGAGCGCTTGGCGACAAGTTTTGATGCTTTCTTACAGTAGTATGGGTCTGGAAGATTGCCCGGGGTGTCTCCAGTGTTGTTTCCAGTATAGTATTTCATCAAGCCATGGACGATGGTCGCTGCTGTGCTCTTCAATGAGCCTAGAAACGATTGTTGTAAGCATAATGTCCACGATGGCGGGTTGTCCTGGGGGGTGTTGACAGGGACATACTGTCATCGTTGACGGTGACACTGAGACTGAGAGCAGGAGTGCTCAGTAGAGCCAGCGACAGAGTCGCCGCGGTGATGAAAGCTCTCATGGCTTGCAATGGAGCGTGGTCTGAATGCGTCGGAGTCGGGTTGTGGATTTGATGGAAAATGCACGCGAGGCAGTCGGGCTCGCACCAGATTGGTGGTGGCGGGCTTAAGGATGGCGAAGAATCTCTCGCAACACAAGCCCAGCTCGCATCGGTTTTAGTGGTGGATCGGGGTCGTAGAACAGTCACCAATGGCCGTCGGGGTCGGGCATCGAGAGTCAGGGAATGAATATCGTCGGTTCGATGGGCGCCGAGATTAGACTTAACGAGAGAAATGGAGGATGATTTCGAGTCAGTGAGAGAATGCAAAGTGAATACGGAGTACAGCTGTCAACGGCTGAAGACGAAAATCGAACGCCACAATGCACAAGGCGAGGCCGTGTCCGCGTAAAATGCGTGAATCTGGCTGGGTGTTAAAGGAGAGGCAGAGAGAGAGACAAGGCGGCAGGCAGAGACGAGACTTGGGGTTGTACAAGGGGCTTGGTTTGGTTGCCATGCAGCAGACATCTTGCCCTGCAGGACTCAGGAACCATGACCATGGGGATTGTGGATTCGTCGGGGGGGCACTGTGCCGTGCCACCGATTGGAGCGTGCGAGGTAATTCTCCGCAGTCGCCGCAAACCCGGCCTGTTCCCATGCCTGCATCGCGCCTGCCCAGCTGCTGACCATCATGCGCGGCGATGCGGGCGCAACTTGATACTGTTCTGGATTGATTTCTGTTGGCATCGCAGAGCAGCGCTCATCATAATCGAGTCTGGTCTGGTGTCATGGGCTTGCCTGAAACAGATTTGGCGGGCGGCAAGGTCTCACGTTGCGGCTGGTGCATGAAAGAAACAATGCAACATGCCCTCTTTCTACGCTGGCGAATTTGACAACGGGGAATGTAGAAATAGAATGCCTAGCAGTGGCTAGCACGGAGTACGAGTAATCTGTGCTGCTACCGAGTGTATTTCGCGTCTTGTCGACGTGTGCTTCTCCCAGAAGGTCTACATACACATAAAGGCGCTCTGCCCCTGAGCCGTCCGGGTATCGGCCGAAGGAACTGCGCCATCTCCTTGGTCCTCTTTTACCTTGCGGGGCCTATATTACGCGGCACTAAGGAAGATTGCTAGTACAACTATCATCGGCTATTTTACACATGAATCTATGTACCTCCACTCAACTTTTATCTAATTGGATACAGACCCCCCTTGTTGATGGAAGAATTCCAAACAGCTGGAGGGCAGTGCAAGTCAGCGAGTGCTCTTTCCGTCATTTGTGAGGGGGAGGCTGCGCTAGCCCTGGAACTCGCTGTGATTCGCCGCCACTTGCCATAAGAACAAACAATCAGGCACGAGCTCCACCCACCCCGCCAGCCTGTCCAGTGACAAAAAGGTCGGGTTGGAAGCTTGTTGGTTGAAATGCCCTGTGCCGCCTTTGTCAATGGCCACATCATCCCTTACTAATTTACCTGCACACTATTTTGTCTGCCCCTGGCTTCACAATGCGACGCGTAGTTCTCCGTACTTGCTGATGATGATAATTGCTCATGTTCTATTCTAGGTAACGTGCGCAAGTGTCTGTTTACTATCCGAGGTAGATGCCGCGTCTAGCTCCGCTTCGAAGACCAACCAAGTATGGATAATTTGATTCCTCACCTGGGTCTGAGGAGTGGAAAACTCCCAACCCTTTCCAAGCAGGGCGTCATACTCGGTACGGAGGAACGCAATGCAGTTTATTATTATCCAGCCGACATGCCCGATCTCGACGACTGATATGGACTGAAATGCCCATGTATTACCCACCGCCCGCTCCCTTTGTGAATCCTCCTGCACGTCTGTCTGTCTGTCTGTCTGTCTCCCTCGCCCTTCCCCCCACATCCACCCCACATCCACATCCGCCATCCGCCATCCGCCATCCGCCATCATGGGCTTCATCACCGCCCTCACGCTGCTCATCAGCCTTGCGGCCGCCCAGGAAACGGGCAACCATCCAGAATGGCCGCGATGGTGCGGCAAGGCGTACCAGCCGCAGTAAGACCTGCCTGCCACTCCTGCCTGCCACTCCTGACTCCAGAGTCCTGACCAGCCCAAACCCCCATCGTGAACCAAGCAAATACTCATGCCCATCAAACAGATATCCCAGTTTCGAGCCGGGCGGGCAGACCGTCGAGCCAGCACCTCTCCCTGACGGCCCAGTCCTTAACATCCAGTTCAAGCCCAGATACAGCATCTACCTCGAGATCGAAAAGCAAGCCGACTTCATCGTCAACGCCAACCTCTCCAGATGGCACGGCCAGAAATGGCCGCGGCTTACCGAGCCGTCCCCGCCCCCCGTCGTCTTCACCATCAAACTCGTCTCCAGCAACGACGTCCTCGTCTCCAGCCGCGTCAACGTCGGCACCGCCGGGACCCTGTTCGCCTTCAACCTGACGCGGCTCAGGCCCAGGTTCGAGCCGTACCAGGTGGTCCTCTTCGGGGCCACCCCCGACGGGGCCAGCAACGTCACCGCCACCAGCGAGGTCGTCTTCCTGCCCGAGAAGAAGACGGGCAGCGTGACGAAGCTGGACAACCTGCACGGGGGGATCCTGTTCCGCAGCGCGGCGACGGGCAGCGTGTTTGAGCCGTTTCTGCCCATCGGCTACTATGCCTCCTGTGACGGGTTCCTTTGCGACAGGGACTATGCGAGCAAGGTGAGGGCGTACCGGGAGCTGGGGATGAACAGCATGGTGTCGTTGACGACGGTGCAGGACTCGAGGGGTGTGTATTCGTACATGGATGGCTTGGGACTGCGGTACATGTATGACTTGAGGGGGTCGTATAAGAACTTGTCGGCCGTGCGGGAGCAGGTCTCCGAGATTCGGCACTTTGATGGGCTGTATTCGTATTGGGGCGCCGATGAGTATTACGTCCCACGGTTCTCCGATTTGTCACGCAGAGGCAGAGGCAGAGACTAACAACAGCCCGGCCAGACCAGACGGCCACCAAGACCCCTTTGACCTCCTCCCGCAGGCCCGCGACGCGATCCGCCAACTCGACCCCTACCACCCCGTCTCCGTCACCCTCAACTGCCAGGACTTCCACTTCAAGGAGTACACGGCCGGCGCGGACTTCATCATGGAGGACGCGTACCCCGTCGCCATCAACGGCACCTTTAGCAAATGGGGCACCGCCTGCAACGCCACCTACGGTGACTGCGGCTGCGACAACTGCCGGGGCGGCGTGCAGGACGTGTCCGCCCGGCTGGACGGCCTGGCGCGGCACGAGCAATGGCTGGGCCTGTGGCCCAAGACCAAGGCTCACAACCCACAAGCGTTCCATGGGGAGGGCTACTGGCTCAGGGACCCCACGGACGAGGAGGAGGTGGCCATGGTTGCGCTGGCTCTTCACCACGGCGCCAAGGCGATTGCCGCGTGGCTTTGGCCGTACAGTGAGTCTCTTGGCAGGGTCATGGGCAGGTTCGGCGCGGCGGTGTCGAGGGGTCCCGTCCGCGACCTCGTGGTCGCGGCGAGGGCGAGGGCGGTGCCCGTGGGGGCAGCAGGAGCCCACGAGGCTGCCGTTGATGCGGCGTGCTGGGTGGGCGAGGGGAGGGTGCTCGTCTCGGTCGTGAACGCGGGGCAGGATGCCATTGACGGCGAGGTTTCTGTTTTGCTGCCCGAGGGCGTCGTGGTGAAGAGCAGAGAGGCCGTGGTTTGGGGCAGCGGGACGTGGACTTTGGACCAAGGTCGCGTGAGGCTGTCTGGGCAGAGCGGCATGGCGACCAACATTGTTCTATTGGGTGTTTGAAAGAGGGGGAGGGGGGTATGACGATGCGAATGGCCGTGTTCGCACAATGTAATGCATCTACGGATTATGTACTTGCTTCCTGCTTCCTGCTTCCTGCTGGTCCTGGTCCCCCCCTAATCGCCACCCCGTTCCCATCCCGGTTCATCCTCTGCCACTGACTCTTCAGACTAACGTGGTCCGAACTGACCAAGACGTTGCGCCACACCGTCTCGCCCCCGTCCTGTGTCTTGACCAAGCCCGCGCCGAGCAAGAAGGGCCTGCAGTTCAGGTAGATGGTCTCGTGCCCGTGGGCAGGAACCGCAAAGGTCTCGTGGAAGATGCCGATGTGGTGCGGCTTGACCGAGTTATACCAGTCCCACGCGGCCCTGTGCATGTCCTCGTGCGCGAAGCGGTGAATGCTCTCGACGTCTCTGAAGTAGTAGCTCATCAGCATAGTGTTGCCGTCGGCGCCGCTCGCCTGCTGTGCGTCGGCGCCGGTCCAGTTGGTGATGCTCAGAAGGCCGAGCTCGTCGCGGCGCGCGAGCAGGTCGCGGTTCATGCCTGCAAACTTGTCGCCCAGGTCCCTCGCGTGCGGCGCCAGCCGGCCGCGCGGGTGGTTGAACTGCACGCCGAGGTTGAAGACGACGACGGGGCTGCCCCGCGATCCGCCGCAGCCGGGGAGGGGGAGCAGCGCGGTCGCCCGGCCCGGCACCACGGAGAGCATGTGCGCGGGCGGCGGCGACGCAGACGGCGTGAGCTTGTCGACGACGTGGGCCGCGAGCGCGGCGAGGGCCAGCGCGGCGGGCGGCACCACGGCGAGGCGGCCCGGGAAAAGGGTCGTGATGCCGAGCTGCACCGTCGCGAGGAGCAGCCACTTGCGGCGCTGGGCGAGGATGGATTTGAGGAAAAGCTGTTTTATTTTTTGGGCCGTCAGTCCGGGGATTTTATTTCTTCTTTCCCCAAAAAAACATGGGGGGCTTTTGTCGGTTTGCAGAGGGATAACATCATACCGTCTTTGTACTAATCACTTTGCCGGGCTTCGGCTCGTCGACCGGCGCAAGCATGGGTGTGAAGACGTCGCGGACCATGGCGACCGGTTTTCAAGAGAGAGAGAGAGAGAGAGAGAGAGAGAGAGAGGAGACGAGACGGTGGAGAAGGAACTGGGTTGTAGAAGGGGGAAGGGGGGGGGAGACGGAAAGAAAAAGTGTGATTATATATGTTTGTCTGGCCTGCCACTCGGCGGCCCAGGTCTGTGAATCAAGTTTTGGCTCGAAAAGTTCGAGACGGGAGTGGGGTGTGTGAATCGCAAGTGTGAAAGATGAAGACTTTCATCGCGAGCCCTTTCCATGACCCCGAACCACCAACGCCAACGACCGACCACAAGAGTAGAGTGCCCCCGGAATCGACCCCAATCAACAGTGCCACCAGGACGGTGCGAATGACAGACACGTCGCACGTCACCACAACACGTCACAAATCTCGGCTCCTTCATCCCCAAACAAGTTTGTCATTCGGCGCCGTCCCCTCGTCTCCGGCCTCCAGCCCCCACAGCGTCGCAACATGACATTGTTGCACGAGAAAAGAGGCGCAGCCGACTGACTGGCCACTAATTTGTGCGTAATCCGTACATGATCCCTTGTATGCCTTGCGACAGACATGACAGGAACATGGATTGCTCAAGTAGGTCGATTTTGATTATTCAATCATATCACGTTACATCATATCGTCATCTACTTTTAGACAAAACAAAATAGACCCCCCCTGTGCCACAGCCATGCCTACTCAAACTTAAGCCTCTTCCCAAACAGCAAAAGTCTAGATGCCTGCCGCCATCTCCTCCCCCGCAGATAATCCCCGTACAGGATCAATCCCCCTACCTCGCTCATCGCCCTTGCCAACAATACACGTTGTAGTAAATCCATTTTTTCCGCGGAAATTCGTCTGGCCACCTCGGGATATGATGCCCATGGCTATCCTTAAGAAACAAAGTAAAATATAGAGTCGCTGTCTATAGCTCACGTGCTTGCCGCTGCTCATGCGCTGGAAATATTTACATATGCCAAGATTCGTCAGCTGCCGCATGTTTTGCAGAGGCTGTTGTTGTAGTCGTAGTTGTACAAGGTCATTCATGTCGCAGTGTTTTCTTTGTTGGCCACCCTCGCCTCGGAAGGGGCCACCAGGGATTTTTCCCACTCGTCGAGGAGGTTGTTGGCAGTGCGTTTGATATTGCTCGGCGATAGTCGATTTACCACGTTTGGGAGGAGATCTTCGAGCTTGTTTGGGGAGACTTTTGGTGTTTCGACAGTGGGTTTGGTTTTTCTAGGGGGGCCTTGTTAGCTCTTCTGATGGAAAAAATAGAAGAAGAAAGAGTCCGTCTTTTTTTTTCTCCGGGAAATGAGACAGAAACATACATGGGAGTTAAATTCGTCACCTCCTCGGCATTTTCAGGAATACAATGTATGTCGTCCATGACACCGCTATGGATGGTGGAACCGCTCCATCGGGTGCTCTTGACCGGCACGGGCGACTCCCAATTCGCCCAGTCCGTGTCGTCCATGGAGTCAAAACCCAACGGAGTCCATGAAAAGTGTTTACTTTTGGCAGGCTTGGGCTTTTCGAGGGGTGCGTCCCTTCGTTTGCTAATTGGCGTTGGCGGCGCCGTCGAAGGGGTTTCGGATGACGAGCTCCCTCGTTGTTGGCCAGATCTGGATCGGCCCAGATCTGTGTAAACGCCTTGGCTGAGGGATCCGCTGCGGTAGTGGCCGGTATGGAGGCTGCGTTGCGAGGATTGCCCACTGATGGGTTCGTCGCCAATGGTGATCTGTCGGATGTCTTCCACAAACGCTCTCAATCCAAGCTTGAAGTCTTCCACGATCTGAGGGACCACGGGTGAGTCTTGCTGAGATCGAGGCTGCCAGGACGCCCTCTTTAGCAACGCTGGATTGGGAGCATGATGTGTCCGGTTTGCCGCCAAAGGGAACCGAGCATCCTTGGTGGCGGTGGCGGTGTGCTCGTCCAGGATGGAGAAGTCAGAGGTCGCTTTCGTCGGCGAGAGCAAGGACAGCGCGCGTGTATGTCCACCCCGCATGACACGCCTTCTACTCTGGGTAGGAGTGCCCTGGTTCTGGAGGAACTGGGCCCTGCGATCGAAATCAACGCTTCGTCTGGGCGACAGGGCATCGGACTCAGGGGCAGTTGGTGTAGCAGTTCTGCTCCCGCCGAGCTCCAGCTGGGTGGCGCCTCCTATCCGATGTAATGCGTCCGTGGAAGAGAATTGTTTCTTGAGCATTGCAAGTTCTGTCTCCTCTCGTGCCAGCTCCTCCTTCAACTCCATCACCTTGCGCTCCTTTGCGGCGATTGCTATTATGAACTCATTCACGTTGGAGGGCGAGGGCATGGCAGAACCGTCTTGGGGCGTTGGAGGTACTGAGGATGGTGTTGACGCAGATGCAGATGGCATGGGTCTCGAAGGGTCGCTATTTGGCAGCGCAATTGGCAAAGTGAGCGAGAGTCTGTTAGGAATTCGCGCGGCAGAATCCGAGCGCGAATGGCGTGCCAACGAGGACGACGGGGTGGTATTGTGTTCTACTGGAAGTGGTGGAGGAGGCATGGTTCTTGTATCGCTGCCGGAAAGCCGGTTCAGTTTCTGCCGGCTTCGCGTGGTGACATCGTGGTTGTAGTTTGTGTTGTCGGGAGCCGTTGTCGTGGGTGGTGATGGCTTGTCGGGGGGGGTCAATGTGCTTGCAGCTGCAAAGACCGAGGACTCAACGGTGGTGCGATCGGCAGCTGAGGAACGCCGGCGGATTTCTTGATGTGAGGCCATAGCCGGCAGTTTTTTGGTGATTTTTGAAAACGAGGGACGGGGGCGGTGGATTTGATATTGGTAAAATTGGTGCCGGTGCCGGTGCTGGTGCTGGTGCTGGTGCTGGTGCTGGTGTTGGGATCTCCTCCCGTGCTTGGTCGAGGAAGGCGCAGTGGACGCAGCGCGGCAGTGATGTTGATGGTGATGTTGATGGTGGTGTTGATGGTGGTGTTGATGGTGATGTTGATGGTGGTGTTGATGGTGGTGTTGATGGTGGTGTTGATGGTGGTGTTGATGGTGGTGTTGATGGTGATGTTGATGGTGGTGGTGTCTGCGTTGTCGGACAAAGGCACCAGCAGCAGCGACCCTTGGAGAAAGCACGTTGAACAGTTGACCCTGGGTCAGATGGCGATATTCGTCGAAAAGAGCGTAGCCGCGGTCGAGAGCGCAAAGGGGGAGATGATGAAGTATGATAGTCATGAGGGAATGTGTGTACAGCTGAAAAGAGAAGAGCAACTGAGCCAATGTCGGTCGACCTCGCTTCTCACTACGGGCTAGGGACGGACTCAGGGAGGGGGGAAGGGCGGACCAAGCGAGAACAGGAGAACAAGTCCAGCAAGCAACGCAGCCCAACCCATCCAATTCGACCCGGCAGACAAATCCTCGGCGATCAAATCGATACCAGCCAACCTTATTGGGATGGTACCGGGGGGCTTGTTCCTTGACGGTGGGCGCGTTTCTCCTCACCAAAGGCCATTGGACGGATGGCAATCTGGGATCAAATTGCGCGGAGCCTGTCAGTGTTGGCAAGCGAAACGAGGTTTCTCGCTCTGACGCCCTGTCGGGACAACAGCAAGAGCAAGATGACGGGTCGTCGTTTGGCTAGATCGATCAACACGCGAACTCGAGATTTGTTTCTCGCCTTTTTGCGCACAACGTCCAGGACGTGTCTGAGAAAATGCAGCGGCCTCGTGTCTCGGTCGCGGACCTTGTTTGAAACGCACGAGAGAGGGTGGGTTTGTGGGTTTGTCTCGGACAAACATGGGACGATGGGAGGGGGCAGAGATGGGGGGGAAAGCTGATGTAAATAGTAGTTGAGATGATGGATTTGGATTTGGTCCCCGTCGATACCACAGCGGAATGTGCCACGCACGACGCGCCCGGCGCTCGAGCTAAGTCGTTCTATTCATCGTCGCCCGGCCCTGTCATTCATGCGAGAATGCATCGGGGCGTGCATGTGGTTTTCGTCAATGCACGGCGGCATCAGCAGATGTAATTTTGTTCAAGTACGCAGGCAGTACTGTTAGCTTTGTGCTTTGTTTACCACCAGACGGACGCCTGAAACTCCTTTGACCCGCCGTTCTCAGTTTACCACGACAACCAGCGGATACAGTGGAGCGTCATGGCCAAGGCGGTCCCTTGCGGTCCCTGAAAGCGCGGCCAATGATTGGGCCTGTCAACGTGTGAACACAGAGCAAGGGAGGTACCTGGCCCCCACTTGCCAGCAGACCCAGAGGTCCAGAGCCGAACTTGTCAGGAGTTTGCAGGAACTCCCAATTTCCCCTGAAATTAATCCGTAGGCGGCCAAACACTGTTCATGTGGGCCAGGCTGATTTTTGTCAGGCTGAATGGCAGAACGGAGAGCTCATGATGAAGAACACGAGCGAACCGTCGAGATCATGTGACATGATGTGACATTATGTCATATCATGTGACGTCCCGTCAAAGTCGCGTGTCGCGGCTGACAGAGGGCCCCGCTTTGAACATGGATCGAGGGACACCGACGCGATTTTTCCCCAATGCCTCCCTCTCGTGTCGCGACACCATGAATTGAGCCGCCTTGCCTGCTTCAGCCTGAATATGGAGACGTAAATCGCCTTGCCTTGCGCTGGCCGCACGATCGCTTGCTGCGAGCTTCACTTGCCTTCGCATCACCAATAGGCCCTCGGTTGCGCATGACGTCGGGGAACTGCGAATGCCTTGCGAAAGCTAAGCTCCTTCACTTTTTTTCTTCACCTCTTTCGCTTTTTTCACTATTTTTCCTCAAATTTATTTTGGATACAGGTAGCTTGGGTTTCTTGGATATCCCCAAGTCGTGGAATCCGTCTCGTTCGGTTCCCCCTCACAGAGCAATGCCTGTTCCCTTTGCCTTAGTCTGCGACTTGCTAGACGACTGCGAACAGCTATACAAAGCAAAGAAACCGAACACAAAGGTTATTACCCAATGGTTCACACAAAATCGAACCTGCATCGATTCATACGACACCGACCTTGCTGCCCTGCTTTCAACTCTGCTCCCCGGGAAGCGGACAGATCGCGTGTAGTGCATCAAAACCCCAACACTCGAAAAGGTCATCGGCAAGGCCTTGATGCTGGGGGCCTCTCGGCTCGTTGAACTCGGCTTGTATAAACGACCTGACCAGCGCGTCGATGTTGCTGAATGTGTGGAGCGAATTCTCACTGCCACGGTTGGTTTCCTGTTTCAGTCCATTCTTGCTGTGCAAAAGAAGAAGAAGAAGAAGAAGAAGCAAAGCTCATTATTTTGCAGCCAAATCCTTCGCCTAGTGAACATCATCAGATTACCGTAGAAGAAATCGACCAGGTGCTACACGACATAGCCTCCAGGATAATTTGGAGCTCTCCGTCTATCCGCTCACACTGGCATGTCTCGACCACTCCTCGAGGCAGAAATGACCTGCAAGATGTATATCGAAGGCTTTCGGCTCGTGAGGCCAAGTGGTTCACACGACTTATTTTGAAGGACTACAGGCCACTCATCCTAGATTCTGGGATCGTTTACAAATGTTGTGATCCAAATTTGCCGCTTGTTCTGAAAGTACGAGACGATTTCGTGACGGCGATCAAAACGCTACAGGCTCTCAGGAGTGGAATGGCGACCGACTCTGCAAGATCTGCTGCACCATGGAAGAAGATTCTTGCTTCGGTCGAGCCCAAGCTTGGTATCAAGGTAGGCAGACAAGACTGGTTCAAAGGGCGGAGCATCAAACACTGCCTTGATATGGGACATGGCCGAATGAGTGTCGAAGATAAAATAGATGGGGAGTACTGCCAAATCCACGTCAGCGTGTTTAATGGAAAGCTCCAAATCCAGATATTTTCTAAGAGTGGAAAAGACAGCACTGAGGACCGACACAAACTGAATGGGTGAGGATATCACGTTGCCATGCGAACTTCAGCTGCAGCTGACAAGGAGCAGGATCATTGCCGACTCGATCAGATATGGTCGTTCGGATTGCACCGTTCGCCAGGGGTGTATTCTCGAAGGAGAACTCGTCGTGCACGATGATGTGGTGGGTGTCGTACACTGTCCAGCTTACTGCCATTGCCGCTGACACCATCCAGGAGAACAAGATCATGCCTTTTCACAAAATACGCAACCACGTGGCTAGACGAGGCCGGCTCATGAATGTGGATCTGGATTCACCGTATGTCCTTGATGAAAAAAACACGCTCCTGATAGACGCACACTAACGAGAAAAGGCCACGGTCTTATGAGAATCTAATGATAGTATACTATGACATATTATTCCTGGATCAACGATCTCTACTGGACGTTCGCCATTCTGAACGATTTCGAATCCTTGAAAAGACAATACGCTGCGAGAGAGGTCGAGCGGAGCTGGTAAAGCGAACATTGGTGGATTTCCATCGTCCAACGGGAGCTTCCGAACTCCGCAAGGCATTTGCTAGAGTCATCGCTGCCAAAGGGGAAGGTTTAGTGTTGAAACCTGACGAGCCTTATTTCGACTTTCACAAGCGCAAAGGGCAGAGTTCTGGCCACTGTATCAAGCTCAAGAAGGAGTACATTGGTACTTTTGGCGACGTTGGGGACTTTGCTGTGGTCGGGGCTGGGTTCAATCCTTCCAAAGCGAGATGTTACAAGATTGCCAATCTGAGATGGACTGTTTTCTACTTGGGATGCCTCAACAATAAGGAGGAAGTCAAGCGCTGGGGTGCCACACCAGAGTTCACAGTGGTCAGCGTTGTCGAAATCACGGAGCCGCTTCTAAAAGTGTTCATAGTACACGGCAACCCCGTGTCCATTCCCTTGGCCTCGAATATCATGACCAAGTTGCACGTTCCGAAAGCCATCGAGGCCGATGCCCCCTTGACCGTAGCCTTCCCGAGCCCTCCAGTATTCGATCTGAGATGTTTCAGCTTCGACAAGCCAGGAAACATGGGCTTCTGGACACTGCGATTCCCCGTCGTGTCGAAAATTCACTTTGACAGGGACTTCTCCGATTCGGTCACGTTTGAAGAATTACAGGAGATGGCTAGAAAGGCAAGGGCAACCCCTGACCTGGGGGACAGTCAGGAAAATCTCCAGTGGATAGCGAAACTCGAGGGAGCTGACCCCAGGGGACTGGCAGTCGATGCCCTCAGTCAATTGACTACCACGACCATGCCTGCTCCTTCGCCGCCAAGTTCAAGGACATCGCTCTCGCCTGTGTCGGGGGGTCGATCCAAAAGCCCGGGGGTGAGCAGAACGAATTCGGGGGACCAGCACTCGGCAAGTGTATCTACGACATGGCTTCCCACGCCGCCGAAATCATCACCGCCGGAGCCGGAGCCGGACCTGGACTCGAGTGGTCGTCAAGAGACGCCGCACAGTGACGGAAAGCGAAGATCCCTCGCAGATCCCCCCCAAGCTGCGTCTCCGAGTCCCAAACGCCGTGCCCATACTGTGGCCCGCTCGCTGACGGCGGCACCGACCAGGACGCCTCGGAAGCCCTGGCAACATGTTGACGGGAACGCATCGCGAAATAAGACCTCTACTCACTTGTCATTTGCCGGCACCGGCACTGGCACTGTGGGTCGTGGGAACCAGCCCGCCATATCATGTGCTGTTCCAGAGACGCGGGGGGGGAAAGGTTCACAAGGATTGCCCTCGGAGGAGCCTGCTGGACATGATGGCGCTGCTTTGCACTGCGCTCAGGTACCCATCTTGTCTTCCCCGGAGGAGGAAGCATCTCGGCCGACGCAGAAGAGAGATCCAACGAAGCAGGCAAGCAAGGGAGAGTGCACGTTTGCCGGCGACAAATGTCACATGTTTGGTTCCACCGTGCTACTTGCTTCGTCGGCTCTCGCGGAATCCGCGGAAAGAACATCCCTTTTGGAAGCACACGGTGTGGCAAAGACTGCGGTTGACATGAGCGAGTGGCTTGAAGCAAACAATTTCGGGGCTACTCTGGGCAACAAGTCTCCAAGCATCATCATCCTCGTTGATACGGTCAGGAGGGGGCGCGAGACGGAGAAAGTCCTCGCATCTGTGGAGCTGGCTCGCAGAGAGTTGCCCGGAAAGACGCGCGGCTGGATAGCCGTGTATGATTGGCGTGTGCTCGGGCATCTCAAGGTAATGGAGGATACCAATACCAAGGAGAAGTACTATGATGGGTTTCAAGATCCCTGGCGGCGTTGGTACTGTGGGATTGTGTAATTGGATACACCATAGGAATAGATGATGATTCTACACGGTAATCCGAATCCCGTACCTGCCTATGCCTTCTTCTCATCGTACAATGTCCCATAACTCTCCTTGAGCCTCATCAGCAAGTGCTCTCCCGCGGTCAATACCTTCTTCCTCTGCGCATACGGGTTCGCGTCGTGCAGTCCCTCCTGTGGCACAAACGCCTTGACCCTATCACTCGGCACCGGCTCCAGCAAGGCAGTGTCCATGGGATGACAGAAATACGCAATCGAGTATCGAGGCTGATCACTCGCCTCCCCTGACACGCTATTGGAAGCCCCGTCCTCGCCCGTAGGAAACACCACCCTATGGACTGTACTTCGAAACAGCCCGTTCGTCCAATACGATAGCAGATCACCAATGTTGATTAAAACAGGGGGGCTGGGGTCGTTTTCCGTCCCAGGCGGCACAACGGGCACAGGAGCCCACGTGTTGTCCTTTTTGAGGATTTCAAGACCGGCTTGGCCCCTGAGGCGGAACAGCAGCGTGATGGAGCCATAGTCGGAGTGAGCGCCCGCGCGGATTTCGCTGGGGGGGTGGGCGGTCGTCGAGGGAGGAGGATAGCGCAGGAAACGGAGGGTGCTGCCGGAGCCAGATTGGGACTGGAAGTGGGCGGAGGAGAAGAATGTGTCGACCTATTTTCGAGGTGAGGTTGGGCGAAGAGAGAGAGGGCCAGTGATGTTAAGGGATTGCGTCACAAACGTACCTGGAGGCCCTCGCCCAGAAGAGTCAGGATCTTGAGGCACAGCGCCCGGCAGAGGTCAGCGAAAGCGGAGAGTCTCGCCTCGTCGGCGGCAATGGTGGGCGGCAAGGGCTGCTGGGCTTTGTGGTCGATGAATTCGCCGAAGTTGAAGGCCCTTGCTGGTGTTATTCACGGGCCTGTAACGGAGAATACTCGAGTTTAGTTTCCACATATTCTTACTCTTTGAAGTCCCCGACCTAGTAGGAGCCGCGTTAGGAGGCATACTTTCTCATGTTGTGACTTTGAAGCAATCCGCACCTTCTGGTTCTTGGGATCCAGCGTCTCGGCGTGCATGCTCGTCCAGCCGCGGTTGTTCGTCTGAATCGAGCACGCTTGCTTCTCTTCCAGCGGGGCGGCCAGTAGTTTCTTAGACTTTCGGTTTACGCACAAGTGGAATTAGTGTCGTGATACTGGCTGCTGCTCTTCAGGGCTGGAGGAGGGGGTGTAGTATGTACCAGTGCGAAGGCCTCGTCTACGTTGGCGGAGGGGATGTCGTGCCCCTGGTTGCGGATGTAGATGAAGCCATGTTCTGCGGCGGCGTCGACGAGCTGTTTGGCGATGTCGGGCTGGGTGCTGGAGAGGTCGATGATGGGGATGTCTGCCGGTGAGGAAGACATTGGTGGGTTTAGGTTATCGTGCTTGCGATGTGCGATGGGGTAATGGGGGGTTCACGATGAGTGGTGAGGAGGGAAGCGGGTGGGCGGTGGGGGTTTGTGGACTTGTCACTTGTGTGAGCCGGACCCCTCCATGTGTGGCTAGAAACGTTGTGGCGGCTGACACTTGTGGCACAGCTGGACAACTTGAGCAAGTACATTGTACATGTACGGACGTATGTAGCTCCAAGGCATCTTGCATCTTCCCCTGCCGTGTGCCGTGCTGTTCCTTCCTCCAAGATCTTCAAGTCGCTTCCGCCTGCGTCTCAACCTGCACAACCTTTGACTTTCTTCCCGACCACATCCATGCACGGCTGAGACAGAGGCAGAGTCAAAGTCAAAGTCAAAGTCAAATTAGCTCCGGTAGAGCTCTGGCGCCACAAACGAAGCTGAGCCTGTTTCTGTTCGTCTTTTCTACTGGGGCAAGCGCCTTTGTCTCTCTCTGAAACCCACAACTCGGTTCAACCCGACGACCACTCTTCTCGACTCGACGACGACGCCGGCGCAACCTCTTGTCTCTTGATCAGGAGCCCTGCGAGCGAGTCGGCGGGCGATTTTCCTTTCTTTGAACACGGGCGCTTCGGTCGCCATCGGTCTTGCGCAGCATGCCGTGTGAGTAAAGCCTCTTGTTCCATTTGCCCCGGCCCTTTCCCTGCCTGATGGGAACTCGCAAGTCTTGTGGGGGAAAACCAGCTGCATGTGCACTTTTTGGTGATTGAGGGTTCGTAATGCTGCTTGCGCCCTCTGCATAACGAGGTTGGCTGTCTGGGCTCCAGGAAGAGAAGAATGGCACAAGCTGCGTCGCGGCGTTCAGCTCGTCAGGGCCCTCCCTCCCACGTGTTTCGTTGCGATGCTTGGCCAACAGCTTTTCAACGGCTACATCGACATTCCAATTACCCCTAAATACGCTGTGAATCTTGTTGCAGTCGTGCTCGAGAAGCTGACTTGATTCAAATTCAATAGTTATCATCGAGGATTCGTACATCTATGCCCAGGCAACGTATGTTTTATGGCCTAGCCGACGACCCAAAAATTCGTCCACCTCTCCTGCCCACCCCTTCACGAACACGATTTGGCGAAGCCAGACGACAAAGTACTGATCCCCATCGAACTTATAGTTCCCACGATGTTTCTGAGCTCGAAGATTGTTCCATCGCCGTTGATGCGACGTACTACTTGAGCCAGCTGCTCGACACCCCTCCCGCCCACGAACCCCTTCTCTCGGCTCTCGGTGGTTTGACAGGCATCCAGACACACATCAACCAGAACCTGGATTCGTGGGAAAGGAGCCGCATCGTGCCCTTTTTTGTTTTCGATGGACAGTCCATGACGGGACAGGATGAGGCCGGTCTTGAGCGCAGGCGTGCAGCAAACAAGAAGACGGACGAGGCATGGAATTTGTACTCGCGTTCGGAAGCTGAACAAGCCGTCACTACGTTCGGAGCCAATCCAGGTAGGTGCCAATTTTGGCAACTCCCTTCCCTGCCCCCGAGTCAAGTAGGAAAGCAGAGGAATCCAGCACTAACTAAATCTTTGTTAGGCGCTTACAACGTCCAAACCCTGTACCCTTTACTGCAGGCAATCTTGAAAAAGCGAGGCCTGCATTTCCTGGTACCTCCCTACAACGCATGCGCTCAGGTATGATGGACCCAATCTGAATCGCAACACACAATATGAGAAAAGAGGGTTGAAAAGTTCTGACACATGCCGAAAAAGCTGGCCTACTTTGAGCTAATTGATTCCGACCAATGCTCCGCTGTCATGGGACCCCAAGAGCTCCTTCTCTACCCGATCAAGGATTCTGTCATTCGAGGCTTCGATTGGGACGCAAAGCTGGTTTCGGCCATCTCAAAGAAGAAGATTATGCGAGCCCTCAGCGTGGCCGAGCCCATGTTCATTGACGCCTTGCTCATGACAGGTACCTCCTTCCTGCCCACATTCCCGCCTCTGCTGGACAATGCCATGTATCCGAACCGCTTCACCATTGGCGATGCGATCAATATCTTGAGGACTTCGGATAAAGGTGTCGCCAACGCTTGCAATTCATTCAACGACATTCTGCAAGCCCAAGACGCCAACTGGCTGGACAAGTACCGCAAGGCTCGCATGGCCATCCACCACTTCATCTACATCTCGGAAACGGGTCAAGTAACCGTGAACGATTTCAATCAGCTCACCAAGGACAATCACGAATACCTCGGCCTTCAACTACCAGAAGAGCTCTTCCACTATCTCAACGCCGGTCTGATTGGTGCACGAAATCTGAACAGTATAACACACGGTCAGATACTCGTGCAGCCGACTCTGGACGGTGTCGTGTCTGATGAGTACAAGAAGCTCGTCACCAAAAGACTCATTACGGTCAAGGAGCAGGCCCTGGGCTTGATTATTCCCCGCGTTCACCGGGGCATCGGTCACAAGGATATCACCATGCGCGTCTGGTTTGACCCCAAATTCTCGTACACGATTAACCATCGTGCTCTGCAGCCAGCCCCTTCCCAGCTGGTGGGTACTTGGGATGTCAAGGAGAGCGATTTGCGCAGCGTTTTCCCGGCAGACTTTGCTGGTCCCATCTGCCTCGAAGTCTTGGCCCTTGCGAATCTGGATTTCGTGGCCAAGACCCTGGCCAAGGGGAACAAGATTAGAGGCATTGACAGCATGGAAATGGTGACATCTGTTGCCATCTGGCGATTCCTCCACCTGCGTGGGTACGTCAATGACTCGCATACCTTGACCAAATGGGGCAACGCACTGGCAACGACCCTGCTGGCGCTCAAGGATGCCAGCGAGAATCGTCCCGATGTTCCCGGGCTCGACGATGCAGCCTTGCTCGCTTATGAGCTGATCAGACTTGGCGTACTGGGAGCGAAACATCAGGAAGGCATCGCCTGTTTGCCTCGCCGCGGCACCGACGAAGACAAGTCGAGCTTGGTACTGATCAGCCAGTGCGCTACGTTGCTCAAGCTGCGACATCAAGTGTACGGGTACACTGGACCTCTTAACAAGAGTCTTTTGGCATTTCGCTCCCTGTCTACGGCTGTCCGTGAGGCTGACCGCGACTTGGTCGAGGCCATTGTGGCCTCCATGTTTATGTACGGGCAGTGCAAGAGAGAGCGAGATGATTACCTGGACATTAGCCAGAGGTAGGCTTTCCTTGGACTCATATCTTCCCTTCTCCTCGGCACGACTTGAAGCTAATTTTAAGACAAAAAAATTGAAGACTTCCCTTCTTGCAAGAGCCTGATATCGGTCTTGGCATCGCTGTTCGTACATTCTTCGACGAGGATGAAGTCTTGGACAGCAAGGAGAAGCGGGCTAAGCGCCTTGAAGCCTTCCCCGAGACCTTTGTACCGTTCGCCGAAGCATTGACCGAAGACTTTGGAATCTGTGTCGACTTTGTGAATGCCCTCAACCAAGGCGTGCAGACTCTGGCGGCTGACGAGCTCCCCAAAGCAGACAAGACGGCGTGGGTCAAGGCTCAGGCATATTTGGACGCCCGGCCTTTCTGAACCCGCCGACAGCGAAATGCGTGGTGTCATGTGTGCACGTCACGTTCAGCCAGTCAGGCGGACAAGCAGCAGGTATCAGCAATGGCATGATTTTTATGAAGGCGACTCCAAGGAGAATGCGGGTGGGCAAACAGGGCTACACTCAAAGTAGGGACTTTGTTTTCATCGTTTCTCCTTCTCTTGTCGGTATATCAAGTCCATTCACTTGGACAGAAGCAGTTACTTGGCATGAAGGCACAGCAATTGTCGGGCACGGCCCGAGCGGACTGGAGCAGCAGACATGGGGACGCGAGCGGGGGGCGTGCAGGCTATTAGATTCGTTGGGTCAAACTTGGTCGTGGTGACGAGAGCGTGTATTGTATATGGGTTGTGCACAAGAAAAAGGAGACGAGGAGGCGTGCACGCCCACATGGGGGGCCAACATGACTGCAATGAAGAAGGCAAAAAAAAAAAAACCAGGAGTCATGAAGGGGGAAGGAATGGCCGTGTTGGGCGCAAAGATGAATGCAGTCGATTATACCAGGTCAATCAATAAGTCAAGGCGATGGAAATATTTACGAAATGTTGCTTGATGCGGGTCGTGAAGTGCATCACGGGTGTACATGCAGTAAGTACATGAATGAATGATGGCGCCTCAAGTCCTCTCTCTCTCGCAACCCCCCATGGCCGATGCTGAAAAGCCATGACATGACATGACTTGACATGACATGACTTGACATGACATGACTTGACATGACATGACTTGATTCTCGCTTGTTGCTTGTTGTTTGGAATAGGGTAGGGTCCATCTGCCTCGACCTGACACGCGCACTGCTCCAGGCCTTGTTTCAGGAGACGCCTCTCTGTGTGGCGAAAACGCACCACATGCGCATGCATTTGTTTCTGCATGTGCATGTGCACGGGTCCAAAAGAAGAAGGAAAATTAGAAGAAAAAAAGGAAACAAGTCTTTCATTACAGCGGCAGGATCATGGTGCCGGCGACCGTGTCCTCGTCCCTGAGCACGCCGTCGACGGGGGCGGCCCTCGACAGCGACAGGTAGGTTACGCCGGCGACGCCCTGGGGGATCTGGCAGCCTTCTGTCTCGGAGAAGCTGGTGAAGGCGGTGCCGCCGGGGACGACGCCGCCCGAGGTGAAGGCGCAGTGGGTGGCGGCGGCGGAGGCGCCGGCGGTGGCCTTGACCCTGAGCATGGAGCCGGCGGCCAGCGCGGCGGGCTGCTGCGGCTGCGGCTGCGGCTGCGGCTGCGGCTGCGGTTGGTCCATCATGGCCAGGGGCGGGAAGGGCTCGATGGCGAGGTTGGAGCCGGGCGGGCACGAGCGGATGAAGGGGGCGGCCATGGAGAAGACGGCCCTGGGGCCGAGGGGCGCGTCAAAGGCCTGGGGGACGGCGGTCTGGCCGAGCAGCACGCGCAGGGAGCTCTGGTGCCTCGACTCGATGGTCAGGATGGACCCGGCGGCGGTGAGGATGGCCGGGTCCCGGATGAGCTTGGCGGCGCCGAGGTAGGCCGAGACGCCGACGTTCTCGAGCTGCGCGCCCGTCGTGGCCATGGCCTTGGCGTCGGTGAAGCGGAAGTCGTACTCGCACGGCTGCACCGGCTGCACGCCCGCCTGCGCGAGCGCCGACTGCAGGAACACGACGTGCTCCTGCTCCGTCCTGCCAATCTTCTTGAGGTCGCGCACCTGCTCCGCATTGAGCCCCAGCGCCTCAAAGTCCGAGTCGGGGAACTTGGCGAAGCCCGTGCGGTAGAAGGCCTCTTCCAGGTGCTCGAGCGTGAGGGCGCTGTGCCAGCAGGTTAGCCGATGAAGCCCAAGAAGCCCCCAAGAAGACGAGGTGGACGGGGTGGACGGGGGGGTCTCTCTCACAATTGCAGAATGTCAGGGTCAGTCAGTCCGCCGCCCGCCGCCGGTGCCGGTGCCGCCGCCGTCTCGTTGGATCGCGCGACGACGGGGAACGCGCCCGCCGTGCACGCCAGCAACGCCAGCGCAGCCGCTTTGCGCAAGCCCATTCTGTTCAGCATTCTATTCGTCGCGGGTTCCTCCTTGTCCTATGTTGTCGTCGAGTGGGGGGAAATCCAGAATCAGCCAACCCGCCGGATAGAAATATGTATAGTATAGGTGGGGAAAAAAGTAAAATGGCACGGCGGCTTCGTTCTCGACAAGAATTCGCAAAGTGAAATTAGAATAGTGGTGTAACTTGTAATTTTTGATCATGCAGGCCAGCTGTATCGAGATGGGAAGAAGAGAAGAAGAGAAGGAAGAAAAAAAGAGCGAGAAAATGCAAAGAGAGAGAGGGAGAGAAGGATGGATGAGCGTGTTGGCAAAGAGGAGAAGGTGAAAAAGAGAGGCGGTAGAGGTAGAACAGGGAATGGGTGCCCGTGGGATGGGCGACTAAAGTAGTAATTTTATTCAAGTCCTCCAGATCTCCCAGATCTCACTTGCGGCGCATCCACCTCCATCTTTCCCATCTTTCCCCCCCGATTTCCATCAGAAAGAGTATCAAACCGACCCCCATTATGCTGCGCACGGCTGGCCGGGCAGCCGAGGCGGGCTCAACACCCCCCTCTCCTGATTTGCTCTCGTTGCGAGCTGGGAAAAATGGGGGAAAATGGGGGGGAAAAGAACAGACGGGCCAGGGGCGACAAGATGCAAACGAAGCCGCGACCCGGCAGACAATTCATTGCATCATGCCCTTGGCCGGTGGGCGCCGGTCCGTCCACCGCCCGTCCACCGCCCGAAACTGTCCTGACACACTTCCCCAGTCAGTCAGTGCCTCTTGCCGCGTTTCGATTTCTCTCATGAATCGAGCTCGCGAGCAAACCAAGTAGTCCCCCCCGAGCCGCCACATGACCAACTTCCACGGCTTATATCATCTCCGATGCAGTCATCATCATCATCATCTCAGCCTTTCCTCGCTTCTTCCGCGACTGGCTCTTCCAGAACGCGACGTGACGTGACCAAGTTGGCCTACACGGAGTCAGTCATGAGCTGCCACTTTCCCCAATTGGCATCTTCCCAGACCCATTGTAAAGAGCCCTTTTACCGACATGGACTTTTTTTAATTGGCACAAAACATATATGCACATGATCAATCGTGGCTTGCTTCCATTTCCTTGTCTCTCAACTGTATCGCCACCGTGCCGTGCCACTACTTCTCATTTTTTTTCCCTTTCGTCTCTAGATGCCATCTGTCCGTCGGCTCCATGACTTGCATCTGCTACCTGTACGATATCTTGTGAAACACACATCATTGGGCTGCTGAGGGAGCCTTCGCCAGGAGAAAAAGAAGCCAAGCTCCACAAGCTCTTTCAGTTGCGTTGCGCCTCTCCATCTCTTTTCCGCCTTGCCCCGACCGATGCGCATCGCCACTTTCTGGCTTCAGTCTGATTCCAAGGTCGTATTTCGTACTGGGCCTTGTTCTGTAATTTACAAAGCATATGGGTTCAGCGATCGAATAGTCAGGCATCTGTTCATTGTGGCATTAGCGTCAAGTTTCTCCATCTCACGTCACACACATGACTCTTTCCAAGAAAAAAAGAAAACTTTTGGGTGACTTACGGCGGGCTCTTGCTCAGGTCCGTCTTCAGAATGATGGGTACCCGAGTCATTTCCGTCACATCCTGAATGTAGTCTCCGCCATCTTCCCTGAGCTTGAACATGTTCAAATACTTCTCCCTGTTCGTCGAGCGCGTCTCGGCCGCATCGGTGACGGGTACCTTTGAGTCGGACCGGGTTCGGTGCAGGGTGCCAGCATTTGACGAAGAGCGAGCGGGCGACCCCGGTACGCTCTGAGTAGGACGTTCCGCGAGAGATGCGCCAGCCATGGCTTCCGTCATGTCAGACGTGTTGCCTTCGTCGTCGTCGTCAAACAAGGCATCAACATCATCTGTAGACATGGTCCCTGTCACCGTCTGTTGGCGAGCAGCCTCCTCTCGCTCCTTCTTGGCTCTCTCAGCCGCCTCAGCCTGGCGAGCAGCTGCCATGGCGTTGGTCATCCTCTGCGATGCAGCGGCCTTGGGCCGCTCATCTTCAGGAACAAAGGCAGAGCTGGGGACGCCCTTTACCCAGTAGAGCTCAAGTACCCGCTTCTCCTTCCGGAATTCGGCCTTTTTTAGGGGCAGCTGGTCGCAGTGCACCCGCTTTTCGAAGCCCCATTCAGGAATGAGCACGTCGAAGGCCGATTCGTATACGCAAAGGACGATACCCTCGGCGATGAGATCGCCATTGGCCTCCTGTCGCTTCTTGTCCATGGTACGGCACGACTCGATGTGAATGCTCTGGTCCTGCGCATTCTGTGCCGATTCTTTCTTGGTGTTGCAGGCCTCTACCGTCTTGACGAGACCATCCAGGTCGTCGGCAAATTCAATCTTGCCGTCCGATAGAACGGCCTCCAGCTGACGGTGAACAATGATGTCGGCATATCGACGGGTGGGGCTGGTGAAGTGCGTGTACAGTGGGAGATTGAGGAAGTAATGTGGCCACAGCTGCTTCGGCGTCTTGCCCGTGATGAAGTACTTGCCCCTGTGCATGGCCTTGAGTACAGCCGTCTCCATGCCCTTGCGAAGGTCAGCATCTTCAACCTTGAACAAGCTGTTCTGGAGAGCACCGCTTCCAGAGGCATCAATGTCAAAGCCAAGAGCATTCATTCGCTCAACAAACGTCTGCAGTCGACGTGGATTAGGCGAGGCCTGGCGGCGGAGCAGCGCCTTTTCGGGCAAGCCTTCGGCCAGGCGCTGGGCAACGTAGGCATTGGCCTTGTGCATCAACTCTTCAACCAGCTCCAGAGCTGGAGTAGAATTGAAAATGTTGTCCTGCACAGGATTGTTCTCATCATCCAGTTGCTGGAATAGGCGCAGGGGAGCAATGGGCTCGCCTCCAGTACCCAAGCGCGCTTCGCGGAATTTCTGTGCTGTCGCCTGGAGGATCTGGATCGTCTTGACGGGAGCGGCCTCATTGCTGTAATGTGCCGAGTTTTCAACGGCCTGATCAATTTCCTTCAGACTAATCTTGCCCGAGCTCTTGACGATACTCTTGCCAACCCAGCTATCGCCCTCGGCGACAAATCCATTGTTGGGGTTGACGTTGAACACGACAGAGACGGTGAAACGTTCCTCGTCGGGTCCGAGAGAGCACACTTCACTGGAGAGCTTGGCCGGGAGCATGGCGCAGAAGCGATTGATGAGTTGTACCGAAGTTCCGCGCTTCTTCGCCTCCCGGTCGACGAGCGAGTTAGGCTTGACAAAGTGGGCAACATCCGGCACGTGAATACCAACTTCAATCTTGCCATCGGGGCGAGACCTGACATGGACAGCGTTTCCGAGCTCGGCGCTTCCATTGAAGTCGATGGTGAAGGTTTTCTCTTCACGGAAGTCACGGCGTGACGATACCTCGGCTTCCCCCTCCTTGGCAGCAGACCAGTCTTGGAGTCCTACACTGCGCAGAACAGCATCGGAGAATTCATCAGAGGAGAAGTTGTTGTCGCGTAGCAAGGCGTCTGTCTCCACCTTGAGATCGCCCATACGTCCAAGCTGTTCAACGAGGGTACCGAATGGGTGCAGGGAAGTGATGGGCCATCGCTTGATGCATGCGACAAAGATGCGATCGGCGTAATCTTGATGCTTCTCGACGAAGTCTCGAGGGGCCTGTTCCGTTGGAATGGCGATGAGTGGCACACGTTTGTCTGTGGGCTTGAACCACACGATTTTGGGCTTCTCTTGTTGACGGCCATCATGGTGGCGATTGTTGGAGCCATCACGGGCGGCACGCTCGGCCTCCTGCTTCTCCTTGGTAGCCTGGCTGCTGGGACGGAGCAGACCCAGAGTGCCGGAAAACATTTGCCCGGCAACACGCTCGACAACTGCCACAACGTGACCGGCATACAATGGTTTGGCGTCATCGCTGATTTCCTCCTCCTCGACGAGCAGGAGACTTTGGCCCTCAACTTCGACATCGTCATTCTTTTTCTGCGTGGGTCGCTGGCGCAGACTTCCACGTCGTCGGAGGCCACCCTCGGGAGGATTGTTGTCATCATTGTTTCCGGAATTTTGACTTCCCTGGTTCGTCGAGCCAGAGCGAGTGTCTGTGATGTCCTTGCGTTTCTTCTTTTCTTCCTTCTCTCGCTTCTGGGACCATACTTCGTCAACGTCCAAAAGCTCAACGGCGACGAGGTCGCCCTCCAATGCACGGTTACGGTCTTTGCTACCGCAGATGAAAATGTCGGCATCGAGGAGACCATCTTGGGTGGTTACGTAAGCATCACTTCGGTTTTTCTTGTTGACTCGGAGAACACCAGAGACCAACTGCCCGTCACCGAGAAGGGCTGGGAGAGACGCCTGTGGTAGGTATGGGGTGAATAGCGTCTTTCTCTGCTGCTGCTGCTGCTGCTGCTGCTGCTGCTGGCCGCCCATCTGGCCACCATGCTGCGAAGTCTGAAGCCCCTGGAACTGCTGACCATTCATCTGAGCGGCTTGAAGAGCTTGCAACTGGCTGAGCTGGATCGGGTTCAGCTGCTGGCCATACATTTGCGGCATCATCATCTGGCCTGGCAGCTGCATAAGCTGAGGTTGCTGATTTGGGTTATACTGAAATGCGCCAATAGACGATACAGACTGGTTCATGGAGCCTCGGGATCTATGGCCAGGCTGGAAAGAAGGTGCTTGGCCGGCGTTGCCGGGAGAGTCTTGACCTTGGGCCTGGTTGCGCCAGTTGCCCTCAAAGTTCCTGGATCCGGTCCGCGCATGACCACCTCCACGGCGGGACTCATTGTCTCCCCCAGTGTTGAATGCACTGGAACGTAGACCAGAGCCCCCTCGGCTGTTGACAGCCATGCTTTGACTTCGTCCGTGTCCGCCGCGGCCCCTATTGGAGCCCTGGGCGATGGAAATGTCCAAATTAGAAGATGCAGAGACTGGCGTGTTTTCATCATCCGGCTTGTCTAAGCCCGCCGCGGAAGGACCAGGGAACTGGAATCCGCTGGTAGTACGCTTTTGCTGTGCGATCTCGGCAGCCTTCTTAGCATCAGCCAAGGCAAGAGAATGACGTCGCTGATGGCCGCCACCAGAGCCTCCTCCGCGACCTCCACGGCCACCGGCGTTCTCTCGGTTTTGGGTCTGGGGGGCTTCGAAGTTGCCAAATGTAGATCCAGAGGCACCAGAGGATGGTGCTGGAGGAGGGCCCATGCCCATGTTAGGCATTGCCGACTGATTACGGCGATGTGTATGTGATTGGCTTGGAGGGGGCATGCTCTGCTGTCCCATTTGGTTGGGGAATTGAAAAGCGTTGCCCATGGGCTGTAAAGGATTGAATGAGCCGCTAGGGCCAAGAGGTTGGCCCGGAGGCATCATGCCCATGTTGACATACTGCTGATGGGTAGCCTGGATCTGCTGTTGTTGCTGCTGCAACAGCTCGATTTGCTGCTGGATAGCCAATTGTTCCACTAGTAATAAAAGAAAAAGAATGAGAAGTCAGTCGTTTAAAATTATCCAAGCGCGGGACAAACAACAAGTGGTTGTGAAGATTGATGGTAGACATTTTTTGAGCACACGTCGAACACACGGGAGATGAGGGAGTTCGGAGGAAGTGATGGAGCGATGGGGCAAGACACAGACGCCCTTTTGTAATCAATGGCCAAGGCAAGTTTGGCTTTGACGTTGAACGAGATGAGTAACAACTTACTTCCAGGATTGGCAAACATGCTCATCAATGGGGTCAGCTCCGAAGGGCTTCGCCGATGAGCAATGTGCAGCCTTCTTCCAGTAGGTCCAGGGACACCGGCAGTCGGCTGCTGCGGCTGTTGTTGCTGTTGCTGTTGCTGCTCCATGATGGTAGTCAGGGGCGCACAGCACACAGTTGGATGATAGTATTTGGGAAGCACGTCGAGTGCGGCCGGTCGATGCGATGCACGACGGCGAGCGTGTGACAATCAAGTTGCTGGAGAGAGAGAAGGGGGGGGGTTTGGTATTCGGGTATGTATTGTCTTTGTTCCTGTCGAGGGGTTAGAGGATCGATGCGTTGCGCAAGATGAATTGCTGGCGGCTGTTTCAAGAGTGGCTAAAAGCTACATGTAGCTTTAGAGACAGTAGCAAGCGAGGCCCTCGGAGCTTAGGCTGGTACGGATGTGATGTGATGCACGGTGGTTGCCAAAAGGAGGGTGGGATTGCGGCTGGGTTGCAAAAGCGAGCTCGACCAGAGCCAAGGAGCGTGCAAAGGAACAAACAGTGCCGTGGTTCCGTGGTGCCGTGGTGTCGTGGTGATGATGAGGGAGAAAGGAAAGCGGTATTACGGGATGGACGGGATGGACGGGATGAAGAAAGAGGGGGAAGCCCAGCTCTGCATAGTAGACTGAGGACAAGAGGATGGTGGTGCACGACGGGAAGAGAACGGAGGGAGTCAAGTGCAGGTAATGGCCGTGGCAGCTGTCTGCTCGGGTACGTACCTTTGGGAGGGGGCCCTTCGACCGGGGCACGGCGGCGAGACCACGGCTCGCTGGGCGGACTTGGCGGCGTGAAGAGCTGGCTGGGGGCAACGGGAAGGGGGCAACGGGGGCAACGGGGGCAGCAGTCACCAGACCAACTTGAGCACCAGAAATTACTTATTTCCATGGTCTGGTGGACTGTAGTCCGTACATACATACATACGTGTACTTCCATGGTCCCCTGCTTACGCATAGAGCCACCTCATCAGATACCGGACGCCTGAGCAGTGAAGCTTCGCCATGACTACGGTCGAGAACGAACGTTACATAGAAAGCGATCGAATTGTCTGACGACCCTTTGTGACCACTGACAGCGAGCGGCGCAGACGAGACAACGTGGGAGGAGTGGATTGATTAGCGCTGTCACGCTACATTGTACATATGTACAGGTTTGGCCCCATTCAGTGGGGTGGGGTCGACTAAACTTGCTTGACTTTAAAACCCCAGCCCCCTTGTTCTGGTACAGCAAACTGTTTGCAGATGTCTGTCGCTCTGTGCAAAACAGCAGATGCTTTGCAAGGCTGCAATGCAATCATGTAGTATAGTAAGAGGACGTGTATATGAGGAAGAGAGTCCGTTCGGGAGGTATGGAAAGAAGTGCCAGATGCCTGCCTACCAGATCTCGGACAAGGAAGGTAGGAAGCGGTGTTGATGTTATCAGCCCAAATCAGACTTCCGGAAGTGGCCTGTCCAGATACGCCGTGCTGCCCGCTGATATCATGTGTGATATGCGAACAATCTATGTAATTAATTAATACAAGGGAGACTCAAGCCAACGTGACAAGGGTACCTGTGGTGCAGGGCCGGGGCTAGGGAAATGAGACCAAATCACACAAAAAGATGGGATATTTGATGACTTCGGACAATCCATTGGCAAGCTTTGCGACATGCAATCGCTACCCTACCCTACACGAGTTTGAGAATTTCCTGTCACCGATGATGATGCACGTAAGCTATGCGATAGGACTGCGATAGGACATGTTTCTTTTCTTCTTTGCATGGTCGGGGCTTATCTTTGTGGCGGACCAACCACCCGTTTGCAAGTGGCGTGTCTGGGAATTACTATGTAATCACCGCTGGTTGGCGCTGTCTCGCACGCGGTACGTACCCCATCCACGCCACATCATGGGCTGGGGGGGCCACCCAAAGAATGTTTCATTCGACGACGAAACTTACATAACATGTTCATGTAGGAAACGGCAAGGAGCATTACCCTTGTCGAGTGCATGATCGCAAACGCCTCCCAATGACACGGTAACGACACGCTTCCTTCTCGGCCATCACTACAACCAACACAATGACAGATTCCTCGCCGCTGAGGAGAAGTCAGCGCCTCTCGAGCCCCGACCGGGGCTACGTGTCCAGCTTCCTCCTGGATGAT
The DNA here is from genome assembly GCA_030389615.1 of Epichloe typhina subsp. poae. Taxonomy (NCBI): domain Eukaryota; kingdom Fungi; phylum Ascomycota; class Sordariomycetes; order Hypocreales; family Clavicipitaceae; genus Epichloe; species Epichloe typhina. The sequence continues at coordinate 2,468,294 of CP098316.1, read as the reverse complement.
CGAAATACGGAATTGAGCCACCGCGATGCCCTGGCCGCGGCGCAAGCTGAACACGATCGAGTGAGAGAGACGGCGCTCCGGGTGTTTGACTTGTATAATCTCAAGGAGGAGCGCAAACGAATATTGGAACAGGAGCGCAGGGAACAAGAGAGACTAAAGGCAGAGGCGGAAATTGCGGCCGAAGAGAAGAGACTGCAAGAGCTGAGGGCCAAATCGATACCTAGACCTTCGCCGCCCAAGCCAGAACCAGAACCCGTCAAGCCAGTCGAAAAGCAAGCCGAGGAGAAGAAACCTACGCCAGTGCTTGTGCTGCCGGAGGCCAAGAACTCGGAGGCTCCCTCGCGGACGCAGTCCAAGGCACAGCAGCCGAATGCATCACTTTCACAGCCAAATGGGCTATTTGCGAATCTGGACCAACAGGCGAAAAGCGGTCCATTTGGCACAGCTGGCCAGAAACAAGATCAGCCTCAACAATCACCAGCCCCGGACCAGAACAAGCTCTCCCCAGCAATGCCGAGTGTGGCTCCAACTCAACGACCCGCGTTTGCATCGTCAGTTCAGCCATCACAGCAGAAATCATCCCTAGACCCATTGCCGGATCGATATATACAGATTCATCAGGCTCTCAAGCAACTACGAAAAGATCTTGCAACTGCATCAAAGGTCGCAGGGTCACCCCTCAAGGGCAGAGTCGGTTCCATCCGAAGAGAAATTCGTTACTTGATAGGTCAATTGACTGGAACTGGTGGTAAGGGAGCCAACGTGCAACCAGTAAGTTAGATGCTGCATGCCCTACACGCACCGTGCCTTTTTCTAATAAGAACAATTTCCTGTAGACAAGCAACATTATGGCCCTGCTGCGCCGGTCACTTGATGGACAGCTCCCCAGCCCCATGGTTGATGGAAGCCAATTTGTAGCGACACCTCGCCAGCCCTCAACCGAAGACGTCCCAAACAACGGGCCTACCATACCATCCCTGTTCGTCTATACATTAAACATCATCGCCAAGGGCATAATAGGCCAGTTCATCAAGGAGTCTCACAATCCAAGGGCCGTGGATGCTGTCGGCGTCTTCACGGCCCAAGTTTTCTCCCACAAGGATTTCTCTTGGCGAGGGCAGTCCCTGGTCGATATTCTACTCGCCAAGTATAGAGTCGCATGTCCTGTGCTTTTCGGATCAAGAGGCAACGAAGAGCTCGACAGGGGTAAACAAGCGCTTGGCTGGAAAAGGGACGGACCCTCATCATGGGACCCGGAGCAAAAGCACAATGATAGAATGGTGGGTCTCGGAGCAGGTTTCGCCTCCATCTCGCTACGGGACTTCAGCAAGGCCTCCAAGGCAAACCCATGTCCGCCCACAAATTATTGGAAAGCGTTCGCGTGCATTGTGAACAGCCCGCCGAACGAGATTTCCAACACCCAACTGATAGTTCTGCGATCCATGATCGAAGGACACGAGCAGCGGTTCCTCAAATTTTATGGAAACGCTGCTGTGGCGGCACTGAGGCTCGCGTTGGTGGAGTTTCCGAAGAAGGCACCTGCGGACTTATCCAGCGCCGGGTCGCTGTGCACACTGGGTGACCGGCTTCTTTGAGACGGAGAGCTGGCATTGCCATAGCGATGGATGAAGTTGTTCCATCATGTACATAATCTTGGGGGAGGGGGCGGGATTTGAACCCACAAAAACATCAAAAGGCCACGGGAATCTGGAATGTACGTATACCATAGGACAAGAGAAATAAACAGCAACGCGTTATTTCTCATCCCACGCCCAGACCGACCGTTCCGTCCGTCACAACCCCCATCTGTTCTCACCTCGATGGAAAAATATGCGTCACAAGAGTGTGACTACTGCCAAGGCCAAAAACAAAGACAAACCTATATAAAAAAAAGACTCGCTATGCTGAAAACCCCCCAAAAAACCCACATCCGCAGGTTTCCCGGCCCCCATCCACGCTCCTACAAAATCAACAACAAGAATAACAACAGAATGAGGAAAAAGATCAACACCCCAATGCAGCAACTACTCCAGCGATCCTCATTCTTCCTCATCACGTACTGCAGTTTCTGCATCCCGCTCTGCAGCCTGCCGCCGACCCTGTCCACCGTCTCGTCCACCCCGTCCAGCATCTCCCCCTGCTCCTCCAGCTCCCTCCCCATATCATCCGCCTGCCGTCTCAGACTGCCCACCGTCTGAAACACGCCGTCGAGGTGCTCGTCTTGCTCGCGCATCATCTCCACCTGCTGCTGCTCGAACACGGCGTACGCGTCCGCGTACGCGTCCGCCTCCCCGCCGACGGCAAAGGAGTCGGGGTCGGGAAGACGGCCTGCGGGTGCGGGTGCGGGTGCGGTGCTGCCCCCCAGTTTCTCGGTAAGTTCCTCGCGCATGTCCTCGATCTCGCCGCCGACTTCCTGGACGAGGCGTCTTCGGCGGGCGACTTCGTCGGTCGAGATGCCGTACTGGGAGGGGTTGGACTCGATGGCCTGCACGGAGGCGACTAGGTCGGAGAGGTCTTCGGCGAGAGAGGCCAGCGCGGACTCGAGGTCGGTTCGGGCGGAGGCGAGTTCCGGGGAGGACGGGGTCGTGGAGAGGGAGCGGATGCGGAGGTACGAGGCGAAGAGGGGGCGGGTGGACGATAGCTGGGCGAGGACGTCTCTTGGGGAGGGCGTGTTAGTTTGGATTTTTGGGCGAGGGGAGGGGAGGGGGAGGTCGTACTGCTGGACGTGGAGGAAGGGGTCCTCCTCGTTGGTGGAGGACATCATCTTTTCGGGAATGGCAGGGCGGGCTATGAGGGTGGCTTCATGTGTTGGCGGGCAGGGAGTGCGCAGGGAGTGCGTGGCGATGCTGGCGTTGAGAGATGGGAAATGTTGATGTTGGCTGGCCGCCAGCTTACTACATGTTATATGTATCTGTAGAGATGACGTTACGGTTGATATTAGGACCGGACCTGTCACAGCACGTGATGATCGCGTGGTACATGGAGACCCGTAGGGCACTTGAATTAGTATGTAGAATGGACAACCTTCCCTAGAACCCCTACGACCCACTCACAGGACCCCTGAGTATATGGCGGGTAATCCCCGGCCTTTCTCCCCACGACTTTTCGCTAATGCTTATCGTCCGTACGGAGTACTCCGCACCACAAAGGCAACCCTTCTTTGCCGCGGCTATTCGATGCGCACTCCTCGGGAAAGGAAGCGCACCCGTTCCTCACCTCAACTCACGCCTCCTAAATGTCTATCCGGGCGTTTGCCTTGCGAGCTGGGTCAGCCGCCAACGCCGCAGGCTGGAGCTTGAGAAGCAATCCCAACATGGCGCATTCTGCCAAAGTGCTGAGCTCCATCAGCGCTCGACCTGTACGAAAAATTCTGCCTACCTCATTACCCCCCCCCCCAATTCCCTTGCTCTTGACTGGTGACTTGGCAATTGACGAGCAGTCGTGAGCTCCCGAGCAATCGTCAAGTTTAACGATGAGCATGGACAAATCAGTTTTGCTAACTGCCCGGGGGGTTGTTCTGCCCACAGCTTTCCACCGAGGCCACGACCATCAAGGAGTTGCCTGGCGACCAAGTCAACGATGTCGTTTTCGAGAGCAGATACGGTCTGCGCACCGTCATGCTCAACCGACCCGAGAAGCTCAACTCTCTCAACGGCTCCATGATTCGCAAGATTGTGCCCCGGTTGGTCGAATGGGAAAAGTCTGACATGGCCAACATGGTGGTGATGAAGGGTGCTGGAGAAAAGGCCCTGTGTGCGGGCGGTGACGTGGCCGCGCTGGCTCAGTACAACCAGGAGGGCAGCGATGGATGGAAAAAGTCGGCCGACTACTTTGGCCTCGAATACAAGCTCGATCACTACATTGCTACGTATCAGAAGCCGTACATTGCCTTCATGGACGGAATCACCATGGGTGGAGGGGTCGGCCTCAGCATCCACGCCCCGTTCCGCATTGCGACCGAGAAAACCGTCTTTGCCATGCCCGAGACGACCATCGGCTTCTTCCCCGACGTGGGAGCGTCCTTCTTCCTGCCTCGGATGAATGGGGCTGTTGGTACCTATCTCGCCTTGACGAGCGATCGCCTGACCGGCCCCAACGTCTTCTACTCTGGTGTCGCCACACATTACCTTCACTCGACGAGTTTGCCTGACCTCGAAGCTCGCCTGGCCGAGTTGAGATTCAGGGACGACGATTCCCTGCCCAACAGACTTGCCATCATCAACGACACTCTAGACGAGTTCAGCACTGGTCTGCCGTATGACCAGGCCATACAGCTCGGTGGCGCGGTCCGACAGGCCATTGACAGATGCTTCGGCAAGAACAACGTTGCAGACGTCATCGCTGCCCTGGAGGATGAAAGAGGCGAAACAGAGGAGTGGGCCCAAAAGACGCTGGCCACCTTGCAGAAGCGATCCCCAACCGCTGTGCATGTGACGCTGAGGCAGATGCGTGTCGGGGGCAAGTGGAACATTGCCGAAGCATTCAACAAGGAGCACCAGATGGCCAGCAAGTTCATGCAACATCACGACTTCACGGAAGGCGTCACGGCGCTCCTGGTTCGCAAGGAGAACCCCAAATGGCAACCTGAGTCACTCGAGGCCATCTCTGCAAGCGAAGACGTTGCCCGGCCCTTCTTCGAATTCGAACAGGGCCAGTCTCTGCAGCTCTTCACCGACCGCACCTATTCGGAGTACCCCTACCATGGTCTTGGTGTGCCCACCGAGAAGGAGATCCAAGCCGTCGTCAGTGGTAACAGCTACACGCCCAAAGAGCTTGCCAGGACTATTATTGCGTCAAGAAATGGACGGCAAGGCATTGCCGATATCGTCCATGAGATCATCGGCCGCAAGACGTCAGTCGACGCTCAAGGAAAAGCGAAATGGGTGAGCGAGGACACGTCAGCAAGTAGCCGGCTGTAATTTAGAGTGCAAATAAAAAGGAATAGGGATTTTTTGCCTTGTACAATACAGACGAAAAACATTATGCAGTGCGTGTGCTATAAGTTAAACTATGATAATGATTGCAAGTACTCCGTAAACATTGCGCTGAGATAAGACGGTTTAAATGCGTGCAGAAGGGGTGAATGTGAATAGATGTTGGTGGTAAGGAAACTTACATGGCGGATTGCGACGGACGGAATAACCTCTAGTTGTTACTGCGGGTGCTAGTACTGGTACTAGCCCAATACGGATTGGTGGCGGCCAGTCGGCTGCGCCGCTTTTTCCGTGCAAGACTCGGATGGCAGCCTTACATGGTGGAATGCCCTCATTTTACCAAGATGAAGGCAACAAGGGGCAAGACCCGCCTAAGAAAGCCACCAGAGAGACAGAAAGCGGGTTTTCAATCGAGGGAGAAGCGGGATCTGGTTCGCCTCGCCTCTGAGAGATTCATGTGTACATACATGGGGTGTGGGTGGACGGGACGTGACAGGATGAGATGGGATGTGCTTGATGGCTTCACTTCGTCCTCAGCGCGCGACAGCTTGGGGTATAAATAGGATGGGACCGCCCGGTTTTCCTCCTCGTGGACGAAGATGAGATGGGATGGGGGAAAAAAAAAACTGACAAGATGAAGAAACATCCAGGAGGCGAAACCTGAAACTCCGCTTTCCCTCGAGAACAAAAAGCAGGGCAACAAGCGGGCAACAAGCAGGGCCGTCTCCACACGTCCTCGGGGAAGGAAAGACGGGAAACCGGAAATATCTCACCGATTTGGCCAGGTCACTGAATCGACGGCTGGTTGCCAGGCCAGACGGGCCAGACGGGCGAGACGGAGCAAGCAACTTGATAAGTCCGGGCGTGGCCCAGCTTTGCCGTTCGAGCGACGAAACTTCAACGTCTACGGATCCGCACATACCATCACCATCACGTGTGTTGGCGCGACTCGGGCGTGTTGGCTTTTAGTCCTCATCGACACCGAAACCGGATCTGCACTGGAAAGCGGCCCTCGAGCATCCAAGACCTGCACAACTAATCCGTAATAACAGTGGGTAATTCGGCGGCTCTGCACGTCGGGTATTGTTGTCTTTCGGCAAAACAGAGCACGCCCACGCTACTTCTGGGCCTGCTATTGCTATTGCTCTTCCGCTTCACAATCGCCCATCGCTGACATCTTTGCTCCTGCATCGTTTTCTTCTTAACCCTCCCCTTCGCCTCTCTGTCTTGCTGGAAGTTGCTGAAAGTCGCTGAAAGTCTTTTGACAGCTAGCTGCGCAGCTGGCAAGCCTAGCCCCGGCCCGTTCGTCGCGCGCCTGCAGCTGGTTTAAAAGTGGCCGATCCACTTTCACGCCTTCACGTCGGGTGCAACGCGACCAGCCAAAGGGCAGCACCAGCGCGCGTCACGAACATGACACCCGCCTCCTCCGTTTGATCATCGTACAGTTGATTGCCCGCACACACACTTTTAATCCACTCCTAGATCTTTGCATCTCTAGATTTTGCGTTGTTGTCTTCATTTCTTTGGGCACTTTATCACATTGTCTTCCCTCAAAAAGCCAGCCATGGCGTCGCCCATGCCCATCGCGCCCATGGGCAGCGGCTCTTGGAACGGCCAGCACGCACAACATCAACAGCTTCCATCACAACAAAAAAGTCACGGCCGAAACCAAATGCCTCCGCAGGCCGAAGCTGACGAATCTGTTGTTCAAGTCAGACCAGTGGGCCGTATGTCCAAAGTCGAGAAAAAAAATTGTGCACGTTCTGGTTCGCTCTAGGCTAACACCACGTTTGTAGTCAAGGTTCATTATACGTTCGACAAGGACAGCAAGGTCAATTGCTTGGCCAGATATCCGCAGACACTCTACGTCCAGACAGTGCCCATCGACGAGACGAATTCCATTGGCATCATCGATTTGCGGTCATGTATCCATGCCATCATGGAGTGCAGTCCCGAGCTTGCTGGCCAAGAGACTGACTACACCATCTACGCCGTTGATTTCTCGGAGCCCGACACGCCCATGGTGGGACAGGGCCTGCTATCCTGGGCCCTCAGCTCTATGCGAAACGACTCAATGATGCAGCAGCCCAAGATGGTGACGGGACGGGTGACCAAGAACGTGTTGGGCGTTTTCGGGGGCGGCAACCGCGAGACGCTCGAGGTCAGGTTACGCCTCGCCGTGGCAGCAAGACCAAACAGCCACATGCGTCACGACACCACGGACATGCAGCAGAACAGACCAATGGAGAGTGCTATGACTCCCACAGGCACCTCTGAATGGATCTCTTGCATACAATCAAACCCACATATCGGCCAGAGCCAAACGCAAATGAGTAACGCCTCACGCGTTGCCTCTCCCGCGTTGTCGCAGGGCCATGGGCCTCACCCCAGCATGATGGGCAGACGTGACTCCTTCGGTCCTGTACATCACCAGCAGCAAATGGCGGCGGCGGCGGCGGCGGCGCAGGAACTACAGAGAATTGCCCCTATGCCCATGGACACTAGTGAGCAGCGGACAGATGGTGCCGCAGCTGCATCATCAAGACCGTCGAGCCGAGCATCGAACAGAGCGCCGAGAAGAAAACAGCCCACAGGTCGTCCCCGCGGCAGACCCAGGAAGAAGGCCATGGAAGGCAACACGTCTGGGTACGAAGACGGCACAGAGGGCGAGGACGCCGGTCCTGCCAAAAAGAGGGCCAAGACTACAGTGGTTGAGAGAGCTTCGCCCAATCCCTTTGCCAGCGACCCCGAGTCCTTGAGGGTGGCTGCCAGCACTTCTGGCTCACTTCGCAACTTTCGGCCCGTTCTGGCCAACATCGACCCCACTTCAGGCAATAGCAGTCATCTCCAAGAAGTTCCTCGAGCTCCGACCCCAGTTCCCGAGGGTCCTCAACGTGGCCTTCAAGGCCGGGGGCCAGGCTCTGCCAGCATGCTCAGGCAAGAGTCCACCTTGAGCCAACAGCCGGCCCCAAATAATTCTTCTTCGTTTGCAGAATTTAGGCAATCGATGTCGCCAAGTCAAGAGGATGGCCGATCACCCGACTCCATAGCACCAACGCCCACGTATTCTGACGGCAGCCTAGCTGATATTGGCTCTTCTCCGCCCGTACAACGAACGACGCCTTTCATTCGATCTAGTCCTCCGCCATCCAGCCCCGTTCTTCCTCCCATGCCTTCAGGGGAACCTCTTCTTCGCGATACTCGCTTTGCTGCCGATGACTTGGACAAGCTGCTTGGTGATGAGCAGCCTCTGCAAGTCGCCCCGAACCCGATTCATCATCCTCGTGCTGTTCGGGCCCGAAAGCCCACAGAAGCGCGAAACGCCAGCGGCGTTCCGATCAAAGTTTTCCAAATGCAGGCTGGGCTGAGCGGACAAGACTTGGTCCACATCTGCAGCTACAACACACCTCAACCGAACTCGACTCCATCACAAGCGCCAGCTGACAGCCACTCCTTGCCTCCACTAGAGAAACCACCCGTCAGGATGGCAGCCAAGAAGAAGAAGAGAAAGCCTGCGTCCCCGCCAGCCATGGCACCCACTCCTCCCCCGACAACTGATGCTGTCGAGAACGAGAAGCCTGTAAACCCAATTCTAACCGTCGAGGAGGCAGGAGTGGAAGACAAGATGGAAAAGGGGACGGAGGATACGACGGAGAATGTGACGGTGAATACGACGGAAAAAATGGCTGCAGAGCACATTCCAGTCATTGCACCTGAAACTACCATCGAGCCCTCACCGCCAGCAGGCGTCGAGGAGAGCAGCGAGGAGCAAGGCCAAAGGGGCTTCGAACCTCCTCCCCCTGCGGCACCACCTCCTGTGGCACCTCCTGCGGCATCTCCTGCGGCACCTCCTGCGGCACCTCCTGCTACTTCGAAAGCATCTCGACAACTAGGCCGGTCTCAATCGGCTGGACCTCTGGCTCTGCCGGCTGTTCCCGCTAGCGAACCCGCCGGTCCGTCCTCTCTGTCCCAGTCCATGGCTGCCGAATCGTCCTGTGCAGCGCCCCCAGCTCCGTCAACGCTGCAACGCGCCGCCTCAACCGGTCCTTTGACGCTGCCGATTCCTGCAAGTGACCCGGTTGTCTCAATTGCCAGCGCTTCCGATGAAGCGCTGCTGGAGTCGTTGGTCGCGAGGAGTGACGCCATTCCCCCTCCCTCCTCTCCTCCTACCATGACGAGGTCGAACAAGAATCATGTGAAGAAGCATGCCATCAAGCAGCGTTTGGAGGCAGCCATCATGAATGGTGAGATGCCTCCGTACTGTAGCAACTGCGGGGCGATCGAGACGCCGACTTGGCGAAAAATCTGGGTGCAGGAAAAAGAAGGCGTTCCTGAGTACTGCGAGTACTCCGTGGAGCCCGGAAAAGTCACGGCGATTGAGATACTGCGCCGAGATGCCGACGAGAAGCCCACCTTGCACCGTCTCATCAAGAAGAATATCGGGGGGGATGATGACAGGATCAAGTGGCAAGAATTGCTCCTCTGCAATCCTTGCGGAATTTGGCTGACCAAATGTAAGAGCCACCGTCCGCAAGACAGATGGGACAGGGATGCTTCTCGACTGGGCCAAGAACGCAAAAAACGAAATTCTGGACGAAGCACGTCTCGACCCAAGAGGTCCCGTGCCAAGAGTGACGGATTGCTGAATCCCACCTCGGATGCCTTTCTTCACACGGATGCCCTCGCTCCCATGGAGCCATCTTCTCCGAAGCAGCAAGAAGGAGAAGTTGCATCGGAAACTCAACAGGGTCAAGACATGGGTCATCGAGAGGATGCATCTGCCAGTCTAGATGCGCAATCCAACCCCGGATCAACTCGTTCGGGGGCAAGCCGCGGAAGTGGTACAGTCATGAGCCCCATAGACGTGGAGTTTGACGATGCAGTCGGCAGCACCAAAAGGCTACTGTTTCCCTCACCGCGGAAGGAAGGCGTGCTGAAGACACTGGGTGAGCTGGACGTGAATGTTGTGCAGACGCCCGATGATTGTCGTCCGAAAGGTATAAGCGACGGCAAAGAGAACCTGGCCACGACTAGCACAGATAATCAGTACGCCGAGGATGATGATATCGATGCGCTCTTCGAGAGCCCGACAGTGGCCCGACCATGCACGCCTCCGCCCAACGCCAACGCCGAAACGCCGAAGGAGCCTTTCAAAACGCCCACACGGCCTATGTCTAGTCATCGGCCGATAACCAGAAGCATCTCCCGATCCATTCGATCCGTTCGATCAGTCGCGTCTCCTGGTCAGAAAATCATGGTGCTGCGAACACCCACCATGACGCCACGAGCTACGTTTGGGTTTTCAGGAAGCACGGGTCGAAGACGCAGCCCTCGTAACCATCAAGGGGAGTTCGAGTTGTTTGACACCCCGATCAGCCGCACCATCAGCCAGATGTTCTCCGACGGCACCGGATATGGCGAAAACGAGCTGGACCTGAGCAATCTGCCCTGCCTGGATGGCAATGGAGGTGGTTTGATCGACTTTGGCAACCTCCTGAGCACTGACGCCATTATGCCGAGCTCTCCGCCAAAGGATGGATCCATGTCTTTTGACTATCACGCAACTGCTAGTGTTTGGGCGAGCTGGGATCTGGACGCAAACTGTACGGACACAAGCTGAGGACAGCCAGCCGAGAAGGCCTGACGAATAAAGATGACGATTATAAATGGCATTTGCATGTATGGCGCGAGCACGGTTTACAGGGAATAATTTTTTTGGGGGGCGGAATACCACACACAAATCAGCATGGTTATTCTATGTTGTAGGAGAGACATGGCCGTTGTATTGCTTTTGCTTCTTATTCTCATAAGCGTGGAGTTCGTTCGGGAGCATGGCCTGAATAGCAAATGGCAGGAAACTCGTGGATGTTGAGATCAATACGCACTAGAATACGTTGCCGAGTAGACGAACGGTAACAGATGCTTTGTTGTAGTGTTTCATGGACAGGTCTGCTATTCAGTCGGTACAAGTTCCATGTTGTGGCCGTATTTACAATGAGAGGCCAGACCGCATTTCCGCTCTCTACCAACGATCGAAAACGCATACATATAAAAACTACTCCCATCTTTGCCATTCAGGACAAGCATCCGGCCCACTCCTGCCACGCTACGTATGTACGCGCTCCACCGGCACGGCACCAATGAACTCGACGAAACACGTCGTCGCGTACGTCGCGTCTCGCAGCCAAAGTTCAACCCCACTACTACAACTACCCGCAACACCGCAATCAAAGAACGTGTGCCTTTTGTCCTCGTTGACCCTCGTTGAGCCTCGCTGAGCGCGAAAGAAAGACTGCGACTCAGAGAGAGGCTGCCATTGTAGTCGCTCGTCAGTCAGGAAAGCAGCCCACCATGGCGGAAACCGACATACAATCCCGCTTCTCCCCCAACAACCCCCTCGAGCCAGATGTCCTCTACGAAATCCAATCCATTCTTCGCCTCCACGACTTTTCCGTCGACGATCTCTTCTTCAAATGGGATGCATACTGTATCAGGATGGACTTGGACGCCCTGTCTGCCATTTCTCTGCAGAATATCCGGAATATGAAACAGAGCATCCAGGATGAGTTGGAAAAGAGCCATCGCGTCACTCAGGTCAGGAGCGAGCGCAAGGTGACCGCTACGCCAAAGGGTGTTTCGGGCGGCGATGTGTTTGGCATGTTGGATGGCTTGGTGCCGAGCACGCCGGCGGCGGGGTCGAAGTTGGGCAATCGAGGAGCAGGGAGCGGGCTGAAGAAGAGGATGGATGGGCTGAAGATGAATAGATCGCCGGCGGGTATGCGCGACCAGCTGAAGGCTATGAACGAGTTTCCGTACGTTGCAAAACTCACTCTTCTTTGACAAAGACAGGAGTGGTGGTGTTGCTGTTAACTCAAGTTGTAGGTCAACGTCGTTTGCTGATCGTGCAAATCCAGGAGATGTCGTCGAAGTTCTCAACGGACATCTTGCCGCGGCAGAGGCACGCATTGCGCCCTTCTCCGAGCCGAGAATCAAACTGACAGCTGCGTCAGACCAGAAGAAGATGGCATATAAACCACTTGCAATGAAGCTGACCGAGGCGAGCGAGATTCTGGACGACCGCATCGACGACTTCATGACCATTGTGCAGGACTTCCACAAGCTGGAAGATTCAGCCTTTGGCAGTGCTGCCAGTCAGAGTACGACTTCAGTCGTTGCTGTCGGGAGAATCGCCTCCGACTCCATGGAGGGCAAGGTGAATGCCGCGTCTCTGGTTCTGGAAACATCTCGGCGAACGGGAATGGGTCTCCGAGTACCCCTCAAGATGGACAAGATCCGGACCTGGAGCTTCTTCCCGGGCCAGATTGTCGCCTTCAAGGGCAACAACGCCACGGGGGAGGAATTCGTGGTCAACGAAATTCTTGAAGTTCCGCTCCTCCCCAACGCAGCGTCCACGCCGTCCGCACTCGCCGCCCATCGTGACAGGTTAAAGGGCGGTCCGGACGCCATGGACCCGGACGGCGACCCGGCTCCCCTGAGCATCCTCTACGCGGCTGGCCCGTACACTGCAGATGACAACCTCGACTATGAACCCCTTCATGCACTCTGCTCCCAGGCCGCAGATACATATGCCGATGCACTCGTCCTCACCGGCCCCTTCATCGACATTGACCATCCTCTCATCGCCGATGGCGACTTCGACCTCCCCGAAGAAGCCAACCTCGACCCCGACACAGCCACCATGACTACCGTCTTCAAACACCTCTTTGCGACAGCCCTCAACCGCGCGTGCTCCGCCAATCCCCACCTCACCGTCATTCTGGTCCCCTCCGTACGAGACACCCTGGAGAAGCACGTCTCCTGGCCGCAAGACACAATCCCCCGAAAAGAGCTCGGTCTCCCGAAATCCGCAAAAATCGTGTCCAACCCCATGACGCTCTCCATGAACGAAATGGTCATCGGCATATCATCGCAAGATATCCTCTATGAGCTGAGGAGCGAGGAGCTCTCCAGAGCAAGCGGTGACTTGATGGGTCGTCTGTGCAGGTATCTGGTCGAGCAGAGACATTATTTCCCGCTGTTCCCACCTACGGATCGGAGGAACTTGCCCAAGACGGGCACGGAGGAGGGTGTGGCGACTGGCGCGGTTGTCGACTTGAGTTTTTTGAGGTTGGGGGAGATGGTGAATGTGCGGCCCGATGTGATGCTTGTGCCGAGTTCGCTGCCGCCGTTTGCGAAGGTGAGTTTTGTTTGCCTCTTCAACCTCCCTCTTTCTCGTCACTATTGGAATGGCTGGGCCCGTTGCTCTGGCTTGACAGTGCTAATAATAACTCTCCTGGTTCTAGGTCGTTGAAAGCGTCTTGGCCATCAACCCGGGGTCGTTGTCGAGGCGCAAGGGCGCAGGAACGTATGCGCGGATGACGCTGCATGCCCCGAGTGTAGAGGGCTCCAGCAACATTATCAGCCATAGGATCTTTGATAGGGCGAGGGTAGAAATCGTGAGGATATGATTCGTGGAATGTGGAGGTGAGGTGAGGTGTATTTGGATATGGACAAATCTACAAGTATGGTATGGGCAAGTAATACAAGCGACGGGTTTGTAATACGAGCGACGCGTTGAATTTGATGAATCATCTGTTTTTTCCTCCGAGGAAGCCTTCTTAAGCACTACATAATGGTATCATCTGTCGTCCACTCGCCGCCGTTTATCCTTGTAACGGACCCCGTTGCGCGACGTGCTCCTCTTGCGACGTCTGTCGTCGTCGTACGCCCTCCGAGGCGATCTTGGTCTTGATCTTGACCTCGACCTCGACTTCGATCGTGACCGTGACCGTGACCGTGACCGTGACCGTGACCGTGACCGTGACCGTGATCGTGATCGTGATATAGGCCTTCCCCGATTGCTCGGTCTATACTCGTCGGTTCTGCCCTTCCCATTTCCATTTCCATTTCCAAGTCCGTCTCTGCCCCGTCCATCATCTCGTTTCTCCCTGTCTCCCAGCGGAATAGCATTCGCTCCCTTGGCATCCCTCTCATCAGGCTTGAACCTCTCGTCATCAGGATGAAATCTATCATGCCCGCCTGTATGCCTCCTCCCTCTCCCGTCATTCAAATCCCCCCAGCGACCCGTATCTTCGGACCTCATATCCCTATACTTGGAAGCCCCCTTCTTCCCCAGCTTGGTCATATCCCTCTTTTGTAGATAAGCCGGCAGCGCCTCACGATTGCGCACATCGTCAGCGATCCTGGTCCCCATGATGTCGCGCTGCAGGAGGCCCGCCGCCGCCGCTTCCTCCTGAAAGAATGCACCTTTGTGGTAATATTTCTGCATGTACGACATCTTGCCCTTGCTATCCTTCTCCTCCTGCTGCTTGGAAAGAAACGCCTCGTCCTCGGCCTTGCGCTCCTCCTCGGTCAAGTTCCTGCGGCGCTCCACCTCTGCGAGCTCGCGTTCCTTCTCTTCGATGGCCTCGCGCGCTCGCTTCAGACGTTTCAGCTCGCGCACCCGCCATGCTGCCTCCTCGGCGGCCGGGTCCACGCCGTCCGTGGTGTCGACTTCCGATTCGGGGTTCTCGTCGTCGTCCCAGTGCTTTTTGCCCGCTGCTCGGGCGGCGAGGTCCTTGCGAATTTGCTCCTCAACGAGCTCGTCTGTTGCTTTCTTCTTGGCCGTCTCCTCTGCTTCACGGGCAGCTTCTTCTTGCGACTCCCTGTCGAGGGCGTCTTTTCCTCGTCGGGACTTGGGCACGAATTTCGGCCGCAGCATTAATCTCCTGGGGGCTTCCTCTTCTTCACTGCTGTCATCTTCGGAGGAGGAGGAGGAGAGGGAGCCGCTCTCGTCGTCACCTTGGCTCTCCTCCTCGGATTCCGTCACGAAGCCTTCTTCCGCGGCGAGTCGTTCCGCTTTGGACGCTGCTGTTCTGCCAGCTTCTGCCTGTGCGGCCTCGGCCTTCTCTTGTCTTTTAGCGGCGCCGAGGTCGACTTTTCTCCCGAGGTTGCCGATTATTTTGCCGGCGCTCGCGGCCTTTGGGGGTGGGGGGATGGCGGGGGTAGGGACCGAGGGCTCGTCGGCATCGCTGCCTTCGGAGGAGGAGGATGATGATTCGTGGTGACCGCTGGGCTTGCCGGCGCGATGGCGCATCGGCCGCGCTGGGTTGGCGGTCATGCGCTTTGGGGGCATGGCTGAAAGGCTGAAAGGCTGAAAGGCTGGGGGGGATGGTGAGTGTTGAAGGAATACAGGAAAAGGGCATGACCGTTGGAGCTTGATATCTGGTTGATTGATTGTAGGAAATTATGTGGGGCCACTCTTCCTCGGTGGGTGGGCTTACCCTGCTACCCTGCATGGGAATTGGTCTTGGATTTTTGTTCTTGAAAACCTGAGAGGCCCCCCTGGAATAAATTGGTCTTTGATGCAGATTAAACCTTTTAGTGATGGTTTTTGTTTGCTCTCTTGCTGTATTGGTGTCGTCGACTTCTGTTGCGGAGATGGTGGGCAGGCTGTGTTGCGCGAGGTTGGAATCACAGCTATGCGACCGAGATGCGGCATTACTTGGGTATCCCAGGGGCCAGTTGCGCGGCAATCAAGGCAACAAGGATTCAGGCACAAATCTAGTCATCATTTGAAGCTTACTTTCATAGAAGTATATGCTTCCTTGAGCCCAGCGTGGCACGCTGCAACAATTCTTCTTGTCAAGTCACATCAGGTCCGACGCGAAGCAGTCGACAAATCCAAATCCAAGCTACCCCTCCATGCAAGCAATTACGTGTGGCCCTCCTTCCTTAGCAACAAAACAAGGCCCCACTAACAACCTTCGCAGTTGCAATCCATGTTCACGCCGATAATACGATTCGCATGTCCGGACACTTCACTCACTCACTACACAACATGGCACCGATTCCCAAACGGACAGCGCTGGTCACGGGTGCCACGGGCCTGCTTGTTCGGGAGATCACAGCTGCCTTTCGTCAAAGTCCAGGCTGGACTGTCAAGGGCACAGGTCATTCCCGAGCTGACGGCGTCGATGTGCTGAAGCTGAATCTCGAAAACGAGGACGTTATGGAGCTCAATAAGATTCTGGACGAGACACGGTACGCTCCCCGACATTATAAGCATTGCGTTGATCTTGACATTAATGTGACGCTTGTGCACCCGAAATGCAGACCTCAGGTCATTGTCCATTGTACGTTGTTTCTGGCACCGGCAAACCCCTGCCGAGTATGAACATGAACATGGACATGTGCTGTGTCTGATCACTGTTTTAGCGGCGGCCCAAAGATTCCCTGACAAAGTGGACAAAGACCCATATGCTGCTCGAGACTTGAACATCGCAGCAAGCCAGCGACTTGCACAATTGGCACTCTCGAGGGATGCTCTCCTCATTTATATCTCCACGGATTACGTGTTCTCAGGCACGCCTGGGGATGCACCGTATGAAGCTGATGCAGAGCCCAAACCCACCAATTTATACGGCCAGACCAAACTTGATGGAGAAATTGCCGTCCTAGATGTCGCCAAGAAGCTAGGCAAAGTCGGATCGGCAGTCGTTCTGCGAGTTCCTGTTTTGTATGGCCATGCAGAAGCACCTGCCGAGAGCGCCGTCAACGTGTTGATGGATTCGGTCTGGAAGGCTCAGACCGAGGGCACGAAGATTAAGATGGACCACTGGGCCATTCGCTACCCTACCAACACTGAGGACGTTGGTCGCGTTTGTCGAGGTATGTTTCACATGCAAGCGTGAACAATGGCATTCATTCCCTAGGATTTTTAATGTTTTGACAACGCGTCGGGGTCGGTCCCTCGAAGTCGAGGCTAGTACGGTCTGGTCTTTTCTTCAAGCCTCGCGCCAAAAAGCCGTCCCTCGATTCCATGTGAAGAATAATCCACTAACTCCACGGCTAACCAGACGTCGCGGCCAAATATCTTGACGCAGATGCAGCAAGTGACCGCAAAGAACTCCCCTGGATTCTGCAGTTCTCAAGTGAAGACAAGATGACCAAGTATGAAATCTGCCAGTTATTTGGAAAGATTATGGGATTAGATGTTGCCAAAATCGAGGCGAATACTCAGGGCAATGATACCAACGCCACGGTGCAGAGGCCATACGACTGCCATCTTAGTAACTCTGCACTCAGGAAGCTTGGTATTGACGTTTCCACCTCCGATTTTACTGATTGGTGGCGCCGAGAGGTGCGGGCTTTCAGCCAATAGGTTAAAAAGAGCGAAATTGAGAACTCTGTCTCGGTCAAATTCCAGGTGAACATGGGCCTGATCTACACTATTAAGGGCAGATGGGGAAACGCGTGGAATTCTTCTCTAGCGCCTCCGTACTTTGTACCGAAATATGACTTTCTCCCTTGCAGTCTCAAGATGGGGGCCAGGACCAGCGCCGCTTTTCAAAAGAAGCAAGGTGCAGAGATCGAGCGCACCACCATCATACTTGGGAAGTTGGGGAAATGCACTTGCACGCCATTCATAGCGAAGCTTGACAGCATGTGCTTTTTATTCAGTTGGGAAGCTGTCAGGAATGAGTAACTGTGCAGAAAGGAAGGACAGCATTCGCACATTCACGCAACGCAAAGAAAAGATAAGGAAAAGGACAATTCAACGAAACAATCGCGTCAATCGCGGCAGATTATCCCTCTTCACTTCGATGTTATCTCTGACCGATTGCCGTTCCCGTGAGCTGATCGGATTACCTTGGGTTCACCACGGCGACGGCATGTAACTCTGTCAACCGGCGGTCTCGGTGGCTGTCGTGGGTTAATTCATCTCATGGTGATGCAAGGCAGCTCGTTATGGAGTAACGATGTCGTATTGCTAATCTCGATTATCGGTCGGATCTCAATCTGCCTGCATTGCACTTTCAGGGAGCCCTGGCTGCATACAGACTTGCTTGGATGCAAGCGCAAACGACAAGAGGTTGAGGTGCAGTGCAACCTGTCAGCTCGCCAACCAGCCTCATTGAGCACATGAGAATGCGGTGTTTCCTCGGCGTGAGACCGAGTTGCTCGAAGACCCGGTTGTGGCTCATAGAACACGAAAACAACTAACAACGCGGTCCCCGCGTATCAGGTGCTTGTCCACGATCGATCAGCCCGAATGACACCGGTGAGGGTTTGAGCGACACCCCGGCATTGCCTAATGATTTTCCCTTCTTTTCTTTCTTTTCTTTTCGAGAACGAGACACGAAGTGGAATCCGTGACGGAGATTGGGCAGTTTTGGGCGCTGAGACATGCAGAGTCTGGCCAAAGACTGTGTGCTGGAATGAAACCTCCAAACACGAGCAGATGAGACACACAAAGCGGAACGACGCGTCAAGGCATGCAAGGCGAAGAAAACGTATTGCAGTGCTCGGCGATGCATGCACATTGTTACCATCACGTTCGAAAAAAAAAAAAAAAACATTGAGCATGACTGGCGCGATGACATAGAACAGAGGAAAGACACTCCATGCATCAACAATGGCATGTCCCAGTACTCGACACGCAAAATACCATCATGTCCAGATTGGGAGGCATAGCATCTCTTCACGTTGTTTCTTCTCGAGATCTCGTCCTCGCGAATGCAATCTCTGTCCCCCTCCCCCGTCTCCCATCACATATCCTCTTTGCTCCCGGATGCTCACCCATCTTCCTGCCTCATCCACTTCTCATGCAAGATGTCGTTTGTTCAACTCTAAACTAGGCAGTATTGGCTGTTTTGTTCTCGCTACTCACGACCTCACACACTATTTTACTGGGAACGTGTTAATTGTATCAGGAACTCGTCATGTAATTTGACTCTTCGCTCACTACCCTGTCGACATTACCACGCTCGCTTCTTATTCTATTTCATTTTATTTGTTCCAGGCTCCTGGAAAGGACCTTGTACTGTTGGACATATATGGTTATTGATACCGAGGATCACAACTCATTGCAAACACGTCCATCTTGGCGGCAATTTTCAATACATTTACACACGACGAGTTTACTATTCGAGGCTCAGCCTCGTTGATTGGGCCGGGCGGATCGCCTTCCCGATCGAAACTATCCAGTCCACGCAGGGATTGCATCGGACGTAACGTCACTTACAGGAGCTCAATTCAGCCGAAGAAAATGGCCCACGATGCCATGGCAAGGGCATTTGGCCCGATCGACGCAGTCCCCCCTCCACCTCCACACAGCTTCTCTCGCTATCGCACACTTCGCGGAAAGAGCGTGTCATCGCCAAGGGACTTCGACATCTTCCGAGATGGCGGCCGCAGTGCTCGGGACCACTATTCCTCAGCTGGCCCTACGCAAAGCAGCTCCGGCTCACCGCCGTCACGGTCCAAGAGTGTGTCGAGCTTCCGCCATGCCCTGAGGCAGCACGGGGGGTCTGTTGCCACGCCGCCAGTGCCACCTGTGCCGCCGGTGCCGCCTCTTCCCAGGCGCACAGAGGTGTTGTGTCCTAAGCCGATCAACGTTGCGGCTCAATCGAAACTCAAAATCTTGGAGAACTTGAAATCTCCGATTTTCCATCCCGAGCACCCGCCGTGGAAATCGCTGTCTGGCATCAGCAGGTCGGTTAGCAGGGCCGACGCCACCAACTGTCGAGGGGCTAAGAACAGGGCTGCTGGTCCTGGCCCTGCTGCTGCTGCTGCTGCCGCCGTCGCCGCCGCAGCGGGCCCGTCAATGACACACAAACCCCACCGCGGGCAGGGACAGGGAAGCCACGGATTCCCAATACAACAACAAGACGTGCTTCTGGACTCGCCCGCCTCCAGCCAGAAGATTAACGCAGAGAATAAAGTCCATGCCAAGGGCGAATCTGGACTCAACCCCGAGCC
Organism: Epichloe typhina subsp. poae; assembly: GCA_030389615.1. Taxonomy (NCBI): domain Eukaryota; kingdom Fungi; phylum Ascomycota; class Sordariomycetes; order Hypocreales; family Clavicipitaceae; genus Epichloe; species Epichloe typhina. The sequence continues at coordinate 2,448,597 of CP098316.1, read as the reverse complement.
AGAGTTAGAGCCAGAGCCAGAGCCAGAGCCAGAGCCAGAGCCAGAGCCAGAGCCAGCGTCACGGCCAGAGCCAGAGCCAGAGTCAGAGCCGGAGCTCGCAAGGGAGCCACGAGTCATCATCTCAGAAAAACAGTCGCATTCAATTCAACAACAAAGTCCCGGGATGCGCAAGTGCGCCGGAGAGCAATTTGCAGCAGAGGTCGCGCGCCTTGAGGCCGAAACCGATCGAATTCTCGCCGAGCAAAAGAAGCTTGACTTTGCGCGACTCCAGGCCCAGCTTGTCACACCTCCCAAGCCAAAACGCCAGATTCTCGAGAAACTTTCGTTTTTCTCGAGAAGTAAGCGGTTGACTGCGACAAGCAGCCAGCCCAGCACCCCGAGCACCGTTGCGTCTGCCATTTTTTCACCAACTCTCAGCCACTACAGTCGTGATAGCAGCTTGGAGGAACCACTGACGCCCTCGAATCCATCTGCCAAAATGGCCTTCATTGAACCTGGCGGCAAGGGCATTGTGCCCCAGACGGATGCGCCTATATCTGCAATCAATGGCGGAGAACGAGTAAGTAGATCGATGCTGGCCCTTTCTTGCAACGTGGAGGACTTGCCCGCTCATGGCAACGAAGGAAGAAAAGAAAAAGAAAGAAAAAAAAGGCTGACAGACCCTCTCTCCCCTCTTCTCACTATAGCGAGTCATTGTACGATGTTTCTCATCGACAATCAACCTGCCAGTTACAGCAGACACTTCGCCAATGGACATCCTCACAGCCGCGGCCGACACGACAAGGCATCACCTGACGCCGGCAACTTGTGTCATTGTTGAATGCTACTTTGTTCTCGGCTTGGAGCGTCGCCTGCGTCGATATGAACGTATTCGTGACGTGATGAACTCCTGGGACCGCGATCAGCAAAATTCATTGCTCGTCATGTCGTGCGACACTACCCAGAGCGACCATGACCTCGAGATCGAGTCCGTCCCCCGCACCGAAGAGCCGCCAAGTGGCTTCTGCGTGCAACTGTACCACTCGTCCAAACCTGGCAAATGGAATAAGCGATGGGTGACGCTCCTGGACAATGGCCAAATGTATGCTGCCAAGTGGGCCAACGCACAACCATCTGACAAGGAAAGTTCCGTTCTTTGCCATCTGACAGATTTCGACATCTATGCTCCCAAGGAGAGCGAGATGCGTCGCAATCTCAGACCCCCGAAAAGATTCTGCTATGCTATCAAGAGTCAGCAAAAAACAGTCGTCTTCCCCAATGGAGAGAATTTCGTTCACTTCTTTTCCACGGAGGATGCCCAGCAAGCTGCTTTCTTCTATGAAAAGGTGCACGGCTGGCGAAGTTGGTACATGGTCAACCGAATGATCGTTCTGGACAAGAAGAACAAATCGCCACAGCAAGTGCTCGATGCTGCTGGCAATAAGCATAACAGCCCAAGTCCCAAGAACAGCACCGTCAGGAACGGTCATGGTGCGGGTGCCAAGGCCTCGGACCGTGCTGCTGAAGCCGCGGATGAGCCTCTCATGGATGTTAATGGGTTCCGCATGAGCAAAATCATCATTGAGGAGACAGCCCCGCAAAACTTGCTTCCCATTCGATCCAAAGGTTCCGTGAGAGTGAAGCACGCTGCAGCAGCCCCGGAGATCCCCAAGACCGTCAGCGAGGAGGAGCCCGAATTCTCTGTTGGCGGACTTCTTGGTGAAACGTATGAGAAACGCAAACAAATTGAAGCGACAGTTTCCACGACGGGCCCCAAACTATGCTCCTCGTCCAGACTCGTCGACGGGCCTTTTACCGAAACACCGTCACTGCTCAACGGAGGCATAACTCAGTCTTCATCAGATTCATCCGGAACCTCGAAGAAGAAGCACGCTGAGCAGGAAGAGAAGAAAGATGGCCCGAAATCGTGGTTCCCTTCTGCGGCGGAGCACTCAGCTCGTATTCGATACATGCAGCAGCAACAACGGAGACCAATGACTGCCGACACGCCCACATCCTCCTCCGCCACCACCACCATCGCGAGTGGCGTGCCTCGTCGTGACAGACATCCCACTCCGTTGCTGAATTTCACAAAGGACTTTCCCGAGCCGCCACGCTTCCACAATCCGGGCGCGAGACAAGCGCCGGGCCAACCGCTCATCGACCTCGCAATGGGAGGTGTAGCAAGAGACTCTCGGGACGCCGCTGTGAGACGAGCCTCTTGTCGCCATGGCCTGTCGTCTTCTAACAGCGGTGGCGGGCTTGCTGGCGCGGCTTCTCCACCGCCGACTCAGTATCCTCCTCCTCCTCCTCCTCCTCCAGGCATAGGCTCTCAGCGCCAACGAAGCAAATCCAGTGCTTCGCAGAGACGGAATTTCCCCTTTGATGCTCACAAGCATCATCCTGTCCCGCCAATGCCTATGCGTCGCCCGCATCTTGCTGAGGCGCCTTCTCGGCCGCCGCCGAGAAGCCCCCCTGAACCTCTAGTGAACAGGGCACGATGAACTACTAATCTAGTCATGGTCATTCGGATGACATGACACTGTAATGTATCGAGCGAGGCGTTCAAGACAGGAAAGGACTGGACAGGGCAAAGGACAGCGACGGCGAAGAGTCGGCGTTTAGGACAACACGAGGAGTGTTTGTGCTTTTCTAGCTTAGAGATACCCGCTTCCCAAGTGGCACCCTTTGGAAACTGGAGGAAATGGCATGGATGCGCAGGAGGTATTAGCTGGATTGACTCGGGACGGCGTCCCATTCGACTGACGATGGGCCGGGAGGGCACTCAACTAACTATATATTTATGACGACGGGTGCTTCGTAATGTTTGCAATATATTATCCTACGACTGGAAAGACCTGATTTGATCATGTTATGAAACGTTCGTTTCTGTAGTTGTCCTGGTCTGGTTCCGCATAGTGATCACTGACAAGCTGGTGGACTGATCTCATGAATACAGTGCGTTCACAGTGTGTACACAGTAAACACGGTACAGACCTCCCAAGCTGAGACGAGAAGCTTCGCGCTGACTGGGACGCGATGGCGCTTTCCCCTTCTCTCAGCTTTTACGAGCGACGCAATACTTCTTGCCAACATATCCGCCAAGGTCCGGAAGCTGCACGATTGCCTATCTGATATGGTGACGCGACAAAGTCCCTCCCTGGCAGGCAGCTCGACTCGACGCTGATATCTCGTCGGGCATGGCGTTAAGTGCGCAAGAGGTTTCGCACCTGCGAGATGCTCTCCAGGATGCTGTCATCAAGACGTCGGAACGATGTCTCTATTCATCAGCAAAATGGTAATTCCTCCAACCCCCAAAGTGTGCACCAACAACATCGTTTTGTTCACCTTCGTCCAGGGCCGCCGAACTCCTCAACGCCCTCCCCGAGCCGGCCGATAATGAGGAGGACGAGTCCAATTCCGCAAATTCCACGAGGCGCACATGTCCTATATTCACGCCCAATGCCGACCCAGAAGAGGCAGCTCTCGAAGCCAAGGAAGTGAGCAAATACCTACTTGCCAAGTCCCTTTTCGACTGTAAAGAATTCGATCGATGTGCTGCCGTCTTCCTCCCCGACTCTCTCTTATCGTCCGTGTTAGCATCGCGTTCTGAAGCCGCGACGCCATCATCGACACCGTCGCAGCGGGCAAAGGCAAAGGGCAAGGCGAAAGCTACCGAGGGAGAGAGGCTGTTGGACGCTGGTGCGGCGACGGCAGTACCGTTGCCAAAACTGAGCCAGAAGAGCTTGTTTCTAGCGCTCTATGCAAAATTCATGTCTGGTGAGAAGCGCAAGAATGAGGAGTCGGAAATGGTCATGGGCCCTCAGGATTTAGGGACTGTTGCGAACAAGCAGCTTCTTGTGGTTGGCAGATTCTTGGCCGCTTGGTTCAAAGAGAGAACGGCGGCGGATGAGGAGGTTTTGGGAAGCCAGGGATGGCTGGAATACTTGTGAGTTTGCTGACTGATTCTGATTCCAGTGGTTCATGTCATGAGAAGTGAATCGCCCTCATTAGCTCAATAGTAGAGCGTGCTGACCATGGGGGGGGGGGGGCGCTGCCATATAGATACGGAATGGTACTGGCAAAGGAGAAGAACGACGCGCAGGCCATGGGCTACTTGATCCGAAGCGTGCACAAATACCCTATGAACTGGGGCTGCTGGCTGGAAATGACATCCTTGATTTCAAGGGTCGAAGAGGTATTGTTCTCAACTCGCGAAGTCCCGGCACACACGCACGATATTAAAAAAGCACATGTACTAATTTCGTGGCAATGGCTTGGCTCGGCTTGCCAATCAGCTCAATCAAATCGCCCGACACTGTCCTCAGAACATTGTGTCATTCATGTTCCATCTTCACACTTCCCTCGAACTGTACCAGCAGACGCCGAATCTGGCCAACTCTCTTGAGCAGCTCCTGTCCATCTTCCCGACCTCATCGTTCCTCCTAACCTGCAACGCATTGCTCGCATACCACGCCAAAGACCTCATGGCAGCCGAGCAACATTTCAGCCGCCTGTTATCGCTGCATCCGCACCGCCTGGACTCGCTAGATCACTACTCCAACATACTCTACGTGCTCAATATGCGCCCGAAGCTGGCCTTTATAGCTCACCTCTGCTCCAGTGTCGACAAGTTCCGCCCAGAGTCGTGCGTCGTCATTGGAAACTACTACTCCCTACTATCCATGCACGAAAAGGCCGTCCAGTACTTTAGACGAGCACTGACATTAGATCGCTCATGCCTATCCGCCTGGACGCTCATGGGCCACGAGTATGTCGAGCTGAAAAACACCCACGCGGCCATTGAATCGTACCGCCGCGCCGTCGACGTCAACCGTCGTGACTATCGTGCTTGGTACGGTCTTGGCCAGACATATGAAATGCTAGAAATGCACACCTACTCCCTCTGGTACTACAAAAAGGCCGCTGGTCTGCGACCGTGGGACGGTAAAATGTGGATGGCCGTCGGCTCGTGCCTCCAGAAAATGGGCTGCGAACGTGACGGCATCAAAGCCCTGAAACGGGCCCTCCTAGCCGATGCCTACTACGACGTAGGAAGCAGTTTCGGCAGCGGCGGCGATGTCCTCGGCGCGCGAGGCGCCACCGGCCACATGGACCCCGAGATTCTGCTCCAAATCGCAGCCATGTATGACCAACTTGGTGAAGAGGAAGAGGCAAAAGCCTACATGGAGCTATGCGTCGCGCAGGAAGAAGGCACTGCAGCAGACGCGAAACATGGCCTCGGTGAATCCGTCATGACCCATAGCGACTCGCCAGCCGCATCGGACGATTTCCATCAACAAGGCATCGAGGACAAGACCCACGGCGATGGGGCGGGAGCCGCAGAAGGAACGGGCGTGACGGCGGCGACGAGCAAAGCACGCATGTGGCTCGCGAGATTTGCCATGCGCACATCAGACTACACCACTGCAAACAGATTAGCCATGGAACTATGCCAGGATGGTGTCGAGGTGGAAGAGGCAAAGGCGCTGGCAAGGGAAGTGAGGTCCAGGATGGAGGCGGCCGGCATGTTCGGCTCAGATAGCTAGGATGGGATTTGGGCCACATCGAGTAGTCTCGGAGACGAGCACATGAGTCCATGATGGGGAACGCAGAAGAAAGGAAAATGGATGGCACTGCAGGGTTGGGAATGGATCCATTCTTGCGTTCTTGTGTGAACTGGACTAGCTAGCTATACTTATGATGGGCGAGTCAAACTAGTCATCACACGACGCCGACTTGGGTGCGATGCGATGCGATGCGACGCGATGCGATGCGGTTCATGTGAAGGGCGTGACTATCGTTGATGAACAGACACTACTTACAATGATTAAAGGTAGGTCTTTTCTTCGACGGTGATTATCAACACGCACGCCGATGGAGCATCATCCATACACGTCGGCTTTACTCACCGGGGAGCCTTGACAGACTACAACATTCAGAAACGGTATGCGTGTCGTGTCGTGTCGCCACTTGTCTGTACATCATGACTTGGTTCCCCGCGTCACTGAAATCCAGCGTCGATGCCTATTGTCAAGATGGATGAGCTGTTCATTATCAAGGTTGGTGCGGAAGCTCTTGTCACTACACGTCACGTTGTCAAATTTGCACGTGTACGGAATACATGACAGTTAGTACATATACGCAGAGCTTTGGTCGCCCTGGTATCACCTTTGTTTACTAGATACCCAAGACTACTTATTAATCCCCACAACATTCAATTCCGAACCCCAAGATATCTGCAAGGAAGAAATTCAACTAGAACATCATCATCATCAACGGCTTAGGTCCCGTAGACGTGGCTGTCCTGTCATGATCCATCTCGTAGTTATTGAGAATAACTGAATGGACAATCCAATTTTTTGATGCAGGTAGTGGTTATTGGCAACCTTCCATGTCATAGGAAGCTCTCTAGATGAGGACGGCGGCGAGACCAGCAATAGCTAAGGCACCGAGACCAGCGTTCGCCTTGTCAGCAGCAGCAGTGACGACAGGAGGGTTCGCGGGCTCAGTCTTGCCACCACTGGCTGAGGCGGTTTGCTCAGCAGGAGGAGCTGGAGGAGCGGTCTTGTTGTCAGGAGAAGGAGCAGGCATGTTGTCAGGAGGAGGCGCAGGCATGTTTTCAGGAGGAGGAGGAGCAGGCATGTTGTCAGGAGGAGGAGCAGGCATGTTTTCAGGAGGAGGAGGAGCAGGCATGTTGTCAGGAGGAGGAGGAGCAGGCATGTTGTCAGGAGGAGGAGGAGCAGGCATGTTGTCAGGAGGAGGAGCAGGCTTGTTGTCGGGGGTCGGCATGGGATTGTGGGTGACGGTGCAAGGACAGTCCGCGATGGTCAACGTGGTAGGCTCGGTGACGGTGTAGGTGACGCTGCCAACACAGAAAGTAGTGGGTTCCTGAATAAAACTTGTCAACTCTGTTCATTAAATATGGAGATTCACCGAAAAACATAACGTAATATCCTCCTCTTCTTCTTCTGTAAACAGAGTTAATTACTTACAGGGCAGTACGTTGTGAAAGCCGTGCTGATGACAGTTGTGAAGACAGTCTCCGTGAGCCCGCTGCTGACGGGTGTAGCAGAGCTCCCAGCGGCGGAAGTCTCAGTGGCGGAAGTCTCAGCAGCAGAATTCTCCGCGGAAGAACTCTCGGCGGCAGAGCTGGCAGCGGCAGAACTCTCGGCGGCAGAAGAACTCTCGGCGGCAGAAGAACTCTCGGCGGCAGAAGAACTCTCGGCGGCAGAAGAACTCTCGGCGGCAGAAGAACTCTCGGCGGCAGAAGAACTCTCGGCGGCGGAGCTGGCAGCAGAAGAACTCTCGGCGGCGGAGCTCTCTGCAGCAGTGCTGGATGACTGGGCCATACCAGTGGCGGCCAGGGAGGCCATGGCTAAGAAATGAGTGAATCTCATCTTTTCTGTTGGTTTTGATAGACAATTGATTTGGGCTGAGCGAAGGTCGATGAAGTTGGAGTGAGTTGACTTGCACGCGCTGCTTACGTTGACACCGCCTAAACAGGAGGGCGGTCGAACTGATATTTGTATCTTGGATTGGTGGAAAAAAGATGGATTCGTCCTAAATCCTGGATGATCCTGCTTCTTTGTATTCAACCAGCCAGTTCTGCTTGCAGCAGACTTGGACGTTCGATACTCTGAGACAATGTCTAGGATGGCACCGAAGAATAGTGGACCCAGTCCAGGTCATCACCGGAAGAGGAAATTGCCTTTTTAGGACGGAGTTGCAAGTCTGTCAACAGAAATGTTCTGCAACCGGCTGTCAGCTACGTGGCGCTAGATGACTGCCGAATGACGGGATGCTTCTTTAGACAAAGTATGGCTCGTAATGTCCACAAGTCTGATGATGCGAGTGGGGAAAACCGCCGTGAATCCCAAAGTTTGTCGGTTGTGCTCATCATTCTCGTATGCTTCAATTCGACTCGAGAAAAGCCGGTGAAACCTTGATAGATCCGACCCTACCCAATGGTGATGCCATCTGAGTCTCATTCTTTAGGGACAACGTCCTAAGGAGATGGCCAGACGGACTTTAGAAAGTCATAGCAAAACAAGGAGCGTCCTTGTTCCAGTCGAACCACCCGAAAGGATCTGTCCTGTAAAGAAGCATTGCGTCTGCGTGAATGACTATATTCTCCTCTTCGGCCTAGTGGGAAACATGGCCATATCTTCATGCATTGCCACGTTCCTGGTAATTGGCATAGCTGAGATCCGAGTCAGCCAGTAGTACCTTGCTTGTTGAACGACAAAGGGAGAAGAGAGCCGATGTTCAAGTTGCATGTTCACACTACTTCGGTTGCGAGACTGGAATGTAACTGCCCAGGCCGCATTCGTAGTCGGAGTGATGCCGCCGCACTTTGCCGTGTTCGTCCCATCAAATCTGCTGAGGGACCCCACGACGAGCAGTCAGGCGCAGAATTTTTGAATTGCCTTTGAGATTTGTTTAGGGCAACTTGGCAAACTTCAAAGCCCCGGCGTCCTGAGACGAATGGCCGACGGTGGAAGTTCAAGCTCCTGGTTGCCCAATTGGATTGAGGGATGGCCTGTAGTCTGTGGTAATTCCAAATGATGAAATTGTGGCGACAATGGACGCAGGTAGTTTTCGATGGCTCATGCAAAGTGATCTTTGACGCGTCATTCGTGTTTGGCCTTGATCATGAGTTGGCATCCCATCCCCAGGCAGGTGAGGGGGTGTTAGCCAGTGCCAAGTAACTGTGCGCACTCCATCTCAACACTGTTTGGACAAAGGCCCTTTCCTCTTCCTGCCAACAACAAGTGACGCCTGCACTTTCCACTTTCCACTTTCACTCTCCACTCTCCACTTTCCCTTGCCGACTCGAATTTGTTGACAACCCGTTTTCCGCAATGCCGCGATGATCCAATCGTGAATGCTTTCGATCTTCTTGCAACACTTTAATTGTCGACCAGTGACTGACCAGAGATGACTGCGGAAACAAACCATGAGTGAGATACTCTTCATCCCGACTCATGGAGTCTGATAGTGAGCCCGTCTAACCAGTGCTATTAGGTGAGAAACCATAGTGACTGGACGACTTGCACTCCCACATCTCGGGGCCTCGACTGTCAAAGTTGATGGTCATGTATGTACGCAACCTTTTGACGCGCCTGGCACTTCTGTTCCCAGTGGAAAATGACGCTGTGATGAGGGAAATCCACGTCCGTTTACTGCTCACCCATGCTGGGCAGGCTGGTCGACAGTGAGTTGCCTCGCTGATCACTGGGTATTTTTGCCTCAGGAACTTCACGTCATCAAGCGTTTCATTGCCTTGAATGTTGAATTGTGGATTATCGAACGACTTATTTGCTGTTGCTGACTCCCTGGCGTACCTGGAACCTGGAACCCCGCTGTTTTGAGGATATGCACCATTGTGTTCACGTACGTCATGGATAAATGGACACGTGAAGATATTTTCAAGGCTACAAACATCATGCACATTGATTTCGGGCCCATTGACATCCCCATCCCTTCGGATGCCGCCGTCCAGGAACCGAGGACCTTTCGAGCTACATGTTCCGTCTCCTCGTTGCCCTACTTTGAAAGGCATGTGAAGGTATTTCGTATGGCCTAGTTTTCCAGGCATCAAGGCCACCATCCATAGTTCGTCGAACTTTATTCATCACTTCATGCAAATTTTTCATGCACTAACGCGGAAAGTGCATCGCGCCGTGTCTAGTCGCTCTTGTCGGGAGGGCACAACAACAATAACGGAAAGTTTGCTGATTCACCCGAAAACAACTGCCGTGCTCACAGAGCAAAAGGTCTCCGAGGCCAATAAGGGTGGCACACCCAAATGCTGAGATCCTCCCACCCTCGTTGGGATGGGGGGGTTTCTCTTGGATCTCGATGAAATCCCAACTGGCCTGTTACGTTGCACCTGTAACCAGCGGCCAACATTTCATCAAATCCGAGGCAAAAGGCGATTAAAAAACCGGCAGTCTTTTTGTTCCTCCCCGAATCTACTTGCTCACGTTGAAAGCATATTGGACTCATGTGTCACGTTCCTTCAAATCGTCATTACTTTTCATGTAATGCCTGGGAGAATGAGCGCAGTCCTGGTTCCATCTATCTTGGCTAGGCTCACCACACCACTTGTGAGAGACCACGACAGAAGTACGATATCGGACAAAGCTACCGTAGCACACATCAAGGAGGGCAAGCAGACAGGCACCTTTGCACACCTTTTCTTCTGCTAAGACGGAAGGCGGAAGAAGGACATATCGTCCCTCGTGCTTTTGACACTTGAACAAGCTCGGCACGATTTTTAGCCAACGTCTTGCTGCAGCGCCTATTCGCACACGATGCCAACTTGTCATATCACACCCAGTTCACCAAAACGAGCAACGGATGGCTCAATAAGTCTGGTGTTTATCATAATCTGTCGGCAACTCATGGTTCCCCTCTTTTACTAAACCGACCGCTGGTCTGAGCAAAATCACGTTAGATCATCGTTGATTCCTTTAGTTGGCGCAGTGATCGTTTCGGCGATGGTACACCTTATAATGGATGGCCTTGTGTCGTCAACCTTTACTGATTATCGGCATGGACAAGGTAAGTAAATGCTTAACAGGGATGTGAAATCTGATCCACGATATCGAGGTTTGCCCGCAAAAGCAAGCCTCTGCATCCGTCCATCCAGTGGGTGAGGGGGGCAAAAGTCTAGAAATCTTGGTCAGCGAGCATCCATGAATGTGAAGAAGAGTTTTCCTCCATCGCTGATTGGCTTTGCACTATCACCACTGTCTGGACTGAAAGATTTTCTACGTGCGATACCAAAGACGTGAAGCGGGAGCTTTGCAGCAGCCTTCCAAATCAGGGATCGCCACAAGACAGGAGAAGACAGTCTGACGGTCTCGTCAGGAAATATCTTCCTGTTTCGATGGTGTGGAAGGGGCCCAAATAGTCAACACTCAAGACAAGGCCCGTGTCTCTCGGGCAGCTTGGGCCAGAATACTGAAGGCCCCGCTACATTGTTCATACATATTCATTCATGCTGTGATGGTTATTGGGCCAAGCTAGGTATCCACGGCTGGTCGAAGGCATGCTTGTTGACTTGTTGGCAGATTCGTGGACAATGCCATGTCATCGAGTGCTTGCGTCTAGTACAACGCAGAACGAGCGGTCTGCACTTCTGGGCCGAAAGCCCGGGGGTTCCATGACGAGCAGACTGGAAGGGAGCGGATACTGACACTGACCGGTCGAGTGTGAAGATGGAACAGGAGGGGCACGAAAAGATAGGTCAGAGCGCGCACAAGCCAAACTGCTCAAACACCAATGGTAAAAAAAAATAGCCCCCCACCCCCCAAAAAAAAGATGGGCCATTTCTCAGTGCTACTATGCTACTAATCCGTAGGTAATCCGCCAGAATCCGTGCTGGCGCGTGGCGGCGTGGCGGCCTATTCCGTACTGCCAGACCTGTCAGCGTGTGGGTGGGTGGATGGCACTATGTACGGAGTATTACCTGAGCACGGAATGCGACCAACATAAGCGTGCGGGCGGGTCCAGGGCCGCAGAGAAAGGAAAACAATGAAAAAGCAACCAAGAATAAGCTGGTTCCATTGCTTCACGGGCCGAGGTGCGCTGGGAAAGTTGTTCGCGCGGCGCCATCGAAACAATCAGGTGCCAGAACGTGAGGCCTGGAAAGAAAGAAAGAAAGAAGAAACATGACACGCCGTAGGAGGAAGCTTGGCGACCAGTCACGGACGCACCAATATGCTGTAGCGGATACCTGGCATGGCACTAAATTCCAGGCCGACAAGTCTCCTTCTGGGTACTGGGTACTTTGGCATGGACTTAGCAGCCGGGACACTTGTAGACTTGCAAAGTCGCCGCAGACTGCACACCCACCACCTCGACGAGGAGGAGGGTGGGTGGGGCCTGCCGACCCGCCCACCACACCACAAACTGGAAGACGCGTACTACATGCAACACACAGTGCCTGGAGGACAACCTGTCAGGGTTGGCCACATGGATGCTATGCCAGGCACCAGGCACAGGAGGCTTTCGGCCGGGCCAATGGATGCCACGAAGCATGTTCGCGAGGGAATTAGGAATTAGGAGATTAGGAGATTAGGAATGAGGGAACGCGGGAACGGGGGAATTACATGGGGAATTAGGGAAACGGTGGCAGTGGTTGTGCAGAACAGATGTATGTTTTCTTCCCAAAGCCAGCTTCTGCTGGTCTCCCTGTCTCGCGCGCACTCCCAAGCTGGTCATGAACGCTTTTATTCAATGGCCCGGGCATCTGCGAGAGATGGCCGTCCTTGCGTGTCGAGGCGGGGGCTTGGGAGTCGGAACAACAGGGCAGGCGTGGCACCCCCTGCCTGCCTGCCCGCCCACTCACTCAATCCACTCAACTCAACCCACTCAACTCAACCCACTCAACTCAACCCACTCAACTCAACCCACTCAACTCAACCCACTCAACTCAATCCAAACCTCTCGATCCGGCATCGCGCAGTCCGTGAACGTACAACGTCCGTACAGTTCGCCAGTACCCGCTCTGCCGTGCCCGCCGTCCGCACAGTGCAACGACAAGTAGTCGACTGATGAGCCATCTGCCTGCCGACCACGCCACAACGGACGAGAGGACGAATCATGAAGAGGGAGAGGGCACTGGTACTTTTCCAAAACACTCGGAATTCATTCTAATCAAGCTGCCGCCAGAGCAAAAAAGCTTGTTCACGAACCTTTCCCGAAAATGGATCGGTACCCGAGGGCCGACACCCCGAGTGGGATTGGGCAGTTGTCTTTTTTTCCTCTCTGCTCGTCATTCAAACAGAACATTAAAAAAAGGTATCTGCCGTCGTCTTGAACCGCACAAGTTGTACAAGCATGCGCGAGGACAACGGCATCGTCGATTGGAGGAACTAGTTTGGTGTGGGACGGCTTATGGCAAGCCATGCGAAAGCTGAGATGCTTTGTACCTGTAAAGTTGTGGATCTCTACACTTACTCTACACGTACTGATCCGCAGATGCACGGGTAATCGCGAAGCACACGGAAGCAGCAGCGTGGCGGCGAGGCGGCGAGGCGGCGTTGGAGCCCAGGGACTTCTCAGGTACCAAGGGACCGGCGCAAATTCCCCCCCACGACAATTGTCGAAATACATATCGCGAGGAAGTAGAATGGAGGCGCGGAGGAGATATCCAGTGGGCCCATTCTTGTTCTCGTCTCTCTCTTCTCCTGTTGGGTTCTCGAACTCGACTTGTGGCTCTATCTAGCACGACCCACGTAAGTCGACACCAAACACACGTCCAAGAACAAGTCAGTCCTGTTCAGAATTCGGCCGTGCCACACCCTTTGTTCTCGAGCCATGTGCCGCCATGGCCCATGGTGAGAGAGCCCATTGTGAGATCTATAAATCAAGCCTCCCGCCCCCGTTCACCATACCGATCCCGTGGCTTCCACCCCAGCCATACTACTATCCTTTTGAATCAACTGCTTCCGTGTCTTGTCCTCGGACTTACATTCATTTTTGAAGCCCATCATTCTTGATAAGCTTCTGCACTCATTCCCAAACACACACAAACACATACAAACACATACAAACACATACAAACACATACAAACACATACAAACACATACAACCACATACAACCAACCTATACAGCGGCTCGGCTCCGTAACCAACCAACTCCAAACAATCTTTTTTACTCTCACAACAGAAACACACACAAACACACAAACGATCCGTCAATATGCAGTTTGCTACCTCCGTTCTGGCTCTTGTTGCCTCCGCTGCTGCCGTCAGCGCCAGCTCCGTCACCTTCTGGACTCTTGACAATGTCACTCGTACTATCCACTTTACCCCCAGCGAAGGCTACGCAGAGGTCAAGAGCGTCACCGTAAACAACAAGGATAAGACCAAGGTCACTTTCCCTACCGAGAAGTGGAAGGGTAACTACTACGCCGTCCAGAAGGGCCAGGAGAATAAGCCCGGTATGCTCGGCGAGGTCAACTTCCACGACTGGGGGGACATGACCTACTTCGACGTCTCTGCCATCGTCAGCCCTGCGGATCACGCCAACGTCAAGCAGATGTGGCCCGCTGATGGCCAGTGGCCCATGTCTGGTTGCGAGGTCTTCCCCTGCGACAACGCCTACTGGCTTCCCGATGATATTCAGACCAAGGTCACCAAAGAGTCTGACCTTATCACCACTCTGGGCTCCGGTTCAAGCGGCCTCAACTTCGCCCAGGCCCAGTAAAGCACTCAAGAAAAGAAGAACAGCGCGCCAAGCGCCCAAATCATGATGATATGATGTACATGCAAAACAGTGCAAAAAAAAAAGGAAAAAAAAAAGGGAAAACAAAAGGGATTACCACACAGGGAACACGGCAAACTTGGATTCACAAAAGAAGGATACCCCTCGCGCGTCTTTGAACAAGATTCGAGACCACGAGACACTGATGGGTTACAGGGAACATGGAGCAACTTCTGCTGGTACCAAAGGCGCAGCTGGAAATGGTCTTCTTTTTCTTTTTCTTTTCGGGGGCTCCGACTATGACTATTCTTTCTTTCTTTAGGGACGCGACGACTTGACTGGTGCGAGCCAGTCCAAGTGCTTGTCCCAACCACACACTTTTCTCTCCCTTCATATTCAACCACCGGCTTGGTGTGTCTTGACAGCTGCCCATGTCGGTGGCCTTGTCATTCGCAACGGGCTGGGCTCTCGTTACTAGAAGGTTTTTTTTTTGTTTTACACTTCTCACTTTCACTGATGAACATTTATCCCCCACACTTTTCGATGTCACTTTTCTGTACATATCACCCTTCAGATCACATATACACCCCTTATGCCCCTTTATACCCCTTATAGATTGGACACCGAATAGAACCTCTTATCTACATGATGCGATGCAGATCGCTCGCGGCTAAATGGGATGCTTCCCCACGTGTGCGCGTATTTTGTGTGAATTGGATGGACGTACGGACGTATTACATTTAGGCGGCAGTTTAGGCGGCAGTACGGGAGATGTCGGGTCTTCATGTGTGACTGATGAGATACATGTACGCTCGGCCGCATTTAGTGGAAACGACATGTACCGCTTCTGTAATGCCTGATATGAAACCCGGAAAGAAAAAAAACCCGATGCTTGAATTTTCGCACCCCCTCCCCCCACCTTTCCCTCCTTACCTCAAGACGGGGCCCAGTGCCCCTCGTCGAACCCAACCTGCCAACTGCCAACGTCGATATTTTCTCTGCTTGACCGCCTCCCCCCTCCCAGACATTGGGATTCGTCGACTTGCTCGTTTTGGCAGAGACATTCGCAAAAAGATACCCGGCCGGACCCGTACAGCCCCTCAGATCACAATGGCGCAGAAAACGACGCTCAAGGAGTTCGAGTCGGTGTATCCCAAGCTCGAGGAAGCGATTTTGGAGCATGCCAGGTCGTATAAGCTTCCCCAGGCGGAACTGGACTGGTTGAGGAGTGTGAGTAAAGCCTTCTGCTTCTGGCCGATGGACTGTCAAACTTGGCCCCGGCTGCCCCTCCCCCATGCCAAAATGTTATATATATTTTTTACAGGGAAGAAAAAAAAGAAGAAGAAGAAGAACAAGAAGAAGAAGCTAAAAAACACACCAACTCGCATGAAAACAGAACCTCCGAGCCAACCCCCTCGGCGGCAAATGCAACCGCGGCATGTCCGTCCCTGACTCAGTCTCCCTCCTCGTTGGCCGGCCCCTCGGCGAGGAAGAGTACTTCCTCGCCGCGACGCTGGGCTGGATGACGGAGCTCCTGCAGGCCTTCTTCCTCGTGTCCGACGACATCATGGACGGCAGCGTCACGCGGCGCGGCAGCCCGTGCTGGTTCCGCCAGCCAGGCGTGGGCATGATCGCCATCAACGACGCCTTCGTCCTCGAGTCGGCCATCTACCTGCTCCTCAAGAAGTACTTCCGCTCACACCCGGCCTACGTGGACATGTTGGAGCTCTTCCACGAGACGACGCTCCAGACGGAGCTGGGCCAGCTGTGCGACCTGCTCACCGCGCCAGAGGACAGGGTCGACCTCGACAACTTCTCCATGGAGAAGTACCGCTTCATCGTCATCTACAAGACGGCCTACTACTCCTTCTACCTGCCCGTCGCGCTGGCCCTGCACCAGCTCAACCTCGCCACGCCCAGGAACCTCAGGCAGGCCGAGGACATCCTCATCCCGCTAGGCGAGTACTTCCAGGTCCAGGACGACTACCTCGACAACTTCGGCCTGCCGGAGCACACGGGCAAGATCGGCACCGACATCAAGGACAACAAGTGCTCGTGGCTGGTCAACCAGGCCATCGAGATTGCGACGCCCGAGCAGCGCAGGATCCTCGAGGACAACTACGGGCAGAAGAGCGACGAAAAGGAGGCCATCATCAAGAAGCTGTACAACGACATGAAGATCAAGGAGCGCTACGAGGCATTCGAGGAGAAGAGGGCTGCTGAGATTCGCTCCATGATTGACGGAATCGACGAGAGCGAGGGGCTGAAGAAGGCTGTTTTCGAAGCCTTTCTCGACAAGATCTACAAGCGGACCAAGTGAGAGGAAAGAATTCAAAAATTCCTCATGGTCCCTGTTCCATATATAATGAAGGACGTTTTTTTTTTCGTCGAGATCATCCCCCAGCCCCCCCTGACAGACGAACGTTGTTGGGGGAAAATATAAATAAAAACATGTAGAGTACTAACACGGAGGGCGACGCATAGCAACGCCGAAACCTGTTCTTCATAATTGGTGTCATGATTTGATTTTCATAGCGTGCTTCGCCTAAAAAAAAAAAAAACATGGATCGATGATGGATTTCCTCTCAGGGAACTGGTTCTCGGAAGATACCCCCTTCCCCCGAACTGATATGAAATGCACGGCAACTCCACTCACGGGACGGCACACCATTGTACTATCGTGAGAGGACAGTAGCACAACTATCGGAATAAACTGGTTGGGCTGAGAAAATGCAGGAGTGGCCTATCATGTTGAAACACTGTATGGAGACGACAAGGTCGTGTAAGTAAATGCATTTAGTAATCTCTGCATTGCGTCTGTGCCTTTCCTGCATGTGCGGCTTATGGGGGGACAAACAGAGAGTGATGGTCGAGACTGCTGCTGTGGACAGAATGAGTGTGCCAGACGGATGAGGGATGAGGGATGACGGATGACGGAACGGATGACACATCTCCGAGTAATCCGTACACAGGTACCCATTGGATGCGGCATGGCAGAGCACTCGTCATGGCTCGTCAATGGAGCCAAGTTACTTCTACGCTTTTGGAAATGCCCCCCTGGGTATCAATCGTACTCCGTAGACCCGTCTTGACTTGCTCTTGTCTGCGTACCTCTCTCTGTACGTAGCCTGTTTGTAATTTCCATACATGTACATGTCTTGTAACTCGTCAAAATTCCCTGGCACATTACTGACAAATAAACATCCGGACATATCTTCGTGGAAATGAATTCCCTTCTCTGTAGACTTCATTCGCCTTCCTTTAACGCTACCTTGTCATCTGCAATTGGTGAAGCGTTGGTCTTGTCATCCTCCTTCGTTGGTGATGACGATGACGTTTCCCCTTTGGACTCCACAGCAGTGTCGTCTTCGTCCTTCTCGTTCTCGGCTGTCGCGATTTCTGCCTTGAAAGGTTCGGGCGTCTTGGGCTTCACTTCTTTGGACTTGACAATCTCTGTGAGAAAATCTCCCGCGTCGCCAGACCCCTCGATCTTGCCTAATTTGAATGAGAAAAATTTCACGTCTTGCAGCATGCTGTGTTCCTCCAGGTTAGCTAGCTACTCCGTCTTGCTCGAGAAAGAAAACATCATCGATGGTCAAGAAAGAAACTACGGGATACAACACAGGCAATCAGCTCACCTTTGTTGGCCAGCTTCTGTTTTGAGGGTTGCCTCTCGAAGAGGAGCCCCCAGCTGTTCCTTGTAACTGGCAAAAACGGGAGTCATGATCATCTGGATTGACGCATCGGGCAAATGTTTCGTTAGCACCCGATGTAGCGTGATGGTCTCTTTCGCAAGAATTTCCATGTATGCATGTACGGAGTCGGCCTTGGATGTATCCCACTCGATGGCCCTCATGCTCTTGGCGTGAATCGCCGCTCGCCCACTCATAATGTCGACGAGCTTTTGATAGATACTGCTTTGGTGCTCTTGCAGTAGCCGCCGTACCTTGTCGAATTCTCCCATCAGACTGGACACCCCAGCACCTGACCCAGCATGGCTGCGTACAAACTCGCGAGCGTGAGGGACCAATGTAGCCATGAACGACAACGCCTGCGAGGCGAGAGCCAGGTGTTTGGTGGTGATGTTCTTCAAGCCCGCCGAACGGGTGGCGCCCGCGCCCAAAATCAACTGAGTGCAGCGGGAATTGAACAATTGAAAATAAGCAATCAAAGAAGAGGCCACATCCGTTGTCATGGACGGTATACCGGCAATCAGGTGCAAAAAGTTGCCCATGCCACTTAAGCACAGGATGGCTGAGTTTGGAAGGATAAACCTTTCCGACTCAATGATAGCAGGCCGCGTCTTGTCTTTGCCGGTGACATTGGTCTCGGCGGATTCTGCGCTCGGCTCTGCTGGCTTCTCGAGTTCACGATATGGGATCCATATTTTATTGTTCTCCGTCCAAATAGACACATCATCCTGTGTACTGGATCCCAGTATCATGTTGAGTAGTTGCGAGTCACTCTCTAAGAAGTCTTTGGCGTTCCACTGATCCGCCTCCATGCCTTGCGCAAGCTTTTGCATCTCCGCATCCCGATTCCGCTGGACAAACTCTTTGATGTGTCCATTGACCACGTTTTTGAGGGACGTTCCGCTTCGCCCAGAGATGGCTTCGCACTCATTCGCAAAGTAAAGGTTCAATGTGAAATACCGGAGAAAGAAGTCCAACGGCAAGTGGGTAGCTTGCTCGGCTCGCACCTTCAAGATTTTTACTATCTTGTCGTTGGCGACATCAACAGCTTGGGTGAGAAGACTGTTGATATCCAGGCTCTTATGGAGCTCTTCTTGCAGTTCTATGTCTGCGCTCACCATGGGATTCGTGGGATAACGATCGGGACGAGGGCTTGTGGCCGGTGATATGGCAAGCGGCGATCTGACCCCGTCTGGACTAGGCAGGTCAGACAAGGAGCTCGCAATATCCAAAAGAACCTTGACCTGCGTTGTCAACCGCCTCAATGTCTCTGTAACACCAACATAGATCTTCACTAGAAGCTCTTCAGCATCCTCTGAATCCAGCGCACGCAGGTTTCTCGCCAGATTAGTTGATTTCTCCTGACTAGATAGGTGTCTGCTGCCGCTCGTTGTCGAGACCGACAGCATGGATTCATTGTCGTCATCGCTTGAACTAGGAAGTGGACGTCGAACCAAGTTGCGGATTTCTCGAAGTACTGTGTCTCGATATGCCATGGCTGCCGTCACTACGTATTTGGCACGATGCAGCCCAATCATGTTTGGCATAAGCTGAGCTTTCAGTCCCTCGGTCAAGGTGAGATAGGTGGGAAACACGGAAGAGGACCGAGAGTGGCCGCCTCTTTGCCTCGAGGCGGCATTGCTCCATCGCGATAGGACCTCTGATGCTGTCACGGATTCTGAATGACGCCTCAAGTCTGTGAGCAAGATGCTGATGAATTGCGACTCGAAAGCTTTTCCAACTCTGAATCGTAATGTGTTCAAGTCTTGATTGATCCCTTGTAAGGCAGAGGTCCCGCGTAAATCGCGCAGCACTATATCAAGTGATGCACTTTTATCCGTCTCGTCACGTTCGCCCGCGATGAGTTTTTCCAGTGCATCAAAACTGGATAGAGCTTCGTCTACCTCTCCGGCATCAACAAGTGACTCACAATTAGCAATCGCTTCAACAACATGGCGTAACTGAGAGACAGCGTCGTTGAGTTGGCGCAAATTTTCTTGTCGACGGCGTTTCTGGGCAATCAGCAACCCATTGGTGGCCACTTCCTCATCGAGAGCCGCGAGTTCTTCCCTCAGCCCTATTATTCTCTCCACTGACTCAGCAGCTTCAGAGTGCAACTCCTTCAGGGAGCCAAGCGCTGTAAAGAATGTGGTAGACGCCGTCGATATCGAGTTGATCAGATGAACTTCGATCGTGTCCATATACCAAGACAGCTTTTCCTGAAGAATAGCATTCGTGGCTAATGCCTTGCGAGGGGCAGAGGAGGTGTTCTTGTCAGATGACGGAGGACGAATCACTTCCGAACGTTCGCTGACCACATCAAACGTCCTAGGGTTCTCAAGATGGAAATTCTCGTCGTAGTACACAGTGGGGATAGTTGATAAAGGAGCCGCACCTTGGGCAGCTTTCCGCATCAATCCGGAGCTGGACCTCCTCAAGGGGCTCGGTGCCTCGATAGAACCCAATGACGTGACGGAGGATGTTGAACCTCGACGGTGTGATCTCGTGGTCGGTCGCAAGAGACTGCCTGGTCCCGTGTCGTGCTGCTCTTCATGCTTGATGTTGCGTCGGCTATTGGCCGCCTCTTCCTCGCTCTCTTTGACTCGCCGCAGCTGTTCGTATAATGCACCTACTTGCGCAAGGTACGGATTGAATTCGGCAGCATCGACGATGGGAATATTCGTCAGTGTGACAGGGGGGATATCTCGTGCGGTCGGGGCCTTGTGGGAGCTTGATGACGGCGCTGTAGTGTGCGGCTGAAGACCCGTTCGTACTATAGGAGGTTGTAGAAGTGTCGAGATAGCTGGCAAGGCGTCTGTTAGAAAAGATGATTGCTAATAAGAGGGGCTGGAAGCTTCCTACCGTTTTGCCCAGACTCGTAGACAGAATGAGATGCGTTGTTCGATGAGGTATCCAAGGTGCCGCCTATTGAATGAATGGAGCTCGCAGTAGAATCACGTCGAGAAGCTGAGCGGGTATAATTCTGACCAGATCGGCTGCTTTCCAACCCGTCAGCATGTATACATGCAATTCCAGCTTGTGACTTGGACAAACCTATGAAGCGAGACTTCATGACGACCCCCTGGTGACAGCGTCGAGAAGCTGTCAACAGACTTCCCAGCATTTGGAGACGAGAACATGATGCCCTTGAATAGAAGTTTTTCTTTTGGTTTCTTTAACGAATCTCAAAATGCTAAAAACAAAGAAAAGTACGGCAGCGGTTAAAGAGCCGACGGCTGTGCGGACGGCTTTGGTAAGGAGTGCTACCAGGGTATCATCGCTGTCATGTATCATGTACAGAACCATAGGAAGATACTCAAAAAATACGATTCAACAAAAGGGATGAATCAGATGTCATGATGCAACCAGTATTATGGCAGATGTCAATGGGGCATTGCTAACGGCGACCCCAGTCGCTCTCAGCATGGATAACTACGACAGTGATAAATGGGATCGACAACAAGAAGGCAGCTCAGCTAAAGCCAAGCTGTTGCAAACCACGGCCGAGGATTCTCCGTGCGCGATGCTTACATATCATCAACTTGATCACACGTGACGATACTCTGTAGACCGCTAATATTAATGCCCCGTGAAATAATACAGCTTGGGTGAACACTCCGCGCCCCACCCTACCTTTTTTTGCTCCACTTTGGGAGCGTTTGAGCGCGTCTTGACGCGCTACGACTTACATTCGGAGTACGGAGTTCTCCGTATTCCTTGTCGCATCTGCATCTTCAACCTGCCTATCTGACCATCAAGCCATTGGAGTTTTCATTGCACGATTGTTACCACGCAAGTGTGCCAGTGACTCAACCATGGATCGTCAATCTGTATATTCCACTCACGTTTATGAGCCAAGTGTTGGTGAGAACGGCGACACTCGACTGCAGTTGCAGCAACAGCTCGAGACTTTTATTCTTGATTTCCGACTTGATAACAACTTTGTTTATCGGTATGTGACACTAAATCCCGTTGACCAGGTGTGGCATCACAGCAGATGATTGAAATTGACTCGGAGGCCAGTGATCAACTGCGAGAGAATGCGCTGCTAAAAAAGTTTTACTGTGATGTTAATATCAACGACCTCATCAACTTCAAAGAGGAGCTGGCCCACAAACTGGCCTCAGAGCCTGCTGATATCCTCCCCCTTGTACGTCGGACATGAGCTGAAATTCATGGTGATGACGGGCAACTAACGACGTTGGTACAGTTCGAGGCAGCTTTGAAAAAGTGCACACATCGAATTGTCTTCCCCCACGAGAAGAAAGTCGACTTGCCGGACCACCAGCTTCTCCTGCATTCCGATGCTGACGATGTCTCTATTCGTAACTTGGACTCCATGACCATTGCGAGATTGGTGCGCGTCCCAGGAATTGTCATCGGGGCATCGGTGATGTCGTCGAAGGCAACGCAGCTTAACATTCAGTGCCGTAACTGCCAGCATCAGGAATTCATTCCCGTGCTTGGCGGCTTCACAGGTGTGACACTTCCCCGAACATGTGCTCGCAAGCGAGTTCCCAACGACCATACCGAAAAATGTCCTCTCGATCCATACTTCGTCATGCACGAGAAGTCCCAGTTCGTCGACCAGCAGATCATTAAACTCCAAGAAGCGCCGGACCAGGTACCTGTTGGAGAGCTTCCCAGACATGTTCTCATCTCTGCTGACAGATATCTCACAAACCGTGTGGTCCCGGGCTCAAGGTGTACCGTTATGGGAATCTTCTCCATTTACCAGAACAAAGCGTCCAAGAATTCGTCCACCACTGGTGCAGTTGCAATTCGGACGCCTTACCTAAGAGCAGTGGGGATTCAAACGGACTTGGATCAATCTGCCAAGGGCTCTGCTGCATATTCCGAGGAAGAAGAGCAAGAGTTTTTGGAGCTGAGCAGGCGACCAGATTTATACAACATCATGGCAGAATGCATCGCGCCATCAATCTACGGTAACACGAATATCAAGAAAGCCATATTGTGTCTGCTTTTGGGTGGATCAAAGAAGATTTTGCCCGATGGGATGAAGCTGAGAGGCGACATCAACGTGCTTCTTCTTGGTGATCCTGGAACAGCAAAATCACAGCTCTTGAAGTTTGTGGAAAAGGCAGCTCCCATCTCTATCTACACCTCCGGTAAAGGATCATCGGCCGCTGGTTTGACAGCATCCGTCCAGCGAGATCAGTCGACGAGAGAATTCTACTTGGAAGGTGGTGCCATGGTGTTGGCCGACGGCGGAGTCGTCTGTATCGACGAGTTTGACAAGATGAGAGACGAAGATCGCGTCGCTATTCACGAAGCCATGGAGCAGCAGACTATTTCCATTGCAAAAGCCGGCATCACAACGATTCTCAATGCGAGAACGTCTGTTTTGGCTGCGGCCAATCCCATCTTCGGTCGTTACGACGATATGAAGACTCCCGGAGAAAACATTGACTTCCAAACTACAATCTTGTCCCGTTTCGACATGATTTTCATCGTCAAGGATGAACACACTCGGGAGAAGGACGAGAGAATAGCCAGGCACGTCATGGGGATTCACATGGATGGTCGGGGAACCGAAGAGGTCACTGAATCCGAAATTCCGGCCGACAAGATGCGAAGATATATTACCTACTGCAAAACGTTGGTCCCAACTCCAAACTACTACTCACTGTCCCAACCCTGCTAACCATGAATTTCAGGCGCTGTGCACCCCGACTTAGTTCGAAGGCCGCGGATAAACTCTCGTCTCATTTCGTATCAATCCGAAGACAGGTCCACGCCGCAGAAATGGAAGCCAATACCCGCTCGTCCATTCCCATTACCGTGCGTCAGCTGGAAGCCATTGTTCGTATTACCGAGTCGCTTGCCAAGTTGACACTCTCGTCTATTGCTACGGAGGAGCACGTTGATGAAGCCATCCGCCTGTTCCTCTGCTCGACCATGGATGCCGTCAACCAGGGAAGCAACCAAGGAAGTCGCGAGTTGAATGAGGAAGTCAATCGTCTTGAGCTTGAGCTGAAGCGCCGACTGCCAATCGGCTGGAGCACAAGCTTGGCTACTTTGAGGCGAGAGATGGTCGATGGCAAGGGCTACAGTGAGCAGGGGTTGAACAGAGCCCTGATGGTTCTGCAGAGAAGAGATACGATCATGTTTAGGAATTCAGGGGCACAAGTATACCGACATGGAGCTTAAAGGCGATTTGAGAGTATTCGTAGGTTTTTTTTTTTCTTTTTTTTGGGTTGAAAAAAACATGACGGTAATGTAGTCGGTTGGGCATGAAGCATCAGGCGTACATTTGTAGATGAGGGGGTTTGGCGGGCGTTTGGTCATGCGAGTGATGATATCAACGTTTTTGGTGCAATGAGACTGGAATCCCTTGCAGTATTGCATCTGTCAATCGTGTTGTTGGATCAGGCGTTGCCGCAATGAAGCGCGCGCTGACACTCATCTTGGTGCAACAGCTGCCCCCAGATTTGAGGTGCAACCCTGGGCAATTCCTCTGGTCCCAGCCACTTACCAGAATGAATCGCTCCAAGCTGATCATCGACTTATGATCGTCATGCCTGTACGTCTCTCGTTTCACCACATTTGGACAGCCTGGAGGGTCAATGGGTGCTGTCTTCAGAAAGCAATCAGCGCAATGCTGTGATCCGCGTTGCTGCCTACCATCGTTCTGACATCGACGTCGCTCTCATCTGATTAACTTTAAGCGAGCTTAATCTAATCCGTTCTTCTATCACTAAAACTTTCCCTTCTACTGCTCTTTTAAAGATCAGCCTTATAGAATACCTCCCTATAGAGCTTCTTAGGATTGTCTGCCTTGAGTTAGACGCACGCTCCTGCTTTAACTTTCGCCAGGCAAACCGACAGGCCCGCCAAGTTGTCTCTAGCTTGTGTTGAATATCGCGTCGTGGTCCAGGACTTGACTACTCGGGGATCCATGTGAGGAGAATCACGGAGCTGTGCGCAGGTGGCCGGGGAATGAGGAAATATAGATCGCTTCGCTCAATTGTAATTGAGTCGAGTCCAAAGCTCGCTCGCTCGCAAGAAAAAAAAAAATATTGTACAAAACCCGCCAAGTTTGCAGAAGATGATTCGTTCTGTGAAGAAAAATAAAAGCAGAACAATAAGCACAGTAGTGTAGTTGCAACATCTCGATAGGCAATCATTGCGCTTTCCCATCTTTTTCCTTCCATTCCTCTTCCGTCATGTGGTACCACTGCGAAAGAAATGCGAACACTGCCCAAATCTCACTCGAAAGAGCCAAGGACAAAAGTTCGGCACCGAAAAAATTTACCAGCGAAGTGCCCGTCACACCGCTCAGCATGTACACGTTGAACATGTCGTTACAGGGAAGGCCTTGGCGAAGGCGGAACATTCGGGCGACTAGACGTAGAGCTGTGCCCTCGTGCGGAGCCGTGAGGATCCGAGTTACGGAATGCGCGAACAAATGCGTTGCTATCAACGGCGGGAAGTGCGTGAGCTGCGTGTCCATGTATACGGGCTGCTGATTGCTACTGGATCGTGAGTCGGGACCGGCGCTGGGACGCAGCTCTGCTGACCAGAGACCTGGTGGCGCGTCTTGAGATTCAGAGGCTTCCACATCAAAACTGATCAGAGTGGCGCTGATCCCTTCATTTTCTTCATCGTCGCTGGGGTATTCATCGCCTCGGGTAGAGAAGACACTTGCTCGGCGGAGAGTCTCTTGACCAGGCTGGCCTGCGGAAGACGTTTCTTCATCGTTTTGTCTCTGGTGAGGGCCATGTAGTCCCTCTATTTCCCGCTGAGCAGATTCGCTGCTGATATTGGCGGTACCGGGTGAGTCTTGTGAGGATGGGGGAGGTGGCGGCGGCGGCGGCGGCGCTGCTACAGGAAGCGTTTTGCGGCGAAAGACGGTGTTGGGGAGCCTTCGATAAATCTGGGACCATATCTGCGGATACCAGTCTTGTAGTATGCGTCGTGACATGACCCAGACTAAGAAGGGTGTTGACGAGACGAGAGTGCCGCCAAGCCAACCTAATACTGACGAGATGGTGTAATCGTGCAGTGGTGGAGGAGCCGGCATCGGTGAAGATTCTGTAAAGGGAATGAAGAAGCTTGGGCTTGGAAACCAGAGCTTTTCAGACATGATTCCCAATCGCTGTAGAGCAATGTATAGCTCCAGATGGACCTTTATATACGACCATGCTTCGTGTACGCTTATCACTGTCAGTTCTTTTCGTCCGCAAGACGCACGGAATAGCAAATGCGCTTACATGAGACGAGGGATGGCGGCTCTGCTTCCATCCAGCCACGGCATGCATTCTTTCCACTCCAAGTAACGGACAAGCCAGCTGGTAGGGGCACCAGCGAGAACGTCCCGAGAAAATGAGAAACCTGTCCTGGCTTGTTTGAACAAGTCCCAAAAGGGGATGTGAGAGTATCTCTTGTAAATCTGGCAGGCGAGTTGGTTAGTGAGGCTGGAGGCTCCGGCTGATTGCGACCGTGGCTACTCACCAGAATTCGCTGTCGAAGTCCGTGAATGCCAAAGATACCTACTGCCTCGATGCAGTTTCTGGCTAAAGATCCTAAGCGAAGCCCTATCTCGTCCTCGTGTGCCTCATGGCGGCGTTGTGACTCGGCTTCTGGTCCTGAAAAGGGATTCTCAGGTTCTGCGACCCCGATAACCAGCATCACTTCGTTGTGCGCCCTGATTATGTCCCGGTTCATGCGCTTGGTGTCTGGATTGATGGGGCGCCCGCGGTGGTCGTACTGCTGGGTGGGTTGGTCGCCATTATCTTGTCCTTCACCATCCACGACCTCATCATACGGCGAGCGACCCTTGAGAACGTCAGTGCCGGGTGCGGCCAACTGTGAGATGAGTTGAGGAGACCCACCAACGCCAGCGCTGTGAGCGGCCCTTGCATGCCCATGATTGCGAACTAAAGCGATGCCGATGCCGATGCCGATGGATATTCACGGCCCATGTTGGATGGAGGAGAGAGAGGAAGAGACACGACTGAAACGACTGTGGATGAATCGCAGTCAATGTTGATGGTGTTTACGTGCAGGGTCCTGCATAAATATGCGGGCTACCGGCAGGCGTGTCCAACGTTCTGGGTCAACTTTGGTCTATTTACGACTTTTCGCTGTTGTCCTCCTCCCCCTCTTTAGAAAATGTGGAAGCGAAGGCATTGGCGACATGGGAGAGACATCAAGGCGGCGTAACGTCACGTGCCTTATCTGTGCGCCGGCACATCATGAGTTCCTTGCCTCCTATTTAGTCGTAATGGCCAGTCTAATGAATACGGACGCGTAGCATGCAATAATATATGTATTGAATTTTAGACTTTTTTTCTGCTCATGAGTTGTGGCCAATGCATCGGATTTGTGAACACATCGGGATTGCTAGCGATACCCAGCTAGTGTGACAAATTCTGACAATTGACATAGAAGAGACCCGCAGTAATGGATATACAGTGTGACGCGGGATGTGACTAGGTATAGGCATCTGTTGCAGTTGGGTAACCAAAAGCGCATCCGTCAAAAATTAAACGTACATCCGCCGTTACCAGAAAAGCCATAAGTTATAGACGACAATGTTGAAGTCACGCAGACGTTTTGAACGTACTCGTAACTGGCAAAAAAGACATACAACAGCCGGTGTTCGCTGGTCGTCACCGACCCAACTACTAATCTGCCCCTTACCAGCTTGTCTATGGGAGAGCGGACGGGATCCCGAATTTTCTGGTAGGTGTGATCGTATGTACAAGTCCTGAGCAAAACTCAGACTATCTTTTGAAACTGTGTAGATCACAAACGTCCTCTCGACTTATTCGACTTAGCTGCCCGGACCGACCACCTGGCCAGCGGGCAGCAACTGCCAACCAGGCCAGGCCGCTATTAGCGCGGCACCCCAAAAAAAAAGTTTCAACTTCAAAATTGTCACTTCAACATCTTGAGTCTTCAACATGCCCATCAAACAACCATCAAAGACGACTTTTGACGTAGGACACGTTATTCGGCCTATATTTACTGGTGGCGCAATCGCAATCGACAACAAAGCTCAGGTTTTGGCCACAACCTTGGGTGAAGATGCAGTCCTTACCAACCCCGCCAACGGCAAGCATCTCGCCCAGATTGAGGGAGTAAGATAAACCCCTCGGGAGGCTTCGTCTTCTGGAAGATGATGTGCTGACGGTCCAATTAGGATGGCGAAATGATATCAACCTTGACCTGTAGGTTGTTTCTCGGCGACAGTGCATCCGCACATTGACTAATTCTATCCAGTAACTCCATCCGCTTCGCACCTGATTATTTGCTCTCGATCGCTTTCCATGAGAATATTTGTCCTGAAGCGCTCTCCGGACGAAGTTACAATTGAAGCTTCTCTCGTGCGAACTCTCAAGCCTCACGGTACTCCTGTTGTGGTCTTGGCCGTCGATCGTACGAGCACGCTGCTTGCGACTGGCGGAACTGACGGCACGATCAAGGTTTGGGATATTGCGGGTGGTTACGTGACACATACCTTCCGTGGTCCATCTGTTCTGGTATCAGCCTTGCACTTTTTCGAAGTCGCCGCTCGATCGGGTGATCAGAGTCGCTCACGCAAAGGAAAGAAGAGCGCAGCGACATGTAACGATTCCGACGAGGAGACAGATGCCGATACCACCATCAACTTCCGTATTGCGTCAGGTAGCCAGGATGGAAAGGTTCGCGTGTGGGACTTGCATAAACGTGCATGTGTCGCCAACCTCGAGTCGCACGTCTCTAATGTCCAAAAGATCGACTACTCCCCCGAGCAGCATGCTTTGGTCAGTGCTAGCAGGGACAAGACCGTAATTTGGTGGGATACCAGGTCGTGGAAAATCCGAAAGGTCGTTCCATGTCTTGAGCTTGTTGAGACGGCGGGATTTTTGGACGAGGGCCGTCTCACCTTCTCCGCTGGTGCTAATGGCTGTTTGCGCATTTGGGACACTGATTCTGGCAAGGAGCTTACCCCCGCGCAGTCAGAAAAGAGCGAAGAGGAGGGCATTGTGGCTGGCATTCACCGCCCAGGTCTTCCATTCATACTCTGCGTTCAAGTAGATCATACACTTGCACTCTATCGAACGCCCTCCAAGGATACGGCACAATCTTTGAAGGTTCCCGAGCCGTTCCGTCGAATTTCAGGCACACATGACGAAATCATTGATCTCGGATATCTGCTCCCAGACAGGTCACTTATGGCTCTGGCAACTAATTCGGAGGAGGTCCGACTGATCTCAGTGGCCGAAGGCGACCAAGACGACCAAGTATCAGGCTCATGGGATTCTGCCGCAACCCGCTATTTTGGTCAGGACGTGGCATTACTGAGAGGGCACGAGGACATTGTGATCTCTTTGGATGTTGACTGGTCAGGGCACTGGATTGCCACCGGAGCCAAGGATAACACCGCACGTTTATGGAGAGTTGATCCGGCCAACAACTCGTACGTGTGTTGGGCCACTTTCTCGGGTCACGCCGAATCCCTTGGAGCAGTTGCGCTTCCCAGAACTGTCCCGGTTGAGGGCTCTGCTGCTCGGACTAGTCCTCTAGAGCACCCGCCTTCGTTTCTCATTACTGGTTCGCAGGATCAAACAATCAAGAAATGGGACATTCCTCGTCAACCACAACAACATGGCGCCAAAGCAAGGGCTCACTTCACCCGCAAGGCCCATGAGAAGGACATCAATGCCATCAACATTCATCACTCCAGCAGCCTCTTTGCCTCGGCATCACAGGACAAGACTGTCAAGATCTGGTCAGTCGAGGAAGGTGACGTTCAGGGCATTCTTCGGGGCCACAAGCGAGGTGTGTGGTCAGTCCAATTCTCCCCAGCCCAGCTGCCTGCCATCCAAGGGGATGACGGCCCTGTCACTGGCAAGGGCGTGATTATCACAGGTAGCGGCGACAAGAGCGTGAAATTATGGAGCTTGTCAGACTATACTTGTATCAGAACTTTTGAAGGCCATTCCAACAGTGTCCTGAAGGTAGCATGGTTGAACATGCCAACCAAGCAGGAGCAGTCGAAGAAACCAGTTCAGTTCGTTACCGCTGCTGGTGATGGGCTCGTCAAGGTGTGGGATGCCAACTCAGGCGAAGCACTGTGCACTCTGGACAACCACGAGGACAGGGTTTGGGCCGTAGCTGTCCATCCAGAAACTAACGCGATCGCATCTGGAAGTGGTGATTCCACTGTGACATTCTGGAAAGACACAACAGCAGAGACACAAGCCGCTGCATCCCAGGCCACGCTTAAGATGATTGAGCAGCAGCAGGAGTTGGAGAACCACATATATGCGGGCTCATACAGAGAAGCCATCACCCTGGCTCTCCAACTGAACCACCCGGGCCGTCTGCTAAACCTATTCACGTCGGTTGTCACCAGTAGCACTCCCGAACGAGGCAGTTTGTGTGGTCTCAAGGCGGTTGACGAGGTCCTGGGAAGTTTGTCCGATGAGCAGATCTTCCTGTTGCTCCTACGACTCCGGGACTGGAATACCAATGCTCGGACAGCGCCGGTTGCTCAGCGAATCTTGTGGACACTGGTTCGAAGCTATCCTGCTTCCAAGTTCTCTAATCTGTCAGTAAGGGGTGCTCGCGGGCAGAAGAGCCTGCATGACGTGCTCCAGGGTCTTCGAGTGTACACGGAGCGCCACTACAAACGCACGGAAGAGTTGGTGGATGAGAGTTACTTGGTGGAATATACCCTGCAGGAGATGGACAGCTTGGCCTCGATCGAGACAAGCGATGTGTCCATGAAGAAGTTGGAAGACGGACAGGGGGATGCGGTCATGGTTGGGTGATGATTGTGGCTTATTCTGCGGCGTTTAAAATGCATGCACATGTTGGCTCGAGGGTGTGATCTTAGGGAGGATCATGGGGCAAATTTTGGGCACTAAATAAAATGAGTTTCCAAGACAGCACAATACCTGCTGTCCAGCCGATGGGCCGGAAGCAAGAAGTTTCAAACACTTTGGCAAGATGCTGGTGATGTTGGTCAAGACGGGTGGGCATGCGTGCACACTGCGGACGAAATACCCATCTGAAAGCATGCCGGGTAGGCTGAAGCTAAAATGCAACAGCTTGCGTCAGCCCCACAATGATGCATGAATCAGCATGATGCAGCTTTTGATTTTGGCCTCGCGACTTGACTGGCTGACTGCGCAGCCTCGACAACTTGCAACCTTCATCCAAACCACACATCACGCTCCCATCCCAAGGGATAAATAAAAAGGCTTGTGTTCGCAGCAGCACCGGCCCATTGACACGCGAACCAGCCCCCGGCGCACAAGGCGAACCATATTCAACTCACCCACGGATTCCAAAGAAGAAAAAAAAAAAACCAAAAAATGGCCAAGCGCCAGGCGTCCGAGCCACTCGACGAGCTCGCAGGCATCGCCTCACCAGCCTCCAAGAAATCGCGAACAGCAGAACTCGAAACCCCCCCCGACGAGAATGGCGCATCCGCTCTCACACCGACACCTCTGCGAGAAACCACAACGGCCGAGGCAGACGAAGACGATGTATCCGACTTTGACGACGAAGCTGCCCCCGTTGCGTCGGCGCCCTGGCGACAGGCAAATCCCACCGAAGGCTACGACGACCTGTATCTCGACACGATAGACCGGCACGTGCTCGACTTTGACTTTGAGAAGCTGTGCTCCGTGTCTCTTTCCAACATCAACGTGTACGCCTGCCTCGTCTGCGGCAAGTACTTCCAGGGACGAGGTCCCAAATCACATGCCTACTTCCACGCTCTCGACCAAGACCACCACGTCTTCATAAACCTCGAGACGCAGAAGGTCTACGTCCTCCCCGAAGGATACGAGGTGAAGAGCAAGTCCCTAGACGACATCAAATACGTGTCGGACCCACGATACACCAAGGCCGAGGTCATGAGCCTGGACCGTCCCCCATCGCAGACGGCGAGCCCGGCGAGCCCGGCGAAATCCTGGACCCTGTCCGGCAAGCAATACACGCCGGGCTTGGTGGGCATGAACAACATCAAGGAAAACGACTACCTCAACGTCATTGTCCAGGCGTTCTCGCACGTGCCCCCGCTGCGAAACTACTTCCTCCTGGAGGACTTCTCCAAGACATCAGAGCTGGTCAAGCGGACCTCGATCCTCTTCCGCAAGATCTGGAACCCGCGCGCGTTCAAAGCCCATGTCTCGCCGCACGAGCTCCTCCAAGAGATTGCCCTCCGCTCCAACAAGCGCTTCACCCTCACGAGCCAATCCGACCCCGTCGAATTCCTCTCCTGGTTCCTCAACAACCTCCACCTCGGCCTCGGCGGCAGCAAAACCAAACCAGCAAGTTCCATGATCCAGCGCACCTTCCAGGGCAAGCTCAAGGTCGAGTCCCAAGCCATCACCGCCCGCGCCGACGCCACCGACCGTCTGCGCTTCGAAGAAGCCGCCGAAGTCAAGGTCGACGTGGTGCGCTTCCTCCTCCTGACGCTCGACCTCCCCGCCGCGCCTCTCTTCCAAGACGAGCTCGAGAAGAACATCATCCCCCAGGTGCCGCTACACACGATCCTCTCCAAATACGACGGCCGCTCAGCACAGGAGCACCACGCCCAGCGCAAGCGATACCGCCTCCTGCACCCGCTCCCGCCCTACCTCATCCTGCACGTCAAGCGCTTCTCCCAAAACAAATTCGTGTTGGAGCGCAACCCCACCATCGTCACCTTTGACGCCCGGAACCTAGACGTATCGCCCTACGTGGAGCCGAACCCCGCCGAGTGGCCGCCCTCGGAACCAATCTGGTACGATTTGGTCGCAAACGTGGTACACGAGGCTGTCCGGACGAGAGAAGACGTCGCGGACAGCGGGGATGAGCGCAAAACGTGGAAGGCCCAGGTGAGGGATCGCGCGACGGACGAATGGGTCAGTTGCCAGGACTTGTTCGTGGAGAAGGTCCAGAGCGAGCTGCTGTATCTGGGCGAGACGTATCTGCAGATTTGGGAACGGAGGAGGACGCCAAGGGCGAATGGGAAGTCGTGAACGTGAACATGAACATGGGGACGAGGATGAAGATGAAGATGGATGTGGACGAAATAGATGGTTGTGCCTACTTTGTCAGAAATCTTAACAAAAAACAATACCCGTTCAATGACACACCCATCATCATCATCATCATCATCATCATTCACACACACGCACATTTCGAACAACATACAACGCTCCCGAATTGCGCAGAGCGCCTCATTTTCCCCATGATCAAACCCCCTGGGTTTGTTCTGGAATCTCACTACTGGACTCATTTAGCTATACATACATATAGTACATCAGTGCATGAAGGAAAGCTCCACGCATGACAAGATCCGATTCGTGCATGAACCGCGTCTCAAAAATTCATTCCGCTGTCCTCTCTCTTCGCTCTCCCCGCGATAGCCCCCTTGCTTCTCAACTTCTGTGCCGTTTCTCCCATCATGATGATTTGACCGACCATCCCCCCACGAAAATAAAATAAAATAAAACTCTTTTTCTTCACGCCTGCCCTGCTGTATGCATTGGACCTCGGAAACAACCGGATCAAGATTGAATTTTCACGATGCAACCGCAACCAAAGAAGCACTCCTACCCATATCGTGCTGAGCAAAATGAAATGGAATTGAAAACAAAACAAAAAACGGCTCCGGAGAATAGGGCACTGCTCGTTCGACCAAAACACGGAGCAAAGAAGATGCAATAGAAATAATGTACTTGAGGTGAAGCGAAACCGCTCGAGACAGAGACGGCAAGATGAAGTCTGGGCTGTGGACCCATGTGTGTATATATGCTCCTGCCTCGGTGTTTCACAGATACTGTGCAGTAATCTGATGCAAAAGAAACACAGACACATGATGTGAATTCTAATGCTTAAGCTCGCCAAAATTTGCTTTCCAACATGGTCTTTTCACCTAGTCTTGATTCTGTCGCTGCATGTTGCAGATGTGACGTCTGTCGCCGCCCTGGTTTTGATGAGCCTTCTCACGACGTTGTTCATCGATGGCAGTCCTTTGTTGGATGCTGGAGTCGTGGCTTTTGAATTCGACGCGAGTGTTGGGGGGAAAGTTGAGAACATGCTTCATTGTCTCTCTGTGTAGGCAAAGCAAAAACACGAGTGTGGTTAGTCAAGTTCCTCGTCTGGCAGAGTAAACACGAATATGATACCGAAGAAGGCTCTTACCGAATCTTGAGAACCCGACCACCAACTGTGCGGGTCCAAATGCTCAGAATGTCTTCACCATTACGCATGCTGAGTACCGCACCGCAAACGTCCTCACCAGCGTCGCCAAACTGGTCCCCGATGAGAGACAAGATCAAGTCTTCCCAGTAGCGATCAGCGACGCCCTTCTTCATCCTCACAACCCACTTTCCTCCCTTGCGATTCACGTCATCTTCCCAGATGGGACGAATATCACTCTTGAAAAGGTGATAATCTGACACAACAGGCAACGATGACGGTCGCTTCAAGTGAGAATAAATGTCCCAGAACTCCTCGGCAGTGCGTACGGTGGCAATGCCATGCAACGTATTTTCGTATGCGATGAAGCCGTGGGCCTTGGAGATGGGGGGTCGGTACCAGAAAGACCACGCATCTTTCAGCGAATGGGCTTTGGCAGCTGGAGAAGAGGCGGAAGTCTTCTTCTCGGCGATAGATGCCATGCTAGAGACTTGAGCCATTGACTTATTTCCATCCTTGGGGACCGTAGTCTTGGGCACAGCGGAGCCCATGGCTGTGTCGAACGGATTTCCACCAGACTTGGGTGTCTTGGCAGACCCAAACGACGCGAAAGCACCTGAGCCCAAGCCAAAAGCGCTCGAAGCGCCGCTTGTTGGAGATGCTAGGCCACCGCCTGACGCGTTGAAGGGGCTGGCCTTGCCATGCGCCGAGGTTTCGCCTCCATGGCGCCTTGAGAAAGGGCCATTACGTGAGGAATCATTCGCCGATGAGCCGTTCGGGCCGGGTGACGACGTAGTGAGCGATAGCTTACCGGAGCTGTGAGTGGACAGAAGAAAAACCGTCATCAGCCCTTGTAATGCTCATAGTGATCGGTATAAAGCGACAGTGGGGGGGATATGTGGCACAAAGCAAGGTATGGAAGGTAGTATTCGGAACTTACTTTGTGCGACGGGTCCAAAGATTGCTGTTGTCGGTCGCCATGAAGACGTTGTTTAAGCGTCGCGTTGAAAAGAGCGGCTCGATATCGGTAGACACCCCGAAGCAGACTTGCGAGGGTCAAAGCAAGAGGAAAGGAGAAGTTGGACGAGGGACTTTCAAGGGCGGCGGAAGGCGTAGACTGCAGAGGAACGACGTTTCGACAATGTTACTGGTGTGCTGAAAAGGTGGACAAGCGTCGGAGGCGGCTGGGTTTGAGGCGATGGGTGAGCTCGCTGCAGGTCGGGACGGATGCAGGACGAAGAGGGTGACGCACGACGAGCCTTGAGGTGGGACGTGATGGCCTTGATTGCGGTTGCGGCTGCGGTTGCGGCTGCGGTTGCTGGTGCTGGTGCTGTTGCTGTTACAGTTGTGCAAGCAAAGTGAGGGTACGGCGTATGTACAACGTGGGTCGTGTGTCAAAACGGCGTGTATGGCAATTGCGCAGAATGACGTAGATTGGGTCAAACAGATGCTAATGGTAATATTGAAGAGACGGCGCGAGGTGAAGGTGAGATGATGAAGACAATGTTTAGTATCGAAGGGCGGTGACGAGTCGAGTCGAGGAATGTTGTTGCGTGGTGGATCTGGAGACTTTTTTTTTTTTTTTTTTTCGACGAGAGACTGGCAGGAGACGAGCTTGTGGAGGTGGCGGAGGTGAGGTGTGTGGTGTTGTGGAGGTGGAGAAATTCTTTGTCAGGTCCGTGTCTGGATTGTCTGGTTCAGCGCGTGGGTTCAGCGCGTGGGTTCAGCGTCCACGGCAGGCATCTGGTGGACCATCCCAACTTGGCGGCCAGTTATGTAGCTGACTTGGCAAGAAGAACGTCTGTCCTTTTCCGCAGCTTAGGCGTTGATGGAAGTCGCTCATGAGGACGCAACCAAAGGCTCACGCAATCAACAAAACTTAATGTAACCTAACGGAGAATCAATTCAACATCGTCCCCGTTGAACGACAACCAGGCATCTACACATCTTCTCAATTGCCTCGTACCACCCCCTGAGGTTGAGGGGTTCAGGCAAAGACGCCCCACTACCATCCCCCCCCTAGCCTTCTCTAGCAAGCTAATCCTTATCGCTTATCGCCTCTTGGAAAAAAAATTTCCCTGCAAGACACCACCAGCCTCGTTACCCAGCCGCGTCCACGTCCAAGCCATCGCTCCCACCACCACCAGATCTTCATAAGTACCAACCCAGAAGTCAAATCAGGTTATCGTTATCTTCTCCCCCCAGAATGGCGGCCTCCAAAACAAGAACGATCAAAAACAAACATGCCGCCCCGAAAGGAGGGTCCTCTTCCAAAGGCGGCGCAGGCGCAAAACGCTCCGACACCGATGGCATTTCGAAATCAAGGAAGCCCAAGGGCCCCGTGGTATCGCAGCAAGTCAAGGAGAAGAACCGCGCTGCAATGTTGAAAAAGCCCAAGAAGAAGGTATACACGGAGGCTGAGCTCGGTATCCCGGAATTGAACATGGTCACGCCCGTGGGTGTGGTCAAGCCGAGGGGCAAGAAGAAGGGCAAGGTTTTCGTTGACGACACGGTAGGTCGCTCACCGTCATGCTCTGCTGAACTGAACCCCAGCGGATGGTGTAGCAGTAGGGGGTGGGATCCACACAAATGTTGTCGCTAACGAGCATGTTGACAGGAGGGCATGGGAACGATCATGGCCATGGTCCAGGCCGAGAAGAATGGCGAGATCGAATCAAAATTGATCAAGGCTCGACAGATGGAGGAGATTAGGGAGGCGCGCAAGGTTGAAGCTCAGAAGAAGGAGCATGAGAAAAAGTCCAAGCTTGAGGACACCAAGGATTCTCTGAGGAAGAAGCGAAAGAGAAAGGGCGCGGCGGGCGACGACGACGACTCGGTCAAGACTTTGGCCATGTCGGGATCCAAGACTACCAAGACGAAGAAGAAGGTCGCATTTGCATAAAAGGCTGGCGGTTGGCTTCGTCTATGACGGACACGATGATGGGGTATTTGCATCTTCATTCTTCATTTATGCATTCGGCATCGTTTGGCGCTCGGGAGTTTGTTTGGGCTTATCTCGGACAGGATAATGTTGGTATTTTCCAAATCTGGTGTACATTGGACCATTAATAAGACTTCTGGCTGCAAGGATGTGAAAATCACAGATCTGATAATGCTATCTACTCTTATTCTTTCTGGTCGTGCAACAAGTTGTGTCAATGGTAGGTCGATTTGCGTACAACCAGTACCTCGCAGCACTTCTCCGCTTTTTCTTCTTCACTGTCCATATACCTCGAGCTTGCGTTGCATAGGCTTGTAGGTTGCGCCGTGAGATGAATTTTCGGGAACAATACTCTCCGTAGATGGGTTCAAGCTGTCCAGATCGACCTTGCGTGCAAGATGATTCAGGAAGTTGCATACCTGCCAAGAGTCAGCACGCCTATATATTGTGGTTTCTCTCATCGGGCTTACCGGCTTTGGGTACCATCGACTGCCACCTGATTCGAACCAGCACAAATGACCACCTAGCGAGGTTGTGATCATGACGGTATTGGGGTTGAGTTTAAACTCTTCGTACGGAAGGGCTTGTTTAACGGCAATCTATAATGCCCATCAGTTTCAAGACCTATATCTGATGGGGAAAGCACAATGGAAGTTTACTTACAGGGTCGTCAGTAGCCTGTAAAGCCACAAAAGGAATTCTTATATTGAGCACCGCATCTGTGGACGATGCATCTCGGTAGTAGGCAGTCTCGGTAGGGTATCCCCATGTCGGACACCTACGAATGATGAGCAAGATTCAGAATATAACTAAAGACAAAGAACGACACGTACTGGACTTCGCGATCAAAATCGTGCAGGTACGTGATTACTGACTTAATCGAACGCGGATCGAGGCTGCTATGCTTCTTCAACGCTTCCTCATGCGTTTCAAGTAACGATTTCATGGCCGCTATGAAAATGTCAGACAGACAAGTCGCTCGAGGGACTTCGGATTGCCGTGCATACTTACTGCCCATGGTTCTGAGATACACCTCCTTGCCAATCAAGCTGTTCTGCATCATTTTATTCGAGACTTCCAGATTGAAAGGGTTTGAGCAGACAACTGCTCCTTTGAGCAAGCATTTCTCCCCTTCTTCGCCACAGTACTGCCTCACGTTTTAGCATCCAATTGCCGAGGGGGGTGTGGAAATTGAGATTGGTATTTCTTTGTGTTTTCGTACTTACGTTTGTGAGCATGTTGGCCCCCAACGAGAAGCCTAGACCAAACAAAGGACGATTCGGGAAGGTCTCTCTCAACCACTTTACCGTCTGCGCGGCAGATGTCAACACGAGTCTTTCAGCAACGATCATGGCGCCTGAGACTAACCTGTCTCATGTCCCACGTAGCACGAGCGTTATAGAGTATACCGCTCGTGATTTTGCTCATTGCGCATCCTCTTGAATTGACCACGCACACCTCCCAACCACCGTCACCCAGTAAAGGTAAGATAGCGTGTCTCAAATAGACCTCATGCGAGCCACCAGAGAGTCCATGCAAAACGACGAGCATAGGCTTAGAATCGTCGGAGCCAATGTTGGCGAACTCGCCGTCAGTGTAGTACATCGTCCTTCTCGGTAAAGACTCGTCCCCGCCTTCGAAAGGCTGCACGGTAAAATCCACTGCAAAGGTTCCCCGGTAGGTTTTGTGGTCAGCTTCGAATATCTTGCGCCGATAGTAAACCTGCGGCCCATGTGGTCTCATAATAGTCCACATCGTTTGTACATGACCATTGAAAAGCAACGGATTCAATCGGCAAGGCGGCGTCGCTGCCTCGACAATTTTGAGCACGTCCGTCTCTTTGCCATCCTTCTCTTTCAATGTTCGTGGCGTGGGCGCATGAGTAAAATCAACCTTGGCATGCCCAAACCACTCCATCTTTTTGAAGATGCTCGACCAGTGCGCTGCAATAAACGGGCAACTTTGTGAAGAAAATACCGGCGCTAGACTGGCGGCAAGTGCACTGATGATGAGAACAGGGAAAAAAAAGGGGGGCAGGTGGGGCAGGCAGGTAAAGCCTAATAGAAAACAGCCGATGGCGAACAGCACAAAACGACAAGTAATATGTCCTGGAACACAAAGGCATTGAATTGCACTTGAAGGAGGTTGGGGTATGATGCGCCCGTATACGACAAGATGTAAAGACTGCGCAAGCACTGCGCAAGCAACACAGTTAATGGAAGTCTCTTCTACCCGGCTACTTCAATATGGTAATGAGCTCCGTCCTCCGTCGGTCTTGCCTGCCAAAAGGTCATCTGAGTATTGGAGCCACATCATGCTTTGGTCTATGTATTGGTGCTTTGCTTCTTTACCAACCCACTAACCCAATCGCGGCAGGACAAATTCACCGATAGGCGAGCGAATTTGACAAAACCCGATCGCCGTGTTCCAGTTCTTTTTGCGGCGGGCCACTGCCGAGCACCGAGCATTTCGCGGCAAATACGAAGGTCCGCGTCAAAAGTCGTGTCCCCTGCATAACGCCCCGGAATAGTTACACAAGGACCTAATTAGCCAGCGGGGTCGTAATCTCACCGGGTAAATTGAATGAGAGGCATATTGAGCAAATAATTCGCTTGGAAGGGGATAATGACTATTATTCGAAGATCGCAAAGGTCGAGCTGACGGTCGGAGGGTTTCAAGGTAGAAGACGAAGCTGCTGCTGTTGATGATGATGATGATGATGTCGAAAGAAGATGGGTTTTAGACCCACGCGAGCTTGCATGTGTGTTGCCCGATGGCGGATAATCGTCTATGACGAATTATAGGCGCGCACAACCGTATGGAGGAAGCTGAAGACGCACGTAGCTCAATCGCGAGAATGTACTTAAAAAAGCATACAACATTCACTTAACTGCTCTCTCTATAATACCGGAGCTTTCACCCTTCTATTTGTACAATACAACATAGCTTTAATCCATCCTTTTTCTTCATTGATCATCCTGCTAGGGGATATCTTTTCCCGACGTCACGTGCCCCACGCACGATAGCTTGAAAGTCCCAATGGTTCTGACGACCTTAATGCCTGGGATTCTAATAATATAGGGGAAGTATCTAATCATAATTAGGATGAGTCACTTCCGTGTGTATAATTTGTACGTCCGTAATCCGTAATTTTCCTTGTGTTGTTCAAGGCATTTTTGAGCCTTGGGCTGCTACGCTCATGCCTAAGGCCACCCTAGGCAGCAACCTGCAAGGGGAAACACGACTTTTAGTCCGTTAACTCCGTAGATGATCCGGTTGATCAAAAATCGACCACGTGATCTAGGCCTGAGAACGTGACCTTTGCTCTACGTCTGTCCACAGTCAATCCACTCCCTCGTGCCTGATCAGACCAAATATGGTTGGGTTATCCCCCCTTTTTGGCACCGCAAAGGACTGTTGAATTGTCCCATTTGAACGAGTCAATGATCGGGCATGAGCGACCTGGGGCGACCGGGCTCTGGACAAGAATTTGTACGAAAATGAAGTCGCCGTGATGCAAGCCTAACCCGAATGAGGTCGCTGCGGCTGCCTTCTACAAGGTCATTTCTCGTCGAAACACGCCAATACACTCGATGCCGCGATGTTTGCCGTCACTGCTGGATGCGACTCCAAATAGATGATACGAATTTAGGACCAATGAGAAACGGCACCTCACAAAATCAGTTCGGATTCGCTAGTTACAAGAATATGCCGGTGGAAAGTCATCTTTGTCAAAAGGACGCTTCCAGGTTACGCAGCAATTCGTAAAAGCAACGGAAACAAGAGAATCTCTCAGCGACGACTTGATTACGCATTATCAGGATCCTGGGATCGAATGCAGTCAATTTCTATTATCATGGCTTTTAGAAGCCCTTGGCTCTCGTCCTAGCCGCATTCTGTGCGGCTTCTCTCTGCACTTCCCTCTTCTGTCGTTCCGAGTCAGCGTTGCCTGTGTTTCTTGTCAATGGATCCGGTCTACCACTCACAGCTTTTGTTGTCCTGCGAAGACCAAGTCTGGGCTGAAGACCACAGCCCGTCATATCCGCGGATAGATGCTGATCAATGCGACTCGCGACTGAGCTACGAGACCAGAATGTACTGGCACTCGATACTGACGCCTCAAGAGTCGAAATTTGGAGTCACGGATCACCAGGGAGCAGATTGGCATTTACGCGAATGCTGATCATCTCGGACACCCTTTGACGCGGCTCGAGAGGGACCGTGTTGTCGCCAGTTCTCCAGAACTCGGATTTCGTTGGAGGGATTTCAATCGTCAGACTCATCATTTCAGTTGATTGAGCGCGCTTCGTAAATGATCCGAGAGGATCCGTATATAGTCTTCTCTTTCCAGCCCTCTGACCGTGTAGTGACGGCTGTTGAGGTCATGATGATGTGAGGCCAATGGTTGGGCCTCACACGACTTTGGCTGAGAGCCGGCTGGAAATGCGGCTGCAGGAGAGAACGACGACTGCGTGGTCGAAATGCAGGAGGAAACTGCAAGCACTCATGAATCTAAAGATGGACGACAGATACGAGTCGGCAGGATATGACAATTGGCATGGATGAAAATGGCAGACTGAAAGTTCTGGTACGCTGGGTACTGGGTCGAGAATGAATGCCCATCGTTGGGCCATGGCCGGAGGAGTCAGTGCAAGCACACGGTAAGCCAAAGAATCATGATATAGTGCAGGCATCAGAGGATGCGACTTTCCGAGTTGCCAAAATGCTGTCCCTGGTCGGCTCGCAGGGGAGAATGAGGAGCGATTGATCTGCAGCATTTGGTCCGCACTGCGTCGTCGTGCGCCAACTCAGCCCTGGTTGTTCGGGTCCTGGTGGTTATGGGGTTCATGGTGGCTGCACCACAGCACGCCCCGGCCCAGTGGTTCGGCTAAGGTGCGGCGATTTGTCGTGACAGCACTAAAACTCAAACGGGGTACCCGAGAGTCGACGCCATCAGCCGTCCACAACTACATCCGCGTCGCCGTCGATATGTTGCCATGAGAGATCCTGGAGGTAGTGATCAGGGAGAAAGGGCCCGAAGTGGTCGAGGAGTACCGTCCTTGGACAGACCAAGATCTCCTCCACGGCCAGCCCGGCGCAGCCCCAGCACTGGATCCCGTCTTCGCCATTCCAGATCCGACCACGACTCTTCCAAGAACGACCATCGCCGCTCTCGCGACCGTAGCAGAGATCGCTCGCATAAGCATCAAGACGATTCCGCCGACCAACGCAGTCAATTGGACGACCTCATACCCCGATATCGAGCCAAGAAAGCTCGCGAACAGGATCTTGACAATGAGCTTCGCCGAAGCCGTAGCCGTGAACAATATCACCACCACTCACCTTCGTCCGCGAAAAGACACAGAGGACGGAGTCATTCGACCGATTCACCCATTAGAAAAAGATCAAAGAGAGCACATGATTCTTCCAGGCCCCCCCGAGACTACTCTCCAAGCACCGAATCAAGGAAGCACAGCCGCCGCGAGCCATCACAGGATCGCCGTCACCGGCATCATCACCGAAGACACCGGTCGACATCTCCACGCCGCCATTCCCGCTCACGCAGATCTTTCTCACCAACGAAAGATCCTCTCACAAGACGCCAAAGGGACTCGGCCTCATTATCACCATCAAGACGCCCGTCTGACTCGCGACCTCAGCTGTCGAAAAGCAGTGGACGGGAACGGCCCCGAGACTACCGAAAGACATCGCGAAGTCCCTCTCCAACTGGAGAACGCCTAAAAGTTTCTCCTCGTCGCCATCGTGCCTCATCGCGCTCTGCCCAACCCGCTAGGGCTCCATCTCCTGGCCCGAAACCCCTGGACACGCGATCACAGAGACCAGATCGGCCAAGGTCCCCGAGATCTTATCGAGATGGAAGGAGGGGAATAGACGTGGTTGAGCCGCATCATTCGTCTCGTTCGGACATGGATGACGAATTGACATCACGTAGTACGTATCGCGGCGGGCACAACTACAAGTCGCACTACGGGACCGTTGCCAGGAGATACTCGCAGTCCCCTCCGCATGGGAACTCCTTTGAACATTCTCAATCCACCTCCCCCTATCCCAATACTCGCCCAGGACGGAACGGACAACACACACCCGAACGGTAAGCTTGATCATAATCTTGCGTATCTGAATGTTTTGCCATCGGTATGCTGATAATAATTATAGACAACACCCGCCTTCGTATCACAATGGACCGGCTCACCACGGTCCGCCCAGCGGTCCCACAGACCACCATCATCCCCATCCCCATCCTCCGAGGTCACCTCCGTATGGAGCCCCATCGGGACCGATGAACCCCTTCCCGTCAGGCAACTACCGAGGTAGCACGCGTGGAAACAGCCAGCGAGGATCTTCTTATCAGAGCCGTGGTGGTTTTAGAGGGCCTAACACTAGACCTTGGGGCCCGGGCAATTCAGAATCCTCGGCACGAAACAATCAATACACACATGATGAGCCGGAGGCCAACAGGTACCAAGGCGACTCAACAGCGGCAAGGGAAGACGATGTGCGCAAACAGAACGAGATGGATTCTGGTAGAGACGCAAGGCCTCCAAGAGGGCCCTCGGCGGAAAACCCTAGGGTCAATGACAAGCCCGCTGGCTCTGTGCCATCTGGACCATCCCACCCCGGTGCTTCAGGTTCTGCATCGTCCCCAACCGGCATATCGGGCAAGTTCAGTTTCGCTTTCAAGGCGTCTTCGAAGCCCACGCCAACAGCCCCCAAACCCGAAATCTCGCAAAAGTTCAATGCCCCCGCCAAGAAAGACATGCCGGTCAGGGATATCGACAATGACCGGGAGCCGCCCCGGTCAGCACCTACGGAGCCAGCGTCAGCAAGACAGCGGATGGACTTCCGGAACCCGTCGCCCGGTGGCTCTAAGATGGCCCCTCGAATGCGCAAGGTCAAGAAGATGATGCAACGACCGAAGGCTCGGCCGATGCTAGATGCTGACCTGACAGCATCCGAGTCAGTGTTTTACAGGAAGCCAGGCAATGAGTCGGTGGTTGGGTCTGGTACGTATGGCAAAGTGTTCAAAGGCCTGAACGTCTACACAAAGGGCCTGGTCGCCCTCAAGCGGATACGCATGGAGGGGGAGAGGGACGGATTTCCCGTAACGGCAGTTCGAGAAATCAAGTTGCTCCAATCCTTGCGTCACACCAACATTGTCAGCCTCCAGGAGGTCATGGTGGAGAAGAACGATTGCTTCATGGTGTTCGAATACTTGTCCCACGACCTGACGGGCCTGTTGAACCATCCCACGTTTAAGCTCGAGCCTGCGCAAAGAAAAGATCTCGCGAGGCAATTGTTCGAAGGGTTAGATTACCTCCACCTCCGAGGTGTTCTGCATC
Organism: Epichloe typhina subsp. poae; assembly: GCA_030389615.1. NCBI lineage: Eukaryota > Fungi > Ascomycota > Sordariomycetes > Hypocreales > Clavicipitaceae > Epichloe > Epichloe typhina. Next base: position 2,404,250 of record CP098316.1, on the reverse strand, counting down.
GAGATATTAAGGCGGCAAACATCCTGGTGAGCAACACTGGAGTCCTCAAATTGGCCGACTTCGGACTGGCCCGCTTCTACGCCAAGCGACACCAGCTGGATTACACCAACCGTGTGATTACGATATGGTACCGATCTCCGGAGCTCCTACTGGGAGAAACCCAATACACGGCCGCCGTGGATGTATGGAGCGCTGCTTGCGTGATGGTGGAGATATTCAACCGGACAGCCATCTTCCCAGGTGATGGAACAGAGCTGAGCCAACTTGATAAGATCTACAATGTTCTCGGTACGCCCAGCCGCCAGGAATGGCCTGGCCTGGCCGACATGGCATGGTTCGAGCTGCTGCGGCCGACGGTGAAGCGGAAGAGTACTCTGGCGGAAAAGTACAGCGACAAGTTGACGCCAGCGGCCTTTGAGCTTCTGTCTGCAATGTTCCAATATGACCCTGCCAAGCGGCCAACAGCTGCCGGGGTTCTACAGCACGCCTACTTCACCAAGGAGGAGCCATTACCGAGACAGGCAATAGAGTGAGTCGATGCCTACATATCTGATGCCAGAGAAGCGAGCGGTGGGCGATGGGTGGCTTTGACGTGTGATGCTAACCGAACTCCCACAGACTTGCAGAAATCGACGGTGACTGGCACGAGTTTGAGTCCAAGGCATTGCGGAAGGAAAATGAGCGTCGGGAACGGGAGGGCCGGAAAGCTGCGACCAAGGAGACCCCTCGCGACCAGGAAAAGAAACGCGTGGGAGAGGATGGCAATGATGGCGAGCTGGAAGCGAAGAGGGTGTATGCTGATGAGAGGCGTTAGGTCAGAGAAGTGATGGAGGATGGACCCGCTTATTCACATTTGGGGGGTTTTTTTTTCTTTTTTTTTTTCTTTTTGAAAGGAGGGGGATGGGGGATCAACTTGTACGAGAGAAAAGATATCAAGGGGCGGGCGGAACAAAACTGTGAGTGGCAGGAAGAGAGACGGACATGCAGGAAAAATGAAAACCATTGCTGTACGGAGTGGACAGCACAGGCTGAGGATGGTGTAAGCATAATGCGTCCCTGGCAGATAGATGGCTGCACGTTAATATTCAAACGTTGAAAGAGCACTTGACCTGACCTGCTAGTCGGTCCGTCCAAGGCAAGGGAGCAGGGCGAGGGCGAGAACCACGACGTTATTTGACCAATCAACCCAGCCGGCCTCATCCATGTGTGAAATTTGTACATAAAAATAGCCACGTGCATAGCGTCACAGCATAATCCGTACGGGCGCACACACGGAGTACAACTGCCGTGACACAAAAAGTCGGGAGCAGTCCAGATGGCAGAGCGGCATCGCGAGACGGCTTCATTTCGTCATGACGTTGTACAAGATGGCTTTTCAATCGCCTGGGATTGACTTTACGGATAGGGGGGGGGGGGCTCTCCGCATTCCGTTCCCGTTCCGGTCAATCTCCCTGGATCGATCTACGGTTTTGTCTGGGCCGTGGGGGTTTTTTTTGGAACCTTGTTCCGCGTTGTGCTGCTGTACCGGTCGTTTGGGACAACTGCGGATATCAACAAGGCTAGGAGATGTGCGGTAGTGGATTTTTTTGTGTCCCGGTCTGGGCCAGGTCTGGGTCGCGGGAGAGGGCGAGACTATGTAAGACAAAGTCGCATTGCGCGATGGAAGCCACGGACTTTGGTACTGAGAGCTCGCAATCGCGGGAACACAAGTGAGCAGCAGCACATGGTCTTGGGGCCCGACGCGCCTTCGCGACACGCGGGCTCAAGATGACGGACGAGTAGAAAATCTTCTTGTGGCCTGCATCATCTATCTGGATTGTCATCGTGTCTCATGGCGCGGGGCATCCCATCCCACCTGCCAGGCTTAATCCATCACGCAGTAAAGTTCCTCAGGGCTTTGACACGCAATGGTCTTCCCTATCTTGTCTTTGAATCTGTGTATTTTCTTGGGTGCTAATTGGAAGTGATGTTTTTCATCCTCTGTAGTAATACACTAGAGCGCAGTTAGCATCAAGACTACGAAAAGGGCGGGAATAATATATATGCGCCACGGTCATCTTACGCAATGGATCTGACCCACAAGGACCCCCCTGTCATTGCAGTGGCCAAGGACGGTGTCGCTGCAGTACACAGACGAAACGGAGTAATCCTGTTTATTAGGGTCAGAACCATAGCCTTTTTTAGCATGACTATGACTAATGGCCGTGGCCATGGCCGGCACTATGAGGACCACGAAGAGCTTCATTCTAGTTGTCCGGTAGGGATAATGGTACGATAGGAGATGTATGACGAAAATGAGTGAGAAGGGTGTTAAATTCAACTACACTGTCACTGCAGCTGGAGGTCAGAGCTTATCATCTAATATAGGGGGTTCTAGGCCACGTGCCAGCGACATCCGAGGTCTTGTGGTACTGACAGGCCACATCCCAAGGTGACAGGCTAATTGTCAATTCTAGCACGCAACAGTAGATCTGTTAAATAATTCAGGGGCACATTGGGGGGGCACGAAAAGGCTAAGTAGAGAGGCTAATAAGTTATGGAGCACGGATTACATAGAACGGCACTACATGTATATATAGCTTGCCGTGGGCATAATACATACAAGGGGGGGTTTAGGCGTGGCTTGTCCTGGCGCTGTCTCACCTCGACTGAACCATTGCTTCCAAGTATAGCATCAGACTCCACGGGTCGGCTGTTCTGGCCTTTCCCCCTCGCCCTCTCCCGTACCTGCGTCACACAGGCTCAAAATCACACTCCAGCTGGCATGCCTGAGCGCTCCATCGGTAACACCCCAGCCAGGGCGCATGTGCATACATGTACAGCCGGCGTGCAAATCGCCTGTTGTGATTCGTAAAAGGCCTATAAAACCCCCCGGCCCTGATCGTCGGGATCACCACCCATTCCACCCAAAACAAGGTAGGGTCAACAAGGCAGATCTTGTTTTTCCCATAAAAGCACACGGACCCTGTTTCTCGCTCCGTCCATCCATCCCCCAACTTCACACACACACACACAAACTCGCCAGCCTGTCTTTGTTCCGTCACTCGTCAAACGGACTGACATCACGAAAAAAAAAAACCCCCACGCCGAATTCTCGCAGCCTCTCTCACACCACTCACAACAACAACAACATGCGCGCCGTCTCCGTCATCATCGCCTGCCTGGCCACAGCTGCCATGGCCGCCCCCGCCCCCATCAGGGACCAGCTCTCTGCTCCTCGCGTCGGCGGCCGCGGCGTCGCCGCCAGGGAAGCCGAGGAGGCACCCGCGACGAATCAGAAGGCTGCCTATGACAACAGCTTCGCGCCTAAACACTGGTAGAACCTCTTCTGCTCTCTGACCTGGGCGTAAACTCGCGACCCGCGGAGGAAAAAAAAAAAAGAGAGGCCAAAATGATGCTCACGCGATAGCCAAAGGGATAAAGGAAAGGGAGGAGAGGCGGGCGGAAAGTGGGAGGGCAACGAACGGGTACGGTGGCGGGGTTTTGAAGGGAGAGGGGGGGATCGGAAATGAGGGTTGACTTGGATTCGGCACGCGGAGTGGAGACCCCGGTGGCCTTGGCTTGGCAGTGATTGGCTGACTGCGCGATGGTGGATATTTGCATTCCAGTTTTGGCTTTCTTCTTCTTCTTTTTTTAATGTCTCAGCGTACGGATCTCTCGCTCTCTTGTTGCTCCTTTTTTTTTTTTTTTTGTATGAAATTGGATTGATAGGACTGGACATAGTGTGACGTTACAATTTGGATTCCTCATGATTGTCAGTCTCGCTGCCACAGAATTCAGTCGCGTGAATCATCCCCCGGTTCACGGTGCACAGATGTGGGCTTCGACATGCATCGCCAACATGCTTGTCGGTTCTCCGTCAAAGGCACGTCAATCATGCTAGCGCCCGGGGCTGTGCGACCCGGTCAGTCAGACTGCAGTTGTCGCATTCCAGGGCTCTGAAAAGTCTGACGCTGAACTTTGCCAGCAAAGAGCTCGTATTTGCAATGACGTTTATTTACTAAACACCACCCATGCTACATGCGGAGCAGCTCGGCCTTGGAAACCGTGCGCTCGGAATCCATTTCCGCGCGCTTGCTTGTGGTTGTGCAAAGTAGCCCATCAGCTTCACGTCTGCATCAAAGACAACATCTTGTTCAAGTGTTTCAATCGTCATCTCGTAGTAACACGCGCTAATCATCCCGTGCCTGCCGTTGCCAAAGAGAAGAGTCAAAATGAATATGTCATACATGAGGTTTTCCGCCAGGTTT